>CM040182.1:4115866-4160866 GCA_022606455.1 Callitettix versicolor
GCCAAGGAGGAATAGCGTATATTAAAGACTACCTTTACGTAAGCTACTAATCCACTATTACCTACAACCCCTCAGAAGAAATAAGAACCTAAACTCATAACCCTTTCACTTTCTAATAATCCTTCCCTATCCCTATTCACACCCCAAGCCAAGGAGGAATAGCGTATATTAAAGACTACCTTTACGTAAGCTACTAATCCACTATTACCTACAACCCCTCAGAAGAAATAAGAACCTAAAGTCATAACCCTTTCACTTTCTAATAATCCTTCCCTATCCCTATTCACACCCCAAGCCAAGGAGGAATAGCGTATATTAAAGACTACCTTTACGTAAGCTACTAATCCACTATTACCTACAACCCCTCAGAAGAAATAAGAACCTAAAGTCATAACCCTTTCACTTTCTAATAATCCTTCCCTATCCCTATTCACACCCCAAGCCAAGGAGGAATAGCGTATATTAAAGACTACCTTTACGTAAGCTACTAATCCACTATTACCTACAACCCTCGGAAGGAATAAGAACCTAAAGTCATAACCCTTTCACTTTCTAATAATCCTTCCCTATCCCTATTCACACCCCAAGCCAAGGAGGAATAGCGTATATTAAAGACTACCTTTACGTAAGCTACTAATCCACTATTACCTACAACCCCTCAGAAGAAATAAGAACCTAAAGTCATAACCCTTTCACTTTCTAATAATCCTTCCCTATCCCTATTCACACCCCAAGCCAAGGAGGAATAGCGTATATTAAAGACTACCTTTACGTAAGCTACTAATCCACTATTACCTACAACCCCTCGGAAGGAATAAGAACCTAAAGTCATAACCCTTTCACTTTCTAATAATCCTTCCCTATCCCTATTCACACCCCAAGCCAAGCCAAGGAGGAATAGCGTATATTAAAGACTACCTTTACGTAAGCTACTAATCCACTATTACCTACAATCCCTTGGAAGGAATAAGAACCTAAAGTCATAACCCTTTCACTTTCTAATAATCCTTCTCTATCCCTATTCACACCCCAAGCCAAGGAGGAATAGCATATATTAAAGACTACCTTTACGTAAGCTACTAATCCACTATTACCTACAACCCCTCGGAAGAAATAAGAACCTAAAGTCATAACCCTTTCACTTTCTAATAATCCTTCCCTATCCCTATTCACACCCCAAGCCAAGCCAAGGAGGAATAGCGTATATTAAAGACTACCTTTACGTAAGCTACTAATCCACTATTACCTACAATCCCTTGGAAGGAATAAGAACCTAAAGTCATAACCCTTTCACTTTCTAATAATCCTTCCCTATCCCTATTCACACCCCAAGCCAAGCCAAGGAGGAATAGCATATATTAAAGACTACCTTTACGTAAGCTACTAATCCACTATTACCTACAACCCCTCGGAAGAAATAAGAACCTAAAGTCATAACCCTTTCACTTTCTAATAATCCTTCCCTATCCCTATTCACACCCCAAGCCAAGCCAAGGAGGAATAGCGTATATTAAAGACTACCTTTACGTAAGCTACTAATCCACTATTACCTACAACCCCTCGGAATAAATAAGAACCTAAAGTCATAACCCTTTCACTTTCTAATAATCCTTCCCTATCCCTATTCACACCCCAAGCCAAGCCAAGGAGGAATAGCATATATTAAAGACTACCTTTACGTAAGCTACTAATCCACTATTACCTACAACTATCCATTGTTTTTAAATATGTCCCCACCGATCGCCACATTAGGCTAAATTATTGCGAGTCTACTGTAGAGCTTGCCCTATAATAACACACTATAACAAAATAGTAAGTTAAATAAGGAAAACACAGTATCTGCCATATTTGAATGTGATTCTTGAGCATGCTCCATTAAATTGTTTTTTTATCAGATTATTTATATATATATATATATATATATATATATATATATATATAAATATATATATATATATATATACCCTACATTCTGCTTCATTAAGCACAGTTGCAAGTTTAGTTTTCTTAATACGCTAAAGTTAAAAAATTATTACAGTTATTTCAGTTACAAGCAAAATTTGTATTACGTAATTGTACAGGGTATGATGTTTTTGAAATGGCTGATACGCGCCCATATGGTCATATGTTTCCTAAACTGTTCATATCTACTTGTAAACAGTTGCCATGTCAGTAACAATGGACATGCACCTTTAAAACCGGGGACCGCACGGAGGCGTGATCGAAATGTACGGACCCCGGAAAATATTGAAAGAGTGCGACAAGCTTTGGAAGTCAGCCCTCGTCGTTCAGCATTACGTCAGGACGCGCTCTTCGGATGTCGGACAGAATCTTACACTTGGACCTTCATTTCCATCCGCATAAGATTATTATTGTTGCAAAACGACTTGGTAAGTAAGACGACACAGGTTTGCAGAAGCGATGCTGGAGTTGCTGACGGACGATATCATTTGATCACGAGTAACGGATGCCCACTTTCATTTATCAGGAATGGTAAACAAACAAAACTTTTGATACTGGGCAACCGACAATGAGAAGCGTCTGCACAGTGAGAAAGTTACTGTTTGGTGTGCGTATTTCGAACTTACATGATTGGGCTTTATGTGTCTCATGAAAACATATGATCCGTGACTGTTAACACAGATCGCTATGTTACCATGTTGCGTGATTATTTCCTGCCCGAATTGACTCAACACAGTTTGGTTTCAACAATATGGTGCAACTTGCCGTACATCTAGAGTCTAGAGAAACATTATTTCCCAAGACGCCTCATTTCATTGCGTGGCCACCTCGGTCACCGGACCTGTCACCTTATGACTACTTTTTATTGGGCTAGCCGCCTCGGAGGCCTAGTTGATAGCGTACTGGGCTTTCATCCCGAGGACCCGGGTTCGATTCCCGGCCAGGGCTTGGCATTTTCATACGCTATAAATCATCCCATCGTCTGCATTAGCCCAAGTGTGCACAATAGTCGGACGTTAAACACCAAAAAAAATATTGAGCTACCTAAAAGTTTAAGTTTACATTAACAAACCACGCTTGAAGAGCTTTCCGAAAACATAACTCAAGAAATTCATAGGATTCCACGCGCCATGCTTTAAAGGATTACGGACAATTTCGCCACCCGTCTACAAGAATGCTTCCACAAAAATGAACGCCACCTAACTTATGTGATTTTTCAACGTTGATTGTTTTTTTTAAATGTATTTTTTGCAAATGGCAATGTACCAGTTATGTACAAAAACAATATATTTTAAAATTGATTCTAAATTTAATATGTGAGTCATTTCAAAAACATCATACCTCTCTGCCGGACCCTGTATTACTGTAATGTTAGTAATAATTTTACTAACACACGTATCACTTACATCTCTTACAAGATAACCTTTACCTAATCCTAATTCCTACACAGTTTGATTCAATTTGTGTAATTAAAACGTCCACATCTCGAGATCATTAGATAAAAATTAGCTTATTTTTTTCTTACAAATTGAATGAAACGATATTAAAAATAGTTACTCTAACAAATTTTTAAGAAAACTGTAAAACCAATATTGAACAATTAGACATAGTATGCCTTATTTTCCTCATTGAAAATAAAAATGTTTTAAATATAATTCCAAGAAGGCCATGTTAGCAGGATGACAGACTGGAGGGCCCCCTCCACTTCTTGTTGTCATTGAAAGGCGGGAACTACTTTTATTGCGCCAGTAAAGAAAATGGTCATGACTAGCTGCAACTATTTCAACTTGAAATAAAATTTGTTTATCGTCCATTGTAAAAACATCAGGATATTTCAGCGCACCGTACTATTGTAGAAATGCCTTTACATTGATTTCATTTGCCTTTAAACGCGGATGTTATTAAATGTAAAAAATTAAGGGCCTACGATGCATATTCAAATTGTAAATTTTAGCGTCAATTTACTTGTTGCGTTTAGCTGATTATAAAAAAAAAATGTGGTTTAGAACATCTCTGCTAAAATCACTGATGGAAGCTAACAGCAAAATACACCGGATAAAAGTAACCTACTTACAAAAGCAGGCTACTTACAAAAGCAGGCTACTTACAAAAGCAGGCTACTTACAAAAGCAGGCTACTTACAAAAGCAGGCTACTTACAAAAGCGAAATTTCCAAAGTTTTTCTATAGCTTTCGTGTTTGAGCTGAAGGTTCACAAAAATCTGCACTTATTTTGGTACATAGACTTACCACCATAATGAAATGAATTACGGCCGCGGGGTGAAATGGTACAAAAAACTTACCGTGATGGAACGCTAGGGCCTACCACTTTTCCCCCCCTGGAGGAGAAGCAATGCGGTGATCCAGTCCTCTGTAGAAAGTTTTAATTTAAATTGTGTCTCAAAACGTTGCAAATATAGCCTATCATTTTTTGTTTTTGTTTTTTTGTATAGCCTAACGTCCATACTTTATGACAGTTGGACTAATGAGGACGAGGGATCGGCAACTGGGGCTCGAACTAAGAACCTTTAGGTGCGCAGTAGACCACACTTTAATCACTTCGATCACCGAGGCCCTAGCCTATCAATAAGGGGATTTCGGTGAAATTGAATCCTTTGATAATGAACTCTGAAAAACATAAAAAGCTTAGGCCTACAGTACGTCTACGCCTGTACGTCTATATTTATCTCATCTACAATTTCAAAGTAAATATTTAGGCCTACATAAAATATTGGTTTTAATAAAAATAACTCATATAAATATTATAGGCCTAATCGTCCAAACATTAAAAAAATCCGTAAAAAATGTCTTTTTCGGGGATGGTTGACTAGTTACTTAAGCCTAGCATACTAACGATAGCCGTATGGTAAAAACTGTCACCCTATTTTTAAAAAAATGGTAAAAACTAACTGATTACTTTTAATAATAATTTGTATGTTTTTATACATAGGCCCAAATATTTACCTAAGTTACGTTAATTACAGAATAAGTAGGTTGTATTAAACCACGGAAATATTTACCTAAGTTACGTTAATTACAGAATAAGTAGGTTGTATTAAACCACGGAAATATTTACCTAAGTTACGTTAATTACAGAATGAGTAGGTTGTATTAAACCACGGAAATATTTACCTAAGTTACGTTAATTACAGAATGAGTAGGTTGTATTAAACCACGGAAATATTTACCTAAGTTACGTTAATTACAGAATGAGTAGGTTGTATTAAACCACGGAAATATTTACCTAAGTTACCTTAATTACAGAATGAGTAGGTTGTATTAAACCACGGAAATATTTACCTAAGTTACGGTAAATACAGAATAAGTAGGTTGTATTAAACCACGGAAATATTTACCTAAGTTACGTTAATTACAGAATGAGTAGGTTGTATTAAACCACGGAAATATTTACCTAAGTTACGTTAATTACAGAATGAGTAGGTTGTATTAAACCACGGAAATATTTACCTAAGTTACCTTAATTACAGAATGAGTAGGTTGTATTAGACCACGGAAATATTTACCTAAGTTACGTTAAGTACAGAATAAGTAGGTTGTATTAAACCACGGAAATATTTACCTAAGTTACCTTAATTACAGAATGAGTAGGTTGTATTATTAAACTACGGAAAAGAATCTGGAAATTAATTTCATAAATCAAGGATCCGATTTCAATTGCTAATCTAATGCTGAATTTATAACTTTCTGTAAAAAAACTTTCTACACAGTTAAAATTATCGCGGCACTTCCCGACGGACGTTATTTTGAATTTTTTTCATAGAAGAACACTGAAATAGTCTATTATTTGAATCGAGTACTTTCCTATTCTATGATTATTAAATATTAAAATGGAAGTACAAATTTTCTTTTGCTCTATAGGCCTATGTTGCACAATTTGACAACAGTGAAAGCCCAAAACAGAACTGCGCAGTTTGCAGAATATATGCTGCCTTATCGCTTGTTTTATGTTAGTCAAATTCTAAATGAATGACTCACGTACAAACTGACTCACCACTCACTAGAACAATCACACGCAGTGTGATTTTAAAGTTGGTTAGATTTAAGTCGTGTAATGTCAAATGGAATGTAGAATTATTTATTGGAACGTAGTTTATGAAATGTAGTCATAAAATGTAGGTTATTTTGAAATAATTTTAAAAAAATTAAAATTATCAGGTTAGCCTAACCTATTCTCCGAAAAAAATTACAATTAAAATATCGATTCTTTTGTTAGAATTATAGTGTTTTTCTTAAGCCATAACATACAGCGCAAAACTCAGTTAGAAATTAGATATATTTTTTTTTTTCGTTTCACCCTCTTTGGGGTACGCTGAATCAATCATTTCTTGCGCGCTGTACTTTTCTTTGTTCCCAGTAGCTCTTCATTCTTTCCGATCTTCTCTTCCTCTCCTCTTCCGAAATGACAGGTTTAGGTCTTATTTTGGCTTTATCTTGGAATCTTATTCTTTCGTCTTTGGTAATTATCTTAGCAGTTTGGTCAAACAATGAATCTTCTGTAATTTTTAATTCTATTAGGTCTTTTTCAATTTCTTTAAACCAGTTCGGTTTTGTTTTACGATTATGGAAAAAATCAAACACCTGTTTCGTCAATCTATTGGAGTTCATTCTAAGAAGATGGCCGTAAAAATTTATTCTCCTTTTTCTCATAGTATCTGACAGTTTTTCAATTTTCTTATAGAGAGCTTCATTTCTTATATATACAACCTTATTATCCTGAAATTTTGTTCCTATAATTTTTCTTAAGATTTTCCTTTCCGTTATTTCAAGTTTTTCTATCTGGCCTATGCGATTCATGGTTAATGTTTCTGCTGCGTACAGTGCTTCCGGCTTGATCACTGTTTTATGTTTAATTTTGGACCCCCATGAAAGGGATTTCTTATTGTATGTTTCTTTCGTCAATTGGAAGGCCAATTCAAGTTTGTTTTTTCTGGATTCCATTGCCTTGCCCTCATCTGCATTCCAACTAATCCATTCACCAAGATATTTTAACTCTTTTACAATTTCTATTTTCTGTTCTTGGATTTTAAGGTATTTATTTGGGTATTTGTTGTTTGTCATGATTTTGGTCTTTTCAAACGATATGTTTAGACCTATTTTAGCTGCTTGTTTCTTCAATTCAAGAATCTGCTCCCTTGCTTCCTCCATTGTTTCAGCAAACAAGGCCATATCATCTGCAAATGCAATACAGCTAATTCTGAGATTCTTCTTTTTGTAACCCAATCCTTTTTGAAAATTAGATATTATTTATGCCCTAGACAATTTTTCACCCGGCGTTGCACTGAATGAAGAATATGCTACGACAAGGTCAGATTGGTGAGGTTTAATAAAAAAAATTCTGTTATTGAATTAAAAAATAAAAATCATGTATCAGTTTTCTCTTCCTCTTTAATTTTAATTACGATAATTTGTTCGAAAACACGATAAATTAACATAGCTAGTTTTTTAACAATATATCCTGAAACTTATTACATCCTATTGGCTGTTTAATGAAATCAGCTGATCTTTACGAATTAATTTAAAACAACCGATCTTTCAATAAAACTACCAACAATTATATTAACAAATTATTGCATACAGTCCTTACTTAAATCGGTCAAACGTCTTCCATGTGGAGTGGTAACACGTGCAAGGTCCATCGGAAACACAGACATTTCTAAGTATAATTAATTTAATATGACAATTACGAAGAGCAAAATATATAGTTACTGTATAGGCTATATCAATATAACTGTGTTATTCGCATAACGCGTCCCTCAAAATTAAACAACAAAGCCAGTCATAAAACATGATACAGGTTAAAAACAAAATTTCCAGTTCGGCTGTTTACTTTTCACAGTTTTAAGATTTCGAATTCGGTCAGTCTGATATTTCATTGGCCTATGAATATAAACGGCGTTACTTGTAACATTAAGATTAAGATTATATACTAGAGGAAGGGATAATTCAACCCCAGGCACTGCGATCGACTGACGTATTGTGCAAATTAACCTTTTAAAATACCCAGCTCAGCAGATTGTGCCCCTATAGGTTCCAGCAACCCACTGACTAGCTCACTCTGTTGAAGATCCCTAGAGTCTTGGAAACCAAAAACCCCTAGCCTACTACTACCAAGGTCTCACAATCATAAATTATGAGACCTGCAGTATCCTTCTCCTTCCTGCACAATCTACACACGGTTTCTCCGTGGTACATACCTATCCTGTTCTTGTGCACCCTCAGACCACAGTGCCCTGTTATGAGTCCTTTAATCTTATGAGTTTAGGATCTTATTCCGTGTGAGGGGTTGTAGGAGATAGTGGATCAGTAGCATACGTAAAGGTAGTCTTTGATATACAATGTTCCTCAATGGTTTGGGGTGTTATTAGAGATAGGGAATGATCCTTAGAAAGTGGAAGGGATAATTAGTTTAGGTTCCCATTCCTTCTAAGGGGTTGCAGGTGATAGAGGATCGGTAGTTTACGTAAAAGGAAGCCTTTAATATACGCTTTTCCTCCTTGGTTTGGGTTGTTAATACGGATAGGGAAGGACTATTAACAAAGTGGAAGCCGCCTCGGTGGTCTAGTGGATAGCGTACTAGGCTTTCACCCCGACGACCCGGGTTCGATTCCCGGCGAGGGCTTGGCATTTTCATACGCTATAAATCATCCCACCGTCTGCATTAGCCAAAGTGTGCACAATAGTCGGACGTTAAACACCCCAAAAAAAAAAAAAAAAAAAAAAAGTGGAAGCAATGATGAATTTAGGTTTTTATTTATTGTGAGATGTTGTACGTGATAGTGGATGAGTAGCTTAGGTAAAGGCAGACTCTGATAATGACTGTTCCTCCTTCGCTTGGGGTGTGAATAGGAATAGGGAAAACTATAAGAAAGTGAAAGGGATAATGAGTTTCATTTCTTATTCCTTTTGAGGGGGTGTAGGTGATAGTGGATCAGTAGAGTACGTAAAGTCAGCCTTTTATATACGCTGTTTCTCCTTGGCTTCGGATGTGAATAGGGATAGGAAAAGACTACTAGAAAGTGGATGGGATGATAACTTTAGGTTCTTATTTCTTGTGAGGTGTTGTAGGTAATAGTGGGTTTGTAACTTACTTAAAGGCAGCCTCTGATATAAGCTGTTCCTACTTGGCTTGGGGTGTAAATAGGGATAGGGAAGGAATATTAGAAAGTGGAAGGAATGATGAGTTAAGGTTCTTATTAATTGTGAGGGATTGTAGGTGATAGTGGATCAGTAGCTTACGTAAAGGCAGCCTGTGATATACGCTATTCCTCCTTCTTTTAGAGTGTAAATAGAGATAGGGAAGGATATTAGAAATTGGAAGGGATTATGAATTTATGATCTTATTACTTGTGAGGAGTAGTAGGTGATAGTGGATGAGTAGTTTACGTAAAGGCGGCCTCTGATATAGACTGCTCCTACTTGGCTTGGGGTGTGAATAGGGATAGGGAAGAACTATAAGAAAGTGGAAGGGATGATGACTTTAGGTTCTTATTCCTTGTGAGGAGTTGTAGGTAATAGTGGATCAGTAACTTACGTAAAGGCAGCCTCTAAAATATACGCTGTTCCTCCTTGGTTTGGGTTTTTAATAGGGGTAGGGAAAGACTATTAGAAAATTGAAGGAATGATGAGCTTAGGTTCCTATACATTGTCAGTAATTCTAGGTGATAGTGTAGCAATAGATTTGATGAGTGTAGTGTAGTGTAGTGTGGAAGGTTTGATGAGTTTATGTTCTTATTACTTTTGAGGGGTTTTAGGTGATAGTGGAGCAGTAGCTCACGTAAAGACAGACTTTTACATACGTTGTTCCTTCTTGTCTTGGGGTGTGGATAGGGATGGGGAAGGGCTATGAAAAAGTGGAAGGTTTGATGAGTTTATGTTCTTATTACTTTTGAGGGGTTTTATGTGATAGTGGAGCAGTAGCTCACGTAAAGACAGACTTTTACATACGTTGTTCCTTCTTGTCTT
Source organism: Callitettix versicolor (assembly GCA_022606455.1). NCBI lineage: Eukaryota > Metazoa > Arthropoda > Insecta > Hemiptera > Cercopidae > Callitettix > Callitettix versicolor. The sequence continues at coordinate 4,125,811 of CM040182.1, forward strand.
GGGGTGTGGATAGGGATGGGGAAGGGCTATGAAAAAGTGGAAGGTTTGATGAGTTTATGTTCTTATTACTTTTGAGGGGTTTTAGGTGATAGTGGAGCAGTAGCTCTCGTAAAGACAGACTTTTACATACGTTGTTCCTCCTTGGCTTGGGGTATGAATAGGGATAGGGAAGACAGTAGAATGAGAGTGTGTTCTGTTTCCTCACAAGGTGTTAAAGTTTGAAGTGGATGAGAACTAAATCAAATTGCTGCTCTTCTTTGTTTACACTGGTCGTAGTCCCTATATTGAATATTACCTCCCTTTAAATAAAAATAATTTTTAATTTCTGTTTATTATAATTGAACGGTGAACACACTATTTTCTTCTTGCATAATTTCACTGCAATAAAAAAAGTAATACCCGAAATCTCTGTAAATTGAAAATTGGCCGAAAGTTATTTAACGTCTTCGAGTAAATTGAAGAAATGCTGTTATTGAACTAAATTTTAAAATCATGTTTTCTCTTCCTTTTTTAATTTTAATTAAGATAATTTGTTCAAAAACACGACACATTTACATAGCTAGTTTTTAACAACATAACCTGAAAAGTATTACAGTCTTTCAGCTGTTCAATGGAATCAGCTGATCTTTACGAATTAATATAAAACAACTGATCTTTTAATATAACTACTAAATTAAATTAGCGATTCATTTGGTATACTTAAATCGATCGAGCTTCTTCAACGTTACCGTAGTGTAGTGGTTATCGTGTATGCTTTATGTGTCCAATGTCTCCGATTCGATTCCGGTGGAAATACAGAAATGTTTAATTACAATTAATTTAATATGAGACTTTCGAAGCGTAAAATATATAAAATATGAATATAAACACGTTACTCACGTCACCCAGCCCGCAAAATCCATCAAAACCATCCCTAAAACATGAATTGTAAAAAACAAAACTGAATTCTGGCCACCGTCGGGTTTATTTTTTTCGATTTTTTTCTCGAACTGTTTTCGTCTTCTTAAAATTGGGCGCACTGATTTAAGTTATTAATTCTTCGTAAGTGACCAAAATTTTTTCAAAACGTACGAATCGATTTTCAGAAATTCGCCCTATTTAGAATCTTATTAGTATCGGCTGAACTAGATTTTTGTGAGAATTAATAGGATGTGAGAAAGTTCTTTTGTAACGTTTTTGCATTAATTATTGAAGTGAATACTTCTTATGGCGGGGTATGGATGCATGTTTTGCACGAGAAAAAATTCAGTTTGCCGTCACCCATCATGTATCACGCTCTTATATATATATATATATATATATATATATATATATATATATATATATATATATATATATATAGCATATACTTATATACTACTTCTTATGGCGGGGTATGGATGCATGTTTTGCACGAGAAAAATTCAGTTTGCCGTCACCCATCATGTATCACGCTCTATATATATATATATATATATAGCATATACTTATATACTACTTCTTATGGCAGGGTATGGATGCATGTTTTGCACGAGAACAAATTCAGTTTGCCGTCACCCATCATGTATCACGCTCTTATATATATATATATATATATATATATATATATATATATATAGCATATACTTATATACTACTTCTTATGGGGGGTATGGATGCATGTTTTGCACGAGAAAAATTCAGTTTGCCTGTCACCCATCATGTATCACGCTCTATATATATATATATATATATATATATATATATATATATATATAGCATATACTTATATACTACTTCTTATGGGGGGTATGGATGCATGTTTTGCACGAGAAAAAATTCAGTTTGCCGTCACCCATCATGTATCACGCTCTTATATATATATATATATATAGCATCTATTTATATACTACTTCTTATGGCGGGGTATGGATGTATGTTTTGCACGGAAAAAAATTCAGTTTGCCGTCACGCTCTTATATATATATATATATATATATATATATATATATATATATGTATGTATAGCATCTATTTATATACTACTTCTTATGGCGGGGTATGGATGTATGTTTTGCACGGGAAAAAATTCAGTTTGCCGTCACCCATCATGTATCACGCTCTATATATATATATATATATATATATATATATATATATATATATATATATATATAGCATATACTTATATACTACTTCTTATGGCGGGGTATGGATGTATGTTTTGCACGGGAACAAATTCAGTTTGCCGTCACCCATCATGTATCACGCTCTTATATATATATATATATATATATATATATATATATATATATATATAGCATATACTTATATACTACTTCTTATGGCGGGGTATGGATGTATGTTTTGCACAGGAAAAAATTCAGTTTACTGTCACGCATCACGCTCTTATATATATTTTTGTTTTAAAATGTATTTTTGAAGTGAAAACTTGTATGTTCGCGCCATTATATTTCTTACCCAGTCCAACTTAATTTAGTTTTGTGTCAAGTGTTAACTGTGTAACAGTGACGTTTTATACGTTTATTATATATTGGTAGGTATGAATAATAAATATTTAAATTATTATAAACGCCATTATACTACTTACCCAGTCCAACTTTATTTAGTATTTAGTTTTATGACAAGTGTTAACTGTGTAACAATTTTTAATTCCAAACAACCTGTCTTTCCAAATTAAAATATTGCAGTTTCCATTGATGTTGGATTTTACGATGACAATAAGACACAGGGTCAGATACGAGTATTAAGTGTAGCAGGAATACATTTGGGACTCCGTGCTTCTCCCATGGTCAGTTATAGTCTATTCTAGTGTCGAGTAGCAAAAATCTATGCCTTGGAAAAAAACCATAAAATCATATAATATTGTATTTAGAAATATATTAAACTGAAATGAACGTACTCATGATTTTGAAAATCGACTATATATTTTATTTTGTGGTGTAAAATATACAGCCATAACCCGTGATAAAAAGTAGTAACTTCTTCATGCGACTGCCACCTTTTTTTAACATTCAGTTTAGGAATTTATTATTATTATTATTATTATTATTATTATTAATTATGTAAATTATTGCAAAAAAAATGTAGCCTATAGGTTATACCCAATTAGGCCTATATTATTTTATTTTCGCGCGTTGTTTTGACCGTGTGCTCTTGAGCCCAAACCCCAAAATTTTGCGCACTGGTTTCGTGGGAATCATTTTACAGCACTGTTCTCGAATGTGAGGTCCTGAGTTGACAAAATTCCATTACATAATGACGTAATTAAATTTTTGAATACGCGTACAAACTTTTCTTCCCACAGAGTTACAAGGAGGTCTTTGTACGTTATGTGATTAGGTAATTTAATCTGTGCAATAACTCTAAACACTGGTTTTGTTTTCAGTATGATATGACGTTATGACTCAACTGCCTTGTTTATCAAACGGTCCATTGTTCGCAATTGTTACCAACCGATAAATCACACCTTATTGCGACTTTGATTATTCGCTAGAACGTAATTACTTTCCATAGCAGAAAATCAACTTACAATTCTTCGATCGATTACTGCGTCGAAAATTCATGGATTTTATGAAATTTGATACGTAATGTATGTTTCTATTATATATTATATATATATATTATTATTATTATTATTATATTATATATATATATATATATATATATATATATATATATATATATATATATATATATATATATATATTATATGTTTTCTATTATATATAAAAACGAGGCTATTTTAAAATTTCATTTTTGTTTTTTGCTTTTAACCAATTTTTTAATAAAAACAGCTTAAATTGTTTTAAAAAATTCAAAAGCCTTACAATCGGCAATAACGATTTCGATCAAATTTACCTCGAAGGTACATTACAATGTAAATAAAACATTTAGACCGCTCTAAGAATTTCGATTATGAAAGATATCGATAAAATCATGGTTTCAATTTATCAAAACCGGTTTATCAAATATTAAGTTAACAAAATAAATAAATAGGACCTTAATTAGTTCGGAAATAATTTCAAAAAAATAAATCCTGAAGCTGCCAGGGTTTGTTTTACTATTAAAAAGTAAATTTATTACAGCATAACATTATGCTCTAGACCAAGGGTCTCCAAACTTTCCAGCCTTAGGGCCATAATGATTACTCCAGTAAGATCGAGGGCCAAAACCATATTATCATTGTTGCCGGTGGTAAAAAGTGAAATAGTCCACTGATGAAAAAAAAGTCAGAAAAAGTACGCAACGTTTAAAAAAGGCTGCAAATCGGACTAAAGTCCGCAAAACGGCAACACTGCATATTATTAATTTTCCTGTCATTATCTGTAATTTCTAGATTAGTCGTAGAGTACGAGCCATGAGGGGTAACGTGACACGACATCTGGTGGACACAAGCGGAAATAGGTAGTACCTTCTATCGCTAACCCTTCTATATCAATGTAGATGTCATATTAATAATTATTCAACATAAAATTAGAATACTTCAGTAAACTAAATTTAATTTGCTATAAAAAATATGTTCTCTAAAAGGAGTTTTCAAGTATGCTAGCTCTCCGCGGGCCGGACAAAATCTGTCCGCGGGCCGGATGCGGCCCTCGGGCCGTAATTTGTAGACCCCTGCTCTAGACTCATCAATGTTTAAAATTCAATTATTGATCCAACTTTTAGTTGTTGTTCGTAAATAATTCGGTGAAAAATTCACCGATTTTATGAAATTTGATATGTAATATATGTTTCCTATTTAACGAGGCCATTTTATAATTTCATTTCTGTTTTTTGCTTTTAAATAATTTTTTTTGATAAAAGCAGCTTATTTTTTTTAATCCAAAAGCCTTACGATCGGCAATAACGATTTCGATAAAATCCACCTCGAATGTAGGCCTACATTACAATGTAAATAAAATATTTAGACCGCTCTAAGGACTTCGGTTATGCTAGTTAAAGTTAACGATAAAATCCACCTCGAATGTAGGCCTACATTACAATGTAAATAAAATATTTAGACCGCTCTAAGGACTTCGGTTATGCAAGTTAAAGTTAACGATAAAATCCACCTCGAATGTAGGCCTACATTACAATGTAAATAAAATATTTAGACCGCTCTAAGGACTTCGGTTATGCAAGTTAAAGTTAACGATAAAATCCACCTCGAATGTAGGCCTACATTACAATGTAAATAAAATATTTAGACCGCTCTAAGGACTTCGGTTATGCTAGTTAAAGTTAACGATAAAATCCACCTCGAATGTAGGCCTACATTACAATGTAAATAAAATATATAGACCGCTCTAAGGACTTCGGTTATGCTAGTTAAAGTTAACGATAAAATCCACCTCGAATGTAGGCCTACATTACAATGTAAATAAAATATTTAGACCGCTCTAAGGACTTCGGTTATGCTAGTTAAAGTTAACGATAAAATCCACCTCGAATGTAGGCCTACATTACAATGTAAATAAAATATTTAGACCGCTCTAAGGACTTCGGTTATGCAAGTTAAAGTTAACGATAAAATCCACCTCGAATGTAGGCCTACATTACAATGTAAATAAAATATTTAGACCGCTCTAAGGACTTCGGTTATGCAAGTTAAAGTTAACGATAAAATCCACCTCGAATGTAGGCCTACATTACAATGTAAATAAAATATTTAGACCGCTCTAAGGACTTCGGTTATGCAAGTTAAAGTTAACGATAAAATCCACCTCGAATGTAGGCCTACATTACAATGTAAATAAAATATTTAGACCGCTCTAAGGACTTCGGTTATGCAAGTTAAAGTTAACGATAAAATCCACCTCGAATGTAGGCCTACATTACAATGTAAATAAAATATTTAGACCGCTCTAAGGACTTCGGTTATGCAAGTTAAAGTTAACGATAAAATCCACCTCGAATGTAGGCCTACATTACAATGTAAATAAAATATTTAGACCGCTCTAAGGACTTCGGTTATGCAAGTTAAAGTTAACGATAAAATCCACCTCGAATGTAGGCCTACATTGCAATGTAAATAAAATATTTAGACCGCTCTAAGGACTTCGGTTATGCAAGTTAAAGTTAACGATAAAATCCACCTCGAATGTAGGCCTACATTACAATGTAAATAAAATATTTAGACCGCTCTAAGGACTTCGGTTATGCAAGTTAAAGTTAACGATAAAATCCACCTCGAATGTAGGCCTACATTACAATGTAAATAAAATATTTAGACCGCTCTAAGGACTTCGGTTATGCAAGTTAAAGTTAACGATAAAATCCACCTCGAATGTAGGCCTACATTACAATGTAAATAAAATATTTAGACCGCTCTAAGGACTTCGGTTATGCAAGTTAAAGTTAACGATAAAATCCACCTCGAATGTAGGCCTACATTACAATGTAAATAAAATATTTAGACCGCTCTAAGGACTTCGGTTATGCAAGTTAAAGTTAACGATAAAATCCACCTCGAATGTAGGCCTACATTACAATGTAAATAAAATATTTAGACCGCTCTAAGGACTTCGGTTATGCAAGTTAAAGTTAACGATAAAATCCACCTCGAATGTAGGCCTACATTACAATGTAAATAAAATATTTAGACCGCTCTAAGGACTTCGGTTATGCAAGTTAAAGTTAACGATAAAATCCACCTCGAATGTAGGCCTACATTACAATGTAAATAAAATATTTAGACCGCTCTAAGAACTTCGGTTATGCAAGTTAAAGTTAACGATAAAATCACCGTTTTAATTTATCAAAACCAGTTTATCAAATAGTAAAGTTAACACAAAAGAAATAAATTGGGCCTTAATTAGTTCGGAAATAATTTCAAAAAATAAATCCTGAATCTGCCGAGTTTTTTTAAGCAGTAAATTTATTACAGCATAAGTTTATGCTGTAGACCCATCAATGTTTAAAATTCAATATTTTGCTCCAACTTTTAGCTGTTTTTGCAATTTTACAGTTATAAGGATAATAATTTTTTGAATTTTAATGCAACAAGGAAGTATAATACGCGTTATCTTTTATCAAAATCGGTTTTCTAGTTTAGGCTGTAGTCTCAATAATATTGAAGATCAAGAAAACGGAAAGTTGTTAAGAGTGCCACATTTAAATCTTTTTTCTCCGCTCTGACTTTAGCGATTTTCATTTATATATATTATTATTATCTGCGCATAGACCCTGTTGGATCACGCAAAGCACTCCGACTCATGTCTTGTTCCTTCTAATCCTCCACACCTCCCTCATCCTGTCCCCATGGATCCTCTTCCGCTCCTCCGTCCATTTTACCCCTGCTCTCTTTGGGATTTCATTCTCTGGGACCTTCCAACCGAGCATCTTTCTCGGATGGATATATATATATATATATATATAGCCTATATATATATCTTGTGTTCTTAAGGTAGTCTATTTTAGTAGGCCTACTCCCAACTCTAGAAGAGTTTTCGTTTTAACGTTACGGAGGATATCTGAAGACATGTAGGCCTACTTGTCACCTAGCGTATATATGGGCCTACAGTGCGGCAGCTCCCTGCTCTGTAACGTTAAAACGTAATAACGTAACGTAATAATAGTAGGTGGCTTGGTGGGGCTGAAAGCTGCCGCGTTCCTTGATATTAATTAGTCTTACAGACCATTAATACTAACGTTAATACTAATGAAAACATGCCACTACTCTAACTTATATAAATAAATTTCAAAATATTTATCTTCTTAACCATTGTTTTCTTTGCATACTTCGGACTTGGACAGCTGCTTCGGACCATTTAAATATTTTGGGGCTTGGTGGTCGCTATAAATTGAATAACTTAAAATGACGCTGTTCCATTCACGAGGTTGAATGCTTATTGGCAATAGAATAAGCAGCGAAGCAGCGAATTCCGTTTTGACGGTGGAGCCATACTGTTTAACCTATAGCTCTGCACAACGATTGGAAGTTTGGCAATCCGGAATTCAGTGATTCTTGGATATGAAAATTATATCTCGGAAGAAGCGAACGAGCAATAAGGGAAGTTCTCACTGAACTAGTGTCCGATTGTAAAAAGGTTGGTCTAGAGCAGGAGTTCTCAGTCTTCTTTCTGCTTTCACCCCCTAAATATTTGTTTTTATTCCATACATTCCCCCCTTTGTAGATCCCTTTGTCATATGTTTACAATGTGTTGCACAAATATCACCGCAAATGAAGCTTTTATTAGGAGCAATTCAGTAATATAATTTTTTTAAATAATTTTTATTTTGAAATATTAGACATACATTAACGATATAATTATGTTTATAGAAGCAGAAATTCAAATAAAATATAATCACATAAATACATAAAATTTTAATGGAGTGGTCGATGTCCTGTGATTATCGTACTTTTTTTCGGGAAAATATTTTTTAATATTATTCGTAATCACCATGTTCTGATATCTTGAATCGATTTCTCGTCTTTCGCAGTAAATTATTTAAATTTGAGGCGGCTAAATCCTGCCTCAACCGAGTTAAGATCTAGAAAATGCTAACAATAGTGGGTCGCTGATACTGTTAATCTGACGTATTTTGTGCGAATGTCTTTGTAATTCCAAAGTTCGGCGTATCCACTTGTTCGAAAGTCTATTTTGATTTCTAAATTCTCTTTAAGTTCAATCAGTTCTTCTTGTAGTGGAAATCAATGTCGCTTTCAAATGTTTTTATAATCCAAGACTGAACTTTAAATTTTCTAAATCCATGTAATTCAATCGACCCCATTCAAAGTTCAATAGACCCCCAAGTGTTCCACCTGGACCCCGTTGAGAATCCCTGGTCTAGAGATAAGTGAAACAAAAGTACATGGTGGTGTCTACGTCTGAAGCAGTTGGGCACTTCACGTACCTTGGAGTTTATATAGTCTATTTTTTTTTTAACGTCCGACTATTGTGCACACTTGGGCTAATGCAGACGATGGGATGATTTATAGCGTATGAAAATGCCAAGCCCTGGCCGGGAATCGAACCCGGGTCCTCGGGGTGAAAGCCTAGTACACTTTCGACTAGGCCACCGCGAGGCGGCCTTTATAGCCTAAATTGCGAAAACAGGGTGAGTGAAGAGATCGGGAAACGGACCATGGCAGGGGTAGAGCGTATTACGGTCTTGCAAACCTTTTCAGATCGACACTTCTTTCTAGAGCTACCAAGATTAGGCTTTATAATAGAGCTATAATTATAGGCTTTATAATTATAGAGCTTTATAATTAGGTGCAGAAACCTGGACGCAGAAAGTTACTGATCGACAAGTGCTAAGGATGTTTGAAAGGAAGATTTTAAGGCGTATTTTTGGACCAATTTGCGTCCAGGGTGTATGGCGCATTAGAAATAATCAGGAAGTGGAAAATTTAATAAAGAATGAGAACAGTTTGCGCTTCATATAAGCAAGAAATATCAGCTGGCTCGGTCGTGTGGAATATGGTAGGATGACAAAGAAAGTAATGGGAGAGAACTTATTGGGGAAAAGAAAAAGAGGACGCCCTAGGAGACGATGGCCGGATGACCTGGAGGAGGATCTTATAAGGATTGGAATAACTGGATGGAAGCGGTTAGCGTTGGATCGGGATGCATGGAACGGAATTTCACGGGAGGCCAAAGTCCACCTCGGACTGTAGTGCCGGCGAAAGAAGAAAGAAAAGGGAGAAAGGGCTCGGTGGTCGACGTGACTTAGAAACTGGTCAGTCTGCTGCGTCTCTGAGCTACACGCCCCAAGGTCGTGGGTTCTAAACGCAGTTACTGCCACTGTTTTACACTTTCCGTTAACGTCGATTTTTCGTCCTCATTAGTAGCATTTATAGCATTAGTTAGATTTTGCATTAACTAGCACGGAAGTATGGACCCCAGGCAGAAAAAATAAGCTACATTTAAACATTAAAACTTCGAGTTTTGCCGATGGCTTTTATAGGTCAATGCACAACAGAAAACTATAAAGTTAACTTTCCTGTTTATGCGTACATTCACCCATTCAATGTTTACAAACACAAGTAGCGAGTGACTTATTGCAATGCATTTTCCAATGACCAGTTGACATGTTTCTAAATATAGATTACACCTTCAAATCTCACTCGTGTAATAAACTTTAACAATTACATACCGCCTACAAGTGGACTAACAGTTACAAGGTTACTTACTGTAGCCAAATCGAAATGAATTCCTCATAATTATGATTTCTTTTAAAATACGTCCAAACACAATTACATACCGCCTACAAGTGGACTAACAGTTACAAGGTTACTTACTGTAGCCAAATCGAAATGAATTCCACATAATTATGATTTCTTTTAAAATACGTCCAAACACATAACAGGCCTGCAGGGCCCACAATGCCCAAGGTAACAGGGTTCCAGGGGACTCAAGAATTGTTAAATAAGAAATCAATTAAATACATAATTTTTTAATTTTATATTATTGCATTATTGCAACATAGCTACTGGACCACATAGTTATAATAAGTAGTAAGACCTATTTTCTTTAAAGGCTATTATGACCTTGTAAAGGTTACCGCTGGGATCACATAGTTATAATAAGTAGTAAGACCTATTTTCTTTAAAGGCTATTATGACCTCGTAAAGGTTACCGCTGTTTCCAAATTTCACTGTTTCATCTTCAGGCCGCAGTACAAATGGTAATATTGTCAACCCTCTGTCGAGGTCTTCACAGAGTTAACACGTCACAACACTAAACACAATTACGCGATTTTATTAAAACACAACAATAAGATTTGGTTTGGACAAACATTACCGTGCAACTCGTATGTCATTACAGTCCGGACTGCAACAAATCTAACTCTTGAGTCCGGACTGTAACGACTCTAACCCTTGAGTCCGGACTGTAATGACTCTAACTCTTGAGTCCGGACTGTAACAGCTCTAACTCTTGAGTCCGGACTGTAATGACTCTAACTCTTGAGTCCGGACTGTAATGACTCTAACTCTTGAATCCGGACTGTAACAGCTCTAACTCTTGAGTCCGGACTATAATGACTCTAACTCTTGAGTCCAAACTGTAACGGCTCTAACTCTTGAGTAAGGGCTGTAACGACTCTAACTCTTGAGTCCAAACTGTAACGACATTTACTCTTGAGTAAGGACTGTAACAACTCTAACTCTTGAGTCCGGACTGTAACAGCTCTAACTCTTGAGTCCGGACTGTAATGACTCTAACTCTTGAGTCCGGACTCTAACGACTCTTAACTCTTGAGTCCAGACTGTAACGACATTTACTCTTGAGTAAGGACTGTAACAACTCTAACTCTTGAGTCCGGACTGTAACAGCTCTAACTCTTGAGTCCGGACTGTAATGACTCTAACTCTTGAGTCCGGACTGCAACGGCTCTAACTCTTGAGTCCGGACTGTAACGACTCTAACCCTTGAGTCCGGACTGTAATGACTCTAACTCTTGAGTCCGGACTGTAATGACTCTAACTCTTGAATCCGGACTGTAACAGCTCTAACTCTTGAGTCCGGACTGTAATGACTCTAACTCTTGAGTCCAAACTGTAACGGCTCTAACTCTTGAGTCCGGACTCTAACGACTCTTAACTCTTGAGTCCAGACTGTAACGACATTTACTCTTGAGTAAGGACTGTAACGACTCTAACTCTTGAGTCCGGACTGTAACAGCTCTAACTCTTGAGTCCGGACTGTAATGACTCTAACTCTTGAGTCCGGACTGCAACGGCTCTAACTCTTGAGTCCGGACTGTAACGACTCTAACTCTTGAGTCCGGACTGTAACGACTCTAACTCTTGAGTCCGGACTGCAACGGTTCTAACTCTTGAGTCCGGACTCTAACGACTCTTAACTCTTGAGTCCAGACTGTAACGACATTTACTCTTGAGTAAGGACTGTAACGACTCTAACTCTTGAGTCCGGACTGTAACAGCTCTAACCCTTGAGTCCGGACTGTAATGACTCTAACTCTTGAGTCCGGACTGTAACAGCTCTAACTCTTGAGTCCGGACTGTAATGACTCTAACTCTTGAGTCCGGACTGTAACAGCTCTAACTCTTGAGTCCGGACTGTAACAGCTCTAACTCTTGAATCCGGACTGTAACAGCTCTAACTCTTGAGTCCGGACTGTAACAGCTCTAACTCTTGAATCCGGACTGTAACAGTTCTAACTCTTGAGTCCGGACTCTAACGACTCTTAACTCTTGAGTCCGGACTGTAACAGCTCTAACCCTTGAGTCCGGACTGTAATGACTCTAACTCTTGAGTCCGGACTGTAACAGCTCTAACTCTTGAATCCGGACTGTAACAGCTCTAACCCTTGAGTCCGGACTGTAATGACTCTAACTCTTGAGTCCGGACTGTAACAGCTCTAACTCTTGAGTCCGGACTGTAATGACTCTAACTCTTGAGTCCGGACTGTAACAGCTCTAACTCTTGAGTCCGGACTGTAACAGCTCTAACTCTTGAGTCCGGACTGTAACAGCTCTAACTCTTGAATCCGGACTGTAACAGTTCTAACTCTTGAGTCCGGACTCTAACGACTCTTAACTCTTGAGTCCGGACTGTAACAGCTCTAACCCTTGAGTCCGGACTGTAATGACTCTAACTCTTGAGTCCGGACTGTAACAGCTCTAACTCTTGAATCCGGACTGTAACAGCTCTAACTCTTGAGTCCGGACTGTAACGACTCTAACTCTTGAATCCGGACTGTAACAGCTCTAACTCTTGAGTCCGGACTGTAACGACTCTTAACTCTTGAGTCCGGACTGTAACAGCTCTAACTCTTGAATCCGGACTGTAACAGTTCTAACTCTTGAGTCCGGACTCTAACGACTCTTAACTCTTGAGTCCGGACTGTAACAGCTCTAACCCTTGAGTCCGGACTGTAATGACTCTAACTCTTGAGTCCGGACTGTAACAGCTCTAACTCTTGAATCCGGACTGTAACAGCTCTAACTCTTGAGTCCGGACTGTAACGACTCTAACTCTTGAATCCGGACTGTAACAGCTCTAACTCTTGAGTCCGGACTGTAACGACTCTTAACTCTTGAGTCCGGACTGTAACAGCTCTAACTCTTGAGTCCGGACTGTAACGACTCTTAACTCTTGAGTCCGGACTGTAACAGCTCTAACCCTTGAGTCCGGACTGTAATGACTCTAACTCTTGAGTCCGGACTGTAACAGCTCTAACTCTTGAATCCGGACTGTAACAGCTCTAACTCTTGAGTCCGGACTGTAATGACTCTAACTCTTGAGTCCGGACTGTAACAGCTCTAACTCTTGAGTCCGGACTGTAATGACTCTAACTCTTGAGTCCGGACTGTAATGACTCTAACTCTTGAATCCGGACTGTAACAGCTCTAACTCTTGAGTCCGGACTGTAACAGCTCTAACTCTTGAGTCCGGACTGTAATGACTCTAACTCTTGAGTCCGGACTGTAACAGCTCTAACTCTTGAGTCCGGACTGTAACAGCTCTAACTCTTGAGTCCGGACTGTAATGACTCTAACTCTTGAGTCCGGACTGTAACAGCTCTAACCCTTGAGTCCGGACTGTAATGACTCTAACTCTTGAGTCCGGACTGTAACAGCTCTAACTCTTGAGTCCGGACTGTAATGACTCTAACTCTTGAGTCCGGACTGTAATGACTCTAACTCTTGAGTCCGGACTGTAACAGCTCTAACTCTTGAGTCCGGACTGTAATGACTCTAACTCTTGAGTCCGGACTGTAACAGCTCTAACTCTTGAGTCCGGACTGTAACAGCTCTAACTCTTGAGTCCGGACTGTAATGACTCTAACTCTTGAGTCCGGACTGTAACAGCTCTAACCCTTGAGTCCGGACTGTAATGACTCTAACTCTTGAGTCCGGACTGTAACAGCTCTAACTCTTGAGTCCGGACTATAATGACTCTAACTCTTGAGTCCAAACTGTAACAGCTCTAACTCTTGAGTCCGGACTATAATGACTCTAACTCTTGAGTCCGGACTGTAACGGCTCTAACTCTTGAGTCCAGACTGTAACGACATTTACTCTTGAGTAAGGACTGTAACGACTCTAACTTTTGAGTCCGGACTGTAACGGCTCTAACTCTTGAGTTCGGACTGTAACGACTCTTAACTCTTGAGTCCATACTGTAACATTTACTTTTGAGTAAGGACTGTAACGACTCTTAACTCTTGAGTCCGAACTGTAACGGCTCTAACTCTTGAGTCCAAACTGCAACGACTCTTAACTCTTGAGTCCAGACTGAACGACATTTACTCTTAAGTCCAGACTGTAACGACTCTAACTCTTGAATTCGGACTTTAACGACGTAAGAGTTACACGGTAGTGTTTGACCAAACGAAATCTTAAAACGGTGCTTTTTAAAAAAAATCATGTAATTGTGTTTAGTGTTGTGACGTGTTTTCAATGTTTTGTCAACTTTGTAACGGACCTCAACGGACTTTGTAATTTGACCATTTGTACTACGGTCCGAAAATGAAACTATGAAGTTTCGAAACCGCTTTAGCTTTTACAAGGTGAGTTAAAAGACTAGACAGAAAAATTAGATCATAAACCTAATTACTTTATTATTGTTCTAACTGCGTGGAAACATTGCGTTGTAGGTACGAAGTTCACGCAGTGAGAAGAAAACTAATACACCATAATTTTTATGGTGGTAATCAAACAAATTTTGAAATAACTATTAGTATAATTTAACATAATAGTACCTAGTACCTATATAGAATCACAACGCGTTTGTAAGTTACGAGATAAAGAGGAAGTACAATAAAGTGAGTTGTGTTAACTTTTTTTTTTTTTTTTTGATTAACTAACTTTGCACACATATTAATTTGGAGGGAGAAGTGCCATGAAAAATCTGGCGAGAAGCCCCGTAAGTCATTGAGCACACTAAGTATTTCCGCCACTTGTCTAGTGGTAAAACCGTCAACCAAAGAAGTAGGCTATACAAAAGTTTTTTTTAACGATTCCGCTTCATACAGCTAAAAAGGTACTTTCGATTTTCCTCGTACGTCAAGATTTGAAAGGTCGCCTCGGTGGCCTAGTTGATAGGGTACTGGACTTTCACCCCGAGGACCTAGGTTCGATTCCCGGCCAGGGCTTGGCATTTTCATACGCTATAAATCATCCCATCGTCTGCATTACCCCTAGTGTGCACAATAGTCGGACGTTAAAAAAAAATCAAGATTTGAATATTGTAGTACTGTACTGTAGCCTATTCAAATTATAGGAATACGCTTAAAATAGTATCTATGTCTGCGGTTGAACAGTAAACATCACGTGACTTGGGAGGGATATCTGATTGTCTAGTCCCCTCCCCTTTGCTTCTCTGCCATCATTATGCTTTAACAATTTTATCTTGTTTGAATAATTAATTAGGCGTCGTAGACGTTCATTGGTTAACTGTAAACCAGTTAAATGGGCCTGAGTGAATAAATTAACAACTATTCGGAAGGAGGGGTTTTGGAGGAAGGAAGGCGGTTGCAGGCCTGTGTTATAGAAAATCGGAAATAAATAAGTTAAAACTAAAGGAAAAAATAGTATAAACGAACAAATAAATTCACACGCAGACTACAAATGAAATTTTTACTAAGACGTCTCAAAAAATAACAAATTGACGAAACTAGATGAGTGTCAAGACGTCTCAACAAATAACAAATTGACGAAACTAGATGAGTGTCAAGACGTCTCAACAAATAACAAATTGACGAAACTAGATGAGTGTCAAGACGTCTCAACAAATAACAAATTGACGAAACTAGATGAGTGTCAAGACTTCTCAACAAATAACAAATTGACGAAACTAGATGAATGTCAAGACGTCTCAACAAATAACAAATTGACGAAACTAGATGAGTGTCAAGACGTCTCAACAAATAACAAATTGACGAAACTAGATGAGTGTCAAGACGTCTCAACAAATAACAAATTGACGAAACTAGATGAGTGTCAAGACGTCTCAAAAAATAACAAATTGACGAAACTAGATGAGTGTCAAGACGTCTCAACAAATAACAAATTGACGAAACTAGATGAGTGTCAAGACGTCTCAACAAATAACAAATTGACGAAACTAGATGAATGTCAAGACGTCTCAACAAATAACAAATTGACGAAACTAGATGAGTGTCAAGACGTCTCAACAAATAACAAATTGACGAAACTAGATGAGTGTCAAGACGTCTCAACAAATAACAAATTGACGAAACTAGATGAGTGTCAAGACGTCTCAACAAATAACAAATTGACGAAACTAGATGAGTGTCAAGACGTCTCAACAAATAATAAATTGACGAAACTAGATGAGTGTCAAGACGTCTCAACAAATAACAAATTGACGAAACTAGATGAGTGTCAAGACGTCTCAACAAATAACAAATTGACGAAACTAGATGAGTGTCAAGACGTCTCAACAAATAACAAATTGACGAAACTGGATGAGTGTCAAGACGTCTCAACAAATAACAAATTGGCGAAACTAGATGAGTGTCAAGACGTCTCAACAAATAACAAATTGACGAAACTAGATGAGTGTCAAGACGTTTCAACAAATAACAAATTGACGAAACTAGATGAGTGTCAAGACGTCTCAACAAATAACAAATTGACGAAACTAGATGAGTGTCAAGACGTCTCAACAAATAACAAATTGACGAAACTAGATGAGTGTCAAGACGTCTCAACAAATAACAAATTGACGAAACTAGATGAGTGTCAAGACGTCTCAACAAATAACAAATTGACGAAACTAGATGAGTGTCAAGACGTCTCAACAAATAACAAATTGACGAAACTAGATGAGTGTCAAGACGTTTCAACAAATAACAAATTGACGAAACTAGATGAGTGTCAAGACGTCTCAACAAATAACAAATTGACGAAACTAGATGAGTGTCAAGACGTCTCAACAAATAACAAATTGACGAAACTAGATGAGTGTCAAGACGTCTCAACAAATAACAAATTGACGAAACTAGATGAGTGTCAAGACGTCTCAACAAATAACAAATTGACGAAACTAGATGAGTGTCAAGACGTTTCAACAAATAACAAATTGACGAAACTAGATGAGTGTCAAGACGTTTCAACAAATAACAAATTGACGAAACTAGATGAGTGTCTTAAACAAATAATAACATTCTTAGCAAAAGTAACATACTGCATTAATAACTTCAAGCTTATTCATTTTACTCCATTTTTTTTTTTTTTTGTTTAACGTCCGACTATTGTGCACACTTGGGCTACAGCTCCATGAAGTTTGTAGATATGACAACTTGGTATCATCAGCAAATTGGATTGTGCTGTCCAGGTAAAGGCACTTCTGATTAAGACGGATCGAATATATAAGTTAAAAATAAAATTAGGTCAAGAACTGATCCTCCGGGAACCCCAAACCTTATCCGAGGGTGTTCGTGGCTTTTGCAAGTTCTAAAACGTACTCATAAGGATTTTGATCCGTTCGTATCATCAATCAGCCTGTATCCGGTTTATTATTATTATTCACTGGTCTAGTTTGATGGATTATGCTCGGGCCGCCTATTCCTTACATACTGTTAGTTAACAGTTCTTCGCTCTTTGTTAAGATAAAAGTGTATTTGATATCTCATTTTAAAGGCCTAGTATATTTTCGATACTACGTAATATGTATCGTGCAAGATTGATGAATTAGCTTAGATTACTCCTGTTAACCCTCCGATGGTAAATAAAAATACGAATCCAATTGCTCACATAATTGATGTCGACATATCAATTTGCATTCCTTATAATGTTGCTATTCATCTAAAAATTTTAATTTTTGTTGGAATTGCAATGATTATTGTTGCTGATTTAAAATATGCTCGTGTCAACATCTATTCCAACAGTAAATATATGATGAGCTCGTACTACAAATCCTAGTAAGCCGAATCATTCTTAGTGACTCAAATGATTCATTTTTACCTCTTTCCTGACTAATAATGTCAGATTAATCCGAATCCTGGTAGAATTAAAGGATTCCTTCCGGGTGTTAAAAGCAGAATAAATGCTGATATAACCTTGGTCAGTGGCAGGAGATATAATTCTCCCCTTATAGCGATATTGTTTCTGTTTATAAACATTTACAATGTGTGTTATGCAAGTGGCTTTATTGCGTCTTGTCTAGGTGAGAAATGAAGATGTGGGTTGGGCTTGGATTTTATTATGAGAATATATGTTTTGAAGAAAAGTGACTATGTGATTATCACATGAGTCGCTTCATGGCGGTTCGTAGACTAGATACAGAGGCTTTTTTCTGTATCGTAGTGGGGGAGCGGGATCTGTCACAATGGCGGACAGATGCGCGTGCGTGGAGCTTTCTGCTCGCGAAACTAGATTTTTGGTAAGTGTGAGGACTTTAAGGCCGTGGCGTATGATCTCGTTTCTGACGAACCACGGAGATTCAGTCAGTAAACGTAGGGAGCGGTTTTGGAAGGATTCCAGCCGTTTCCTTCGAGAGTTAGAGATGAGGGAGTACCAAGCCGGAGCTGCATAAGTAAGAATGGGTCTGATGTACATTTTATACATAGTCAGCCTGATTCTTAGTGGTATTGGGCTTTTGTTCGCAAGAACAGGAAAAAGCTTGCTGCGAACCGCAGAAGCTTTGCCTATAGTTTGCTTGACATGTGGGGCAAAAGTCAGTCGTTTGTCAAGCGTGACGCCTAAGTATCTGACTTTGGGTTTCCATGCTATGGGAGTACCATTGATTTGAAGTACAGTTTTGGGAGGATGTAGTTTGCTCGTGAAGGCGATGGCTTCTGTTTTATCTGCATTCACTGCAATTCTCCACCTACGAAACCATGGCTCCAATATGTCCAACTGACGTTGAACGTTTTTGGCCCCAAACTCGAGGTTTGCTGAAGAATAATAGAACATGGAGTCGTCGGCGAAGAGCCGCAGTGACACAGGTTCTTGGACAGGCATATCGTTGGTGTACAGATTGTACAACAACGGACCTAGGACTGATCCTTGTGGTACGCCAGCCGTAATAGGTCTGGGCGTAGAGAGTGTACCATCGACGGACACCTGGAACCATCTGTTGTCGAGGTACGATCGAATTAAATGGACATAGCATGGAGGAATAGGGCTGTGAGCTAGTTTGTACAGGAGGCCTTCGTGCCAAACCCTGTCAAAAGCTTTGCTGATATCCAGGAATACAGCTATTGTGTGGAGGCGTTTGTTGAAGCCATCTGATAAGCTGTTGATAACTCGGACTAGTTGGTGGGTGGTTGAGTGCCCTCTGCGGAAGCCAAACTGTTCATGCCTAACTGTGTCTGCAAGGTGTTCTGTGAGTTGCCTGTTCACCAGTCTTTCGAACACTTTCGAGAGACCAGGAAGCAGCGAGATTGGTCGGTAGCTTTGAGGAAAGAGAGCCGATTTTCGTGGTTTGAGTATGGTTATGACTTTGGCTCTTTCCAAGATGTGGGGTAGTGGCCTGTTCGCAAAATTCCATTGAAGATGTTAGTGATGTATCCTACTGTTTGGGCAGGGATGTGCATTAGGGCCAGATTGTTTAAATTATCCAGACCAGGTGCTTTCCGTAGATGTAATTGCTGTATGATGCGTGTAACCTGATCTGCTGTGTAGGGGTCAGGGAGCTGGCCTAATGGACAACTGAGGTAGTCCTCGAGATAATTTTCTACGTGCTCGATGTGATCGTCCACGTAGAGATGTGCATTTGGACTGAACTGGTCTTGGAGGGAATCTGCGAACGCTTCTATGCTGATATAAAAAGTGTGCTCGGCTTTTTACATTTTTTAATTTATTTTGTATTTTTTATACCTGTATACTTATACGACTATAATGAGTGGGAACGGGACGAAAGGATCAGCAAATCGTTCCCGTCAGGAACTTTTCTTTACAGTGGCTACAATGAGCAGGAAACGAACAGAATAGTGGCACAAACGGTTCGGTAGAAGAAAACAAAGCCCTATTGCGAGCGTAGTGATCACATCATCGTTCGATGTGGCAACCATGAAAATTTTGCACTGTCAGTTAAATCTTGTAGCCATGGAAGAGCTGCTTTATCTTGCTCTTCAAGTTACACGGATGAAGAATTGCTAATGCTATGTCTCGATGAGGAGTAGAAGTAAAGGTTTTTGTGTTTAGCCTACATCCATTAACGAAAAAAACTTGAAAAGAGAGGTAGACAAATAAGTTTCGTTATATCAAGATTGCAAGTGTAGATAGTAAGCACTGAAAAACAGACATTCATCACACGCCTTAATATCTAACGTGTAGCTGATGATATTGCTAGTTGTGTTTTTTGTCACATGGCCCCGAAAAAGGCAAGACGCCGACAAAGACAGTGACGCCTAGCACAGTGATCGGCACACTGACTGCTTCGCTGCGGCTGTTCTACGAAACAAGCGCAGGCACGGAATATTATTTATTAACTTGCCTTGTAAGAGACGAGTAAACTTTTTGAAACCCGATCCTAAAGTAAAGAGGCACATTTTTATAACGCAACAATAGCACGGATGTGTGTATTATCTCGCAGACATGTGTATCATTATCTCCGTCGAATTTCTGACCGCTGAAATGTATTTTAACTATCCGTAGTTAAAATAAATTTTCACGGGCAGCAATTCGACAAGCAAAGCAGCATACATACAAAAAATGTTTTTTTCTGAATTTATTGTTTTACCATAATTTGGTCGGGCGACGGTGTGGGAGGCGCATGTGATTCTTGCTTAAGTTGTGCACTCACTCAGTCAGCACTCACTCAGCCAGCACTCACTCAGCCAGCAGTAATTAAATTATAATCAGCAAATATCTCGAGTGATGTAAAATTTTATATATTTTAAATTCATAAAAAATGATAATCGCCGTTTAAAAAGGCACAAGTTTTTCATTACCGTCTCAACCACTGGTTTACAGCGACATGCAGTCCCGCATCGGTATAGAAGCGTTGTGTAGCGAGCCTTGCCTTCACTGCTGGATAGAGGAGAGTCACTCGATGCCAAATCTGGGCTGTATGGTTGATGCAGTCCCGCATCGGTATAGAAGCGTTGTGTAGCGAGCCTTGCCTTCACTGCTGGATAGAGGAGAGTCACTCGATGCCAAATCTGGGCTGTATGGTTGATGCAGTTCCGCATCGGTATAGAAGCGTTGTGTAGCGAGCCTTGCCTTCACTGCTGGATAGAGGAGAGTCACTCGATGCCAAATCTGGGCTGTATGGTTGATGCAGTTCCGCATCGGTATAGAAGCGTTGTGTAGCGAGCCATGCCTTCACTGCTGGATAGAGGAGAGTCACTCGATGCCAAATCTGGGCTGTATGGTTGATGCAGTCCCGCATCGGTATAGAAGCGTTGTGTAGCGAGCCATGCCTTCACTGCTGGATAGAGGAGAGTCACTCGATGCCAAATCTGGGCTGTATGGTTGATGCAGTTCCGCATCGGTATAGAAGCGTTGTGTAGCGAGCCATGCCTTCACTGCTGGATAGAGGAGAGTCACTCGATGCCAAATCTGGGCTGTATGGTTGATGCAGTCCCGCATCGGTATAGAAGCGTTGTGTAGCGAGCCATGCCTTCACTGCTGGATAGAGGAGAGTCACTCGATGCCAAATCTGGGCTGTATGGTTGATGCAGTCCCGCATCGGTATAGAAGCGTTGTGTAGCGAGCCTTGCCTTCACTGCTGGATAGAGGAGAGTCACTCGATGCCAAATCTGGGCTGTATGGTTGATGCAGTTCCGCATCGGTATAGAAGCGTTGTGTAGCGAGCCATGCCTTCACTGCTGGATAGAGGAGAGTCACTCGATGCCAAATCTGGGCTGTATGGTTGATGCAGTCCCGCATCGGTATAGAAGCGTTGTGTAGCGAGCCTTGCCTTCACTGCTGGATAGAGGAGAGTCACTCGATGCCAAATCTGGGCTGTATGGTTGATGCAGTTCCGCATCGGTATAGAAGCGTTGTGTAGCGAGCCTTGCCTTCACTGCTGGATAGAGGAGAGTCACTCGATGCCAAATCTGGGCTGTATGGTTGATGATCGGGCACCTCCCATCCAAAAGCTCTCGGGTAAGATTGGCCGTGTGTGGACGTGCGTTGTCGTGAAAAAACAAAACCTTCTCGCTAAGTTTTCCTCGACGCTTACTGCAAAGTGTAGGGGATATTTAGGTATGTTTTTGCAAGCTAATGTAAAGTGTAAGAGGTATTTTATCAAATTGTGTGCTAGTTATTGCAAAGTGTAGGGTATTTGGAGCTGAGTTTGTGCAAGCTAATGCAAATTGTGGGAGTATTTGTAATCAAATTTTGTAAAGCAAATTTGGTGTAATCAAGTGTAAACTGTAGGAGCTCTTGTAGTAAACTAATGCAAATTGTGGGAGTATTTGTAATCAAATTTTGTAAAGCAAATTTGGTGTAATCAAGTGTAAACTGTAGGAGCTCTTGTAGCAAACTAATGCAAATTGTGGGAGTATTTGTAATCAAATTTTGTAAAGCAAATTTGGTGTAATCAAGTGTAAACTGTAGGAGCTCTTGTAGCAAACTAATGCAAATTGTGGGAGTATTTGTAATCAAATTTTGTAAAGCAAATTTGGTGTAATCAAGTGTAAACTGTAGGAGCTCTTGTAGCAAACTAATGCAAATTGTGGGAGTATTTGTAATCAAATTTTGTAAAGCAAATTTGGTGTAATCAAGTGTAAACTGTAGGAGCTCTTGTAGTAAACTAATGCAAATTGTGGGAGTATTTGTAATCAAATTTTGTAAAGCAAATTTGGTGTAATCAAGTGTAAACTGTAGGAGCTCTTGTAGCAAACTAATGCAAATTGTGGGAGTATTTGTAATCAAATTTTGTAAAGCAAATTTGGTGTAATCAAGTGTAAACTGTAGGAGCTCTTGTAGCAAACTAATGCAAATTGTGGGAGTATTTGTAATCAAATTTTGTAAAGCAAATTTGGTGTAATCAAGTGTAAACTGTAGGAGCTCTTGTAGCAAACTAATGCAAATTGTGGGAGTATCTGTAATCAAATTTTGTAAAGCAAATTTGGTGTAATCAAGTGTAAACTGTAGGAGCTCTTGTAGCAAACTAATGCAAATTGTGGGAGTATTTGTAATCAAATTTCGTAAAGCAAATTTGGTGTAATCAAGTGTAAACTGTAGGAGCTCTTGTAGTAAACTAATGCAAATTGTGGGAGTATTTGTAATCAAATTTTGTAAAGCAAATTTGGTGTAATCAAGTGTAAACTGTAGGAGCTCTTGTAGTAAACTAATGCAAATTGTGGGAGTATTTGTAATCAAATTTTGTAAAGCAAATTTGGTGTAATCAAGTGTAAACTGTAGGAGCTCTTGTAGTAAACTAATGCAAATTGTGGGAGTATTTGTAATCAAATTTTGTAAAGCAAATTTGGTGTAATCAAGTGTAAACTGTAGGAGCTCTTGTAGCAAACTAATGCAAATTGTGGGAGTATTTGTAATCAAATTTTGTAAAGCAAATTTGGTGTAATCAAGTGTAAACTGTAGGAGCTCTTGTAGTAAACTAATGCAAATTGTGGGAGTATTTGTAATCAAATTTTGTAAAGCAAATTTGGTGTAATCAAGTGTAAACTGTAGGAGCTCTTGTAGCAAACTAATGCAAATTGTGGGAGTATTTGTAATCAAATTTTGTAAAGCAAATTTGGTGTAATCAAGTGTAAACTGTAGGAGCTCTTGTAGTAAACTAATGCAAATTGTGGGAGTATTTGTAATCAAATTTTGTAAAGCAAATTTGGTGTAATCAAGTGTAAACTGTAGGAGCTCTTGTAGTAAACTAATGCAAATTGTGGGAGTATTTGTAATCAAATTTTGTAAAGCAAATTTGGTGTAATCAAGTGTAAACTGTAGGAGCTCTTGTAGCAAACTAATGCAAATTGTGGGAGTATTTGTAATCAAATTTTGTAAAGCAAATTTGGTGTAATCAAGTGTAAACTGTAGGAGCTCTTGTAGTAAACTAATGCAAATTGTGGGAGTATTTGTAATCAAATTTTGTAAAGCAAATTTGGTGTAATCAAGTGTAAACTGTAGGAGCTCTTGTAGCAAACTAATGCAAATTGTGGGAGTATTTGTAATCAAATTTTGTAAAGCAAATTTGGTGTAATCAAGTGTAAACTGTAGGAGCTCTTGTAGTAAACTAATGCAAATTGTGGGAGTATTTGTAATCAAATTTTGTAAAGCAAATTTGGTGTAATCAAGTGTAAACTGTAGGAGCTCTTGTAGTAAACTAATGCAAATTGTGGGAGTATTTGTAATCAAATTTTGTAAAGCAAATTTGGTGTAATCAAGTGTAAACTGTAGGAGCTCTTGTAGTAAACTAATGCAAATTGTGGGAGTATTTGTAATCAAATTTTGTAAAGCAAATTTGGTGTAATCAAGTGTAAACTGTAGGAGCTCTTGTAGCAAACTAATGCAAATTGTGGGAGTATTTGTAATCAAATTTCGTAAAGCAAATTTGGTGTAATCAAGTGTAAACTGTAGGAGCTCTTGTAGTAAACTAATGCAAATTGTGGGAGTATTTGTAATCAAATTTTGTAAAGCAAATTTGGTGTAATCAAGTGTAAACTGTAGGAGCTCTTGTAGCAAACTAATGCAAATTGTGGGAGTATTTGTAATCAAATTTCGTAAAGCAAATTTGGTGTAATCAAGTGTAAACTGTAGGAGCTCTTGTAGCAAACTAATGCAAATTGTGGGAGTATTTGTAATCAAATTTCGTAAAGCAAATTTGGTGTAATCAAGTGTAAACTGTAGGAGCTCTTGTAGCAAACTAATGCAAATTGTGGGAGTATTTGTAATCAAATTTCGTAAAGCAAATTTGGTGTAATCAAGTGTAAACTGTAGGAGCTCTTGTAGCAAACTAATGCAAATTGTGGGAGAATTTGTAATCAAATTTTGTAAAGCAAATTTGGTGTAATCAAGTGTAAACTGTAGGAGCTCTTGTAGCAAACTAATGCAAATTGTGGGAGTATTTGTAATCAAATTTCGTAAAGCAAATTTGGTGTAATCAAGTGTAAACTGTAGGAGCTCTTGTAGCAAACTAATGCAAATTGTGGGAGTATTTGTAATCAAATTTTGTAAAGCAAATTTGGTGTAATCAAGTGTAAACTGTAGGAGCTCTTGTAGCAAACTAATGGAAATTGTGGGAGTATTTGTAATCAAATTTCGTAAAGCAAATTTGGTGTAATCAAGTGTAAACTGTAGGAGCTCTTGTAGCAAACTAATGTACAGTGTTGGGGCCTTTATAGCAATATTTGCGTAAGCATGATGTTATTTTATCATGTATGGAGAGCTTTTAGATTAGGGTGTATAATAAAAATATGGCAGTTTCAGAACAAACTCTTATATATTTAAAGAAGCTTGAAAACAATAAATACAAGACATATGTGCAACAAAAATTCCTATTGTATAAA
The DNA here is from genome assembly GCA_022606455.1 of Callitettix versicolor. NCBI lineage: Eukaryota > Metazoa > Arthropoda > Insecta > Hemiptera > Cercopidae > Callitettix > Callitettix versicolor. The sequence goes on from CM040182.1 coordinate 4,151,134, forward strand.
ATTACAAAAAGTTGTCAAATTTAACACGTTTTACTATTTTTTAACTCAATGTACCACTAATTAAATACAGACATATTTATAAATACACGGTGAGTTTTTACACAGCACATCCAGTTATGCTATTTGTTTCTATCACTACCTAATTGTTTGCCTTATACTATAGGCCCTACTAATTTATCTTAAACTCACCCTGTAGGCCTTAATTAGCAGCAGCTTATATGTAAACCTAATATTAATTGTTTCACGAATGAAACTAATTCATTAGTTGCCTTATGAGATTCATATTACATAGTATATAGGTTTAATACATAAAAAGTTAAATTCGTTACTAAATGGAGCAACTTTTAAAACTTAAGTTTTATCTGCAAGTTTTATCTAAACTTTAACTAATACCTTTAACGTCAAATTAGGATACTATTGAAATGTTTTATACTATTGAAATGTGAGTCACTATTGGTTAAGTATTTACATTTTTAATCACGTGAAATAAGTAGGAAGTAAGCCTTTTTATTATTATTATTATTATTATTATTATTATTAAAAGAGCAGTCAACTGTTGGCCTAAGCTGACTGACTAGCTCTTACATGATTAGGCCTACATTTAACATTAAATTTTTTTTTACACGTATTTAACACAAAAGTGAATTTATGCTAAGGACTTAAAGATTTATAAAATGTAAAAATTAAAGCCTTGGATTAGTGAAAGATTTTGTAAACAAATGTGTATGGAAAAATATGGAAATGAAAGATGTAAAATGAACAGGTAAAATGTATGATGTATAGGATAGGCTACATTGTAATTTTAAGATGTAAAATGAATAGGCCTAGGTGAAATGTTTAATGTAGGCGCTCTCTATCTCTCTATCTCTCTATCTCTCTCTCTCTCTCTCTCTCTCTCTCTCTCTCTCTCTCTCTCTCTCTCTCTCTATCTCTCTATCTCTCTATCTCTCTATCTCTCTCTATCATCTCTATCTCTCTCTCTCTCTCTCTCTCTCTCTCTCTCTCTCTCTCTCTCTCTCTCTCTCTCTCTCTCTCTCTCTCTCACTCTCTCTCTCTCTCTCTCTCTCTAAATGAATTTCAAATAATGAACAAGCGGTTCATTGCAGTATTGCTAATATTTATAAATTTTAATTTAGAACCAGTACGCCTATGTTTCATAGTGGATGGTTGAACATGAACACAATTAATTTTGTGCCAGAATTATTAGCGATAAGCCAAGTATTTACTACAATTTTCCCCATATTATAGATTTTTTTTTTATGTGCATCAAGAGAAATACGAATGACGTATATTAATCATAATTTAGACGATAATGCCTTGGAACTATTGTCTACATAAGCTACAACGATGAAATAAAGTTTCTGTATAGGGCCTAAGTAACATCTAAGCAAGCTTTATAGGCGTATAAATAAAAGCAATTACAATTACATTGTAGTTATCAAATTTGAATAACATTTTTGTTAATCGAAAGTTTCGGGTAAGGTCTAGTCGACTGCAAATTTTATGGTCTAATATATATATATATATATATATATATATATATATATATATATATATATATATATATATATTGAGAGAGAGGGGGAGAAAGCAAATTACAGTAGGATATGTAGTATTTAACGTGTTTAAAAAAAAACTGTTGCAAAACTTCCAAATGTTTTAAGAACTGTTCAAAACTATGCCACATAAAAAAAAGAAAAAAGCCTATAAGGAAAACGTATTTTCTAATTTTCAGAATTTCAGCTAGCTACCGTTTTGTGTTTTTAAGAACCGATCAACCGATTTCTTCTAGGCCTATATATTTAAAAGGTACGTTGAAAAAGAATATATGTTCTAAAAAAATTAAGTAGAAAGTCAGGAAAAATTAATTTTTAATGAATTTTAATTGCAGTAATAATAAAAAAGAAAATAGGCTACTACTAAAGAATTGAAAGTTAAATTTGATAGGGTTAATAAGTTAAGATGCTATTCGATAAAAACATTTTAGCCAATTTTAGTAAAAAAAATTTATAGACCTGCTATAAATGGGTCGATGTAATAAAGTAGGCTTTTAAAATTAGTTTTATGTTTAAAATATTATTATTAAAAATATATTATAATGTTAATAAGCTTTAATTATTCAACGTGACTTTTTATGAAACTTATAAAATAGGATTCATAGGAAGCCTATTTATGAATAAATCCGGTAGATTGATTCATGGATTAACTTACCGTAGGCCCTACGATTTTCTTGCCTTTTTAACTTAGCGAAAAGAGGGCTAAATGTAATTTTTGTTATTTTTTAATTTTCTTTTAACCGAAAATTGCTTATATTTTATAATTTTAATTCTGTCTGGCCTGCGGTATGTAGCCTAATTGTAACAAAAATATTTTCAGAATTAAATTTCCCTTAGGACCTGCAACAATTTTTTCAAATACGCGGATTCAAAATGGATTCAAATAGCCAGTACGCGGATTCAAAATAGCCAACTCAAAAGTCAACAGTATAAGAAAATTATAAAAATCAAACTGAAAGATTATTAAGACATAGGGCTATAGATAATTTTTATCTAAAGAATCAAGAAGTAAAAGTGATTGGATAAAGTGTCAAAGTTGTGAAACATGGTTTCACGAAATTTGTGTGGGTGCTGTTGGTAAAAAACAATTCGTTAGTGGAAAATGTATGTAGAATTTAGAAGAAACATTCACAGACGGAATAGCCCCGCCTAGTGAGCGAAATAACCCCGCTAATTTGTGTATTTTCTGTTTTTCAACATTTATGTAAATTAATTAATTACCTAGAAAATAATTTGTAATAAAAACGTAATAAAATACCATATAGTTCTTTACATATTATTGTTTAATTATAATTATTAAAAAAACAATTTTTTAAATTTTTAAACCCATTTAAAGTACCCCAAACTTGAAATGAGCGAAATAGCCCCGCTCTACCCTAATAGTCTGTAACAAATAAAACTTATAATATATTTTTCAAAAACAAAAGTTTAAAAACATGTTTAGTATTTAAAACTAAATTTATATTCTGGAATGATACTGTGTCATTCGATGAACTGTATACGTATAAAGATCATAGTCACCCTTATCCCTGACATGGGTAAAGTACAAAAACTCACAATAAGACACATTGCTGACCAAGTTGTTCCTCATGTTCGGCTCATACGCTCCAAATCGCACCTTGAACTCCACATAACTATTGAATTCCTTGTACAGATCGTTGATATTCTTGAAATTGATGTAAGCAGAAGCGATGATCATGGCAAACAGAAACGGGGATCCATAAAAAACGTAACTGTACACTGTTTTGAAGCAGCGGCTTTCTATGGAGCAAATTTTTACGGAGTCTTCGAAGTAGTTCCAAAATGTGATGTATCGGTTGAACACGGCGTTGTTTACAGAGAAACAAATTACAGTGAAAATAAAGGAAATAGCAATGAATACGCTCACAAGTATTTGGAAAAGAGTGTAAAATTTAAAAATATATATACACTCGCCATGTATTTTCAACGCATTAGCTTCAGCGATTGCCGAACTTCGGCTATCCATAAGAGCCTTCGCTTCTTTTGTTCGCTTTACGACTGTCGCTATAAAGGAACAAATGAATGTGTAAAGAACCAGTAAAATGTTGTAGAACAATGACAAGACTATTATCTCGGTTTCGAGCATTTTTTTCTGTCCGAGTAAACTGTTACAAGCCGCGAATAACTCGTTTTCCTGTATGCTGTGTAAAGCGATTACATCGATCGAAGATTTTCCCAGTTTAATCCCTTTCAGGCCGGCTTCTATATCACAAGTGCACTTCTTCTCCCTCGACTCCGAAACGAACCACATCAACATCAAGGAGGTTATCAACAGAGGCACCACACCGACAACACGACTTTCCATCTTGAAGTCCGGTAGCTGAATAATTTAACTCCGGTCTCCGAATAAGATCACCACTATACCGACTAATCCCCACTCCGACTTGCCGCTGGCCCCTCCATTTCTATTTTACCCTTCTCCTCCGGTATAGTGCTGTATAAATCCGCCAAGGATTTTGCTGATGCTGAAACAAAATAAAATTAAAAGATCCGTTGGCATATTTCATTTTCGTACGGATTGTAAAACAGAATTGTTCGAATTTAATTTTTAACCGTTTTCCGTTCGGCTTTTAGGCCTAGTGTGCAAACGAAATAGGCCTACACAAATTTTAATAACAAAACTAGAATTATCTATAGGCCTAAAACAATTAATTTCATGTAACCTACATAATAGCTTAATTTGTAAACAAAAATTTATAATTAATTCTAGATACATATGAGATAGGCTACTTAAAACAGCTGATGAATATTTTCTTCTAATGCTATAATTTGAATTAAAATAACTAGGTTACGTAGAATAGGCCTACCTTTTTCGTTACCATTTATCTTTTATTTTCCAAAGGCCTCTCTGACATGGCCACTTATTTTGTGACAACTTATTTTGTCTTGATTTTATCACTAACCAGTTTTTTCGTGCCGGTAATCAGCTAGTTTTTTTACAATTTATTATTTCATTACTTTTTAAAAATCTTAGTTATCTAAGTTATTTAAGAAATGTTTAAGGCAATTTACGATGTCCGAAAGTACGACTTGTAAAACACGGACAAGTTAGGAAACTTTTACCTTTATGGAACTGTACTAAAATGAGCCTTTAATTTCAATCACAAAGATTAAAATAAGGTAATTTCCTACCTATAATATTATAGGTACCTATTATTCAGTACTTATACACCTATGCACTGTTTTGTTATCTGTTTTAGGCTAAATGTAATATAACAAAGAGTTGTTAATTAAGTTATTAATTTACAAAATAACTAGGGCCTACATAGGCGTAAAATCTCAAAAATCCTGAGGGTGGGGAAGGTTTAGGACCACAATCCGGGGGAAATTTTTTCAAAGTTTTCTTAAATTTTTGCAAGCATCTGCATATCTGGAAAATCTTAGGGGACTGTGCAGAATCCCCTGGGACTATGCAGAAAATCCTGAGGGACTGGAAAAAGGGCTATGCCGACCGGGAGCTCATGTTTACGCCAATGAATAAATAGGTCAACATAGTAAGGTATTAAACCATCGTTTTTGTTTTGTAGGTAAATGATGCTCGACAAAAAATAGCCGATGAATTGGAGATTCCAGAAGGAGAACTGAAAGAGAAGGAGTCCCTCATGACCTCATTTCGTAGTCATTTAAAAAAGAAGAAAAGCTTCCATTGAGGACTCTAGTTTCAAAGTCCTACGTCCAAAGTTGAAAACTTTCAGGAAATCACAAAAACATTTTCAGGTGGAAAAATGTTTGAATATAGGCCTAACGTTAAATAAGTTTTTAAATTATACTTTTTGTCTCTAGGTAATTTTATACCAAAGGAAAAGACTTTTACACCTTTAGTTTCTTAATAAATAAATAAATCCCTATGGACAAGGGACATTTTTTCTGAAGAGTGGACAAGAGACGTTTTGAAAATAGAAATAATGGACGAAGGACAGTTTGTTTAAAAAATGTTAGCATTTGGCACCGTACAGCAAAAACCACAGTAATATCTCATTTATTTATACAAATATTGTTGAAACATTAATAATGTACAAAAATATATTCATTATTGTAACATAGCCACCGGACCACATATTCAAATGATTAGGATTGTATACCTGTTCTTCCCGTCAGTGGATTATCAACTCACCTCATAAAGGCTACCGCGGTTTCGAAACTTTATAGTTTCATCTTCAGGTCATACAAAATGTTAAATCCCTCTATGATGTAATAATAGGAAGGATAGGGCCTATTTACGAATGCAAAAGCATTACATTATAAATACAGAAGATAATGTAAAAAAACACTCGTTTTATAAATTGAATTACAGTAAACCTTCGGTTATCCGAACTTTGAAAAACCGAAATCCGGATTATCCGAACACCATCTTATTTTACACGAAAACACCGGAAAATATCACAAAAGGAAAAAAGTAACTTTTTAATACAGTAATAACAAATTGACTTAGGCTATGTGGGATATTTGTTTTGTCCAACTTATTTATCAAAGAGGAAGTTCATTGTTTCTATTGATAAGTATTATGACAGACGGCCGTCGATAAACAATCAGCCCGCTTGGTAATCACAATCTGTTTACTGCTCATAACTATGCACCTGTTGGAAGTAAAGCAGACACAAGCGTCAGATTTCTAGAATCATGGCTCCTACGGTTACTCTGTAAAGCAATTACAAATGTTCTTGTAACATTCGTCTTTAATAATTATTGATCATAAAAAAGGTTAAAAGCAAATAACATTCTTCAATACTAATTAGGCTATTGTTTATACTGATAAAATCAAATCACAAAAGACGTAGGCTATTCAATTTGTAAATTAACGTTGCTTTTATAGCAGTTATTACGATCGTTATGGCGGATTTCACGGCTGACTGCACAAAAAACATAGTTAAATATTTTACATTAATGTGGCCTTTTTACTTCAAGATGAGAATATTTTTAGTAGCCTACAACTAAGTTTGGATAGAACTGCAGTGACTGGGTGACTTTATTTCTGCGAATAGGCCACCAGGATCAGAATATATTGAATATATAAATAAGGTCCAACATACAAAATTACTTATGACAACTGATAGCTAAGTGATAAAGTGATTATTAAAACGGCAACATCAACAAAAACTGGCAACTAGCACCATTCCTTGAATTTATAAACAAGTTATCTCCTTCAATAAAGCTGTATTATTGCCAGACTTTTAATTTTGTACACATCTGAGAATGCCTGCAACTGACATCATGCAGGAAGTACTCAGCAGAAGGTACAAAATAGGCCTACCACACGTTTTTTGTTTTAAAATTTATATTCTTTCAACCTTACGTGACGCAATTTAATTTGAATCAGACGTTGTGCGCCTAGTGGTTGGGTGGTCAGAGAAACATGCGAGGCGCGTGGTCTTTCAGAAAATGACAACCATTGGAATGAAACCATGTAGGAGGCTGTGATTTGTTGTTCACATAATAAAATTAGAGAGCTATTTGCAATTTTAGTTAGCACTTGCGGACTCTCTGACCCACATAAAATGTGGGACAAATATAAAGATGCATTGTCAGATGACATCTCGCACAGATTACAAGTAGCAAACAATGGTCATAAACGAGGCATCGAAAATAATCGAAGATAAAGTAATTTCTATCGCAGGGAAAAATTAGCTGAATTTGGTTTGCCTACACCTCAACGCACGGGAGATCTGACTAACGATATAGTAAATGGGCTTAATTACAATTTCGAAGAATTACAAGCATACGTAAGTGAAATGACACGTCTTCTTCCTGAACAGAGGCATGTTTTTGATTCAGTCCTGCAGCGCGTAGCATGTGGAGCGGAGGCGCTCTGTTTTCTCGATGCACCAGGAGGTACGGGCAAAACATTTGTGCTTAACCTTAATAGCCTTCGCGGTGGCCTCTTCGGGCATTGCTGCAACGTTACTAAGTGGCGGGCGGACCTCAGTTGGGAAATCTGAGCTGTGGGACAGTTGGTGGTCAGCTGGCGATGGGTGTCTCATTTAAAAAATTGGAATTTTGAAGTTTAAGAAAAACGTTTTTTTCTCTTCTCAACTATTTAGTAGTTACAACACTTTACAAAATAATATTTCTTTTAACTAAAACTATCACGTGACAATTACAATATTTCAAAAATATATGTCTGTCTAAATATAACAAAAAAAAAGGAGATAGAAATGAATAAATATGTGCCTATTGAATACGATTTTTTAGTAGTTACGTGCATTGCGAATTACCTAAGTCGTAATTTCTGTTTTTGTATTTGTAGTTCATAAAGTCTTCTCTTGTTTTGGTAACAGTTTTAGGACACCTACGGCCCATGCGTTGCATTCCTACAATGATGATGTTAACTCTCTCTCAGCCGCCTCGTTGGCCTAGTTGATAGCGTACTGGGCTTTCACCCCGACGACCCGGGTTCGATACCCGGCCAGGGCTTGGCATTTTCATACGCTATAAATCATCCCATCGTCTGCATTAGCCCGAGTGTGCACAATAGTCGGAGGTTAAACACCAAAAAAAAAACCTGTTAACTCTCTCTCAGCCGCCTCGTTGGCCTAGTTGATAGCGTACTGGGCTTTCACCCCGAGGACCCGGGTTCGATACCCGGCCAGGGCTTGGCATTTTCATACGCTATAAATCATCCCATCGTCTGCATTAGCCCGAGTGTGCACAATAGTCGGAGGTTAAACAAAAAAAAACCTGTTAACTCTCTCTCAGCCGCCTCGTTGGCCTTGTTGATAGCGTACTGGGCTTTCACCCCGAGGACCCGGGTTCGATACCCGGCCAGGGCTTGGCATTTTCATACGCTATAAATCATCCCATCGTCTGCATTAGCCCGAGTGTGCACAATAGTCGGAGGTTAAACACAAAAAAAAAAACCTGTTAACTCTCTCTCAGCCGCCTCGTTGGCCTTGTTGATAGCGTACTGGGCTTTCACCCCGAGGACCCGGGTTCGATACCCGGCCAGGGCTTGGCATTTTCATACGCTATAAATCATCCCATCGTCTGCATTAGCCCGAGTGTGCACAATAGTCGGAGGTTAAACACCAAAAAAAAAACCTGTTAACTCTCTCTCAGCCGCCTCGTTGGCCTAGTTGATAGCGTACTGGGCTTTCACCCCGAGGACCCGGGTTCGATATTGGCCAGGGCTTGGCATTTTCATACGCTATAAATCATCCCATCGTCTGCATTAGCCCGAGTGTGCACAATAGTCGGAGGTTAAACACCAAAAAAAAAACCTGTTAACTCTCTCTCAGCCGCCTCGTTGGCCTAGTTGATAGCGTACTGGGCTTTCACCCCGAGGACCCGGGTTCGATACCCGGCCAGGGCTTGGCATTTTCATACGCTATAAATCATCCCATCGTCTGCATTAGCCCGAGTGTGCACAATAGTCGGAGGTTAAACACCAAAAAAAAAACCTGTTAACTCTCTCTCAGCCGCCTCGTTGGCCTAATTGATAGCGTACTGGGCTTTCACCCCGAGGACCCGGGTTCGATATTGGCCAGGGCTTGGCATTTTCATACGCTATAAATCATCCCATCGTCTGCATTAGCCCGAGTGTGCACAATAGTCGGAGGTTAAACACCAAAAAAAAAACCTGTTAACTCTCTCTCAGCCGCCTCGTTGGCCTTGTTGATAGCGTACTGGGCTTTCACCCCGAGGACCCGGGTTCGATACCCGGCCAGGGCTTGGCATTTTCATACGCTATAAATCATCCCATCGTCTGCATTAGCCCGAGTGTGCACAATAGTCGGACGTTAAACACAAAAAAAAACCCTGCTAACTCTCCAACTGTCTGGGCGAACTAACGACCCATTTACGCGATGCCAGTCGGCGTTCCAGTAGGGGTTGACAGTCGCTAGAGGCCAGCAAGCCCTAGGCGCGCCAGTCGCTGGCAGCTCCAGTAGAACAAATATTTTTGTTTTGTTGGCGGTCCAGCATCCCTCTTCACCAATCTACCGCACTGGCGCCGGTCGCTGGAAACATTCAACCACGTGGATTACGTTTACCAGGTTCCGTTTAAGTAGTTAAAGGCAAGAAACAATGGCTATTCGTTGGAGGTTAGGGGAAAACCTTGACATTTGTACCGTAACAGTTGTACCGTGGCCACGAAGATTACTGCAATCGGAAAGCTAGGAATGCGTCGATGCAAGCCATCGTTGATAACATGAAGGCGCCAA
>CM040182.1:4165866-4210866 GCA_022606455.1 Callitettix versicolor
CAAGTGTCATCCACCACAAGGTAAAAAAATGTATTTGAACTTGACTGGATGAATAATATTAGGAATTACCTAAGTAAATACTATAGTAAAGTCTATACAAATATGCGATAGTAATATATCACAAAAAACTATATTAACATCAAGTGGCATCCACCACAAGGTAAAAAAAATGTATTTGAACTTGAATGGATGAATAATAGTAGGAATTACCTAAGTAAATCCAATCGTATAGTCTGTACAAATATGCTATATTAATATATGACAAAAAAACTGTGTTAACATCAAGTGTCATCTACTACAAGTTAAAAAAAAAAGGTATTTGAACTTCAGTGGATGAATAATAGTAGGAATTACCTAAGTAAATACTATAGTATAGTCTATGCAATAGTAATATATGACAAAAACTGTATTAACATCAAGTGTCATCCACCACAAGGTAAAGAAATGTATTTGAACTTGAGTGGATGAATAATAGTAGTGATTACCTAATTAAATCCTATCGTATAGTCTGTACAAATATGCGATAGTAATATATATGACAAAAAACTGTATTAACAATTAACGAAAATTGTTAGTTTCTATTCTAATTTGCTTACAGAAACTAATATTAATGAATTTATACAAGAAATGGCAGTATATAGCACAAAATTATATCAAACGTAAAAACGTGTACGTATTTATCATGTGGATCTGTGATCAGAGCGAGCACAGATGATGGAATAAAGTGACTAATAGTCATGGGTCGTACTAGTTTTTTCGATACTAGGTATAACTGTTCCAAGTACGTAGACACCTATTCCAAATACCTGTTCCTAGTATTTACCACCTAGTATTTACACTAGGTAGTGATGAAAATACCGTTTTAAAAAAATTTTTGTTGTGTGTTTAACGTCCGACTTTTGTGCACACTTGGGCTAATGCAGACGATGGGATGATTTATAGCGTATGAAAATGCCAAGTCTTTGCCGGGAATCGAACCCGGGTCCTCGGGGTGAAAGCCTATTACCCGGTGGTATCTGCTATCCACTATACCACCGAGGCGGCCTTTATATCAAATAAAATATAGATCTAACACTGTACTAATCGCACTGATGAATCTAAACTATACATTTCATTTTGAGTATTAGTTTAATTTCCAGTTATTTAGTATTACAATAACAAAGTAAATTAAATATATATGGTTTGTTCAGATTTAATTCTAATTAAGTTGTTGGTAAGATATATTATTTGAATTTCTAATTATACTTCAATAATATAATTGAAGATTAATAATAACTGAAGGTATAATATATCTGAAGGTTTACCGACAGTTCATTAATAAAAAAAGGTAAAGTATGTGTATCTTTATATTATTTTTCAATATAATCATAGGCTTAGATGACATCATATTATTGTAATCATAAAAACAAAATATATGCCAGTTTGAATTAATTCGAATATAGCCTAACTTATCGTAACATGCGCACAGCACCTAGTATTCAGTATTTCAGGTATCCGTACTAGGTACATACTAGGGTTGACAAATACCTAGTAGAAATACATGTTCCGATATATATACGCCTCAAGCCTAGTGAATATAGCGGAATGAACTTTTTAAAAAAATGGGCCTGCGTTGCGAGTATGGAACGTAAAACGTCAACAATCAAGATTCAAGAATGTTCTTGACGTTCTTATTTCAATATGGCGAATGTTAGGGACAGTGATACTTCGTTGTGGCTGCATAATAAACTTGGAACATCAAACGATTCGTGGACGGGTGGTTCAATATGTTCTCAATTAAACGCAGAAGTTTTAAGAAATATCAAAGACTGTTTTCCAGATCTTCAAACTCAAGTAAAATTAAAATTATTATTGTCATTTTTTCACATTCCACGAAGAAACATAGAAGAGGTAGGTTTAAGTTATAATTAATTAACTTCTTAAATTATCTAGACAGGTTATTTGAGGTAAGATTAATTTTTTAAAATTAAATCATCTGATTATTTCATACATTTATTTTACATACGATTTGATAAATATTAATAATATTTAAATATAAGAATTATTGATTGAAAACGTAACCTCTACAAATACGCAATACTCTGTTGGTATTACAAAATAGATAAAGCTAGCAAGTTCCATAATACCTCATGGTAAGATGCGTTAATTTTATTTGTGGTTTATGTTTTCAATTGATATATCTGAACAGAATATGGGAAGTCAACTAGTTTATGCTTAGGTCTGTGGCCTAATTAGACAGCCTGTATCAACAAATATTTTTGACAGTATATACAACATCATTAATTTCATAATTAATATGGGACAGTTATTATGTTTAAAAGATTTGCAGTTAAAATGAGATGTTGAAGTTTGATGAGATGAGAAGTCATCATTGTATGACCCAGGCCAGGACCTTGAAATGAGTACAATCCTAGCCTCTAGAAAAGTTTTTAAGGAGTTTTTAAAAATTTGGCAAATATGCAGTGTAACTTATTTTGGTAATTTTCATGCCAAAACGCTTAATTATAAGTCTGATAGTGATAATACTATATATATATATATATATATAACGGCGATGATAACATTAACGGTTTTTCACCGAAAAAAAAAATATAAGAATGTATGTGAAGTTGGAAAATAATAGTGACTCGCATAACCTCAAAATTGCTACTGTGCGAAAGTAGTTAATGTGTTTCATTGCAGAAACGACTAGTGCATATTGTTAATAATTTAATTGTTAATAATAATTTAAAAACAACATTACGTCAAGAACCTTTCACAATTTTGTGTAAAAGTAGTATTGCGTAAATAACCTAACAGTTTTTGTTAATTAGGCTTAACCAAGGTTATATCAACAAATTTTTTGACTTGGTATAAATACAAACACACACACACACACACACACACACACACACACACACACACACACACACTCACACTCTCTGCCCTCAACTTTTGTTTGAGTTATTTTATGGCATAAAGCACATTGAGGCTATTATATCGCCTTCCTAAATGTAAGTGTGAATATAAAGTGTTAGTCATAAGTGTAGTGTTGTAAGTGTGTGTATTAAACTCGGGTACCACGAGGGACGTATAAATCCTCTCAATAGGTGCAGCTAGTCTGCACCCCACAGGGAACTTTTGTTTGAGTTTCAAATGGAAGTCCCATGATTGAATGATTGATTGAAGGTCAGTATCAAAAATAGGGTTAGCCTCTTTTCTCTCAACTGTTTGGTTAATGAAAATAAAGTCTTAATCTTGTTTTTGAATATTTTTTCAAAAATTCTTTTACTAAATAAGTAATAAAATATGAATTATGTAAGCTACAATATTTTTTTTTGTATTTGTTAATTATAAATTCATTTAATGCAAAATGATGTAGAATAAGATACATTCTTTACTTTGCCTCATATGGATGTTGAATGTAATAATGCATAATAATCTTTTTTTTATATATTATACATATATGAAATGTGTATGTGATATGAAGTTATTAAAACTAAAAACCTTACATTACTTCCAACATGCACTTCGCACATAATAAATAAAATTTTCAATTTCCAGAGCTTGAAAATATCAAGCTATATTATTTTGCAATAAACTCTAATAACCAAGAGGTTAAAAACTTTAAATATTTTTCCTGAAAAAGGATTCTGTTCTCACAACCAGAATTTGAAACCTATCCTAATTTTATCTTTTATCAATAGTTGTAACCCAGTTCAAAAATTTTTTAATGAAACTGTTTTTGTTTTGTCTGCAGTGGCGTGTGGAATTGGATGAAATATTAGAAGTAGCTCAGGTGGATAGTGAACAATGGGTGTCTATGTTAGCTGAAAGTATGAAGACATTACCTGCAACAGGATCTCTTAATACAAACATTGTAGAAGTTGATGAGAATCGTAGAATATTTTCAGATCTTGTAAATGATTTAAGGAAACTAGGTATGTACTTACACTATTGGTCTTTTTAAGTGAAGCCTAGCCGCCTCAGTGGCCTAGTTGATAGCGTACTGGGCTTTCACCCCGAGGACCTGGGTTTGATTCCTGGCCATGGCTTGGCATTTTCATACGCTATAAATCATCCCATCGTCTGCATTAGCCCAAGTGTGCACAATAGTCAGACGTTAAACACCAAAAAGAAGAGTTAAGTGAAGCCGCCTCGGTGGCCTAGTTGATAGGATACTAGGCTTTCATAGCGAGGAGCCAGGTTTGATTCCCGGCCAGAGCTTGGCATTTTCATACGTCGTCGTATTGGGCTAAATCATCCCATCGTCTGCATGCACAATAGTCGGACGTTAAACACCAAAACAAAAACAAAAAAAAAAAAATGCATAGCCCAAATGTGCACAATAGTCGGACTTAAAAAAAAAAAAAATTAAGTGAATTCACTATTTTTTTGTAAACAAAATTACTTTAAATAAATTAAACTTTCACTATGTTCAGTATAATGATCTGCCTTCCCTAGCTTCGTCAATTCTAATTTCGTTGACGTTTCGGAGAACCTCCATCTTCAAAAACTATGTATACTTGTCACCAATATTATGGCCCATCCTATTTATAATTTTCTATCTCCACCTCGTACACCTCCTCTATTCAACACGTGTACATTATACCTAACGTACTCGCTTCTGATTGGCTCCTTTCAAACGTTCTCTTTAATGGTCGTCCCTTCGCTTAATTTTTGAAAATTTTTATATTTTTAAATATTAATATAATTTTCAAAAATTAACAGGAGGGATGACCGTTGAAGAAAAATTTTGAAAGGAGCCAATCAGAAGCATGCGAAAACATGATTTTGAAGAGCCAATCAGAAGCGAGGACGTTAGGTTTAATGTACACGTGTTGAATAGAGGATTGGTACAAGGTGGAGATAGAAAATTATAAATAGGATGGACCATAATATTGGTGACAAGTATAGATATTCAGAATAATAATTCAAAATCAGAATCAGCTGCACAGAATTGTTTTGCATATTAGGACCATTTGCATATTTGAATATTATTCCGATTAACCATGCACATAGTCAATTCAATCACTCATGTCCAAACTCTAATAAAGTACTGATTGTTTATTGTTTATTATTATCTGTGCATAAACTGAATACAGTAGAGTTTTGATTAACAGTCAGTTTCTGTTAACTGTCAGGTTAATCCTGTTATCTGACATTTTTAAACAGTCTTCCATAGCAAATAATTTGTAATAAATAATAATTTTTTTTTTTTTTTGGTGTTCAACGTCCGACTATTGTGCACACTTGGGCTAATGCAGACGGTTAATAATAAAAGGAACCTTGTAGACAAAATACTGAGACTAGACAACACACAGTATATAGCATAGGCAATTGCAGCTGATGGTAATGACTACCTTAAGCAAACATAGATAATCATGGAATGAGGTATAAGCACTTCAGATAGTGCCAACAAATTGTGAAATATAAACATAATAACACTATTTATGATAATACTATTCAGCGAGTAATTCGATCACAAGTGGTGTGGGATGATCTTAGAATGTTATGTGAATACTTGTCAAAAGGTTTGAAGTATGTATGTCAAAAGTTTTAATTTCTTGTATTAAAAGACTTATGTATGTAACGTTTATATACGAGGGCTATTCAGAAAGTAGATTACGTTTTTGGATAAAAAAAAAACTAAGTACAGGAAAAAAAATTTATTATATACATTTGAAAGAGGAACTAAAATACTATTTTTCGACATAATCGCTAAACAAATTTAGACATTTGTCATATCGGTGAACTAGCTTTGAAATTCCCGTGTCGTAGAATTCCGCCGCCTGTGACGCCAGCCAGTCAGTCACGCCCGCGCAGAGATCTGCGTCGTCATCGAAGCGCTGTGTTGCAAGCCAAGTCTTCATCTTCGGAATAAGTGGAAATCACTAGGTGCCAGGTCCGGACTGTAGGGTGGATGAGGGAAAATCTCCCACTTGAAGGCCGTCAAGACGCTCTTTGTTCGATTTGCCGTGTGAGGGCGGGCATTGTCGTGCAAAAACAACACTTTTGCACTCAGTTTTCCTCTCCGCTTGTTCTGGATAGCTCGCCTTAAGTTTCGTAATGTTTGGCAATACCTTTCTGAGTTTATGGTTGCTCCACGTTCTAGGAAGTCAACCAGAAGAACACCTTTCCTGTCCCAAAAACGGTCGCCATGATCTTCCTTGCTGACAGGGTTTGCAAACATTTCCTCGGTTTTTTGGGGAATTTGTGTGCCCCCACTCCATAGACTGTAGTTTTGTCTCACAGGTAACGTGCTTAACCCAAGTCTCATCTCCCGTTACGATGCGATCAAGAAATGATTCACCATCTTTGTCGTAAGATCTCCGCGCGGGCGTGACTGACTGGCTGGCGTCACAGGCGGCGGAATTCTACGACACGGGAATTTCAAAGCTAGTTCACCGATATGACAAATGTCTAAATTTGTTTGGCGAATATGTCGAAAAATAGTATTTTAGTTCCTCTTTCAAATGTATATAATAAAATTTTTTTCCTATACTTAGTTTTTTTTTTATCCAAAAACGTAATCTACTTTCTGAATAGCCCTCGTACTACATAATTAGAGTTAAATAGAAAATATAGGAGTTTTACTACATTTCCCAGAATAATATAAAACATTTTGTGCTATAAATAGAGTATATTATTTTTATCTGTCGAAAGTACTAATGGCTTATTTTTGTCATCCATCATGCCATTGGTCCCAAGAATTTAACAGACATTTAATTGAGACTCTACTATAATTCATATTTTTAACTTTTCAAGAAACAAAATTAACTTGTAATAAGTGATTTTAAAATTTAAACAGGCTAACAATATCAAACTCTTTACCAAATCTGAATATTGGTGTCATTCCTAATGCTATAATGTCAATACTTTGACAATTTTGAAATAATCTGATGGACTTGTCATTAATATAGAATATTTGTTTTGAATTTTTATTTCCGATTCCTTATCCATATATAATGTGGGGGGAAATGAACTCAATATCAAAACGTTCAGAGTATGTTGATGATTGTAATCAGCGAGTATTTTATTCCATAATGTTCATTGTTGTTTAGCTTATTATTGCTATGTCTAGAAAAAGATTTTTTTTTAAATTGTTATTTTAGGAGTAAAATAATACATTTTCTATAAAAATAAAAATTAGATTTTTGTTTTTTTCTCTAGTGTATACAGTTAAAATTTAATTTTGTTTTTATTATTTTATTAAGGTGTATGAACTTATTTTTTTATGGTGTGCAAGCACTTCAATTTGATTCAAAACAAAACTGAATTGTAAATGGCAGATTTATTTATGTGTTACTAGATTTTTATGGAATATTTTGAATTTTTTAGTGAAGAAGCAAAGTGATTTGGGTATGCTACCTCTGGAATGCCATTATCTCAATAAAACAGCTCTCATCAGTGTTGTAGGCCAACAGGTAATGTTTATCATAGATTTAGCATGTATTTTATTTCATATTGGTTCTAATAAATCTTTTAGTATCATTGTCTGATTTATATATTTTGAATTCCAAGATTGTTTAGCTATGACAGTTCTTTTACAAAAATATGACCCTTGCAGTGTACTGTTTTATATGAAGTATCCTGTTTTATTGGACTTTTCAAAAAATGTAAGAAGCACCAGCATATGATTTGAAAATGTGCAAGAAATGTCAGTGTCTGATTGCACTGGTTGTTAGGAAAAAATAAAAAAATAATGGAAAAAGTAATATTAGTACTATTTTTTAATATTATTTGGCTAAGGAATAACAGTTCTTTTCATTTCACATATGTTACAGTATGAAAAATCATGCACAGTTCAGTATCTGAATACAAATTTTGATTGAGTCAGCTGTTTGAAACTGTTGTCAGTTATTTGATTTTTTTGTAAAAATAGTGTAATTTTTTATTTTAGTAAGATATTGGTCTACAATTTTTACCACATTGTGCCTTTTGAGTGATGTGCAAGGTTTTAGGTTATATATATTTTTCTGCCTGATTTCTTCAAACATACTACACATTTCTTCAGGATTTTTTTTAAGGTATGTTTTTTGTAGGTTATAAGTGATTAGCAATTTTAGATTATTAGATATTATTGATAGGTTTATTAGAAGAAAAACAAAATTAACAAGGAAAAAAAATACAATTTTTTACAAAATACGTACAAAATTCCTAAAGTACTGTCAGCACTTTTCGAGTACAGTATTTAGAAAATACACAAATGTGGATTTACTTCAGGGTAATGCGTGCAAAAAGTCCTGAACTGAAAGGGTTAAAAAAAAAATTGGTAATAAGTTGTATACGGTAAGTTAACATACCAGTGCATTGTAATACGATAACCAGCATAAGTTTATGTGATTTTATAAAGTGTCAGTCTCAAACAGGAAGATTTAAATGTATGCAGTATAAGGCACTATACTTGGCTTGTAAAGGGTATTAAGACATGCGTGGGTTCAAATCCTGCATCAGATGATGGTATACAATTCATCTGTTGGATGGTGTGGGCAGAAAGTTGATGGGGACAGACATTCCATTACCAACAGTCTTATTACTTTTTTCTTATTACAAGACAACCTGTTTGTGTCCAGTTGAATATATTTTTTTTTTATAAAATACATAATATAAAGTTATAAAATAATTTATAAAAATTGGTATATGCCCTGTCTGTCAGTTCTTGTTTGAATAATTTATTTTTAGAAAATTTATCAATTTTATAAAAAACCTAAGCAATAGTGAATTATAGAACTTTCGAGGTAAATTAATGATGATTAATTAATTAATTACGAAGGTCGTTTAGAAAGTAAAGAATGTTTTTAACGGGAACGAGCCACTCAGTTCCCACATGGTCACCACCGTTGTGTTATTAACCTTCCTACTTTTTTGCATCAGTTTGATTCAAATAAATGAGCCATACAGTTATGTACTATGTTGTTTTTTATTTATGTGACTTGAAAATGTGTTACAAAATTAACGATCTCACCGAGTGTTTGGTTAATTATGTAATTTTATTTTCAAATGCAAAAAAAGTTTGCCCTGTCGAAATTTATGGACAACGTGAATGCCAGTCAACAGAAAGGCATCATTTCTGATCCTCATCAAAACCAAAAAAGCCAAACAAATTCTGAGCGCAAAAAGGGTTCTACAGCTGCAGTGTTTTGGTATCAAAGTGATGTCCTACTCATGCCTATATGCGTAGAAGGGAGACCATAAATACAGCATCCTAATCCCAGACCTTTCACCAACTACACAGCTCCATTCAAAACAATGGTTTGTTGTCGAGCGGCATTGTGCATCTTCACAATAACAATCTGCATGCCGCTGTATTGACGACAAACTTGCTTCAACAATTTAATTAGGAAGTTTTTTAATATCTGTTATAACCTGGACCATCTTTTCCTTATATACTTATTATTTTCGTTATCCGTTGTTTCCTTATAGCCTTATTTATCATATTTTCTCCAAATTGAAGGGCTTTTTAGGCAGAAACCATTGTGGAAGTGACAACAAACTGAAATGGAGCATTAATAAGTGATTCAACAACTGGCGGCAACTGAGTACATAAGGCAAAGAAAAGCTGGTAAAATAGTATGATAAATATTTAAATTTTAACAGTGACTGTGTAGAAAAATAGCTGAGGGATCAGATGTATTATAAAATAAGTTTTGTTTCATCATATGAATAAAAAGTGTATAAAAAATTCTTTACTTTCTGAACAACCTTCATAGTTTCAGAGATAGGTAATATGAGAGTGTACTTTTATTTAACATTATCCCATGTGTAGACAGTAATTTGGTGATTTTGGGGAAGGGCTGTTTTAACTATTTACATCATTGTGTATGACCAAGACACATAAGCTTCTTTTTTTATTTTAATGATCAACATATTTCCTAATTAAAATGTGTTAGCCAAATTTTGTTTCAACTTTTGCTGTTTTACATAAAGACACTCATTCTCTATGCAGCTGATAAAATATCTTACATAGCCAAATTTTGTTTCAACTTTTGCTGTTTTACATAAAAACACTCATTCTCTATGCAGCGGATAAAATATCTTACATAGCCAAATTTTGTTTCAACTTTTGCTGTTTTACATAAAGACACTCATTCTCTATGCAGCTGATAAAATATCTTACATAGCCAAATTTTGTTTCAACTTTTGCTGTTTTACATAAAAACACTCATTCTCTATGCAGCGGATAAAATATCTTACATAGCCAAATTTTGTTTCAACTTTTGCTGTTTTACATAAAGACACTCATTCTCTATGCAGCGGATAAAATATCTTACATAGCCAAATTTTGTTTCAACTTTTGCTGTTTTACATAAAGACACTCATTCTCTATGCAGCGGATAAAATATCTTACATAGCCAAATTTTGTTTCAACTTTTGCTGTTTTACATAAAGACACTCATTCTCTATGAAGCGGATAAAATATCATACATAGCCAAATTTTGTTTCAACTTTTGCTGTTTTACATAAAGACACTCATTCTCTATGCAGCGGATAAAATATCTTACATAGCCGAATTTTGTTTCAACTTTTGCTGTTTTACATAAAGACACTCATTCTCTATGCAGCGGATAAAATATCTTACATAGCCGAATTTTGTTTCAACTTTTGCTGTTTTACATAAAGACACTCATTCTCTATGCAGCGGATAAAATATCTTACATAGGCTGTTGCATACGTAAAAAACGATGTTAAGCAATTGAAACTAATATTAAGCCAATTCTTAACAACAATAAGAATGGGGATCTTAAACAAATATTTTTTAAAAAGAATCTTTTGTTTCTTGGTTTTTACAGTTAGGCTTTTTTAATATAAATTTTGTTTTTAGGTTTATAGAAACTAGTTAAAGAAGCTATCTTTTTTGAGATCAGCTATGCATATGCTGATCTAACGTTCGATAGAATTTAGTATAAAAGTACTGTAAAGTCCATATAAAATTGAAAATTTTTTCCGGAAAAGAATTATTTACCATGTAAAATAACACTGATGTTCTGTTTAACACAAACAACAAATTTGTTTTTTTAAACTTTATATAAATATTCAATTAAAACAAATAATTGTTATAATACTAAAGTCCAATATTGCGATTTTATTTTTATAAGCAGGATGAAACTAGGAAGGGATCAGAGGAATAAATCCACCTTTCCATCAGAGAAAGAAAAATCACGAAAAAATTTGAAATACCACAAAATATTACTTACAAACATGTTCAAGTAATAAATAATAAATTGATCATAAATGTTTTAAACATGTGTTTCTTAAACATTATTTTTAATTGTGTACTTTTTCTGAATAGTTAGAATATATAATATCTCAAACCAAAGAATCTTTTGGGAAATCTGGATTAGCAACAATTGTGAATTAAGTCATACTTCATTCGGGTAATTTGTTTAGGTTATGTTAAAATTTACTGTCCTATTTTTTTTTGTTAATACAAAATTTATAGTTTTGAAAATGGGTGAAATATTGTCATTGTCCAAAGGTAAAAAATAACATTTGTATCAAAAGTACATACAGTTAAAAAAGCAAGTGTATGTGTGCGCATGCACGTGTGTGTGCGTACGTGCATATGTGAAACTAATATGAAACTTTTTCCTGTGTGCAACCAATATGACACTTTTTCCGTAAGCTTATCAGCAAACAGACTTTGTAAGTATATTAAAATTAGTATGAGATTTTTTGTGTAGTGTGCATTCTTTGACTTTTTATATTACAAATATATTCAAGTAAAATATGTTGTTACTCTAATGTTAAGCACATATAAATATATTTATTTTGTGTACAAATGCATTCCCCATTTATGGATATATACTGGGCATATATTAGCTACAAATTACACTACAAAAATCCTATTAGCGTACTGTAACATACTGGAAGGTATTTCCAGTTTATGACATAAATTCAATACAATAGAACCTCGATATAACAAATTCCTCAATATAACAATTTTTTTAAAATCCCCTTCAAACCCATGTAACAATGTTAAAAACACCTTTGTAAAAATAATAAGTAATATTTTGGCTTATAACTTCAATGTAAAAATTTTGTTCAGCTTGAGGTTGAGCGTAAAACCCTTATATTATGAATAAGGTACAAAACCCCTACTTAATAAATAAAATGCATTTTACAAAAATTGTACAGTATAGTTTGTAGTGACTCAGACGCACATCTCGACATGAAAACAGTGGCACTTTCTTTTCGTTCCCCTTCCTACACCCTTCAACCGACAGTCAATGTTGTCTATAACGTAGTGCTTTTGCATACCATTTTGTCAATGTGCTTAGTGTAATTTGAACAGTGAACAAATGTTTTTTTTTTTTATTGAAGTCATCTAAACAATAAAAAATTAGACTTTTTTAGTTTTAGAGTACAGACTGTACTGAATAGTATCAGGGTGCTGTCAATGCAGAGTAGTACAGTAACAAATTTTGAACACAACTGTAACTTTAAATAAGTATTGAAAAGACACATATGTAACAAACGATAATACCGTACAGTGATACCCCAGCTAATGGTCGATATTTTTTTCCTTGTGGGGATTAACAGTGGCTCTATGGCCCTCGACACATCAGCTAAAAAGCTTATTGTGTACCCCTAACACTTCACCTTAAACCAACTTCAGTGCCCTGTTAGGGGTTCGGGGTTCTCTTTTCTACTACTCGGGTCCTTCAAACAATTAACTATCTGTGGTTCATCAAAAAATATACTTTTTAATACATTGAGATGCGTTACATTACATTAACCTTGTTACAGTTACAACTATGGTTGGTGGCAATCCCAAGAATGAACACTACTGTCTTATTTTTCATTTAACTTCCCCAAAATATATATATTAATATATTCAAACCAAAAGTAAAAGGGGAAGAAGTGTACACTAACTTTTGTCTACTTACTTTTACTGCCGATTTGCCACTTCTCAGCACCACCCGGATGGAATGCCTTCCGTAGATCGTGTTGACGCAAAGTCTTCGGGTCTTCCCAGAAACGACCGCCACCCAGAACATACTGACGTTCCGCCCCCCCCCCCAGAATCGACTGTTTTTGCCCTACTTCTTCCCCGATCTTTTATTTTAAGTGCTGTTCTACATACCTTGTTGCTTTTTGCAACAGGCAGTATGTCTTTGTCAATAGTGTTCATTCTTTGGCTGTGACCTCATTGTAATATTTAAGTCTAGTAACTAAAAATTAATATTTTCCTAAATCCTAACAGCCCTTTAATTAGCTCTATAGTCTTGTGTAAGGTGTCATGATTGAACTCCTGATCTGGTTGCTGAGGTCTAAAGAGTCTCTTCCTTTTGGCCTCCAGGACCTTGCAATCAAGAAGTGTGTGTGCTGCAGTTTCAACACCCCACCCTCACAAACGACACTCGGGCGAGATTTGTAACAATCCCAACTCATGTAAATGGTTCCGGATGTGGCCATGTCCGGTGATCATGGCAATGACCTCCCTCAGTGACCTCCAGTTAAACTAAATAAGAGTCTTTGTCAGTACAGGGTCTGGTTCTGAGAGAAGGCATTTCCCTAATCTTTGGCCAGGGAATTGTCTCAATCGTTTGATGTGTTCATCCCTAGTCCATTTCCTTACTGCTGCTCTTGCAATTGTGCGACTAATGTCGCACCCAGGCTTTGGTCTCAAATGGTCAATATGGACAATGGTCATATCAGACAACGGTCTAATTCACGGAATGAAAAATGACCTGCATAAGAGTTTAGGTTTCGAATGAAGGGCTAAACATATTATAAGATTGTTTTCATTTTGTTAAGTTATTTCTAAGCAGATGTGTAAATATAGAGATAACATTGTGCTGTGATACAGAAAGTACAAGATACTGAGTTGACACAAACAAGCCTTTGATTGAAGGGTGGTTTTTGTATGGCAATAACTTACATGATATTTCTTAGTTATCTGTTGTTAGAATGCCCCCTCCTATTCCCTTTTCTGTCATCGTACCTAATCTTATTTAGTGTCATCAACTCTACTGTGTGTTTAATTTGAGCCCATAAAAAAATGTAAACAGTTATAATATTATCGTGTTACATACTTTTAATTTTTAAATTTAACAAAATGTGTCTGTGTGCGAGTTTCAAAATATTTTTTAAGGTTGTTCGGTCAAAAAAATAATTATGGATATTTTTGCTTAAAATAACTCGCACATGTTTGGAGACATGTTATTTTCACATAGAAATTAAAAAAAATATTTTTTAAAGCGTTTTAGTGGGTATTAGATCGCCTTTTTCGTGTTTTAGTCAATCCACTTCCACGTATAAACGGAAGAAGCAATTTAAACCAAACTTTGGGGTTATATGCTACTAAACATGTCCCAACACCTCAATGACCCTCATTTTGTCATATCAACATTTAAAAAAAAACTTTTTTTGAAAAAAATATAAAAAATAATATTTTTAATTGAATTAAAATTTAAACTTCATAGCGAGGTGCAGATAGGTTTGAAGGTTATTTTCCAAAAAAATATCTGTTCTAGACGAAATTGTTTAGCCATGGGGGTGTTTAAAAAAATTGGCTTACTCCTGCAAATGAAACGATGCAACCTGCAATCTTTGTACTCTGTCTAACAGTCGCGCTTTCTCTTGCTCCTTCTCCTCCACCAGCTTGTCAATTCCCCCACTGCTTGGTCACTCGCTACATTCATCAGTCAGTTCTTTTCCTAAAACCTTCTTCTGTAACTGTCCGATAGCCTCTTCGGCACTACTATTAAATTTTTCTCATTATAATTCTCATTATAATTTTTCTCATTTTTGATTAATTGTTACAAGTAAACGAACAATAATGTGATAAATTTAGTTACACCATTGCCTTAATTGGTTTTCCTGAACAATTACACATTTAATTCTTTTAAAAAAAGAATTATATACAATTTGTGTGAGAATAATATGTTAAAAAAACAGTTTTCACAGTCTTTTGTTTTGACTAAAACCAGATGAAGTTTTTGAGATGAAATCTCTTTTGCAGTAATTGTTATCCGTGATGTCCTGAATATAACTGAAATTTTTCAAATCTTTATTTTGATTTTACACACAGTTATTAAATTTTTCCTGATATACTGTTCATTCCGCTTGTAATAATACTGTATTAATAACATGATATGTATATATAATAGGCATGATACCATTAGTTGGAAAGATATACATTTCACAAAAGAAAATGTTAAATATTTATTTAAATTATATGCTTATATAATTGAATATATGCTTATATTCAATTATATGTACTTATAAAGAATCGATTTTTGTTTCAGAAATTCAGATAAAACAAGTGCTTTGTTTGAAATAATAAACATTAAGATCAAGTAGAAAGAGAGGGAAGGAATAATGAATGAATTTGACTGCATTAATCGCTATCGTAATGCATCTGGGGAAAATAACTCATTTCGGAGAATCGTATAGTGTATAATGATCGAGTACTCCATTCAAATCATAGTCGAGTACTTGACTCTTAGTAGATTATCCTATCACTACGAGAGTGGAAATGAGAGGGGGAAGGTGAAAACTATTTTCACATCACTTGTATTACCATACATGGCAACCATATAATATAATAGGTTTATATCATTTTTAGGAATCTGCAATAATTAAAATAATTATTTATTTGACTGTGGGTGAATAATGTGAAAACATGAGAGGAAGCAGGAAGTATGTATGCTATGTGGTATTGCTAGGTCCCCGTGTCCTCTGGTGAGAGATGAGACCCTTCCATGACTGCATCGTTTAGCTACATCAGTACAGCCCAGATGTAAACAAACTTTTGATAAGTGATTATAGGGAACAGAGTACTAAAACGAAATATAGGACTTCTTATAAGGAGAGATATCTTTGAGTTTATGTCAGTGTAGTAAAACAACATTTAATTTAAAGAACAATGGGTGTCTGTATTCTATATTTTTACACTAATTTAAAACATTGAACTGAACTAATAACAAAATTAACAGTACCAAAAACTATATACAGCAAATAAAGAAAAAATCATCTCACACAGTCTTTGACAACTGATTATCCAGACTAAGATTGACCTCATTATGTTTGAATGTTAAATTCGATTCTAACTAATGAATGTCTGGAACTTTAAATAAATTTAAAATTTAAATATTTTTTTTTGTCAAACTGTAAACAATATTTTTTTTTTACGAATAGCATATATAAATATTTTACAATTCATAGACTTGTGAATTAGGATGCAATTATAACTATAACTATACCTGCTTGCAATTAATAGTATGACAATATCTACTTAAGCTGGCGGAGGCAGCTGAAGTGAGCAGCTGATGGGCCTAGCGACCCCACCATACCTCTAGCTCATTTACTCTTACTCATTTACTCCACATACACACACACTCTCTCTCATACACAAACACATACACATCCGCAGGGGGTGCAGACTAGCTGCATCTAGTGAGAGGACCTAGACGAACCTCGCAGCACCCGAGTCTAACACACACACTTACAGCACTACACTTACGATTTAAACACCTTACACACACACACGTACATTTAGGGATTTGCTGTACTTGTTCCGTTATGTCTAGGAGTGGCGATACTGCTTGGTTTCGTTTGGCGGGGCCAAGTATGTGGAACCTGATGTGTGCCTAGCACTGCCAAGGACCGCTGATGGGACAAGTGCTGGGACCGAGCAGCCTATAGGCGCCTGGCAAGCACATGGGTGTTGAATTATGGGTGTTGGAGCCTATAATTGGGTCTATCGATACAAATGGTTGTATTCTGAGTATATAGAGGGCGGCTGCCAGTGGTACTTGGGTTTGGGGAACCGTAACATTGTACCGGAACCCATTCCTAAGATTGTGGAGTGCTGAAGACACGTACTTCGGCTCCAGGATATTGGAGGTCTCCCCCAATTTATTGGGGATTCTCGCTTTAGTTTGAGTATCCTGGGCTACTGGTGACGTTTGGGTGTACCCTGTACCATTTGTTCGAGATATCAACATTTGTGGAATCGCTCGGTAACGAAATTATGGAAAATAAAACAAAATGCCAAAAATTCGTTAAAGAGGCCTCGTTCGACTACGTCCAACAGGTCTGTTGATACTAGTGGGAGTCATGATAATCTGGAGGAGATGGAGATGAGTGCTGTACCTCTTCAGCAACCATCCCTTAGATTTTTAATATTTAATATTTGTCGCCCTTCCTCATTAACAAAGCAATCGTGGGAAGAGCAGGTCCTGTAGCTTCTATCAAGAAGCTGCAAAACGGGACCCTTGTCGCTCTTAAAAATGACCACCTTTTTTGATAAAATAAATGTTGCCGTGGAACCACACAGATCATTGAATTCCGCTAAAGGAGTGGTAACCTGCAGGGATCTCCTCCATTTAGACCTGGAGGAGATAAAGTCAGAATTAGCATTGGAGTCGGTAACAGACGTACAGCATATTCTGAGGAACGAGAACAGGAAAAAAGTCCCTCATATTGACTTTTGGAAAGCCTGTTATCCCGGAAAACTTTTGCTGGTATCAACGACTTTCTGTTCGTCCTTACGTGCCAAACCCAAAACGATGCTTTAAGTGTCAGGGTTTTGGACACGTGAGTTCTGCATGCAGAAGGCCCGAAATATGTGGTAATTGCGGTTCCAATAGCCATAATAGTGACAATTTCTCGGATGACCCAAAGTGTTCCAATTGTGGTGGAGATCATCCGGCTCGTTCCTTTAACTGTCTAAAGTTTAAGGACGATAAAGCAATTATGGCTAAGGATAAAGTCTCATTTTCAGAGGCGAAGAAAACATTCAAGATCTCCAGAGTAAATATTGAGGGAAAATCTTTTGCCGCTGTCGCGTCTAGCAGCAAGGCCTCTTGCCGCAACTGTGAAGAGCTGACAAAAACCGTAAAAGTTTTAACTGAACAAGTAGCTCAACTCTTATCTCGGTTTTCTTCTGGTAACACATCTTCCTATTACTAAAACATCTTCTTTCCCTGTAGACAACTTTTTGAAATATATTAAGTCAACTGCCGTTAAAACTCAAGCTTCAAAGTCACTTGTGACTAAAACTTCAAAACCTGCAAGTCCCTAGGTAATTCCATCTACCATCGGGTTGGGGACCCGAACCAAGTCACAAGTGCTAAAGCCTGCGTAAAAAAACGTTTCTCCTGGTCTCGCTCATTTTTTTAAAAAATCAAACACATATCCACCAGTAGTTGCGTCTAAGACTTCAGAAAAGAAGTTGATTAAAAGTACAGCTAAGCAAGATAAAAAAAACCAAAATTGGAACCGCTTCAAAAGCGGCTTCTTCCAAAACAAACACATCTGCAGAATCCGACATAAATCACAGTAGTGATTTGATGTCGATAGACTCTGATAAATCTGAATTAATATGTGACAAAAACAAACAGAACCCGCTGCTATATTAATTTATTATAATTCAATGTCTGCATTTTCCATTAACAACAATGTGATACAGTGGAATGTTAATGGGATAAGAAGCCATATCGAAGATCTCAAAGTTCTTGTGCGAGATTCATTTCCTCTAATAATGTGTCTCCAAGAGACGCACTTACATGAATCCCACACCTTCAATTTTAGGGGTTATTCTATTTTCAGAGCAGATTTCGTCACTGAGAAAAGAGCCAGAAGTGGCGTAGCCATATTGGTTCATAACTCTGTCCAGTCGGTATCTGTTAATATAATAACTCCTTTACAAGCAGTTGCCGTTCAGATTACCGTTCCATTCAAAGTTACCGTCTAGTTACTTGCCGCCTAGTTACAATTTCCAACATCATGAAGTATATGGTTTAATATCTCAGTTGCCACAACCGATTTTATTGATAGGCGATTTTAATGCTCACCATACTTCATGGGGTTCCTTATCCTGTAACTCAAGGGGAATACGAATCGAAGGAATACGGTCAAACTTAGATTCGTGCCTTCTAAATGACGGTTCCCCGACTCATTTATTAGCATCTACTGGCGGATGGACAGTTGTTGATTTGTCATTTTGTAGTCCAGTTTTGGCAACAAAGTTTGAATGGTCGGTGTTTCTAGATCTGTATGGCAGTGATCATAATCCCATTAATATTTCATTTTGTACTTTCCCTCATGTGAAACGATGCCTGCCGCGTTGGATCCTTAAAAAGGCAAATTGGGAAGAATTTGCAAAAAGATTTATATCACCAGACATTGAAGTGAACTGCATTAACACAGTGGTTAAGAAATTCACAAATACGATATTACATGTAGCCGAGAATGTTATCCCTAACACATCCGCATACCCACCATGTCCATCTGTTCCTTGGTGGAACGAGGACTGTAAGAAGGCTTTGCGTTTACGCCGAAAAGCACTACGGAGATTCAACAAAAGCCCGACAGATGAAAATCTTGAGCGGTACAAAATCCTTAGAGCTAAAGCTCGAAGAATTTTTAGACAAAGTAGAAAGGAATCTTGGTCGCAATATATCGGAACAATATGTAGAACAACGCCAACATCTGTCGTCTGGAAGAAACTGCGCTTTATATCTGGCCGTGTTCTATCCACGGAGTTGATGGGTCTTAAACAGCTGAATGGAAAGTTAGTTTCTCAGTGTTCCGATATTGTAAATTTATTAGTGTCATCTTTTGCTAGCTATTCCTGTTCTACGGCATATAGCACTGTTTTTCGTAAATACAAAAGTGCAGTTGAACCATTGCCTTTCTCCATCGGTACTTCTGACGACTCTCCTCTTAATAAGAACTTTACTCTGCATGAGCCGGAATCGGCACTGTCTTCAACAAAGGACACAGCTCCCGGTCCTGACAACCTCGTATATTCCATGATCAAAAACCTTCCAACGTTAGGTAGGCTTGCCCTCCTCGAGATATACATTCATATATTCGATGATTATATTTTTCCTGACGCTTAGTTTAAAGCAATAGTAATTCCTATTTTTAAGCCAGGTAAAGATAAAACTGATGTAAGTAGCTATCGTCTGATTTCTCTTACCAGCGTTCTTTGCAAGCTGGTAGAAAAAATGGTAAATCGTCGCCTTGTTTGGTATTTGGAAACCAACAATTTACTTTGCAAAGACCAGTGCGGGTTTAGGCAAGGACGATGTTCTGTGGATCAATTAGTATCTTTAGAATCTGCAATACAAAATGCTTTTCTCTTACGTCAAACACTATTAGTTGTTTTTTTCAACCTAGAAAAGGCATACGACATGGCTTGGAGAAGGGGAATTTTTAACACATTAAAGTCATGCTGTATAGAAGGCAGAATTCTGTATTTTGTCAAAAACTTCCTCAGTAATAGGTATTTTAGGGTGCGTCTTGGTAGTACGTTATCAGATCGCTTCTACTTGGAGAATGGTGTTCCACAGGGGAGTGTACTTAGTGTTACTCTGTTTGCTATTGCAATCAATAGCATAACGTCTATTATACGGTCCCCTGTCAGATGTTCTCTCTTTGTGGACGATTTTGCTATTTACGTAAGCACCAGAAACATGGCAACAGCTGAAAGAATCCTTCAGCTGGTAATAAATAGGTTGCAGACCTGGACGAGAACTACTGGCTTTAAATTCTCCGCTGCTAAAACTCAGTGTATTGCTTTCAGTCGCCGTCGACAGATCCAAGCTCCGTCATTATATCTTGATGGTATACAGCTTCGGACTTCTCTATCCGTTCGATTCTTGGGTCTAATACTCGACAAAAGGCTCTCCTGGAGCCCTCACGTGCGTGATTTAAAATTACGATGTAATAAAATCCTCAATATGCTGAGGGTTCTTAGTGGGTCTCGATGGGGCGCTGATAGGACCTGTATGCTGATGTTTTACCGTGCCGTAATTCGTTCGCGAATTGATTATGGCAGCATTGTATATTCATCTGCTAGACCACCGATTTTAAAGAAACTAGATCCCGTCCATAACTCTGCAATCCATCTTGTTTCTGTTCAAGTCCCGTCGTGAGTATTCTCGCCGATGCTGGCGAACCATCACTCTCTCGTCGGAGACAGCAGTTACAATTAAGTTACGTATGTAATATATTATGTAAACCATGGCATCCTGCTTATAATACCGTTTTCCATAATCAGTTGCACCAACATTATGAATCCCTACCGCACGCTACAGCCCCTGTTGGCATTAGAACAATCCGTGTTTTTGAAGACTTGCGTATTGAACTACCCCCAATGTTTGAAAGGTCCTTTTGTCTTGTCCCTTCATGGATAATCACATGAAACACATATTTCAACATTTTTCTGAATTAATTTCCTAAAAAAATAATAATGTAAAAAAGAGTGTTCACTGGAGAAAAACATTTTTTATCGAATTTTCTTAAAAATAAACAAAATATTCTAAAACACAACTTATGATACATGTATGATTATTATAATTCAGCATTTACCCCGAATTCATCTCCTAAAAGGATAAAAATATAAAAGAGGTATAAATGTTTGCATTGGAGAAAAATATTTTTTGTCGGATTTTCTTTATAACGGAAAATCTTTTCTTATATATAATAGAACACGTTTGAAGACAATAAAACAACATATTCAGGTTATAATATTTTTTCATATTCACTGTAAAATAATCACGAGTTTAGATGATCATGCTTTTATTAATATATTTTATTATGTTTCTAAATTATTATATTATTGAAACAGTTTAAGTTTCGTGGGCAAAGCCACGACGGGTAATGCTAGTAATACCTATATAAGCTTTACTTTAAGATATTTACATAAGACTGAGTGACCATCAAATACGGAGCAGAGTTTCGCTGAACGAAGCGGACTATGCATACAAAAACGAACCTATTGATTTTTAATGTAGGTGCAGCCACTGAAAACATAATGGAGCTAAGTGAAGTCGAGTGATATCGCAGGGCTCTGCTCCACAGCTTCGACTGTCTACATTCGATTTTGGTGCTGACTCCACTTCTCCCCACTACGCTAACCCACGCTCGTAAACTTATTATTTCTCGCTGCCTAGATTACGGTTTTTAACATTAGTTTCCAAGATTCCATTACAGCAGACCTAAATATTTAGATTTAAAAGATACAAATGCATTCTTTAAACTGACTGAACTCCACATTTTTTGGTGGCCGCCTGAGCTAATACTTACATACGCTTTACTATATTTGTTGTTGAATGCTTTCGGGGTGCATTAAAAGGTAATTTCAACAACCTTTTTAACTGTAGACTTGGCGAAAAGCTTTTCACCCCTTGGTGGTTTTTATTTAAATTTTTACTAGCCTCGGTAAAACTCCTATATACTGCAATTGTTAAATTTGAAAAAAGTAATTTTAGATTGGAGATTATAAAGAAGCCTTTATTGTTAAACATTATAAATGTTTCTCCTTCAGCCTAATCATACACAATATAATTATTTTGTCGTGCTGATCAATTTGGTTTACATCACCAAATTGCCTTTTTACTTATACGAACAGTGATCATTCTTATCTGCATATCCGGCAGGTTCTTAAATTTTAGAACGCTTTTTTCACATCGTCAGTGTTCAAGGTTCATTACTCCAATCATATTTATCTGTGCATGCAAATGCACACAAATCCTGATGTCGTGGTTCATTTTTGCATTTTTATTTTCATTTAATGCAATTTTAAAATTTTAAATGCTAATTTATACAGTTTTTAACACCGATTACGATGGCGAAATCAAATTTTTATAAAAGTATTGCGTAAAAAACTTACAAATTTCATGGTGTTTAATTTTTGTATTTTTATTGTAGAACAAAACTTTAATACATTTAAAATGTTTGTATTTTAATCAAACACAACATATGTAGGAAATTTGCTTCCATCACGTCAACGAGTAGCGTGCTATGATTACAAATATAAGTTGGAATAGGCAAACTACAATATAAGTCAAAAAGTGACATTCTGTAAAAACAGAAAAATATAACGCATGAATGTGAAGTTCTCTTTCGTAAATCGCATGGAAAGAGTCAGCATATAGCCAGCCTTGAAAAAAATGCCAAGTAAGCATAAGGTCTGATAAAGCCCACAGTTACCGAAGGAACCAAGAAAAGTGTGGAGCGTGGATGGGGTACCACAAAACACAAAGCGGCTGGAGGTGTAATTTTCTATCAAAAACAGCCCCTAGAGCGAGTGGCCTGCGATCTAGCGGACAAAGTTTTAACTGTCCTTAAATCCTGTTTAAGGCAGACATGATTGCACAGCCTTAAATCCTGTTTTCAATTTTTGAACAAGTTAAAATATTTTCCCTAAGTCTACTATAAATGCTCATTCGCACAGCAGTCTGCTCAGATAATATTCTTAGTTCTTGAACGAGTTAAAACTGTTAACTGGGGTACCACTGTATAATAACAGTAGTCTCTGCAGGCAGAGACTTTAAAACATTTATATTATTTAAAAACTACTGGTTATTTAGGACAAAATATTAATGAAGATTTTTAAATAGTCTATATATGGAGAAATATACAGTCGTTTATCAATAATTTGCACATCTATAAGTTATAAAACTGATTTGTACGGAGACACTGGACACTTTAAAAACTCTAAAATAAATCATACAAAAACAATGCATTTTGCTCCCTTCATTATTTTGTACTAGTAACTCATTGTCCACTCCTATAATTCGTACTTGGCCCAACCTTCACTTCTATAAATCATATTAACTGGATACAGTTATACTGTGTAAGACAACATTTTTTATTTATTGAGTAATAAATTTATCCTGTATAGAACAATTATTTAACCTGCTCATTTCAAACACATTTACTGATTGATAAAATATGGTTCAACTGTCATTATGAAATGAAAAACTAATGTTTTTGGCCATTCCTTGTAACGGCCAACTGGTCCCTAGTTTTTTGTTTCATAATTAATAAATTTCCAATGAAAACAATAGGATTTTTTTTTTAATGACTTAAGAACCAAACTAACACGGTTTCACATGAAAGTAGTATTACGTGAAAGTTACTAAACAAAATTTAGTAATTTAAAAAAAATAAAATATGTAATACGAAAATATGATTTCCCGTTCAGCTAGTGTGCTGCTTGTGGTGGTAAACTCAGTAACCAACCGATGCATTTCATTGGATATTTATTTAGTTCAGTGATGTAAACAGGAATAAGAAAGAGAACAAACAATTTTGAGTCATAATTTTTTTTACCATAATATTCAAAATAAGATACATTTTCAAAAACAAATAAAACATTCTCGAATTGCAATGGTCATGCTATTCTCTGCTAGTACCTATTTGAAGTGCAGGTATACACCGTTGTATTAGTTTTAGAATATGCATAATTGTATGTGTTGAATATAGGCTTATTTACGAGGGTTGATCAAATATAAACGAGACTGATTTTTTAAAAAATTTATTGCTTACAAATTATTCTTGATACAACTTATTTTTCTACATAGTCTCCCGCACGAGTAACACATTTTTCCCACGGATTGGAAGTTTTTAATTCCATCTTCGTAAAAAGTTCTCGGCGTTCATTGAGCCATTGGAGCACGAAGGTCTCCACCGCAGAATCGTCTTCGAAACGCTGGCCTCCAAGCGCCTCTTTGAGTGGCCCAAACAGGTGATAGTCGCAGGGTGATAAGTCTGGACTGTATGGGGGATGTTCCATTGGTTCCCAGCCAATTTGATCGAGTTTAAGCCTCGTAGCCGAATGTGGTCGGGCATTATCGTGAAGAAGAATGACGTTTCTCGCCGGTTTAGATTTCCTTTTCCTACGAAAAGACTGTTTTGCGGCCTCTATAGTCGCTGGGTCAATAGTAGCTGGCAAATCTCCAAACGATTCCGTTTGTGAACGTCGGTCAAAATTCGTGGAACACCTTGCAGATACTTTGCTGAGTTCCAGGTTTGATGTAACGATTATTTGAACGCTACCATAGCTCAACTGGAGTTCATCTGCAATAAATCGCAGCGATATACGTCTGTCTTCGTCCAGGAGCTTCCGAACAGCATCAATGTTTTTGTCCGTGACGGAAGTGGTTGGGCGATGATCATGGCTGAGGTTTTCTACTGCTTCCGTCCCTGGCGAATCCCTTGTGCCAAGCAAAACGCGAGCTCTTGACAGGGTCCTGTCCCGTATTGAGCCGTCAATCTACTTAAAGATTTCAGTCGGATTGACCCCCTCCTTGGCCAAAAACTTAATAATAATTCTCTGCTCCACGGAAACATGCAATTCACTCTCACTCATTGTATAGTTTTATACTGAAGGGTCCGAACGGAAATGTTGCCCGTCTATGCCCGTCCCAAACCTCCCAGGCTACCTGAAACCCCACCCTTTAGAGTTCAATGTCCAACGGAAAAGTTTTTAGAAAGTCAGTCTCGTTTATATTTGATCAACCCTCGTATCATTTCTTTTAGTATATTTTTTATGATTTTAAAACAGGCATAATCATAATTAGGGTTTGTAAAGCAATTGGTGTATTTGCCCAAGCTGTAAAAGAAAATCATATTTACTCGTACGAGGCCTACTGATATTTTTGTATTTTCAGCCTATCTCTGTCAAGCATTTTACACTGAAACGTAAACCAAAATCAGCAGCACTTAGAGCAGATCTTTTGCAAAAATCAGTAGATGCAGCAAGCAACTTGAAAAAGAGCGCAGCTCCTACAGTCCCTGTGAGGTCGAGAGGCATGCCCAGGAAAATGACTGACACTAGTGAGTCAAACAAGAAAACTATTTTAAAGAGAGATGTAGTATAGGTTATGATTGTCTTTGTTATTAAGTGGTATAAGAAAAACATAATAATCGTGGCACAGCTGTTTCGCTGATATAATAGAAGCATATTTCCAAAAGTATTTTTCCGTGTCTTACCTTTTTTCAAATTCTGACTTCACTGTCATGATCAGTATTAAATAAAATCTGTATGTTAAGATTTTAAACTTTAAAATTAAATTTAAAACACAAAAATGAACCTTGACTGCTGTCAGAACATTTCTTACTTTGAACGGATTTTGAAAATTCAAGAATTTTAATTTATACAGTTTTGAGTGCAATCTGGGATTCTACCAGATTGTGATGGTAGAATCGGATTTTCAATAAAATTTAAGGCAAAATTACAAATTTTTAAATTGAAATGGTGGCCATTTTTAACTGTGAGTAAATTTAACTTGTTAACAAACTTTTCCAAGTTTTTACAAAAAATTATTTTATGCCTAGTTTGAATTAAATCAGATACATATTGTGATTGTGATGCTAAACACAACCCCTCAAAAATCTTCTTGAGTTCAGGATTGTTGCTCATTTCGAGGTCTCGGATGTAGGTCTTACCATGATGGCCACTCCGATAGCTAATTTTTCAATGGAAATTCACTAATAGTATCTTTCACATAAGGTGGCTCGCCCACATGATTTTTAATAGGGACTTTCTCCCTCCACCCCTCCCGAAATATGAGGATTGTTCCGAAAGCAAAGAAGTTTTTTTCATTAGACAATTAATTAAGATTAACAAGATTATTTTACAACACATTTGACACCTTAACTATAGGTTTCTTCATAGTCGCTCTTTAACCCTTTGCCGGCCCTAACACTCCAAAGCATTCGAAATTTAAATATTCCTTGCCTGCCTAAATGCTCTAAAACGCTCATGTTGCAGCCTCCGTAAATCTATTGCATAGTAACAAGGAAAGAGAAGATATCTGTTTTCTGACACAATCGAATTGCTTAGCATGCATGTCTGCACGTGTATAAATATGAATCACACTTGGTGAATCAGTTGATAGCAACATTTTCATCTTGTAAATGTACAGGCAGGAAGAGAAGTTTACCCACAGGTACAGCATCCTCTAAAATGCTTCACACCTTAAAAAAAATATTAGGCCGTGCAAAAGTGTGTGCTATGTGTACAGAAAAAAAAAGATAAAAGCCCTATCTGGAAGGGGTAAACCTTCCATTGTGCCATGTGGGGTGTTTTTTGGAATACCAGCAGCAGCGAAATGTGGAGGTTCAAAATTTGGTGAGTAATTTACCACTTGTATAAATCTGTTATGCATCAAATAAAAAAAAGGATTATAGGGTTATTTCTTATAGTTTAATTATTATGATTTTTTTCCCGAAAGGAGAGCATATGTTATGCTATAGCTACAAGTCCCTTAAAAAACGCAGCCATCTTGTCCTAGCAGCGGGACTTCAAATAGGAGCAGCAAAGGGTTAAATTTAAACATTTGTTGTGTGTCACCAGCTATTCCGTGCCTTCTGTATATTCAGTTGCCGCCAAGTTGTTGAACCAGTCCCTAAGTTCTCGTTCAGCTAACTTCCATAGTGATTTCTGCCTCAAAAAATCTTTTAATTTTAGAAGAATATAGTAATCAGGGCCAAGTTTAGACTATAAATTGGATGTTCAAAAACTTCCTCGCACTAAGTATCAATAAACTACTTTTTTTTTAATTCTGACCAATTTATTGAAACTTACTAAGAATTATGTAATAATAAAGACTTCTTTACAATAATTCAGATTTTACAAAATTTTAATTTCAATTTATAAAAGTTCATGTGGTTTTTTCATCTTGAATCAACGAGTGCCATTAATCACTTCAAGAATGGAGTTAATTCACTTTTTGTTTATTATGAAGTCAAAGTTTTGTTATGTCATGTTTTGCTGCTTGTGTATTAATTTCTTCATTTACAGTATTAATGTTAAGGTCATGATGTAAGATATTATTCTGAACATACCAAGGTGCATTAACGATACATTTCAGCATTGTTCTGGAAAGTCTGAATGCTTTTAATGTTTGTGTTACTTGCACATCTTC
The DNA here is from genome assembly GCA_022606455.1 of Callitettix versicolor. Classification (NCBI taxonomy): domain Eukaryota; kingdom Metazoa; phylum Arthropoda; class Insecta; order Hemiptera; family Cercopidae; genus Callitettix; species Callitettix versicolor. The sequence continues at coordinate 4,193,523 of CM040182.1, forward strand.
AAAGTTATATTCCTTGTGTCCAAACAGGCCTCAACACTATTTAATAATACTCAGTTCAGATCTGCGAACAAGAAGCCAATATATCTTTCTGTATTTGATATTTAATTACTCCTTTTTGATATTGATACGTTCTTTCCACTTTAATTTACTACCAGGAGTCGTACCCAAACCTTCCTGTTTTTACAAATGGTAATATTTCAGAATTCATTTTTATGTGTACAGATGTTGCTTTTTTATATGTAATGTATACATTTGCAGATTTTGACTCATTGATTTTAAGTCATTTTTTTGCCCATCTACTAATTTGCTCTGTTGCTCTTTCCACCTTCCCAGTTGCAAGTTCAGTATCCTTATCCATTACTAAAGAGCAGTGTCACCTGCATAAGTTGCTACTAAAACATTTTCAGTCTCAGGTATATCACATGTAAATAATACATACAACACTGGACCTAGCATGCTACCTTGAGGATATTTTTTCAGTTTAGGTTATTGATTTCCATGCCTGATACGAAAAAACCTATCATGTACATATGATCTTAATATTTCATAATGGTTATATGGGAGATATTTATGTAATTTTAAGTGTAGTGTCTAATTCATGTGATTTTAATTTTATATAATTTAATGACTAGTGGCTCGCTGTTAGCATCAGATTGGTGCAAAGGAGTCGGAAGGCCAATGACACCATGGCAGAGGCAGTAGGGGAACAGAGCAGCTTGTCAGATTTAATATGCTTTCCTTTCCTAACAACCCTCGTAAATATGTGTGCAAAAGATGTTAATGCATTAAATGAGATGAACACTTACACAGTTATTTTTGTTTTTGTTTTTTGTATCAATTAAATTCACACAGGTTTTGTGGTTTAATATATTCTATTAGCATACAATTATATAAATATTTGCTTAGTTAACTATAACCTATATCATATAGTATTCTAAAATAGATTTGTTTCTCACAAGGAAGAAACAGTGTACTCTTGACATCTTAATAATCATCGTTGCAGTCATAGTAAATAGAATACATGGTATGGGCCACGGTGGGTATGCACAGTAAACTACCGCGCGCGTGACGTCACTGGGTCATACTCTTCACTGCTAATGTATGTAGTTACCCGCTAAACAATTCGATGTTCTGTAAATTAATACTGTATATATTTTTAGTTCATACTGTAGCTTTTTTAGTTCAATAGTCAAAGTTTATCTTTTATTTCCACTACCACAAGGTGGACCCATTTAATTAATATTAACCCATTGGTAACGAAAGACGTATATTGCCCGTCCTTCTCTCTCAATGGCTTAAGTACTAAAGACGGGCAATGCCCGTCCTCTACTTCACTGATCTCTTTGCCGTACGTTTCTAGCCTAAAAGTCTAATATAGAAATATAAATCTATTTTCAATCTATGAGATATTTTTCCTTCGTTTATTTCCGTTGTTACTCGTTAATTTCCGGCAGTTTCTTTGTGAAGTTGTGTACGAATTTGACAGTTGTAGAAACATGGCTTCTCGTGAGGAATTGTTTATTTCTTCGAGTGCATTTGGGGATATTTTAAATGAAAGTAGTTGTGAGATTAGTGATAATGAAGAGCAAGAAGTTATTGTTGAAAATGACAGTAGTGATAATGACAACAGTGATGATGAGATCTGTGAAAATAAGCCTAATTGCAGACAATACTACACATAACCTACAAGTAAATGATTGGCAGTGGACTTCTAATCCAAATATAACTAAAATTCTGGGGACATTTTATAGGGAAAATCCACCCAACAAGCAAAGCAAGGCCATCTAGAAAGTGTAGAGTATGTACTGCAAAAGGAAAAAGGTCTGAAACAATTTACCAGTGAACAAAATGTAGTGTTCCTTTGCATTTGGAAAATTGTTTTGAAATTTATCATAGTCGGACAAATTTTTGAAAAGGAAACAAAATGAATAGTGTAAATATATAAACAAAAAAATTTTAATATAGTGTTAAAAGTGTTGGCTAAGTATGTGTTAACAATTACAACAACATTATGTAGGATAAAATTGGTAGGTTACTTGCTTTTATTATTGCACATAATCTTAGTGTAAACTACTGAAAAAATTCAGTACTGAAGGCCAATAGCATGTTAGTAAAATCCAGTTTCCAATGGGTTAAACAAAAAATTTAAACAGGATCTAAACAACAATTTAAAGCTCATACACGAAGACACTTAACATTTTGTTAAATTTAACATATCAGAAGTATGTAACGTGATAATAATAGAACTGTTTAAATTTTTTAACGGGCTAACAAATTAAACACACACTGAAAGAATTGATGACACTAAATTAGGTACGATGATGAAAAGGGAATAGGAGGGGGCATTCTGAGAACAGACACAAAGAAATATTGTGGAAGTTATTGCCCTACAAAAACCAAACGCCCATCAATCAAAGGCTTGTTTGTGTTATCTCAGCAGCTTGTACTTTCTTTAGCATAGCACAATGTTATCTCTGTATTTGCACATCTGCTTTGAAATAACTTAACGAAATGAAAATACTCTTATAATAAGTTCAGACCTTTATTCAAAACCTAAACTGTTAGGTGGGTAATTTTTCGGTTGATATAACCGTTGTCCAGGTTGACCGTAAGCTGGGGTAGCATTGTAATGTCTTTAGCCTATAATCTGGTTAAGTTATGGATGTAAACGATGAATTTGTCTCAGTTAGCTAACATTTTGCATAATAAGACCGTATCAGAAATTTGTTTTGCAACTCAAGTGAGTGATGTTATATTTTCATGTAATATATATTGTTTACAGCTCCACTTAAAGGTATTCCAAGTCGTGTTCCTTCTGGTGGATTTAGGTCACCAACATTGAATAACCACCTGACACGGCCACGTACACCTGCTGGTCGTAAGGACGGGGGCATCAAATTATTGGATATTAATGAACAGCCATTAGGATATGCACAAGCAAAGAAGAGGAAACGGTTGCAAGGTAATGTTTTTATTGCAGTCTTCACTTTGTTGTGTTTAATAAACAATGCTAAAGAGAAACATACTTTTGTGACTGTAGATCAAAAATTACAAAATTTAGAGCATTTAGCTGATAAAGGTGAATCTGCTAAGTGTAACAATTTTAATTTCTGTTAAAATTGAAAAATGGATGAGAAAAACTCTCACAAAAATTCTTTAAGCATCGTTTGTACAGCCATATTAATTGAGGGTCTGCTGGCTGAATTTTAAGAGTTCGTGTCGGGTTTTTTTTAGTGCTCGGGCTTTTCGGGTTGGATTGGGCCAAATGGCTAAATAGGAAACTCATCACATTTTTAGCTACACTTGAGTTAAAAAAAAAATTAGAATTAAAATTTTCTCATTTTCATATTTAATCCTTTGACTGCCACTAATCGATATCGGCTTCTAAACATTATTTGAATACTGCCATGGGCCGATTATATTGGCGCGCAGAAGTTGTATGAAAACTGCTAATGGGTAGATTACATTAGATTACAAATGTTATGTGAATACAACCACGTGACAATGTAATATGAGCTCTGTTGGTCTGACTGAATACCGTCACAGGCTGATTATATTAGCGCACAAAAGACTGATTATATCAGAACGCAAAAGTTGTGTAATTACTGACATGAGTCGATTACATCGTCGTGTGAATACCACCACAGGTCGATGTAATATGGGCACTGTTGGTTTGACTGAATACCGCCATGGACCGATTATATTCGTGGAAGTTGTGTGAATACTGCCACGGGTCGATGGTATACAGGCTCTATTAATTTGACTGAATACCACCACGGGCCGATTATAGAATCAGCTTTCAGAATATAAATTATTTTATAAATTTTATATACTTTTGGAAATGAAAAGAACTGTTTATCCATTTGTTATAATATATTTACATTTATTGTCATTTTATGCTTTTATGGACGTTAATTAAGTTTACACTGAGACATAGTCTATAAGTCCTGACTGCTAGCTGAGGCTGCGATATTGTATTGTAAACACATCGAGTCAGCATTATTTGAAGATAAATGCAAAATCAAGTGTTTACTTTTGCTGAAGTATCAACAATGTTTATTAAATATATACAGTGGTACCTCGATATATGAGTGCCCTAATATATGAGTGTTTGAGATATGAGCTGCCAAGCGAGCGATATTTTGTTTTGAGATGAGAGCAAGATTTGAGATACGAGGAATCGCACACTACACCGCTGCACACGACCGCAACATGTGGGGCGCATGTTGGTGTCGTGTGCAGCGTCTAACAGTTTCTCCCACCTCAGACTAGATCTCAGTCTGTGTGCGCATGTTCTGGAAGGACCATTTTAACATTGTGATATGCCTAATAATTATTGATCAGGCCTGGCTGGGTGTTACAACGAGGACCTTAACCTCTGCATGGATGAAGCTGTGGCCTGAGACTGTAGCTGAAAGGACCTTCGAAGGATTGGTACCCGAAGTGTCTGTGGTGGAGGAGATTGTTTCTCTAGGAAAATCCATGGGTCTGGAGGTGGATGAGAGAGATGTGAATGAACTTGTCAAGGAACTGTCTCAGGAGCTGACAGCCGAGGAGTTACACGATCTACATGCGCAGCAGCATACGGTGGTTCAACGAAAAATTAGTTTTGAAGAGGAGCCAGAGATGGAGGAGATTATCTCTACAAGAGATATAAAGGAGATCTTGGGAATGTGGGAGAAAGTTGTAGATTTCGTGGTAAAAATCACCCCGAAAAAGTTGCAACTGGTCGTGCATTGGAGTTGTTCAATGAAACTTGCCTAACTCATTTCCGCAATATCCTGAAAGAGAGGAAGATACAAACCTCCTTGGACAGTTTTTTTAAACGATCTGCAGGTGAAAATGAGCAAAGCGTGACGAAAAAAGTGAAGACCAGTGACGAAAATTAAGCGCTTCTGTAAGCACTTCACTTTTTCTTTTATTATATTTTTATAGAATATGTATTTGTTATTTATAAATAAATGTTTCTTCTTATTAAAACATTTTTCTCAAAAACACAACAAAAACAACTGAGGTGGTGTTTTGGGAGCTGGAACGGATTAATGACATTTCAATTAATTTCAGTGTGAAAAATTGCTTTGAGATACGAGCAAGGTTACAGAACGAATTAAACTCGTATGTCGAGGTACCACTGTATATGTATATATATATATATTTGGCTATATATACATGAAAATACTACCTTTCTGACCCGCCTCACAATTCTGACTCACTAGGCCAGAATGGTAGTGAATCTATACAAGGAAAGACAGGATTGTACTGTTCAGATCACGATTGTAATGGTTATATACTAGTTTTATAATCTGCAACAAAACCATCATTTTGTCATTGATTAACAAGAGAAGTTATTTTATGCAAGTTGTAATTAATTAGACCAAGTGAATTTTATATCTTAAAACCTTCTTAAACTTTGATTTTGAATAAATAAAAAACTTCAACACCACTTTACAGTCTTACTACCTAAACTATTCGCCTGTAAGTACAGTGGTGTATCTGAAATGCTGATAAATGTTTTGATAAAAAAACCTGGTACACTTCTACTGAACACACTTCTATCCTAAAATGAAATAAAAACAAAGTGAATTAACATAAATAATAGAAATACAGTAAGAGATTGATTTTGTTTTCATTGGAGAAACTTTTATAGGATTAAAGACAAACTCTTTAGATCTACTGTTTCACCATTTTTGTTTTAACAATACTCCGCAGGGGGTGCAGACTAGCTGCACCTATTGAGAGGATGTAGACGTCCCTCGCGGTACCTTAGTCTAACACACACACATAATATTTTAATACAAGTAAGATGGATTAAAAACTTACATCACTACACTTACGACTTTAACACTTTACACTCACACTTTCATTTAGGGAGGCAATAAGCTGCCTCGGTGGCCTAGTTGATAGCATACTGGTCTTTCACCCCGAGGACCCGGGTTCGATTCCCGGCCAGGGCTTGGCATTTTCATACGCTATAAATCATCCCATTTGTCTTCATTAGCCCAAGTGTGCACAATAGTCAGACGTAAAAAAAAAAAAAAAATAGGGAGGAAATAAATAGCCTTAATGTACTTTTCGCCTTAAAATAATAAAAAAAATGTTTTAACAATAACATCTACATATTGTTGTCTGCATCTTTGTTGGCCATGACATAGTTATTCCACCTGTTTTTTGTATACCTGCTTTATGTTGTTTATAAATCTTGAGACAATCCTCCAAGATAAGACGTTACTAACTGTAAGACAAAGAAACATGGTACATCAATAATGTGTAATTTGTTATAACTATCTAACCTAATTCATGTAACAAGAAATTTAAAAAGTACATTTTTTTAAATCTCAACATGAATTATAAACATTACTATGGAATATAAAATTTGGAAAAAGTGGTAAAGAAAAAATGTATAAACTACACAAAATAATCAATTACGAACTTTTTTTATAAAATCCTCCGCAACATTGGAAATACAAAAAATATGAGGAAAAAATGTTAAACAACGTTTTTACTTTTGTAATTCTTAAACTGTTATTCACAATACAAAAAATAAATTATAATACAATAAGATGTGGTGTTTAGATTAGAAAATCTGTTACACAACAACAACCTCAGACTGGCATTTCATTTCTAAAATCATATTAAAATTAGGAATTAATCTAAGTTAGTGTGTCCATCAATTCCGTTTTAACCTGTTAACATGGTGAAATAAAATGGTCAAGCACATGCTTTTAAGAACGTACTGAGGGCCTTATTTCTACAGACGCCTTATTTTAAATATAAAGTACATACAGTACTGTATTAACAGGAAGGGATCAGCTGACTTCCGTGTAGTCTGCACTGTCAAAACAAAGACTGTATCGCTTGTGGCGTATGACTTATTTAAGCTCTTTTGCAACTTATTTGATGCCAAAACATAAAAATGTATTATGAATTACATTCCTTTTACTTTTTACCCACAAAAAGATGGCGAGTGGCTCAAAAATCCCTTATAAAGTTTTTGATACAATCACTTAACGATTACATACAGAATGATTCAAAACTACACTGAAATCTCTCAGGAACAGATTCTGTACATAAAAATATTTAAAAAAGGTTAAACATAAGTCTAGAAATGTTTCATTTTCCCAATAGCCGCCATTTTGTTTAACAAAATATGTTGTATCTCTAAAGTGGTTCAATCAATAAAATATAAACTTAAGCATGCGTCTTTACTATTGAAGGTCTAACAGAACAAAACCAACTTAATACACTGACTAATTTTAAAATTACAGACATTCAAAATGTTTTTCATTACATAAAATTAATGACGGTAAATTTTAGTGACAAATGTCAAGATATCTTTCATACGGGCCTTTTAATTTCCTATCGAACGGTGTAACTTTCAAATCTCTGGAGCAAGTAAAACAGCAAAGCTGCGCAAAATAGTCCGTCAGGGAATCTATCCAGAATAAACACTATTACCATGGATTTTGTGCCCTAATGGACTAATTTTCCCAGCTTTGATGTTTTACCGGCTTCAAAATTTTGCAATCTATAACATTCGATAAGAAATAAGAGAGCTGAAAAATGTACATTAACATTTGTCACTAAAATGTACCGTCATTAATTTATTTAAGTTTAAAATGTTTAAATGTTCTCTATTTTAGGACGGGTCTGTTATGAAGATGTTTATTTTTCACATTAGGGCTTTAGTAGGTAAGGAAGCGTGCTTAAGTTCGCATTTTATTGATTAAACTGTTTTAAAGATATAAAATATTTTGCTGAATAAACAAAATTGCAGCTACTCAGGAAAATGAAGCGTTTTTGAACATACGTTTACTTTACTTTTTTTCATAATTTTAGGTAAAAAATCAGTTCCAAAGAGATTGCCGTAGGCATACAGTTTTTAACCATCATGTATACTAAAATATAATGTAATGTCCATCTTGTTTTTCCGTCTTTGACGCGTTTCAGGGTAGAAATCCCATCTTCATTATTTCATTCGTTAGAGGTCATTAAAACAAACACTTAACTACAAATACACTTCACTTCAAATACATTACATACACATACAATGTGGTAAACTTGTTATGCCAAGTTGTTTGTCAACCTCGTCATATAACTTTTGAAATTGTTGGAGAATTTTTAAAGGCACATTTCTGTTTACGCCCAAAATACAACAAAAATCCAGAAACAGCATTTTTTCATTTTATTCTAAACTAGAATTGGCGTAAAAACGTGAACTTTTAACGAGGTTGGACGGCTCTATATATAAACACTATGTGCAAAAACTAAAAACTCGTATGTTCGGAATCATTATCACTTTTAGTTTCAGATATATTCCACACTAGGTAAATAAAAAAACTTACTCGTAAGTTTTAACCCCATAACTACCATTACCCCTAAATTCTATTTTAAAAATTGAATGTATATGGACAGATATGCACGAATTTAAAAGGGTCCTCAGCTTTGTCTATGGCACCTAAACATTTTTCGAATGCCACTGGTTATACTAATCTAGACTTTTTTCAAAATTTATAAAACTTGAAAAAATCTATATTTTGTAAAATATAATTGTTAAATTATACCAATCAGAAACTTACCATCATTCCAGTAATTTTATCAGCTACCACTGTGTTTTATAATTGCGTCGACTGCTCTAAGAACAAGTGCATTCTGTAAAGTGCTAATCGTTCATTTGATGTGCACTTAAAAAAAATTCATTTGATGTGCAGTCTCTAAAAAATTCAGTCATAGAGAAACTAATTTACAGTGAATCATCCAAAAATATCCTTATTACCTTAAAGTAAACAGTATTTAGTTTCTTTTAATAACATATGTAAAATCAAATAGTTTTAAAAATTGTTCAATTTGTTCAGAAAAATATATATGTTTAATAAAACACAAGTAATAAATTACTGAAATTTTTTAACTTAAAAAAAATTGAGATTATAATAAAGTAGTTGAATCTAAGAAAATTGTTTTTGAACATTTCTTTATTGAAATTATTAATTTAATTCAACTCTTCGAGTTATTTCATTTTTTGTATGATGGAAAAAAGATAAATTTTATTTATATAACAATATTTACAAGTAAGCTGTACCAAATATATGTAATCTTATTCTAGACATAATAACTCTTTTTACATGCAGGTCTTTTTCTTCTTCTTTATTTGTTTCACCCAACTTTGGGGTACACTAAATCAATCACTTTTTAATGTTCTGTGCCTTCCTCGTAGCCCAGTATTGCTTCATTCGTTGTGATATTTTACATGCAGGTCTTTTTCTTCTTCTTTATTTGTTTCACCCAACTTTGGGGTACACTAAATCAATCACTTTTTAATGTTCTGTGCCTTCCTCGTAGCCCAGTATTGCTTCATTCGTTGTGATATTTTACATGCAGGTCTTTTTCTTCTTCTTTATTTGTTTCACCCAACTTTGGGGTACACTAAATCAATCACTTTTTAATGTTCTGTGCCTTCCTCGTAGCCCAGTATTGCTTCATTCGTTGTGATATTTTTACATGCAGGTCTTTTTATTATATTCATTTATTTATTTTTTTTTGTACAACTATTATTCATAGGCGTACAGTAGAATAAACATTTTTTGTGGATATTTCAAACATCACAAGTATTTTTTTTTTATATGAGTATCCTGTTGAAATGAGAATCTAAATTTGTTATAATTTACATTACTAAAATTGCGTAGCGAAAGTTGCAATACATACATACATTGCAAAACTATAGACCTGTTTTATATTTTTTTCCACAAATTTGTTAAAATTTACATTTCAAGGCACGTCTGTTTTGCTATTTATTTTTGATTAATGAATACTAGGTCTACAGATAAAAAATTTGCCATAAATTCTTCCATAACAAACATATTTTTTTATCACCACAACCATTATAAATATCATTTGAAGCTTGTCCCATAGTGCTAAATCTTTGATTTAATAAAAATTCATTTAATTTATGTAAGATTAAAAATTCTCAGATTTTCGTGAGTAAGCATTGTTCCAGAAGGAACAAAACTTTCAAATTACCTATGTAGGCCCATGCGTATTTGTGCACAATAAAGTAATTAAATTACAATCCAATTTAATTAATGTATTCTATTGAATTTATAATTTAAGCCTACTGTACTGTATTATTATTCATGTAAAGTAGAAAGGTTGGTTATAGGTAGAAAATCAGTAAAAATTACTAGAAAAATAATCATAAATTATGGAATTAGCCTAAACAATATAATAATAAGTACGTGTAAATGTCAGCTTACCTCCCTCAATAGCCAGTTCGATAATCCTTCTTGTTTTTTCACTAATTATGCCCATTTTTACTGGTAATTTTCTATGTAGAATGTCGAATTATTGAATGTTCTTACAAAATTTTTGCATAAAAATAATACTCCTGACAAAAAATGTATTGACGGTTACTGGTTAAATTGCCATAAAAATCTGCAAGTGTGCCAGGGCGTTGTCGTGGAACGGTGGCCAGACAATTAGTTAAAAATAAATTGCGATGTCTACTGTTTTTTGAACTAATAATTATTATTATTCTAATGAAGTGAAATGTTACGTTGGCAGGTTCCTTTAGCCAATTTTTTCAGAGTGTTGCCATGCTAAATTAGTTTTGAAGTACAAATTTCAGTTACATTTAGGTCTATATAATTAAATATTCCTGATTACTTTCCATTTCCTGATCTAATTTAACTCTCAGCTACACGATTTTGGATGACATTTTTTCCCTACATGTTTCATCGGCATATTGGAGAGGATTTCTTAATGTTTATATAGGCCCCCTAAGCTGGTAAGGTAAAATAACAGAAAAAGGGAGTTGTAATTTTATCTCAGTCTGTCTGTAATTCTATCTCAGAAAGATACGAGGGTTGATCAAATATAAACGAGACTGATTTTTTAAAAAAATTATTGCTTACTTACAAATTATTCTTGATACAACTTATTTTTCTACATAGTCTCCAGCACGAGTAACACATTTTTCCCACGGATTGGAAGTTTTTAATTCCATCTTCGTAAAAAGTTCTCGGCGTTCATTGAGCCATTGGAGCACGAAGGTCTCCACCGCAGAATCGTCTTCAAACGCTGGCCTCCAAGCGCCTCTTTGAGTGGCCCAAACAGGTGATAGTCACAGGGTGATAAGTCTGGACTGTATGGGGATGTTCCATTGGTTCCCAGCCAATTTGATCGAGTTTAAGCCTCGTAGCGCGCTCGCCGAATGTGGTCGGGCATTATCGTGAAGAAGAATGACGTTTCGCCAGTTTAGATTTCCTTTTCCTACTAAAAGACTGTTTTATGGCCTCTAAAACATCGCAATAATATTGTGCATTTATTGTGCGTCGTTGATGGAGGAAATCGATGTGAAAGGCGCCTTGATTGTCGTAAAAATACAGTGGCCATTACCTTTCGCCCATGACGGAAGTGGTCGGGCGACGATCATGGCTGAGGTTTTCTACTGCTTCCCGTCCTTGGCGAATTCCTTGTGCCAAGCAAAAACGTGAGTTCTTGACAGGGTCCTGTCCCGTATTGAGCCGTCAATCTACGAAAGATTTCAGTCGGATTGACCCCTCCTTGGCCAAAAACTTAATAATAATTCTCTGCTCCACGGAAGCGTGCACTTCACTCTCACTCATTGTATAGTTTTATACTGAAGGGTCCGAACGGAAATGTTGCCCGCTCACGCCCGTCCCAAACCTCCCAGGCTACCTGAAACCCCACCCTTTAGAGTTCAATGTCCAACGGAAAAGTTTTTAGAAAGTCAGTCTCGTTTATATTTGATCAACCCTCGTAAAAAGTAGACTTAAATCTTACAAAATTGACATGTAAATCTTTTTTACTAATGTAGAGATTTTGGATAACTACTTAGTATCCAAGGATCCTTAAATAATTTGCAACTTAAAGGCTAAAAACTTTATATTTACACGTTAAAATACCATCTGTATTTCTGTACCTGTAACATTATCTGTATCTGCAACTTGATATGTTAAAGTGTCTCTTTTTTACCTTTGGTAGAGGGAGATCTGGAGAAACATATGTATCATTTTTTTTTTAACATGAACAAATCATAAGTTGGTTGTTAGTTGATCGAACTATTTGGCTGCTATAGAAGTTGATAGCTCTTTAGAAGTAGCCTAAAACCTACTAAGCATTGCATTTAACAAATATAAACGTTTTCATTTAAATCTGTCGAATCATTTCGTAGTAGTGACAAAGTTGACATTTTAACTTAACAAACATATATTGAGTTAGACAGGAATTTTTTTTAACAACACATTTGGCTGCACGAATCTAGGAAAAAACTAAATTACGTGTACAGGCAACCGATTAGCCTTCTATAGCGCTTGAAAATATCCCATTTTAAAATCAAGCATTTTGAGTGACTGCCATTTTGTTTTGAACAAGTGTATAACAATTTAAGGTAGCCTAAAACCTGATGGTAAATCTGCGAATATAAAGGTTGTCTTTGAAATCTGTCAAATTGTGTCTCAGTCAAAACCGGACAATATGTAAAGTAGTGTTTAAACTAACAAACAAACAAATTAGAGATTTTTTTTGATTGCCCGCAATTTTGTTTCAAATTTGTGCATGACAATATGACATTGCTTATAACCTAATGACAGCTATAAATAGCCTAACATTAAAAATATTTCATTGAAATGCGTTAAGCCGTACTTCCGTGAAATCAGACAAAAAGTACAATCAGAACTTGATTTTCGTGTTCTAGAAGGAAGACATTTTAAACCACTTAAAAGATATTTCTTTTAAAAAACAAACCTCATTGCACATCTACAACATAAGCCGAGCCACCATATAACATTTCAATTTCGTAGGCCTTGTTGTTCTTCAGAGTGAGTGATTAGTCTGTGGGTGAATGAGTGAGTGACTTTGTCTTTTATATATAGGTAGAAGGATATGTAGATAAATAAAGTTTTGATTTGAAGTCTGTCATGCCGTCTTCCAATGAAAATGGAACAGTTAGCCTTTTAACGTAACACACAAATAAATCAGACATTTAGAGGGACATCAGTTTAAAAAAAAATCGAATAAATCCTTTCTGCTGAACCTAGAATATTTCTACAAATTGAATACATAAAAACCAAAATAGACCAAAAGAGATTACATTTAGGTCTAGGAGTTAAAGATTTAGGATGATAAAAGATTTGATCAGATATTGGATACAAGGAAATCAAATGAAAGAAAAAAAATGGTAAAATATACCACTTTAAAGAAAAATCCTATCATTTTGTTAAAAGTGTCAAAGAAACACATGATTTGGAAGTTTGTCTTGTGAAGGATTCTTAAAAGAATTCCGCAGTTAAATGTTCTTGAGGGATAATTTTTAGGGAAATCGGTATCAGATATAACATAAAATAAAATATACCGATGATTTGCGGGCAGTTTGCACATGCATTATTACAGATGACCAGTAACATTTAGGACTCATAACACATTAGCCTATATAAGTTTGCTGCGCTTTTGAAATTGTACAAGTCTTTTGAACTCTGGAATTTAAAGTAGTTTTGAAGTCATATTTTCATAATTACGTTACATATAGAGGCAGAGATAGAGTTTTGAAAATTTCATTCAGTGTCATTCAATGCTGGGCGTATATCACTTCTGCGAGTTCGAAAACGATATTTGTAACAGTTTTTCAATTATAGATAAATAAACACTCTTTTCTCTCTATTCAAATAACCTGACTTTCCCTGCAAATAAAAAAAGAACGTAATTGTCTATGAAATATATTTCCTTATCGGAAGTTCCCAGGAGCCCAAGACAAGAACATACAGTTTTTGACTTGTATAAGGGTGGCTAACTAAAATCTCCAAGTTATGACGTGAATGCAAGGCGCAATAAACACCCCAAATAAACATTATTTAAATGAAATGATATCTACAACAATTGAAGTGCAAAATAGAATACTGCAACAGTAAATAAAAAACATGGATAACAAATCACTTTCGCTAATTTAGTTATTCATAAAAAGTGTTTCTCTGTTCTTCTATGTGTAGAGTAAGTATGAAATTATCACGCAAATAAATTTAACTGATATAAATTTAGCTTGCATTTAGTTTTTATTAAATGTTACTGACATTCAGCTGCGCTGGAAACAATTTCAGCCTAATAAACATTTCCACTCCAGTCACACAGTAGTCTCGTTGGGAAACTATAGAAGTTTTTTCAATAGTTCTTTGTTTTTTCGATTGTGAATTTTAATGTAGCCTCTACGTAAAAGTGATACATTAGGAGAAAACTATAAAACATTTAGCAACATTTATTTTTAAAAATTATATTTTTACACTTCAAAATTTTTTAAAAATTTACCTATACAAAATTTACACAACAAATTCTGATTCATAAAAAATTTCCAGAAATGGCCAAAAACCTATTGTTTACATTTTTTCTCAACTAAAAAGCTACTTAGGAAATTAAGTTCAAAAATAAAGTATCCTTAAATTGTCTACAACTTTTTTGTTTTTTACATTTTAATCACCAGACAAAAGGTTTACGCGGTACAAAGCCTTGAATAAGTGTATGTAGCCTATTGTATATCTTTCTTACGTATGGGGACGTATGAGTTACTTCACTTTAAATAGAAATATTTTAACCACTCAAAGCTACTTTGCTTCCCTATAAAATCCTGGTACAGTGCTGAAAACATTTTTTATCACCCCAATCGAGAACTATGATTTTGGCTTTTGCACAACGTTACAATTTGTTTGATGAAATTGTTAAGAGGATTGAGGGTAACAAAGTGCTTACAGCAAAAGCTGCAACTGATTATTTTCGTTTGTACAAGAAATTAAGAAGAGAAACAAACGTTTTCTTCCGATCAGAGTAAAACAGATCCAGAGGAAAGTAGAGAACTTAAGGTGAGATGACCTGAAAAAAGTTGGTTGCTGTTTGAAAATGTTTTGTCTAACACTTGAATCATTTAAATAAAAGAGGTGTGTGTCTGTTTTCAAGGTTCTAAATAAACAAGAAATACCAATTCTAAACTTACAGCTTACAAAAAATGTGTAAGTTTATGATGTCTCTAACCTAATCGAAAAACCTTCATAGAAAGATAGTTGTTAACCACGGCATTTTCAAACATTGCAGATTGTTAATTGTTAAATCACTTGTAATGATTTAGATAAACTATTTTTAACCCTCCTTCGAAATATACGAAAAGATAAAGAAAAGAATAAAGCATGGTTTAAGAAGTTAAACTATATACAAAAAAATATGATTGGAATAATAAAAAAAATATCAACATCAGCAAAGTGATGAAATCGTTCTTCAAAAATTTAAAACAATAGTTTTATTACAAGGTTAATTGTTATTATTAAGACAGATGAATGTATGTAAATTTTGGAATCCTTTAGCAATAATTTTTGGTTAATTTAATTAGGCTATAATTAGTTCTGTTCAATGTTTGAGAGTAGCCTAGTGTGAAAACGTAGTAATTGTATAACTATACAATGTTCTTTAAAAAAAAAAGGCCGCCTCGGTGGCCTTGTTAATAGCGTACTAGGCTTTCACCCCGAGGACCCGGGTTTGATTCCCGGCCAGGGCTTGGCATTTTCATACGCTATAAATCATCCCATTGTCTGCATTAGCCCAAGTGTGCACAATAGTTGGACGTTAAACAGCAAAAAAAAAAACAAAAATTAAATGTTATGTTTTATTACGTTGAAATAAATCCAAAGGCTTCCCAATTTATAAAAAGTTTAGGATTTCTTCTTGGAAAGTATGGTTACCATATCGCTCATAGAAGATAAGCCAAGAGCGATTGTCTCTTATTTTATGGTGAGCTACATTTTCACAGTATCATTGTATAAAACAGATACATATGTTACATGCAGTTCAATAATTTACGTATATGTACTTAAAATAATTACTAATGAATATTAGGAAAGTTGATGCTGAATGATTGATGTTTTAAATATTAAAACTTAAACCGTTCGCCTGAAAAATAAAACTAAGAATCACAAGTTCTTGCATATATGTAATGAATTTTATTTTTTATAATTACATTTTTTCAAAAAAAAGTTCTTAGTTTTTGAGTTATAAGATAAAAAAAAACAATTTTTCTCAAATTTTCATTATGCTTCACTAACGGATTTTTTTACGAAGACAAAATTGAAATTGTACTTCAGAACCCTAAAGAACATTAGAAAGAAACTTCTATAATTTTAAACTGGATTTACCAAGCTACCTCTATGACTTAACTACTCCTAGAATTCGCTTAGTTGTGATTTTGGTGTAATGTTTGGAAGTCATTGTGGTTGTATATGTGAGTGTGTGACGTGCGATGTTTTCCTTTTCGATACAAAAATGACGAATCGCTAAGCTATGACGAAACGTGGCAGCAGCAGAATCTTTATCTGTGTTACGTCCACTATCAAGTAATATGGAATGATATTTTTTTTAGGTCAATTTGTCAAATAAATGTGTGAGTGTAATGGATAGCAGTACGCACTCAGTTCGGAACCTGCAGCATTCTGTAGAAATCCTTTTTTCAGAATGGTATCGTCACTAAATTAAGATGTTATTTTTTTCAAAGACAAAAATCAGATGGTAATAACTTACACTATAATTTTAAATGAGAAATTTGATTTTACTACCATTATTTTATTTGGATATTATTTCAACGCGATACAGACCTCAATATATGTATTTATCCACATTTACTAGCATGGTATCGTCTGCATAAAAGTCGGACATTAAACACAAAAAAAAAAGAAAAAAAAAATACTAGCTTGGTTTTCACTAACATAGAAACCTATTTCTGTCTAACAAAATAACTAAACCAACAAGACTCTATTACTCCCTCCAGAAAGCCTTACACTGTTACTTAACTTTAGCTGTAAAACTCTTTAAACATTTGACAAATAAAAATAAATATTTAATATTCTGTAAGTTCAGCCTAAGCAGAAAATCACTTGTGTTATATCAAAAACAAAACATTGTGTTGTGTTTCATTTACGCAATAGTTTGACAATTGGGCGTGCACATCTGGGTGGTTAAACCTGTTTGTTTTGTTTTTAAAAGAAATACAACGCCTTGTTACCGGTTGCCACTGTCCTGGAGGGAAATTTCCTTAAATCGTTTAGTAATAATTTTGACAGAATGTTGTTTACTAAAGAAAATTTTGTATAATTTCATTTTGGTAATTATGAAATGAGATTGTTAAACGTTTTAATCTCCTTTGAAAAGCTGCAAATGTTCTTGTAATTTAAAGTTTCATGTGATGGGATAAATGTGATTGGGATGAATAAAAATTGTAAAATTTTAATAACCGGTTAATATTTCCCGCGTTTAGATTTAACGGTGATTAAATGATTGATTAAACTGAACGAAGAAAAAAATTTGG
>CM040182.1:4215866-4273366 GCA_022606455.1 Callitettix versicolor
CACCCAAGCAGCGACAACAACAGCTGCAATAACCACAACAACCACGACTCCATTGCCTGCAATAAGTCATCACATACAGGTATAAACTGTGACTTCATTAACATTTATGGGGTGGGATGGAAAGTTTTAAAAATGGGCTTATAATTTCAAAATAGACCAGTACAAAATAATAAATTACAGTTTGTTTCGATGTTCTCCTACAAAATATTTTGATCAGAACTATGTTTTTTGGTCCAGGAACAACGTTCCCACTTTTGGAAGCATTCCTGGAAATTTGTATTCTTAAGGATCTCAATGGTCTTTCTGTGTTTGTGTGGATGAACAAACTTCAATTTAAGTAACAGGTGTTTGGTGGGGATATATCAAGGGAACAGTGGTGTTTGCAGAAGAACAGGAATTTGGCCAAAAATTGTGTCATGCGTTGAGATAGTGGAGGAACTAATTGTTGTTTTGTGTTGTAATTTGTTTCTTTCATATGGTTTTGTGCAAATAATTAGGAGACAATTACAGTGTTCCTGGTTGACTTTTTTTTCTCCCGGCGAAAAACTTTTAAGGTTATCATCGCTGAGGCGTGACATTAATTATTTAAGGCATTATAAAAACAACAAACAAGACAATAACAATACAAAATACAATAACAACTGTAAAAAATTTCCTTAAACTAGTTAATAATAATATAAATCTTAAAACAACATATACACAAAGTTATTGTAGGCTGTAAATTGGCCATACAACAATAACAAGATAAAAGAAATATTAACGTTCCTAAAACTAATTAACAAATAAAAACAACTTAAAAATAAATTAGTAAATAGCAAATATAAGCAAACATTTAAGGGCAGTAAAGGGGCCCTAAAACAAGCAATAACAAATATATAAATTAAATTTTATTTAAAAAATTCAGACAATGAAGGTAGTCTAGGACCCGGTCGATGGCCGAGGCACTATCCCCCAACACCATCTGCAATCCTGGTTGACTGTCTGCCCTCTAAGGGCAAGTGTGTAATGCATGATATCAGTATAAACAGAAAAAAATACCAATATTGCCTTAACATTCGACTGATTTTGTGACCCTATGTTCAGTGGTAAAAACCTTGGACGCTCCCATTGCAATGATTGTGCCTTTGTTTTTTGCTTCATATTCATAAGCCTATGATTCGTAGCTTTTAATTATCCAATTATCGAATATGATTCACTTTTGACACAGTTAATCAGTTTTTGGAATACTTTAAGTTAATGTTTGTTTCTGCTGGCCTGAGAAACAATTTCAGCTTGAACAGGCACTGGATATGTTCACATGACATTGTTATAATTGACAGAACCACATAAAAACTTAAATTTAGTTAATCTAACTATAAACCCTAATAGTACGTTTATGGATAATGATACACAGTGAGTTTCCATATTGTTTCGTTAGTTTTTAAAGTGGCAGGCAAACTGAATTGGAAATCGTTGCTGATTTTTTGTAGTTATTTTTAATCTGTTGAATTAGATAACATTTAACTGGCATAAACATGTATCTTCAGAAATTGTTAAGAATTCATGTTTCCAAAGATGAATTCCAGTTTAAAGAAAATTTCATAGCATTTGCAGCCACTTTTCGCAATGTTTGAAATCGTATTTTCAGTGTTAGCCTTCAATTCATCCAGTGTATGAGGATTCTTTTTTAAATACCTATAATGGAAAAATGGCTGATGTAAGATCCAGGAATCTTAATGGTCACAACCCTTTTGATATCAAACGATGGCTACAAAATTCTCATAATGGCTAAAAAAAATCTCAACATCTAGCACTTCATTAGCAGTATGATATTTTACATTTTCTACTAGAATAAACATTTTCT
Source organism: Callitettix versicolor (assembly GCA_022606455.1). Classification (NCBI taxonomy): domain Eukaryota; kingdom Metazoa; phylum Arthropoda; class Insecta; order Hemiptera; family Cercopidae; genus Callitettix; species Callitettix versicolor. Next base: position 4,217,710 of record CM040182.1, read on the forward strand.
TTCATGTAAATCTAAACCACAGATTTGTCAAAAAATAATTACATGACTCGATATCACATATGAACAACAATTTTACATACGAAAAGTCGTTCATGAAACGCTTAAGAATTTTTAGCATTCCTTATTCAGCATTTTTGAGATGGTTGTGGAAGTGAAGCCACTCCTTGTTTCTAAAATAAACATGATCAAATATTTCAGTACTGTTTTTATCAACAAGAGAACGAAACCGTGAACAATACTATGAATATTTTCAGTGGTTTGCTTCTTTCAGTTCATGAACAGAAATCATGTGGTAAGCGTACTGTTGTGATTTTTTAATAACTTTGAAAGCCATAGATATTAAAACACAGACTGTGAAGATACCTTTCTGAACAATTTTTTTGGATAAGCAAATCAAATTTTCTTTCATGTCCAAAACGTCCATTATTAACAGTGATAGTCGACTTGTGCTTTTTTAATTATGTACACTCCCAGCCTCATGAAATTTTATTAATTAGTAATTAGAAAATACGTCCACTATTAGGAACAGTTGAATTGGAAAATTTAAAATTAAACTGTGTCTTTCACTAGTTCATTCACAATTAGACTGAAAAATAAAAACACATTTGTCCTGGAAAAGTGACACCGTTTTGTACATTTTGTACATACATTGATGGAAACAAATGTAGGACACAAGAAAGACTTTCAACTGCTACAAGGCAGTTAACTGTTAACCTTAAATACAGTTTTGCCAATTTACATGTAGGGAGAAATACAAATTACCTATGCATCACTTCCACCTTTTTATTCAGAATTGCATCCTTTTTGAAACAGCCATTAGTATGCAACAATTGTACACATTTTACAAATGCAAATTCAGTGCAGCTAAATATCAAAAATTTGTGAGAACAAAATAGATGAAAAAGAAGTATTTCGTTATTATTTTATTCTTTTTTTTATTTTAAATGATTTTATGTAGGAATAAAAAATGCAGACGTTCTGCAAGACTTCATAGTATTTACTAGTATTATTTTTTCATTTAATTATTTTATAGGCACCAGCTACAACACAAGTTATTCAAATTAGACAGACTACAACAGCACCTCAAACCACAGCCAATAAAAGTGCTGCTTCGCAACCAACTGGTCGTCCCAATCTGTCTCTTACAGTAAGTAATTGCAATGTAATTATTTTTTATTACTAGTAATTCTATAAATACAGTAAATACGCTACTTACAATCGGTTTAAGAAAATTCAAAGTTATGAACAAAGGTCCAGGAACAAAAATGAGAAATATGACTTCAAAATTTACTGTGATGAGGTTTTTAGATAAACAGCAATATGTTTTTAATACTTATGAAAGAAGATGTAATTTTATTTCGATTAGCATCTTTATTGCGTTTTACCAGCAAGTCATTTAGTGAATTATTGAATCTCTTTGTTTAGTGCTCGTTGAAAAGTGTTATTTCTTTGCGGACCAACTGATTGCCTTATTTTTACTATGCCCTGTATATGACTAAGAGAGAGGGATATATATGAAGGCTGTTCAGTAAGTAAAGAATGTTTTGACCTCACAAGCCGCCACTGTCATATCATTGACCTTGACAATATTAACGATCCCGCCAAGAGTGAGGTTTCATAGTGTTATACTCTTTTTGAATGCGAAATCAGGCTACTCTATTGAAATTTACAGACAGATAACGAAGGTTTATGGTAATGTCAGTGCCAGTCAATAAAATGACATCATTCCCAATCCCCAAGAAAACTAAAGAAGCGAGACAAATTCTGAGAGCAAAGAAGGTTATTGCTAGAATGTTTTGGTATTGAAAGAATGTCCTGTTCATTGACTACATACCTAGAGGGAGACCATAAATCGGACCCTTCACAGACTACACATTCAAAACAAATAGCATTGATTGTTGTTGAATGGCACTGTGCTTCTTCACAATAATGCACATCCGCATGCTGCTGTGTTGACAATGAACTTGCTTCAGCTGCCTTGCAAGCATTAATTAACAATGAGGATTAACAAGCAACACAATGCAAGGTGGGATAACCTTCATGGGCATTCTCATACCACCTCTTGGGTACCTCTGTGACTAGCTAAACTAGTACTTAAGAGGTCCTAGTATTGTTTAGTTACACAATAGGTCCGTCAATCACAGAGCCTGGGGTTTTATAATCTCTTCCTCTAGTATATAATCTAATCTCCTTGTTAGTTTCAGTGCAGCCCCTTGCTCTGGGGTTGACACTTCACCTTGCGCCATTTCTTCATTGCAGAACAACTTGGTCACTCACTGCTTCTGACTAACCCTTTTTATTGGTGGTCCAGATGCCAGCAGGCAACCTTGTTTAGTGTACTAATTCTCCAAGCAGGCATAACCTTCTTCACTGATGTTCAACATTGTGATTTTTAACTTCAGAAATTAATAGTATTTACAAGATGAAGTAAGAATTTTTGAAAAAGAAAATTTAACGAGTTTTAAATCTATAAAATAAATTTTGTGATGGTGCTAACCTAACCTAAGCCTACTGTGGAACAGAATTTTTAATCAGTTTTAGGCTGTAGAGCATTGGCTGGAACCTCATGACTATCTATATCAGCTTTGTGTTACAAAAAATGAAAATTTATAAGATTTGACATTGTTATAAAAAGAGGCAAGTCATAAGTGAGCCATTATTGTAAATAAGACCACCATAATTGATTACCGTAAGACTACTGTGATTTATTGTAAAAACTATTTTTCAAAAATTCAGTAAAACAGGAATCACGAGCCAAAGAGATTTTCAATAAATAACACGCCGAGTCTTATTCTCAACAGAATGGTTACACATTTCAAACTTTTAAAATTAATTCAAATACTGTATAAAAATGATTTATAGGAAGTTACATTTTTTATTTTAACAGATGTCTTTGCAATTCAGTTGTATTTTTAATTATTCTTCTTGTTAGTAGCTAAGTTTGAGTCTCTTAAAAAAGTGAGTTTTCATCATAGTGGTTTTTAATAGAAATGACATTTTGAATATTGTTCTGTATGTGTTTAGTTTTAAAGATTTTGTTAATTTTTTTTTTAGCGTTCACACATGCTAGCAGCTCAGGAAATGTTTCGCACTTCAAATAAAGTTACAAGACCTGAGAAAGCACTTATTCTGGGCTTCATGGCAGGATCAAGAGGTAAGCAACTTAATCAGATATGTTTAGTGTTGATAGAAGATTATTCAGGTGTAATATAAGAACATTATGAAAAAGTAGTCGGTTTTTTTTATTTCTGCGAATTATGTCTGTTTAAAAAAACAGGATTAGTTCCAGTGCTACAATTGCTGCATGTCTATCCCCTCGTGGCCTCGGAACTAAAAGTTAAGTTAGTACATTCACATATAAACTAGACCCGTAGAAACTAACAATGTTGGCTGAACTCTTTTCACTCGCCACCGTTCATTCAGGCACCAATATTAAAATAACTTCAAATGTAAGTCAGCATTTTGTCAAAATAATTTATAATGCACATGCGTTATCAAAGTTACTGTCATTTTATGGTGTAAAAAACAAATGTAAATTAATTTTGAACTATACAGGCTAGAGAAAAGTTTGGAAATGGCATTATTTAAATGCTGGCGAAATTTTAAGAGGAATGCACGTTTGTAACTTGCTTGATACAAAATTATTTTAGGATAAGTTAAAAAATTTGGTTAGCCATCTTAAATATAACTTTTTACAAAATAGGAAGGTGAGACTATTTAAATGAAAAATTTCAAAAGAAAGATATCTAAAGCTCTTTTGAAAATAAAATATTTGCATTTTATAAAGTACACTTCATAGCAAAATGAAAAGGGGTTAGGTGCACCAGCTTTTGTCTACATTATTCTCCATTCAAGGATTAACTTGAGCTGACCCAAAATTCAAAATATCATAATGCTTTATAATTTATTTACTTATCACAGTATGATAATAGGGAAAGAATAATAAATAATAGTGTATTATATCATTATTTGTATTGTTAATGTTTATGTTAAGTGATAGACATTGTAAACTCTACATTTTCTAAAAAACCCTTCGATTCACAAATGTACTGTCAAATAAAAAAAAAATATGTATCTGAAGAAAGAAGAGCAAATCAGCCCATTCATTATCAAAGTGAACTGACTGTACTCACTGGGTAAAGGATAAAGGGCAGCATTTCATTACTTCTTTACTACAGGGGCTGTGAGCGGCTGTACACAAGCTGTACATCATTTTCAATATCTGCAGGTGAATTTCTCCCTGCATTTGTTGAAATATAATCACATAATGTAAAACTAATTCTAAAATTTTGTTTCAGAAAATCCGTGTCCTCAGTTAGGCAATATCGTAACAATAAAACTCAGTGAGAATATAGAAACTGTGAGACAAGCTGATGACAGTGAATATTATAGACTTGTTGAAACACATTTTCAAATGAATTACAACACTGGTGAATGGAAGAAAATAAACAAATACAGAGAATTGGACGAAAATCAACTAGCTGCTTTGCAACAACAGCAACAGCACAAGGGCCAGCAACAGCCAGAACTAGTACAATCTATATAACAGCATCAGGAGTTTGTTGTTTGTATGTAGGCTTGCTTTTAACTTTGGCTTTTTTATAAAATAGTCAAAGAGCCCCGAGCATTGAGTTGGCATTAGTACCTGGTAATATAACCTTTTAGTTCCTAGTATAACACAGTAAACTCACAATTTTCCATAGAATTACACGTGTTGTGGTTGCCATAGATAGTAAAATCTGTGGTTAACCTGAAAATTTTAATAATTTGAGATAAATTGCATTATGACTAACAGCTGTACTAATTAGAAAAAAAACTACTGTTTTGTAATTAAATATAGTAGTACAATACAATATTCACACTGAGGATTATATTATAGCTGTCAATTTTCTTGCAATCTGCTGAAAGTTTTATTGACAAGTACTATGACAGCACAATAGACAACCATATTTATGCCACTAGACTGAGGGTTTTAGACATTTTTAAAAAAAGACATATTGTAAAAATGTTGTACCATATAACAAAAAAATGCATATTTATTAATAGCATTTATGTATTTGCGGTAAAAAAAAAGTTGATGGCATTAACCCAAACAAAGAGTAAAATATGCATTTTTTAAAATTTGTGTATAAAGATAATTTATCATTATTTTTGTGCTTTAAAAACATTATTAGGGTAAAATGCTCTCTCTCTTTAGTCCAACTGTCGGATGGGTATGAGACACATCTCCACCTTGCTAGCATCGGTCGTCAGCACTTATTAGTCTAGCTTCAGGTTCAGGTGTGTCGTTTTATATGAAGCTAGTGAAGAAAAAGAAAAAGAAATTAATCATTAACATAACTGGGTTTTACTTTCTTAATATTGTAATATGAAGATCACTTATCACACATTCTTTGATATCGCTGCTTGGATTTGTTTCAATATTTCATCAGCAGCTTTTTAATTTTTCAAATTCATAAATTGACCAATGTTTTGATATTAACAAATTAATGCCATTCATCCGTGTACATATAGGTTAGGTCATGATAATTAGGATGAGAAGGCTTGATCTAAATTTACCTTGCGTACTTATTTGTAATTGGTCTTTTCATTAGTTTAAGTTCTAGTATATTTTCAGTTTGTCATGTCATTTTGCGATCCAGTCTAGAAATGACAAAATTAGAGATACTTTACTATTGTCTAAAATGTAAAATCAAGGAATGTTTTAACTAGTGCCCTTCTCGTAAGTAAGCACAGACAAAAAAAAACTTTTATTATTCATACTGCAGCCAACTGTAACAATGAAAATTCTGAAATTTTAGTTAAACCTGTCCAAATGTAACCATGTTATTTTTTTCTCGTGCAAAATTTATGAACTACATAATAATAACAATACATAATACATAGTAATAAATACATAAGAAATACATAATAATAAGTATAGAAATCCTTAAAATGTTCAGTTCTTTAAAGGAAAACGGTTTGTCGGTCTCTTGGACCAGCAGTCTCACAGAATGACAAGCATACAAGTTGTGATAAAAAGTTTTGAGACGGAGTTTGTAATTTCAAAATTTGTAGTACTTACAGGTTATTTCGATAAAACCTTCAAAGGAGTCTCCTTATGACTGGACATACAGGAGTCTCATTCTTATTCTGGACATATAGTGTTTTTGGAAGACTCCTGGAAGTTTTCTTTTTTAAGAGTGTTAAGTATCCATCCATATTTGCCTGGATGACTTAATTTAGTAAACATTTCAATTTAAAAAATAGGTAAGAAGCAAGGGCTATTTTAATTGGTTTGTGTGGGGGGGTGCAAAACAAATTTAAATTTGACCAAACATTCTTCTGTGATGGAGAGGATCCAATTTTTGTCTTGCCACAGTGCAAGCCTTTTCTTATGCACATTTTCATACTGAAGGTCAATTTTATAGTGTTCCCTGGTTGATCGTTTGCCCTCTAGGGGTAAATTTATGATAATTGATACTAGTAAATGAAAAAAACCCTCTAACAATATCTTAAATTCAAACAATCTTAATCAACTTTGCAGTGGTTTTTTTCAGTCGTGGATTATTTGGATACTTCCACTGTGAGGAATTAAGTTGTGTTGACGTACCTGACTTAAAATTTTTGAATCACTCCATTTTATTGTTGCTGTTCAAAAAGTGTAAAAATAGATTATATTTACATTTACAGACAAAAGCAAAAAAATATATATGGTATAGTATTCAGCAACACGGTTGATTATACAGAAATCTGTTATGTTGTTCTTTTTTTTTTTTTTTTTTTTTTTTTTTTTTTTTTTCGTTTCACCCTCTTTGGGGTACGCTGAATCAATCATTTCTTCATGCGCTGTACTTTTCTTTGTTCCCAGTAGCTCTTCATTCTTTCCGATCTTCTCTTCTCTCTCCTCTTCCGAAATGACAGGTTTAGGTCTTATTTTGGCTTTATCTTGGAATCTTATTCTTTCGTCTTTGGTAATTATCTTAGCAGTTTGGTCAAACAATGAATCTTCTGTAATTTTTAATTCTATTAGGTCTTTTTCAATTTCTTTAAACCAGTTCGGTTTTGTTTTACGATTATGGAAAAAAATCGAACACCTGTTTTCATCAATCTATTGGAGTTCATTCTAAGAAAATGGCCGTAAAAATTTATTCTCCTTTTTCTCATAGTATCGGACAGTTTTTCAATTTTCTTACAGAGAGCTTCATTTCTTATATATACAACCTTATTATCCTGAAATTTTGTTCCTATAATTTTTCTTAAGATTTTCCTTTCCGTTATTTCAAGTTTTTCTATCTGGCCTATGCGATTCATGGTTAATGTTTCTGCTGCGTACAGTGCTTCCGGCTTGATCACTGTTTTATAATGTTTAATTTTGGACCCCCATGAAAGGGATTTCTTATTGTATGTTTCTTTCGTCAAATGTTGTTCTTTTATTAGATACTGAAACATATGATTTCTCAACATCAGTTCTTTTAGCCAGTAGTGGATCATCTTATCACTTTTAATTTGTAGGGCAGTCTTGCTTTGCTTGGATTTTAGTTGTACTTTGTTCTGTCTAGGCCTTTACTGAATTGAAACATTTTTGTTTACAAATTATCTTTGCATGTACAGTAAAAAATTCACTGCCAACAGTCCAGACATGGAAAGTCAGAAGTTTATTGTCTTATGCTTCTCAAACTATACTGCAATTCTTCCATAATGGGATTATTATTATGGAATCATGGAATTATTGTGTTGCTTCCATTATGGAATAATAAATAATTCCATTATTGTTAGGCTAGATGAATAATTTTGTTAAATCAGTTAGTGCTCATTCTCTGTATACCTATGTAATTGTTGAAATTTTTAATAATCTCTGAAAAAGTGTATATATGTGAAAAAATTTTAAAAAATGGTACAGTAAAATAGAAAGTAACAAATTATAATTTTATTGAACTAGATTCTAAATGTAATTTTTTAAGCCTTTGTAAATATAAATATCGCTTAAACAAAATTGTTTCCTTAACTAAAATTAATAACAATGTGAATCTTAGAAAAATTTATAGAAGATTTGGTTTGAAATATTTTCAAAAAATTGTAAATATTGTGTTCTAGCTTAGTGTTAAAAATATTTGTATTATAATTAGAACAGAAATTAGTTACTTATTAGTCCATTCAATTATGTCACTGTTCAATTTGAAATTAAAAAGTGACGCATAGATCTAATTCTACCTATTTTATACTATCTTTTATTTTATTTTGTGGTTTAACATCTTTATATGTGTGTTTTATGTGCAATTTATTTTTTACCTTTTTAATGAAAAAGTATGTGTTTTGTTTTTATTTTTAAATAATGAGTGTTGTAGGCCGATCGGGCAACATGTAAATTTCATTAGAACTCAATTTATTGAACACAAAATATTCAGCGTAGAAACGAATTTATTTACTGCTGTATGCATTTTTTGTTTACAGTTAAAAGTAAAGATGTTAAACCAGAAGAAAAATAATTTTTAAGTGAATCAAAATTGTAATGAGTCAGTAATTTTAAAATTTACAAAAATCTCGTGTTTACATATTAATTATCCTACTTTTTTTTTGTGCTCACTTTTTGTATTTTCCTTGCAATTTTTATTGATATGTAAAATAAAACCAAATAAGATAGCCTTTTTTTAAAATACACAAAACTAAAGGAATACAAATGTATAGTATACTTATGGTTGTAAATACAGTAGAGTCTTGATAATCCATCATTCTTGGGACCGTTTGGGTGACAAATGACAGAATAGGTGGATAACAGACCACTTTTACTTTCTGCAATTGATTAAAGTAACCATTACATATTAGATTAGAAAAGGATAGTATAATCCCAGCACTATAATCAACAGACATGTTGTACAACTAAACCTCTTGAATACTAGTTCAGCATATTGGTGCCCTTAATAAATTCCAACAAATCACTGACTAGCTCATTCTACTGAAGATACTTAGGGTAATGGAAACCAAAAATCCCCAGCTTCCTGCTAGCAACAGCCTTACAATCATGACATATATATCCCACAGTTTCTTTCTTCCTGCAAAACTTACACATGGTTTCTCTGTGGTACATATCTATCTTGTTCATGTGCAGCTTCAGACCACAGTGCCCTTTAGTAAACTCAGTGATCTTCCTGAGTAGTGCTTTGTCCAAGATGTCTACCATCTTTTTAAACCCTCCAAAAAGAACTTTGCATAAGACGGCTTATTATGGGAATATCTATGAAGGTTATCCCATCTTACCTGGTGTTGATTAGTAATCCACTTTCTAATAGTAGATCCAGCAAACAACAGGGAAATCCTGAAAGCTGGCCTAGTCCAATAAACGCAGATGCAAATCCTAATCCAGCTAGTCTGCCTTCTCATTACTCTCAACCCTTTCCCCATGTCCCAGTGAATCCCCCATGAATCCAGTGAAGAGTTACCTGGTTACCCAAGGACAGCTTTGAGGTTCTCCCAACACTCCCAGACCAGCTTGGACTGCATTGTAGGACCCGCAAATGCTTTTATTGCTGCCTGACTGTTTGTTATGAATGTTGTTATGACTGTTCTTGAAGGCCCATTTTAAGTTCTCCCAAACACAGTCATTAATGGCCATTATTTCAACCTGGAATACTGTTGCATGCTGTATAGTATCAATATGGCTGTCAGGAGCACAAAGGCACCAACTGAGAAGAGAAAAGGCAGCAGCTCAGGGACTTCCAGTGGCATCTGCAGTCAAACCTAAAGGTGATCAGTATCTAGGTGTGAGGCAGGTAGGACAACTGAGCTGATTCCTCACACCATCAGCAGTTGAGAACTGATGAGAGTAATCCTGAGGCTGAGGCAAGGAAAACCAGATATTGCCATCTTTCAAAAGGCGGCAAAGCTGGGAAAGACTTATCTTTCCCACACAGATAAAATCACCTCTAAAGAAAGCGCATGAAATATGTCCAAAAAATTGTGACGTACTCCGATGAAGGATCGTCATCAGATGACATTGATTCAATGGAAATACCACCTCGGGCAATGACCATTGTTCACCAGATGACCGTGACAGTGCTATCATGGCTCTTGAGCCTGACAATGGATCTACTGCCTCTTGCGTTGGACCACTTCGAGGAAATCATGATGAAGAAAAGCAATTTGATTTGGAACGAATTTCAGATAACGACGATGGAAGCGATAATGGAATTGTGGTTGGTAGAGTAATGAAGGTGTCTTGGGACGAGATCTTTGCAAGATTATCTGCGAGACATGGGAAGCCCTATCTTCAAAGCTGGTGATCGACAAAGAATTGATGGAGGTGGGCTACAGGCATACCAATGTGTCTGGGCATCTGGTGGTGTCTTCAGAATGATTTCTACTCCTAAGAAGGATGAGAGTATTTCACAGTAAATGGCAAATGCTGTCTTACGGAGGCTGTTTGATCAGGGTGAAGCAGATATTGCTTTGGTACAAGAACCTTGGGTGACGGGAGGCAGCACAACAGGATTGGCTGTAAGCGGAGATAAGTTGGTATATAACTAATCAGCCATCCAGTGTTTTCTTTTGTCTACAAGTTTACATATTTTTTACAAATTTTTCAAGATGAAAGACTAACGTCATCAGTTTCTTTATAAATTGTATTAGGCATATCACGTTTTTCATTTCAATAAACATCTTCATTGTCACTATTATCTCCAATATCAGTAATTTCATCAAGATCACCTACCTCATAGCCATCATCTGAATAATAAACATTTTCGATAAAATTATTGATATATTCATCCAACTCCTCATTATTTAAAATTTTTTATTCATATCACTTCTGGACATGTTTTAAAAATAATAGACATAACATTAAATAATAATAAAAGTTCAAGAAAATTTTGAGGTTACGTTGACATTAGCACATAATGCTGCAACTTTACAACATACAGTTAATAGTAAATTTGAGGTCCCCAGTAGTATTTTCTGTTGGCCCATTGTTGGTATTTTGTTTTCATACACAGTTGGGCAATGGTTAAAATTGGCACAAATGCCTACCAATTAATAACGAACCAAATTCCAACATAGGGCCAACAATTAAACATCACCAAAAACCAACAAAGAAATTGTTGGCCTAACTTACTCTCAACAGTTACCCTACTAACTTTCAATGGCAACTCTACTAATTACCAACATGTTCAAAGTATTATATTTGTATTCAGTTGATTAGTGAACTTAATAGTAATCATAATTTTCTATACATTCAAGAACATATTTGAATACCGTTTATTTATCAAATGTAGAATATTCTTACTCGAAGTAATATATAATATGTAGCCTACTTTAGCTTTTTAATTGTATATTATAATGTAAATATTATTTTGAGTAAGCATACATATTGAATTTGATAAGAAAAAGTATTCAAACGTGTTCGCGAATGTTGAGAAGTTATGATTATTATTAAATAAAATATAACACTTTAATCATATTGGTAATTAGTAAGGTTAGGCTTACTATTGAAAGTTAGTTGAGTAACCAACATGACATATTTCGTTACTGAAACAAGGTTATTTTACAAAAAGAGACAAAATTCACACAAACAACATTTATTTAAATGATAATTGTGAAAAGCCAAATCAAAAAAAGCACTATAGCACCAGATTAAAACTATAACTGTACACATGTAGGATCCCGCAACTACACTTGGTCAGTGACAAAGAAGTAAACCAGTAATAAACAAACTTTCACTTTTCCACAGGCTGGTAATATTTCAAATAATAAGTGCATCATAAAATCATCCATAGTAAATGATTATAGTCAAGTAGAAATAAAATATGAATTTTTAAAATTTTTAATCATTGTAACACTATGGTTAGTATAGTAATTAAAGATATAATATTATTCTGTTGATAATTATGCTTTAAAAAAAATTGTTCTGTTATTGGCAATTCTGTGTGTCATCACGTGCGCTTGCACTTTGCAGTAAATTTTACGACCGATAAAATAGTATTATACTAACAAATAAGACACTATTTTTAAACTTTTGGAATAATTATACCCTATTTAATTTACGAGATATTTATTTTAACAAAATATATTTTATACTTTCTGCCAATTAAGAATTAATGTTGGGCCAACAGCAGAGGTTTTCATGAATATAACAGTTGGCCTAGCAAACAAACAGCTCTTTGACCCATTGAGGATAATTCGTTGGCGTATCAACATTGCCCAACTTTGCCGACAAAATCCCAACATTGGGCCAACAATGTGTGCTACTGGAGGTAGGATATACTTTCTTATATATTTAGACAAAACTTAATGCATAACTAATTTCACAAACAACTTCTTAATTTTTTCATATTTTTTTGAAACACATTCGTAATAAAACTAGTAATTGGAAATTCAGCATTTTTAGGGGAGAAAAACCCAATAACGTACCAAACAATTGGCACAACACAGATAATTTTTACAATACTAGTGTATTTAGAAGCTACTAAATCATATAATGTTATGTTATAGATCTGACACAATATGCATTTCTGCAACAACGTGCATTTTAAGTGTTAAAACTGTCAGACAACAGAATTAATTTGATGCTTAAGACTCTACTTTATTAGAAAATTAAAGAGCAAAATTATACAGAAGGAAATTTTTTCCTTTTGTAACTACAGTACATTTTTAATTGTAGACTTACAAGGTTTTTATATTCATCAGGTTTTTTTGTTTACAGTTTTTCTTATTTTATATTTATAAGTAGTTTTCAGTGTTGAAAAACTATAATAAAGTTTGAACAAACAGGCTATTTGTTCAAGAAATTAGTAGTTGCTTTCTCCTAGTCAAAAAGATTAATAACCAGTATTACCACTAAACTAACTGGTGTCTTAGTATGGAGAAACATCAACCACCAAATCCTAAGAATAATTGTAAAGTAAAATTGAGAATAAAACCCACTGCCACTTTTAAAGAAAGACAAAAAATAAAATAGTTTAAAGAACATTAGTTGTGGAGCATAGATTAAACACCATTGTAGTTTATAAATAATTTTGTTAAGTAAGATCACAATTAATGACTCTGTTATTGGCTTACAGTATCAAAACAACACATCAGTGTGCAATAGTGTTGTATCATCAATTTATACATTATAGAACAGTTTTTTACATTTATTAAAAATTAAAATTGCATTTTATGTTTATTAAAAATTATAAAGAAAAATCGACAATGACCAATTGGGAGTTGACTTTCAAAACATGATTTTAAAAAGCACAATGAACAGTAAATTTAAAAATATTGTCAAGAAAGATTAATAATTGAAAAATTATTTCTTTCAAAATAAGTTGAAACATAAAATACTTTGCTATGTAAGAATACAATTATGACATTAAATGTTAAATAAAATTGTCTATATCAGAACAAAAGTTATTGTTACACAGAATGATGAGGGTAATCAATATTAACATAGAAATTTTTACCTTTAAACTTCAACCAAATTACTAAATAACCAAACATCTGTAGATTATTTGAGCTAGCTGACAATAACAACATAAATCTTTTATAAAGCCAAGCAGATCAGGTAAGGGCAAACTGAAAATCCATAAGTTCCAGTTAATGCCATTAAATTAAAATAATTGTAACAAGTATTTTGTACTACTTTAGTAAGTAATAACTGTAATGCGAGTTCTGTGTTTTATGTAATAGCCTGGTGATTCCATTTTTTACGGTGAACCTTTTTAAAACATTAAGTTTTGTTTACTGTAAACTGTGTTGAGATAAATAGTTTTAAGAATACTGTAGTGTAGCACGATAAAAATTAATTTCATTTGTGTTTTTATAGCCTGATTTTAAAGAAAATACACTTTCAAGAATATGGTACAGATGAATTGCATGCTAATTTCATCAGCCAAAGCGAGAATTGACCAGCATTTTTATTTTAGAGCACACAAGCATTCAGTTCCAGTAAGAATGATATTTCCTTTTTTTTATTGGCTTAATACTGTGAGCATTATGCAGTCACAGGTATACTATATGTTTCCAGTTTTTATTTTTTTTTTTTTTTTTTTTTTTGCAAATGCCTATCTTGACCCAGTCTCAAAAATTACTTACGTTATAGGACCAACTGTGATAAGTCCTGGGCATGTGAAATATTTAATTTGGATCAGTACAAGAGAATGGAGATGTTTAATGGGTTGTGTGTATGTTTATTGGTATAGAGGAAAGTTCTAAACGTGAGAGGTAATCAATATTTTTCAAAAAAAAAGTCCGTCATCACTTTGCTGCTTAGAATTATTGTACTAAACCACTCTATGTGTGGACAACATCATGCATATCCCTTACTGAAATTATGAGCACACTGTATTTCATTTTAAAACAAAAATACAGTTAAGTACAGTAGATTTTCTGTAATTACAGGTAATTAAATGTGAGGTTATTTTGGCTTACAAGAAACTGGGATTATAGAGAAGCAAGACCAAAACATGTGGTACATATTTTTTTAATCAGTAGAAAATAAGATTATAATATAAAGCATATTTCTTTTGGTGCATTTACCAACAAAATTAAAAGGATTAATTTATATAAAAATATATATACAAGTAGCTTTTTTAAAGAGAGCATTGTATCAGCACATAAGAAGAATAATGTTAATGCATGGAAATTTTATAACTGAAATGCATATTGTTCACCATTTATAAATTGATATTTGTGCTATTTGTTTATTTAATAGTAAATGTGGAATACCTCTTACAGTATTATAATTATATTGAGATTTTAACTAAAAATTTAACATTTTCAGTAATAAAAAAATGTAGAGGAAATTTTTCTAATATGAATTTTGTTTATTTGCATATTTAGTAAAATAATACTATACTAGTGATAACCAAACTATGCCCCATGGTGCCTTGGTGCGCCTTCGAAATTGACCAAGGACATCATAAGCATAAGTCAAATCAAATCAATAGAAAAGATAATATTTGTTATATGTAGCATAGAATAGGTTGATTAAAATTTTATAGTTATTACATTGTGTGACATTTCTTTTACCATTTATAATGTGTACATTGAACTAAATGCATCAATCCACTTTCATACAAAAATAACATCACGGAGTAAATATTAAAATAAAAATAGATTTTGTTATAAGGGGTTATAGGGTTTGATGGTCTCTAGCACTATGATCAAAGGACCAATTGTGCAACTAAACTTCTTGGGTTTTAGTTCAGAATACTGGTGCCCTCAGTGAGTTCTAGCAGTCCACTGACTGTCTTATTCTATTGGAGGTTCTCAGCGTCGTGGAAGCGAAACACTTCTTCGCCTCGTGCTGGTAAAAGATAAAACTTCCTTCGTTCCTGCATAAACTATATGTGGTTTCTCCGTGATACATTTTTATCCTGTTTATGTGCACCCTCTGACCACAATGCCCTAAAATGAGAACTTTGTTTTCCTGAGTTGCCCTTTACCTATGTCTTGATCTGATGGAAATGTGTGCAAGGGTTTCAGGATTCAGACCATCACCTTCGCCATCTGGAACAGTCCTAGTCAAGAACACCTTCAACTCTAGGCTCTTCACCAAATGTAATGCAAAGTACCTTGCTCTCAAACCACTTCTTGGCTCTGTCAGAAGAGTCTCATTCTTGTGGAAGGTGTTTTAGAACTTGGATACAGAATCCACATCCTCAAAAAATAGGGCCTTCTGCAGAACAATCTCCTGTGGATCACCTCCATTTGTTCTTTAGACAATGCAACCTCTGCATAGTTTGACACATTATGAGCATCTTCATTCCTAGCTGACAGCCCTCAAGTCTTAGAGTGCAATTTATTATTCCCATCTGCTCCATCATAGTTGTTTCCTTGCCTCAGCCTCTGGGATACTCCAGTTGGATTTCAGTCTCCTTCCGGAACTCTTCCGGTTGTCATTGATTCCCAAACTCTTATTTAGTAAATATAATTACATATGTGTGTAATGTACACAGTAAGTGCAAGTATAGGGAAGGACCACACCCTTTTATTCAGAGTGTGGGGAAGATGTGAACCATTCTTCACTTTACAGCTGAAGAAAGAATGAAAATTACTCATCTTAGTTTATTTGATGTTAAGAAACATCACACTCAAATTGTTTAAGTAAACCTTGTGTGCTCTTGTGATCCAAAAAGTAGCTATTATTTTTTTGATTTTGTTAGGGATCGGTAGTAATGCTGTTCTATTCACTGGTGTTTTATTCAATATCTATGCCTTTAACATCAGCTGTAAAATGGCCAAAAATTTATCCCTCTCATTGTAACAAGCCAGAAAATTCAATAAATCTTCTATTCGTTTTTTCCTGTGTTCATTTCACAAAACTTGAAGAACCTAAATCGCATAAACAGTTTTGTACACAAGACATATTTGACAGTTTTCTTAGAAGATATTTTGATATGTGTAGGATAAAGAGTGCAACTGTCAAATGTAAAACATCTTTTTCCTTTGATTTTTTGCACGTGTTGTTCAATCACAGCAGAATAATGACATGATAATTTTTCATCATGATTTGTTTGCCATTTGAAACATAATACACTATTTATAAATTGAAGCTCCATTTATTATACAGTAGAGCGTCGATTATCCGAAGCCCGGTCATCCGAAACGTCGGTTAACCGAAAGCGGTGGAGCGGCGGCCTGACAGTACAGTCTCAATATAGAGTGTGCACTAGCACATACAGTGACGAGTCAGTCTCCGTGTTGTTTAGACCGTTTGTGCTTCTGTTTGTTTTGCTGTGTAATTACCGAATGTTTAATTTTACTTTACCTAATGTTTATTTTTTCATTATCAAAGAGTTGTTTTACTGTACAGAACACTGTACTGCTTATAGTTATCATATGTCATTAAACAACTGGATGAATTTATGTGCTGTACGTGTCTACTTGCTCCTTAAATTGGTTCTACCACTGTTAAATTATATCACACTACCTTTTTTCGAATATGTTCGTTTATCCGAAAAATCGATTATCCGAACACCCCCCTGCACCAATTGTTTCGGATAATCGACTCTCTACTGTATTACCCTAAACTTTTTTCTTCTTCAAAATGTGAATCACACTTGTCAAGACTACTAATTTGATCACATACTTACTTTTAGTTATAAACACATAGTACTAGCACCTACTGTGAACTGTGAACAGTGCAGTAACTAAGAATTGAAGTAAATCTGTAAAATGAATGCTGGCAGTATTTAAACCATGTGATCTTCACAACTCTTGTGACAAAATGCTGCATGCTTTTACGAGGGTTGATCAAATATAAACGAGACTGACTTTCTAAAAACTTTTCCGTTGGACATTGAACTCAAAATGGGGTTTCAGGTAGCCTGGGAGGTTTGGGACGGGCGTAGACGGGCAACATTTCCGTTCGGACCCTTCAGTATAAAACTATACAATGAGTGAGAGTGAAGTGCACGTTTCCGTGGAGCAGAGAATTATTATTAAGTTTTTGGCCAGGAGGGGTCAATCCGACTGAAATTTTTCGTAGATTGACGGCTCAATACGGGACAAGACCCTGTCAAGAGCTCGCGTTTTTGCTTGGCACAAGGAATTCGCCGAAGGGCGGAAGCAGTAGAAAACCTGAAGGCCAAATCACGATCGTCGGCCGGGAAGGTAATGGCCACTGTATTTTTCGACAATCAAGCCGATTTTTCACGTCGATTTCCTCCATCAACGATGCACAATATTATTGCGATGTTTTAGAGGTCGCAAAACAGTCTTTTCGTGAGGAAAAGGAAATCTAAACCGGCGAAACGTCATTCTTCTTCACGATAATGCCCGACCACATTCGGCGAGCGCGCTCACGAGGCTTAAACTCGATCAAATTGGCTGGGAACCAATGGAACATCCCCATACAGTCCAGACTTATCACCCTGCGACTATCACCTGTTTGGGCCACTCAAAGAGGCGCTTTTGAGGCCAGTGTTTGAAGACGATTCTGCGGTGAAGACCTTCGTGCTCAATGGCTCAATGAACGCCGAGAACTTTTTACGAAGATGGAATTAAAAAACTTCCAGTCCGGTGGGAAAAATGTGTTACTCGTGCGGGAGACTATGTAGAAAAATAAGTTGTATCAAGAACAATTTGTAAGTAAGCAATAAATTTTTTAAAAAATCAGTCTCGTTTATATTTGATCAACCCTCGTATAATGTGCACTGGAGGTGTAGCACCAGTTGGTTTTGTCTGTGAATACAAAAAAAAAGTGGCACCTTGGGAGTACTTATTTCATGTCTTAATTATTTATGTGTTATTTCCCTGTTTGTGTTGCTATTGTACAAATATAAATTATTTAATTTGTAGTACACTTTTAAAAAAGAAAGTATGTAAAATGTATTATAAAAGTTTATTTAAAGAATTTATTTTGTAATTAAGTTTATTTAGCTTCATTTGAAATTAAATACTATTTTAAATTGGGTCACCTTTCGCACTGATTGAGAGTTAATTAAATTGTGATTGCACATGCAGCTCCAAAAAGAGAGCCAAAATTCACAGACACCTTCCTCCCTGCAATTTATATGTAAAAGAAAGAATATGTTGAACTTTAAGCCTGTTCTTTGCATCGGATACATTATATTACACTTCCAAGTTTTCAAGAGAAATTAATTCATAATACTTCATTTTAAAGTGCTGTAAAAATAGTTAAATTTAAATGTAAGTATGACCTTGAATGAAAAAGTTAGTGTTGATGAGTACCCTGCTAATAGTTAGGAGCAGAGTTGAAGCAAAACAAAGAAGTTTAGTGTGAAGTACAAACAAATATCAATGATCTTGAAATTTGGATGGATCTATCTATGTGTACACATAGCTGGAAGCTAACCAAAATTATCTTGACTATATTAATGCAATTTTTCCTAAATCTGATTGCCTAAATGTAAGCCCATTACTGGTAAAATTCAGATTTGTCCACAAGTAAAATATATGGATGGCTAAAAACTGCAAAATCAAGATATTTACATCAAATTTTGATTATATAATATACGAATTTGAAGTAATTAAATGTAGAAAATTTGAGAGAAATGAAATTTATAATTTTGTAGTAGAAGAAAAATAAACTGAGATATTTGTCAGGTTTGTTTTCCTCATTTACTTTCAAACCATAAATTCTTTTTTAATTCAAACATGCAACACTAACTTTAGTGGTGATTGTTGATTTGACTGAAATTTCTGAAAAATCTAATTCTAAGAAATTAGCACAATTTTCACCTTTTTGTCAGAAAATTTTGAATCTGAATTTTTTGAATTACAGCAATTGTGAGAAAGTGTTTTTGCACAATTTATTGATAGACAAATGAAGAATTTCCAAAATAATAACCTTGTAATTAATGTATTCATATTTATTTTCCGTGTATACAACATTTTCTGACAGGTTTTTAGAGTAAGTGCAATTACTTTAAAGTCTTAAATGCCTTTTATTTTAAATTTGTTACATTGACTTCGGTATAAACTGATTTTGAGAAAAAAAGGCCACTTTTCCAAGGGTTTTGTTCCCAAACCCCTTATAATTGTAGAAATTATTAAATGTAAGAAGTCTGTGTAATGGTTTTTCCAAAATTTATTTTTATTTATAGCTTTAAAAACCATGGAACAGTAAGTAATAACACAATCGTGTCATGAATGAAACATTCAATTTTCAATTAATTTGTAGATCTACTGCAGCTAAGAAATTTGGCCTGAAGTCCCTCTGAGTGACTGGTTATTTTCTTGGTAACCTACACTACAAAAAGAATAAGAAGATAGATATTTGTGAAGAGAAATGTAAAAAAGTGTCATATTTTTATCACAAGATAGGAGTGATTAATGAATATACTTTTTTTACGTAATTCTTAAGGATAATGGCTACCAGTAATTTAATTCCTACTTTTTTAATGACATATTTTGCTGCATTTCAAGATAACATACATAATCAATATTTTGATTACTGTATTTTCTTATTATTTTTGTCAAAAAGTAAACATTGCTTAATTTTGCTTTAAAAAAATTTTTAAAAACAATTTTGCTTCTTTATAGAATTTCCTCTACCAATTTCAGTTTTGTAATGTAAATTATTAGGGAAATTGGTTTTATAATTGAATAAAAACAACATTTCAATTAATAAAAAAATAATAAGCTTAACAAAAATAAATACCCTTTTGGAGTTGAAATTTTAAAAACAATTTTTTAGTGAATACCTAAGAAGCAAAAGGGAAAATTTTTTAACAATTAATTAGCATTTATGACGGAGTAAGAAAAAGTGTCTGTATATAAAGTCGTCATGATAAATAGTACTGTATTTGGGAAAAATTACTATTCGGTATATACTGTCCTTTGATTAAACCAGGACCTTAATAAGCCAACTGACAATGGATTCTTATAGACTGTCCTTTAGATCCTTTTTCTTAAATCTTGTATAAAACAAGTTATTTCTTAAATATCTAATATTACAAATAATTAATTATAACTAATTACAAGTAATTTACTACGTATTGCAATATAAGCTTATCATATTTATTTCAAGAGTGTAAAGTTCTAAATTTTGTAAATACAGTCAACCTTGGTTATAACACCCTAAGCTAGAATGCTAACTCGGTTATAGCGCTATTTTCATAATGCCCCCAATATTCTATATTAAGTGTAAGTGTATTTTAGGCTCGATTACAATGTCTGCGAACTCGGATACAACGCTGCTGTCCAGCCACTTAGTAAACGGTCTGCGCTAGAATTTCTCCTGTATGCGCATTCCACTCCAGCTTCCTCCAACAGTTCAGTGACACACAGTCTGCCCATCTGAGTATATAAAAACTGTTACTACTCAGGGATAGTGAAGGAAAAGGGAGGAGCTATGGTGACAGAGTCAGAACATGACCTCTCACTCGCACATTTTTTTCTCTCTGTCCCACTGATGCTCTTAATAGTTTTCTAAGCTGCTGACCTATAGTCACTCTAACTTGAAATACAATTTGTGTTCAATTTTTAGAATAAAGGTTAAGAATAGAAAAGGACCCTTTCTTAGAATTTTGTTGCAGGCTAAATAAACAATGTAAATTGTGTCTTTCCGTAAAAGGGTTGTCTCTCTCTCTCTCTCTCTCTCTCTCTCTCACACACACACACACACACACACACCTCTGTAAGCCTTAGTGGGGGGGGGCTTCAATCTCATGAACCCTCGCAACAGTGTATGCTAGGGATGGGCACTTCTGCTATTTTTACAAAATATCAACGAACTATTTGTTGGAAAAAAAACTGTTTGGAAAAAATTTGAAAAAACAGGTTTAGAAATATGAAACTCGAAGTGTATTAGCAGCTAAAACATAAGCACAAACGTTCAGTTTTCTAAGACTACTATCTTATTCCCATTACCACCATGTCCTTAACTGTTTTTGGGTGTAAAACATCTAGAAAAAAAAATCCTTATAAGTGTAGTAATAATTAAATTACATTCTCAAAACGTAATATTTATGTATGCCATTTTATATTTACAAAATGCAATGAATTTCTAATAGAAGCATTCTTTTTTGTTTACTTAAAAATTAAATAGCCTTTGCATATTTACTGAAATGTAAACAATTTAGTATATTTTTAGTTGATTAAAAAATATTGACGATTGATAATAAATATAAAAATACGTTTAAATAAAATTAGGTTATGTATTTACAAAATGTAAGATGTTACTGTCATATTTTTATTTGGGAGAAAGTAGGTTTTCATTTTTCAACACTGAAAAAAGTAACCTTAATAAGTAAAATATAGTAATAAGAACATAGGTCAAATATGTTTAAATAAAATTGGCTCTATATAGTTACAAAATTATAGGTTATTAACATTAGGATATTATAGGTTAATGATAGGTTATTAACATTAGCATTAGCAAAAAAATAAGTTTTCCATTTTACAACACAGAAAAAATATAAAGTTTATTGTAATAACATATTTAACAAAACAAATGTTTTTAAAGAAAATTAGGCTCTGGATAAAAATAAAATGTAAGACGTTTGTAATATTTCCCATCACAAAAAAAAAGTTTTTCACTTTTAAACACTGAAAAAAAAAACACTAAAAAGTCCACACATCCAATAAATAATTAAAAACTATGCACTTAATTCTAAAAACATAAAAAAAGTAAAATAAAACTTTCAAAATTGTCCACTAAATATTTTTAAATTTCTAAACACAAAGTAAACTACGGAGAAAAACTAATACATAACACGATTATGGCTGTTTTTCCAGTTTAAAAAAAATGTTTGAACAACAAATTTTACATTTAAAACTTTCAAACAACTCGCAACAAAATAGAGATAAACTTTGACAACGCTCAAACAGTTCTTACTTCACTACGTTGCAACAAGAAATAGAGGGAAAAGTATAGCAAGTTAAAGAAATGGTGTTTGTACTGTTTGAAGGAAAACAGTTTAGCAGGAAAATAGCAGAAAAAAGTTTTAGCGCTTGCAGCAACGTTCGAATAGAACGTAGGTGGTGGGGAAGTCCAAACTGTTGTTCCTTGTTTAACAAATCACGATCCAGTCCAATTCAAACTGCTAGTTTTCGTTTGGCAAAGCAGTTTGTTTTTCGTATATAGAAAAACAGTTTGGAGTTTTCTTGCCCATCTCTAGTGAATGCGTATGCACTATGTTGCATGTATATACTAGACTGTACAGTACTTACTTTCTATTAGTTTTAACTAAAATATATTTCAAAATTATGTAATATGTATAATAAATTGTAATAAAAATAGCCATAAATTATGTATATATTACAAAGTATGCTTTTCTTTCACTACATACAGTATTTCCGCCGTTTACAAACTCGGTTACAACGCTATCTCGTTTACATCGCTCATTTACGTTTCGTCCCTTCAACCGCGTTATATCCGAGTTCGGTTGTACTATAAGAAAACAAAACGTGTAAGAGACTATGAGAGAAATTTGACAACGTTGAAATCAGCAACGTCAGCAAATTATAGCCACATTCATTGCTCGTTAGATCTTCAGTAAGTTTGGAAAGCGGTAGTTAGGTTATGTACAATTTTTCATGTTCTTAATTTTGATTTGAAATGATTAAAACTACTTGCATTGTAACTGTTTTTTTATTGGGTTTATTGAAGTTTTCATGGGGTTATTTTATAACTGTTGATGCTCATGCAGAAGAATGTTTTTTCGACAAAGTTGAAAAAGGGACGAAGCTTGGTAAGGTATATATAAAATTATGTTTTACTTACATTATTTTTTAAATTTGAAATTACCACGCTGGCAAGTTTTTAGCATGAATTTTCGTGGAAATGTTAAGTAAAGATAGGAAGTTTCATTTAGAAGTGGATAAAAATATTACCTGATTAGTACAAAGATTACAATATTTGTAGGATTCTTGTATGTGAGAATTATTGAATTAGGAATTATTGTATGTAGGATTCTTGATTTTGGTATTTGTGAAGTGTAGGTTGTTTTTTTTTCAAACAGTGATTTTTGAATATTTTTTCTTTTATTACTTACCTTATCCAATTAACATTTATTCAGCTGCATAAAATAATTTCTTAAAAAGATTACTAACGATTTTAGACTGTTTTTTACAGAACTATATTGTGACAATGCAGTTTACATAGTATGAAACATACTAGATTTTCTACACTCACTGTTCATGAGTGCTATCAATTACTATACTGATATACTGTAAATGCGTGTTAATACATTCTGATATGCATTATTTAATATGTGTTACTTTGTTCGTTCTTGTAGTGAAAATGTTTTTAAAACTTCATTCTTTTAATTAAATAAAATGGGTTTTTCACTTAACAACTGTGTCAGTCAGTTCTTCACCCAACAACCATGTCGTCATTAAATTTTTTTTGTCTCTTATCGTTTTAGTGATCGAAAACATGTTACCTACTTTCATGTGGTAGAAATTTTGAGATTATGCAGGACTCTTTTATTTTTGATTTTTATTGTACTTTCTGCGCTTTTACATTTTAGATAATTGCTTTTGGGCATGCAGTATGTATACCATATACCAGTATACATATGTAGTATACATAGTATACAGTGTACATATGTAGTATGTATCAAAAAATACCAGTATACAAATATAGATTATTATATATATTTAATAATCTATCTACCTACCTTGATTTTAGATTATTAGGTAGAGAGAATCATTTTTATTGGTCAGTGTAGTTGATTGTAATTAATACTTGGGTGAGTATGCAGTGTTAGGAATTAAAATTGTAATATTAATTATTAGTTTTTAAAATTGTGAAGAGGGTACAGCCAAAGAATTAATGATATTGACAGACACAGAAAAATTATGAAACTGCTGCCTTTTGCTGTAAAAGCTTGGGAAAGAAGTAGGTTGCAGTCAGTTGATTCTGGGAGGACCGAAAGTCCGTTGGTAGGCCAACTGTATGTTAGGAAGTACTCCAAGAAGACATAGCCGCCTCGGTGGCCAAGTGGATAGCGTACTAGGCTTTCACCCCCGAGGACCCGGGTTCGATTCCCGGCGAGGGCTTGGCATTTTCATACGCTATAAATCATCCCATCGTCTGCATTAGCCCAAGTGTGCACAATAGTCGGATGTTAAACATAAAAAAAAAAAAATCCAAGAAGACATTCCAGCCAGGCAGTGCTTGCAAGCAACAGATTGGCTTGAGTAAGTAGACAGTTTTTGTATACATTTTTTCCCTTTTCTCTTTTTTGGTTTAACAAATTAGGGCACGAGTTTCTGGAGAGAATCGTAGAAATTACTTCAGGGAAATATTTGATTGGGTAATACATCAATGGGAGTTCATTCTTGGCTGTATCCTCTTTACAATTTTAAAAAGTATTAATTAATATTACAATTTTAATTCCTAACAGCAGTATAAGTTGTTTTCAATTTTTTTCTGCTAAAATTTCTACTGGACAGTACATATTACATGTCCAAAAGTAATAATCCAAAATATAAAGTGGAGGAAGTATGATAAAAATCGAAAATAAAAGTGACCTGCATAATTTCAAAATTGCTACTGCGCCGAAGTATGTACACGTTTTTGATCACTGAAACAATAAAAAAAAAGCTTTTCTAACTGTGACTTAACTGACACGGTTGTTGGGTGAAGAACTTGGTTTTCAGGCAAAAAAACTTGTTTAAACGGATGCCATTTTAACAATGTCCAAGACAAGAACAAACAAAGTAATACATATTAGACAATGCCAATTAGAATGTGATAACATGCATGAGTAGTATTGTAAATGATAACGTCCTTGTGAGATGTAAGTCGGTGTAAAAATCTAACATGTTGTATGCAATATAAACAGCAATGATGTCATATTGATCCATAAAAAGCAGGCTAAAATTGTAAGTAATATAGAAAAAAAATATTTTTCACAGGTAAGTGTTAATTGGATAGTAAGGTATTTGTAAAGAGGAAAAATATTCAAAAGTCACTATTTGAAAAAAAATCTATACTGCATGAATACCAAAACTTGCCTGTTTCTAAACTTATGGTCAATAAGCCTAACCAGTCTATAGTACATTCATTTATTTGGTCTATAAAAGTTGGGTATTTATGATATCTAAATTAATGATTTTTAAATATTTTTTTCTTTTACAACATACTTTTTTATTTAAATGAGATATTCACCTGTGGAAGATTAAATTTCTTACGATAAGTTATGATTTATGCAATTTTTATCTGAACTACGTGTGTAAATCGGAACTGATTATGATGTCATTGCTGTTTACATTATATGGAGCATGGCTGATTTAGTAATCTGTCACCATGGAGTTAGTATTCATCCATGTTACTACAATCTTATATTTTTAGTATATTGATACTTTCAAACGAAACCATGAGAGGTTCTGAAGTTTCTTTTATTTTTAAGTTTCTATTGTTTAATCATTAGTTACTTGCATTAAATAACATATAAGCAAAAATTCTCAATTCCTATAAAGCAGTGGCTGCTTTTTATCCACCATAACAGTTATTACAACTTTCACGCAATGCTCCTTTCATACAAAACCATGTTAAGCTAGCTTTTTAAAAAGAATTTTCTATTGTTTTTATGATTAATTACACCCGTCAAATAACTTGTATTCACGGTGAAAAACACGTTAGATACTTTTGTGCAGTATAGTAATTATTATGTATGGAGGTAATTTTTTTTCAATATTTTTCGAACTTCCTATATTTCCTTTATTTTTATATTATTTCTAAAGAACATGTAATAAAGCGTTTTCGCAAAAAAATTATGAAAATAGTCTCATCCCCTGGAAAATCATGTCAACCAAGTTGTTACCTACTTTCATGTGGTAGCAATTTTGAGGTTATGTGGGTTGCTTTTATTTTTGATTTTTATCATACTTTCACTGCTTTTTGCGATTCTTTATTTAGGATTATTGCTTTTCGGCATGAAATAAAACGTGAAAAAATTACAGAAAAATTGAAAACGACCTACACTGCATATTTACCTTATTTTAAGTTGAGATTAATTGTTTATCAATAGACTGTTGTAGGCCTATAACAAAGTATGTTTGTTTATTGCAAAAATTGTTTTATTTCTATTAAAAATATAATTTTACTGACCAGATTTATTTTTAAGACATACATATTTAAAAACACTACATTTTTATATTAAAGTGAAATGTTTTATTCTAACCTTCCAAAATTTGAGGTAGATTGAGCTTTTCGTTGCCGTGAAAGAACAGTGGATTTAAAGTAAATAATATAATAAAGTTAAGTTTTTCTCCTTTCTTGTTTTTCAATTTTTTTAATACAAGTTTATCTATTATTACAAGCAAAGATACCATAATATTGAAAAAGTTACTTGTGTCTGTTAAATTTTAAGTTTAAATATATACCTAAAATGCTATATAATATGAAAATGCTTGTAGTTTATATAGTAAATATACAAAATAGTGTCATGATTTTTTCTTCTAAAACATGTTTTTTTGTAGTTTACTTTATAAGGATATATATATATATATATATATATATATATATATATATATATATAAAGAATTTTCCTGATACATAACAAAAATCTTATAAGTTGCCATACCAAACCTAACAAAATATTCTTGAATGATGTGTTCAAACCAGTTTAATACGGTGAAAACATATTAAAGGTAATTTTATTTTTTAATATCTTAGCTTTTTAGCATTAAAATTTTAGTGGGCACTATTATAGTCTTGGAAAATGTAACAATGTGTCATAGATACTAAGTAAGAGAACATGCACAACCAGCCAACTTGAACAATTTTTACCCTTTTATTCAAAAAAGCAAATACTATTAGGAAAAAGTAAGGGTGGTACAATACAGTTTTCATTGCCATGCCTGCTGCTATCCTGGCTTGATTTCAGAGTATAAGAATGATGCTTGTTGTGCTAATACAGTAAATGGAACTATGTTCAGTATAATGATCTGCCTTCCCTAGCTTCGTGAATTCTACTTTCGTTGATACGTTTCGTAGAACCTCTATCTTCAAAAACTATATCTATACTCAGTTTTTGAAGATAGAGGTTCTCCGAAACGCGTTAACGAAATTAGAATTGACGAAGCTAGGTAAGGCAGACAATAATCCTAGCAGAAAAGAAGAAGAATATAAAAAGAATTTCAGTAAAAGGAAGCCTAAATATAAATACATTATTATAAAGCCTACTAAACATTTATTTACAAATATTTAAGTTAGTTTGTTGTAATTCTAATTAGGTCATCAGAAAATTTATTTAAGTAATCAAATTTTGTATTTTATGAGTATTACCAAGTAAGTAATAATATTTTACTGTTCACTATTTTGGGGTAGGAAATAGGCAATGCATTGTTTTCCATGTTTAATAATTTATTGTATTGTTGTTTCAGGTTTGACATTTGAAATATCAGAAGGAGGTTTTTTGGATATTGATGTACGCATTATTGGCCCTGAGGGAAAAATAATTTACCAAGGAGAACGAGAAACAAGTGGGAAGTATACATTTGCTGCTCATCTACCAGGAGTTTATAAGTATTGCTTCAGTAACAAAATGTCTACAATGACACCGAAGGTTGTAATGTTTGATATGGAAATTGGTGATTCTAAAGAAGAAAATAAGGAAGCAGAACAAGGAACTGGTAAGTTATGTTTTGTTTACTAGGAATAGTCTGTAGAAAAATAAAAATTATTACAAATAGCATGTTTAATAGAAAGTTACGTAGACTATTTATTTTTCCCTTTAAGGAATACAACCATTGAAGAACTTTATACTATGCAAATCAGTAGTAATTGTGGGACTAAAAGTAACCAGAAAAATTAATACAAAATAATATCTAAATTTTCAGAAATCAACATCTGTTTTTATTTTTTAATTTATCATGTAAAAAACTGTGTAAAGTTAAAAACTGAATGAAAAGCCAATCTTCAAAGCAAGAATGTAAGTAAAGTTCCATTCACAACTCTCAAATACACTGTTTTCCTTCTTTTTTTTTGCCCCTACAAAATGGATGTGGTTGTGGGAAGTGTTACGCTGTTAGATGCAGTGGATGTTTTGTACTGGTAACTATACTATAAATTGAATATTTATAATATCATCTTATAGTTGTTAATAACTTGGGTAATATTTCATAGGAAACACCTGAATTTTGACTGAATAAAACAACAATTAGAGTTTTAATGTGAATATTGAGAGGGAGATATCATGTGCACAAGAGATGCATGGGCTAAGTGTCAAGCAGTCTGATTATTGTATTGAGTTACAATTTGAATAAATTAGCTTGTTTAATTTTCACATCATCTGCCTCCATTAATCTGTCATCACTGATTTCAATGATAAAATCAATCAAACATAGCAAGAATTAAATTCTAATAATGTTTTTAAATTATAATGTAAGTACAACTTGAAAACTAATTTGTACTATAAGGACTGTCGTGCATCCTTTATCATGATCATTATTGGTTAGGTTAGGTTAAATGATATGTATTGTATGACAAAATAAATAAAAGAACTGTATATAAGAACTGTCATCTGCTTGACATTATTTTCATATTTTATTAACTTAACAGATTTATTGAAATTTTTATTGTCTCCAGGTATATGGTAACAAAATTTTTAACATACTGTAAATAACATTTTGTTAGATAAGTAAAATTTTGTTCCGATTCCACAGTAGATAACGTAAGTTGAAAGTATGAAATTCATAAATTTAGCATGATGTTAAAATTTAGAAGGTGGTTTTAAAAAGTTGTGTTAAACCAATGTAAAAATACATAACATCACTTTATTTTAATTTTAAAACTATGTAGAACACAAATATTGAGAAATTCACACTGTCATTATAGGCTACACCATAACTGAAAAAATAAACTCTTAATCAGTACAGCCTAAAATTATTTATGATCTGAATTTTGATCGATGTTTAGTACGATATTATTTGTAACATAATTATCCTCCCATGCCTTGAGAATGGTATCTTGTAGATATATGGCCACAGATGTTGGGTATACTGTCTATCTATCATGTCCAACATATAGTTAATATAATTCACAATTAGTGTAGTAATTTTGTGTAAAAAAATAGTTAAATAGTACTAGCGTCTAGGCATTATACCGCCAAAGGCACACCAGCATACCAGTTGCACAAAATGCCTAGATGCTTGTGTGTATAATTGTTTTCACAAAAAACATGCAATCAGCGAATGACAACTGCGTAATATATAAACAAAACACAAACTACAGAGGTAAGAGACCAAATCCACTCAATTTGCAGAAGCAGCTTCTTGACTGCTCACTATGTGTGGAGATGCAAAATTGTACCACTTTGTAATTCTGAAATAAAGTGCAAAACACTTTATACATGTGTTTTGCACAACTACCACCTGTGGCGCAAATTACCTGATTGTTTTGAAAAAAAACCAGTTAGGATTCCACCACTATTGTCTAGCAGTGGGAAATTGTTTCCCACTTCCTCTTTTCAACAACAAACTAATGTTAGTACGAATAAATGATGTGTCGAAACCACACAGCAAAGCCATATGTATGAGAGAACGTAAGTGGGGGTACTGCAAAACAGAAACATCATAATTTAGTAAGAACTAGAATACCGTTCTATTCCATATTTCAGTGAACTGTATGCTGTTGTATCAACTAAAGCAATTCTTGATAAATTGCGCTATTTCATGTTTACTCAGTGCCTATATATATATTTATATATATATATATATATATATATATATATATATATATAGTGTATAAATGTTTCTATTGCTAAATTATAGTTTTTTTGCCTTAAAATACATGAAACATTTTTAGGTGATCAAAACAAATTGGAAGATATGATTAAGGAACTGACCGTATCTTTAACTGGAGTGAAGCATGAACAAGAGTATATGAGTGTTAGGGATCGCATTCACCGCAGCATTAATGAAAGCACCAATTCCAGAGTGGTATTGTGGTCGTTCTTTGAAGCAATCGTGTTGGTCACCATGACTGCTGGTCAAATTTTTTACCTCAAACGATTTTTTGAGGTCAGGAGAGTTGTTTAAGACTTTTACGACTTTTTTTTTTTGTATGAATGCACAGAAAAATGTAAGTAAAGTGAGTTGCTATTTGTTTTGTTTGAGTCTTTGTTATATTTCTTCCTTTTTTAGTATGTTAATGTTCATTTTCAATTTCTTTTGAAATTAGTTGTGACACTAACAATTGTGGGTCAATTTTTTAATACATAAAACAGTATGTGCTCATTATTTTCATTCAGTTGGAAAAAAATCAAATTTATATTTTGTAACTTTCTAACGTATGTTTTTTTAGAGCAATAGAAATTTAATATTATTTTAAACAGCATTATGTGAATGCACCACACTATGTAAGATTGTGATATTTTAAGAAATTCGGTAATAGTAATAATTTATTAAATGTTTGTAATTTGTAAAATTCTAATTAATGTGCAATTGGTTTTGTGATACATATTTCTCTAAACATTTTGTGATTTTTAAAAACAATTAATAACTAATGTAATTAGGCTATAACTAGTTCTGTTCAATGTTTGAGAGTAGCTTAGTGTGAAAACGTAGTAATTGTATAACTATATAATGTTCTTTAAAAAAAAAAAAGGCCGCCTCGGTGGCCTTGTTGATAGCGTACTAGGCTTTCACACCGAGGACCCGGGTTCGATTCCCGACGAGGGCTTGGCATTTTCATACGCTATAAATCATCCCATCGTCTGCATTAGCCCAAGTGTGCACAATAGTCGGATGTTAAAAAAAAAATCTTTAAAAATTTGTTTGAAATTGTTAAAACCTGCTAAAATATATGTGTGTGTATGTGTGTGTGTGTGTGTGTGTGTATGTGTAAAATACAAAATAAGTGTATACATTGTATTTTTTCAGTAGTACTTATCATTACTGGAGTTATTTGTGTTTAGGTTTTCACTTTGTGTGTGTGTGTGTGTGTGTGTGTATATATATATATATATATATATATACACACACACACACCACCATCGAGGCGGTGGTCTAGTTGATAGTGTATTAGGCTTTCACCCCGAGGATCCAGGTTCGATTCCCGGCCAGGGCTTGGCATTTTCATATGCTATAAATCATCCCATCATATGCATTAGCCCAAGTGCGCACAATATTCGGACGTTAAAAAAAAAAAAAATATATATATATATTTGTTATTTTAAGGCGAAAAGCACATTAAGGCTATTATCGCCTCCCTAAATGTAAGTGTGAGTGTAAAATGTTAAAGTCATAAGTGTAAGTGTGTGTTAGACTCGGGTACCGCGAGGGATGTCTAAATCCTCTCAATAGGTGCAGCTAGTCTGCACTCCCTGCAGGGTATATATATATATATATATATATATATATATATATATACACACACACACACACAAACAGTGAAAACCTAAACACAAATAATTCCAGACAAAGACATTTTTAAGTATTACGATAGAAATCTCAAAATATGTACTACTTACAATATGTAAAAATGGTGTTTTAGTATTAAGTGGGTTTTGATTGATTTAATGAGAATAGTTTTTTAGTTATACTGTAAATATTTTTTAGAGATTTAAAGTATATATCTGATTAATTTATTCCAGCCCTGAAGTAATAATTCTGTTCATATTGCCTAGTCAAATATAAATAAATACAAAATATGGTTTGGTTTTTATATTTTACTATCAGTACTCCTATGGCATTGCCACATTTCCTGTGAAATTCAAAGGTTTTTGCTGTGAATGTATAGTTTGTGTAGCAGCACGTGGCCCCTGTAGACAAACTTCATCCCTCACCCAGTGAGTACAGTCAGTTCACTTCAATAATGAATGGGATTAATGATTTGACCATTTAATTTCAAGTATCTAATGTTGTATCAAAAAATCTACGATTACAATTAAAAAATTAACCTATATCAACAAAAAACTAGGTAAAAATAATGAAAAAAATTGTTCTATGAATAAAATAAATATTGGAAATGTTATCAGCACTTTTAAGCAAGTTAGTATTGGTGTTCCCCAGGGTACTGTCCTGGGACTACTTTTATTTTTGATTTATATCAATGATATTTTAAAATATTGTGAAAATATGTTTGCTTTTGCTGATGACGTTGTTTTTTTATCTTTTAATAAAATTTAATAAAAATTTTTATAAAAAAATTAATAAAAAAATTTTTTTAAATAAAAATTTACAAAAAACAAATTAATTTTAAATGTAAATAAAATGGAACATATTACATTTGGTTTTTATGCTGGTAGTGTCCAACCTTGTAAAAAAATTACAATAAACGATACTCCTATTAAAAGAATTAACCCTAGAATGAACGGGCAAAAAAAAGTTACGCAAGTGGATGGGCTGGATATGACACCCAAGAATTAAAAAATCTATAAATAATTTTAAATTATTTTTATTGATCAAAATGTGTTTTTAGTAGTATAACACTATTTTAACAAAATAATATTGCGCACAAATAATTGTATAAAAAAACTAAGTAATCTTGTACATTTTTCACAAAACATAACATGATTTTTTTAAAATAACATTAATAAGGTAAGAATTTTAAAATTTCGATTGGGTTTGATTTTACCTAGTATATAAAGAATGATGTTAAGGGAAAAATATTAAGAATTAATTAAAATTAAAAAAATAATATGTTTTTGGAGAGGACAAATAACTTAATTTTTACAGCAATCGCTACACAACATTTCATTGTGGTTAAAACAACCAAATTTTACACTCTTTGCAAAAGTACTTTGTTTTGCTGTCTTTACACATGGAGCATCTTCCACGCTTTCCTGGAACAGAGTCCTCTTTAGGTTGAGCTGTTGCTAACTGCCAAATCTCTCATGGTAGGTTGTTTTGCTGAGCTCGCATGGTCAAGTAGGGTTGCAGCATCTGCTTTGACAAGTTCTTGAGAAAAACACCTGTTACTAGATTGTATTGTTTGACTTGAACACAATGAATGCATTTAGAGAAGCAATATTCATTGCAGCAAAAAACAAGTTCCCCGTGCAACGCTGTATTCAGCACACATAACATCAGCTATGCCGACACCTCCCTTAGTTGAATTATAGTATGTTATGCTGGGTTTCTTCTTTTTAGCAGTGGAAGAGTCAATTTCACTGTTGTTATGCTTAGACAACACTTCTGTTTCTCTTGGATACATAAGATACCATCGTCAAATCTTCTTGAAAACCAAAAAGGCTTGAATGTCGTTCCCTTGTTGATTTTTGGAGAAAGCTTGGAGGTATTTGTGGCTTGTTCTTCCTCAAAGTACCCACAAGGGTTAGTTTATATTCTTGCAAAAGAGTTCTGGCAGCATTGTACGATGTAAACCAGTTGTCGTCACATTACAGCCGCTGTATTTGATAGGCTCGACCAACCGGAAGTTAACATCATCGGCCTTGTTACTTATCTCGTAAGCACTGTTGGGTTGTCCACCACAATATGCTTTGAAGTTCGTTATATAACATGCCTTTAAGCAAGCTATTATGAATACCTTAATCCATACTTTGCTGGTTTGTTAGGTATATACATTCTAAAATTACAACGCCCTCGGAATGGCACAAGCATCTCATCCAGTGTTGCACATTCAGAAATAGAAAAGTATTTCTTACAGTTTGACACGAGTATCAAGAAGTTGTCTAACTGCTGCTAAGTTGTCATAAAGTTTCCAGTCATTCCTTGTCTTTATGTCATCAAAACGGATACATCTCGAAAGGAATCTAAATCGCCTCAAAGACATTCCAGCCCTGTATATTTCAACCCCAGTCCCATCTGTGGCCCGAAATCCACTAATATTCATTCGTCCACCATGTAAAACTCCTTCCATGTATGTAAGTCCTAAATAGGTTTTTATTTCTATGATCGATGTTGGTCTTGCTAAATTTGGGTCAGCAATATATTTTTTTTTTTTTATAGAATTTATGAAAATATTTGTAGACTCAACAACTAATTCAAGTATTGCTTGTTAAAAAATAATGACCAGCACTTTAGTGGGGTTTGAATATATCTATCCTCTCTTATGTTTTCAGTTAAATGGGATGTTATATTATGAGACCTGGTCCTAACATATTGTACAGGTGCATTTTTCTGCCATTTAGTTTTTTTATCTTTTCCAAGGAAATGATAAACCGTTGAACCGGATTCATCAGATACATTGAGACTAGGTTTGTTATCAAATTCTTCACTGGATTCTCTCAAATCAACAACCAAATTATTCTCACTTTCATCTTTTTCTCCTTCTTCAATTTCACTTTCAGTGTCATAATCTTTACACAACTGAAAATCGGGGTCAGTGTCCGAATCATCCACTTCACTTTCAGATAATGCTTCACATAAAATACAATCAATTTCACTAATATTTACCACTCTTCTGCTATCCATATTGATTTATAAGATATAGTTAAAAGCACTGCACTATGTACTTGTTTTAACTTGTCAACAATATTAAAATGAACAAAAGCAAAAATTAAAAACAGCCCTAAAACACAAATCCTGCTATGTCAGAAAAAGTAACGTGAGCGGACGGGCTGGGTCTGACAGACCCACAAGATATTAAAACACGTAACAACTGATAACTAAGAGCTGAATTGACAAACATGCAACAGTAGCATATTCTGTAAACTCTTTTACGAAGGTACAGAGAGAAAAAATGGTCTACAATGCCTATGAGCTTGAATCTTATGTAATTTTAAAATGTCTGAGTCTCACAGACCCAGCCCGTCCATTCTAGGGTTAATATTACTGAATATTTAGGTATTTTCATGGATTATAATTTAAAGTGGCATATTCATATACAATACAGTTTTATTAACTATGGTCTAATTATTTGGGGTGGTGCGTATACATCGGAACTTAAGCAACTTGTAAATCTGCAAAATAGATTTATTAAGTTGTTAAATAACAGTAATATTCCAAGTGACAATGAGCTGTATGTAGCCAAATGTGTTATGTTCCACTATAAATACTTAAGTACTACTTCTTGTAACTCTACCACCAGATCAAGAAGCAAGGACATTGTATATCCAAAACAAAAAAACTATGTATGAAAAAATTGTATATACACCATATATATAAAAAATTGTATTATAAATAAAATATTTTAATTTATTACAGATTGATCTAAAAGTGTCTGACAAAATAAAATAAAATTGAAATACTTCATGTATAATGAATAAACAATCAAACACATTTAAATTATGAATGAGGCATATACTATAGTGCACATGTATACAAATCTAGTTTTCTTTTAAGTTTTATTGTTTAATTGTTAGTTCTTAAGCTATGGCTCCTGAGCACAGAGAGGCACTTCCTCTCTCTAGGATATATGTAACTCCTTATGGAGAAGTATGTATATATAAAGCCAATAAATAAATTACTTAAACTCAGAAAAAACTTGATATTACCATACCTTATTTGGTTAGTCACATGACTTCTTAGTTATGCAACATGCCTTAGCTCCATCCTCCAGAAAATCCAAATCACTCCCAATATTTTCACGCATTATGTAACTAAAAATACAGTATCAAAAAGAAAATTGTGTAATTTACATCTTTATGTACTATTAAATGTACAAATTTCACAAATTAAGAGAAATAAAAATAGAGAGAGTTATCTCTTTCTAAGAAAAGAGTACAATAATCCCTTTTTGGCAAAAGTATTTTTTTTTTTTTTTAGGTAACACATGATAGGCATGTGTTGTGGTGGAGGATTCACTTTTGTCTCGCCATATTGAAGGCCTTTTCTGCACATTTTCGTGCAAATGCTGAAGGACACTTTTATAGTTTTCCTGGTTGTCTGTCTACCTCCTCGAGGCAACATGATGCACAATATCAATAGAATAAAAAAAAAACACTGTTTACACATTCAACTGACTGTCTTGCTTTTTTTCAGTCTTTAATAACTTTGAAATGTCCACTGCAATGTTTTTGCCTTTGTTTCTAGGTCATACCCAGAATCCAATGCCTGCAATTTCCTTTTTTATAAATCAGGGTCAGTTTCGGCCTGATTAATCACTTTTAAGGATCCTTATAGTTAGTATTGGTGTATGCTAATCTGACAATAATTTAAAAACTAATTTTGTGTACGCTCAAAGCATGTTGTATTTACTGTTCAGTAAAAAGTGACTGAACTGAGAGTAGAAGCTTACATTTATTTCATTTAACTTCTCCCGATGTAAGTTTACAGTCAGAAAGAACTTAAGATGTAGTATAGTTGTAACTCTGAGGTCAATAAGTGCCACCCTTTTGAGTGTCCTACTACTGTGGATTATTTATAAAAAAAAAAACAACAATACAGAACATATTTTAAAATACAGTATCAAAAAGAAGGTTATTACTTACACCTTTATGCTGTTGGATACAGAGATTTTTCCAAATTAAGGATATAATAATACATTTATCTTTCTCTAGCTGTAATGCTCTGGACCTATGTATAGTATGATAGACTAAACATACAGTTCAGTCTTATGAAAAACTAAGTTTTTCAGCAGAATAGCAAATGTTGACAACTGCACTTGCTTTAATCAGCAATATAGTACTTTACTGGCTGGCAACTTCTTTTTGGACCTTACCTACCGACAGCTACTTTTCCACCACGAACTTTTCCTCTGTACAAAACAAAAATTATTTAATGGTATAACTGAGTACTACAATATTCATTATCTAAATGCAGTTGTTACAAGCTAAAGATAGACTTTGGCTGGACTTATGAAACCATTATACTTTTGATAATCCAACATTCCCAGTAATCCATCGGTGTTATTTAGTTGTATTTTGTATACTCATAAAGCTTTTATTGTTTAGTGTAATTTGGATTTGGAATAATTCCGACATCGTAGTACTGCTGTAACATGCTATTTGAATTATGACCGACAACAAAATAATTATCGACATATGTGACAACAGTGATGACGCACAACAAAGAAGAAGCCTGAAAAAAATGTGCATGTAACTCAACATGATGAAGCGTTAAGTCCATTTAATGTATGTATAAAATCACCTGAAGGAAACAACATTGCAGCACATGACAGTCTGGTTGTTAGAAAACTGAAAGAAAAAGCAATGAAAAGCTAATTTACAGCTACAAAACAGAAAACTATTAAATTATTTTCTAAGAACAACAAATTAAAAGTTTTTTTTTTAACCGGTAATATCGCAGTAAATAGAATACACGGTAAGGGCCACGGTGGGTATGCTTGGTAGACTACCATGCGCGTGACTTCACTGGGTAAAACTCTTCACAGCTACTGTATGTAGTTTCCCGCTAAACAATGCGATGTTCTGTAAATGTAGTTGGAGATTTGGTGTGTTTATTTTAATCTGTAGGTGTTGTGTTTTAAATAAAAGGTGTCAACAACAATACTGCACGATAATTGTGTTTGAGGTTTAATAAGTATAAAAAAAGATTTAAGTATGTTTTGAATCCTAAAAAATACATAATGTATTTTGTTTAATATTGTATAATTGTGTATGCATAACAATGCCTGGTTACGCTATTGCCAATTTCTATAATAATGATAAGAATTATGAAGAGAAAGGAATTACATTTCATAGAATTACAAAAGATGGAAGGCCTGAGAAAAGCATGTAAACAAGATCATTTTAATTTTAATAATGTTAAAGTCTGTTCACTTCATTTTAATGAATTTTAAATCTGAATTACTAAATACAAAACCTAAAAACCAGCTGAAATCCGATGCCATTCCACATTTTAACATTTCCACAACTGAAAATAAATGTGTTGATTCTGAACAAGCTACAAGGATTAAAAAACATGAAAACCAAGAAACATTAAAAAAACTTGACGGGTCTGATGGAAATCTACCAGGAAAATCACCTGAAAATGGAAATGACGGTGCAATTGTAACGTGTAATTCTGTAAATGAAACTCACCCTTCCGTAGTCAGTAATTTTAATACAAATACCATTGTAAATAATGCCTCTGTAGAAGAAATGAAAATTAATTTTGAAGGAACAAATTCTAAACTTGCCTCGGTTAAAAATAAAAATGTGGTTTTACAAAGCAATGTTACTAAGTTTAAGAATATTTTTAGATAATCCAATGAAGAGAAGGAGCCTTAAATAACTTGAAGATGGTGTGAAGTGTGTTCTACAGGAGAACTCTGATCTACAGAAGATGATGGCTGGCTATATAGCATATAGAGTCAAGAAAAAAAAATCGTCTCAACTTTTGTATACGATCATCCAACAAACAAGTGCCATAATAATCAAAGGGATTGGCTGTCAACTTTGTCAAAAGACTACCTTATGTATCCTACTGAAGATGGGCTAAATAAAGAAAAAGGTGTTATGACTTTAATATTATGTAATATTGTATAAAATAAAATGTTTTTGTTTTGACAATGAGTGAATTCAGTAAGTA
The DNA here is from genome assembly GCA_022606455.1 of Callitettix versicolor. Lineage (NCBI taxonomy): Eukaryota > Metazoa > Arthropoda > Insecta > Hemiptera > Cercopidae > Callitettix > Callitettix versicolor. Next base: position 4,256,458 of record CM040182.1, read on the forward strand.
AAGTAATTAATAGCATTATTAATGTTAGACAAAAGGAATTATTATTGTAATTACTGTAATACAGTTACTAAGACTAACATTACAAAACACTACGTCTGAGCTTGCCCCTATGATTCGCCATAGCTGGCAAGTGGGGGGGGGGGGGACATGCGCGTGGTCCATATTGTGTATTCTATTTACTGTGGGTAATATGTACTAAAAGTTGTAATGTAAATACAGATGTTTTAATGTTTTTTTCACAATAATTTTAAGAGTTATTGTACAAACCGAAAGGTTTGTTTTAATAATTCTATTTTAAACTCAATTATTAAAATAAAATTGTTTGTATTTTACTGTAATTACTTTTTCTCAATTTACATACTATTTTAATATAATTTTTCTTCCTTTCTGATAATCTGTTGTTTTCAGGAATCCAATAATAGAGGTGTTTGATATATACTGGATTACCGCAAGTCTCCGAGTTGACACCGGACCTGAATCAATTATAACCAATTATTGACCTGAGTCAGTTGTAACAAAGTTGGAATGTATATCAGTAATTTTCAAAAATATTTTCTGGATCAATTTTTAAATAACCAAATTAAAAAAAACATGATTGTGATATAGGAATGGAATATGGTCTTTCTTCTTAAATTTCGTTACTTTTTCTGCTCTGATGTATAGTCACTTAGTAACAGCCTTCTGGAGTTTAAAAATTTGAAACACTTCTTAAAAAATAGTGTTTTAGGTAAAGGTTAAAATAATTAGAAAATGTACACTTTGAAAATTTAATTACTAAAGTAACAAGCTGAACGCTACATTAAAAAAAATTATAAAAAAAATATTTAACGAGATCTAGGCCTAACCAAACATCTATACCCAAACTCTTTGTCAGTACAAACCATACATTAATGAAGTCAATAACACTTTTTAAAAAAACTGCTAAATTTTAAAATTTTGTAGGCTATATTTATTACCCAAATAAAATTATTGTTACATAACACTAAAAGGCAACCTACAAAGTTAATATATCATAAAAACTTTTAATATACATACCAAATAAAATAATATTGCAAATTTAAACGTTTTCTAAACTTAGACTAATAACTTATATTTTTATAAATAATTATTGAGAAATTATTATTTTGTACTATTAAATCTGACCAAAATAATGCAGGCTGTACCATTTAGTTAGTAAATTTTCTTGCAATTTTAAAAATAAAGTTTCAGGTTTTATATTGCACCTAAGTATTAAATATTTGGCATTTTTTTGCTTAGTATAGTATATTGCATTAAGCACTGACCCCAATAATAAAATATTCTGGAATGTGCTTACTTAAATGCAAAAAAAATGAATGCTATACTGATAGCTTATTTCCAACTTAAATGTACAAAGTAGGATTAGGAAATTCATAGCCTGTCTAAAATAAACAACAAATTAATTTAAAACATTATTTTGGATTAAGTGTGTTAATTAATATTTATTTTCTGAATTTTATAACACTTAGAGCTGTTTGGTTTTGAAAAAATTACACGCTTGAAAAATTACGTTATGTTACGTTAGTAAGTTGCAAGTGATGATTATGTAAGGCTATTATGAACAAAGCCAAGGAAACTAATAAAAAAAAAAATCCAAATTAGAAAATAAATTTATAAAACACTTTGTACTGTACAATTTTCTTGCCTATAAAACTAATATCAGATTTTTTTGTCTTTTGATGATAATTTGAAAAATACTTAGACAAGAAGCCTACAGAACACGAAAAAGACAACACACAGTGTGTATTGTGAAAGTGCTTTTAATTGCTTTCCCTCTCAAAAGCAGTCATTTTTCAACAGTTGACTTTTAAATATTACATGAATATGTAATGACTTACAAACAGACTTCTAATTGCAAACTCTAAGTTTATAGTATGATGGCAGGTTAAAATTTCTGAACATTGGACTAGATTATACAAACATCTTCAAAAAGTGTATCTACCATAATACATATTTACCACTTTTAGGTGAATTACTGTAGCACACCAAATTTGTACCATCACCGGATATCTGTTTCAATGAAAAAACACCATCGCCACCATAAAAACATACTTTTGCAACACCTTCTTTGAAACAAGTAAAAATAACAATACCACTGCAACCAATAAAAATTTAAAAAAATATCTACAATTTTTATAACTGTGACTTTAAATTATCAAAACAAATTTGAATTACAAATGATATTACGAGGGTTGATCAAATATAAACGAGACTGACTTTCTAAAAACTTTTCCGTTGGACATTGAACTCTAAAGAGTGGGGTTTCAGGTAGCCTGGGAGGTTTGGGACGGGCGTAGACGGGTAAAATTTCCGTTCGGACCCTTCAGTATAAAACTATACAATGAGTGAGAGTGAAGTGCACGTTTCCGTGGAGCAGAGAATTATTATTAAGTTTTTGGCCAAGGAGGGGGTCAATCCGACTGAAATCTTTCGTAGATTGACGGCTCAATACGGGACAGGACCCTGTCAAGAGCTCGCGTTTTGCTTGGCACAAGGAATTCGCGAAGGATGGGAAGCAGTAGAAAACCTGAAGGCCAAATCACGATCGTCGGCCGGGAAGGTAATGGCCATTGTATTTTTCGACAATCTTTCACGTCGATTTCCTCCATCAACGACGCACAATAAATGCACAATATTATTGTGATGTTTTAGAGGCCGCAAAACAGTCTTTTTCAGTAGGAAAAGGAAATCTAAACCGGCGAGAAACGTCATTCTTCTTCACGATAATGCCGACCACATTCGGCTTAACGCTACGAGGCTTAAACTCGATCAAATTGGCTGGGAACCAATGGAACATCCCCATACAGTCCAGACTTATCACCCTGCGACTATCACCTGTTTGGGCCACTCAAAAGAGGCGCTTGGAGGCCAGCGTTTCAAGACGATTCTGCGGTGGAGACCTTCGTGCTCCAATGGCTCAATGAACGCCCGAGAACTTTTTTACGAAGATGGAATTAAAAACTTCCAATCCGGTGGGAAAAATGTGTTACTCGTGCGGGAGACTATGTTGAAAAATAAGTTGTATCAAGAATAATTTGTAAGTAAGCAATAAATTTTTTTAAAAAATCAGTCTCGTTTATATTTGATCAACCCTCGTATATCATGTCACATAAGTAATTCCAGTGACCAATGAAAGCTTCAAATTAACCGGGGTCAACGGGACTGCAATACAAACAAATTTTTAAAAAGATTTCTTAATACGTAGAAGACTTTTAGGAAAAATAAAACGGAAGGTAAAAGGTATTGAGAAAGGGTAAACAAAGTTTCTACCACTAATTAATTTACACAGGCAGGCACAATTATAAACAATAATAATATGGCTTGACTGTTTTAAATTAGCAAGATTTAAATCATCTACAAGTTACAACAATATAATATTTCCAACATCAAAACATTTGTTCTTAGTTAATTGGCATTTTGTACTTGTTCACTTACTCTTAACTTAATTTACACGCTGTAATAAGCGCAAGTGCTACGCTATAAGTGAAAGCTTATCCTCTAAAACACATCATTTGAAAGTTACTTATTACTTTTAATAAATTACAGGAACAGAAATGTTTGATATGTTTAGGGTGTAGCATACAATTTTTCGAACTGTAAAATGTTCTTAGAATAATTTGTATTGTTTGAGAATGGTTTTAAATTAAAAAAATAAGTTATACACTTTGAACACCACTTAAACGTATGCTCCAACTTAAGATGGTACAGCTTAAAGCACCCAAGAGTATTTCTTTCATCATTAAATCTGTTAAATTATTAAAATTTCAGTTATCATTTTTATAAAAAACAATATAATAAAATGAATATTTTCTTTTAGTTTGTATATTTTCATAATAAGTAGGAAAAAACACAATTCATTCAAAAACATTCAAACATACACAATTTCAAACCATCTATCTATCATTTAAGAACTACAAGAGTTTAATAATTTTGTGATATGGACCTTGCAATATTTTTTGACATGTTTATAAGTGTTGCTGACAAAAATTAAGCACTTATATCGTTAATCATATAGCATATAGCATTATACAAAATTATTAACAATATAATGATAAAAAAAACACGCAAAAGAAATTAAAAATCAAGTTAAACAACAAACTGAAAACTGATTAAAAGCATGAAACAACATTGGAAGATATGAGTCCATATAGTGCACACATAGAATGACTGAAACTGCTAATAAAAAAAAAGAAAAAAAGATTATGTTCCGCCTTATATATTTAAAACTATATTATAGTAACGTTTAGTAATAATGAAATACATTAATCTCAATTATCCAAATCACAATTTACTGAAGATGTTGAAAAAAAAATTTTTTAACTTTTTGTCTAATATCCAATGAAAATTCTGTATTATGTTAACTACTACTGGAGAATAATTTGTTTATTGTTACTTTATGTTGAATACAAAATAATATCTTATTGATAGTAAAATATGAAAATAGACCATTGCAATGACAAATACAAATTTTAACTGTACACTAGATACTATTAGGTGATCCAGTACATACCAATGATTCCAAGAAGCATTTTTATAGTACAGTATTTTTAAAATAACAATGTCGCTTACTTAATTAATTAAATTGTTTACTTGATTATTTAATCAGTTTGATAATGGTGGTCATAAAGTAATGTGGGTATTGCTTTGAAAAAAAAATGGACTTTTTAATTAATTTCAGCACAAAAGTATATTTTTTTAGATAATTTTCTGGATATACAAATTTTTATCCAACCAAATTATTTCTGGTCTAATGAAGTTTAGATAATTGAGATTCAAGTGTAATATAAAATAGAAAGAATCACAAATATTAAATTAAGTAAATTAGAACATTCCGTCCTTGAAACCAAAACTAATTGTACATTAACTTATTTTTATAAATGCACAAATATTGTTGAGTTTGTTTTGTTTTTACTGTTGATACTGCATCTATTCATGCTTATAGGTTTGTATATTTATTAAAACAAACAGAATGTGGTGAGAAGAGAATAAAGAAGAACCTCGATAATCTAAAGAATCAGTGGAGGAAGACTACCAGTAAGTAATAAAATATGTTCAAATTAAAAATTAAAAGTAAGGCCTAATGGTGATACAAGAGTTTTAATAAAACAAAAAGCCAGCTGTACATGAATATCAGTTCTTTACAATCTGCAGATATCACGTGATACAGCTTTACAATCTGCAGATATCACGTGATACAGCTTTACAATCTGCAGATATCACGTGATACAGCTTTACAATCTGCAGATATCACGTGATACAGCTTTACAATCTGCAGATATCACGTGATACAGCTTTACAATCTGCGGATATCACGTGATACAGCTTTACAATCTGCGGATATCACGTGATACAGCTTTACAATCTGCGGATATCACGTGATACAGCTTTACAATCTGCGGATATCACGTGATACAGCTTTACAATCTGCGGATATCACGTGATACAGCTTTACAATCTGCGGATATCACGTGATACAGCTTTACAATCTGCAGATATCACGTGATACAGCTTTACAATCTGCAGATATCACGTGATACAGCTTTACAATAAAAAATTTATAAAATTAAATTATAACAAAATTTACTTAAGTTTTTGTTCGTTGGCAGAATTTTTAATGTTTTACCCTGATTAAACATCTCCAGATAAACAAGGTTCTACTACACTTTGCCGCTGAAAACATTGACAATATTTTAATGCGGATTCATAAATTTTACCAAGACAGAACTACATTTTAACTAAATAATAAAAAACATACTTAGCTTTCTCTTTATTTGTTTCAGCTTTATTATATTTAAGTTTACAGAATCAACTATGATCAGTCAATTGATGTAAGGCATTTTTAAAATTTCTTCATGTAAGAATTTGGTGTAACGATATATTTTTTTTTCGTTGTTTACTCACAGGGTGTCTACTGAATAAAATAAATCAATAATTCAGGGTATATTACAATTTTCCTAATATAATCACACATTGTACTTATGAGTTTACATATCATTTTATCAATTAGCTTTTTAGTAAGAGCTTAAATTTGAATTCATAGTAAATGAATAATTTGTTTGTGAATAAACAATATTCACCTAATCCTTAAGTTGTTTTTGTATAATTTTTTAAAAATTTATTCATTCAATTTATGTGTACTGGATAACAATTAAAATAATTTATTCTCTACTTATTTTTTCTGATACATATTAAAAAAAACAAACAACCTAATACTAACAAAAATAATTATTTTAGCTAGTACTATTGATAACTATGATGGTATTATTAAAAGTGACCATTATGTTAAAGATTTTATTAATTTAAATACGGAAGAACTGTAACTTTCAATAACCTTACCAAGAAAAACATGCTGTTTCCAATTTCATTTTGAATTTTTTTAAAGATTCTACAAATACAATGTAATAGAATATTATATTACCTGGCTTTGGTTACTTGCTCATAATATATTGATGCCTCTAGAATCAAAACTCACGCAATACAAAAAATTTATTTTTCAGTAGAACCAACACACGTGTATGCTGCACTGTATACTTTTTTTTGACCAACAAAAATAAAATTCTTAACAAAGATTGTGAAAATTTTATAATTTTAAATAATTATTAAAAAAATGTAATTAAAATTTCAATATTGTGAGTTTTGACACTGAATACTCACAGAGGATTAAATGTAGTTTTTGACTTTAAACGTTATTGTTTGCTGATCAATTTGCACAAAAATATGGTTTTCTAGTACATAATCCAAATTTTTGTTTATTTTTAACACAATGCCAAAAAGTTTAGAAAGTTTTAGAGGGTGACTCTGTTGTAGGTGTTACTTGTTTTCCCATACTTTTACTCATAACAATCTATAATAAAATAAAGTGCCACTGTTAAGCCTTAAAATAACAACACACCATAAAAGAACAGATTAACAGCTGGAATGCAGATCACATGACATGAATTTTGTTCTCACTGGTTATTTATACTTGTTTATAAACTCACATTATCCAGTGGATTATGTTAGTTTTGATAAAAAAACATAAGATTTGATTTTTCCACATAATTTCTTATAAGAATTCACTGCTAACTAAATTTTCTTGATTTTGGGTTATATGAGTTTTGATTCTAGAAGCTTCTTATACAGTACTATGAATCGTGTATTGCTATATAAGGCTAGATGAGGTTATTAAAAAACACAATATCTGAATATGAAAAATTCCATGGACAAATTACATTTAAGACTTTCACAAGTTTGTAGACACCCTGTTATAATTACTACTAACAGTGGCATGAAAGACTATATATAATATATGTAAACATAGCATTGAAACAAAGTAACAAATTTGACTTAACTCTACTAACCATTAAAATACGCAATATTACATACACTTGTATGCCTTAATCTTTTACATTAGTAGCTTGTTTAAATTTAAATGTATTAACACAACTGGTCAAAATTTGATTTAATATTATGACAAAACAAATACTATAGTTATTTTTATTCAACAACATACACAATTTTTTTTTTATTTTGTAGCTATTTTAATGTTAATAAAATATAAACACACACACAACCAAATGCAAACCGATGTAAAACTTTTATTGAAGTAATATAACAATATACATTAAAGAGTGTTTGCCTGAGATATTTTAAAATTGAAAGGTAATGTGAAGTGAGGCGAGATGTGAATGAATAAAAAAAAGAATTATCAAAAATATAAAGAAAGGTATGAAAACCTACTTTGTTTGTCTTCATAAAGTTAACATATTGTTGATGTTAAAAACATCCAACAGGTTAGGTTAGTGAAATAGAATTTTTTAATAAAAAAAAAGTACTTTTACTGGAGTCTAGTTTAACTGAGTTTTCCGATTAACTGAATCGTTTCTTAAACAAAAAGTGTATAGCGTTTCTTAAATAGAAACTAGTGTATAGTGAACTATGGCGATGTTCGATGAAATATGGTGACGAACTTCGAGATTGATTGATGTGCAAGCATTCATTAAATGTCAAACAAAGTAATGATTTTTTAAAGAGATAACATTAAAATTTTTTTAGAAAATGTATGCCTCATCGTTTTAGGCCAAATCTGTTTGAAACATATTTTTTAAAACTGGTTTTTTCATTTTCTTAATATTTCTATTTTGATTTTTATTATATATATAATTTATGTTTCTATATTTAGTTGTTACATTAACAAACTTCATGTTTTATCTAAAAATAATTCATGTTTAATATAATATAAATCATGTATTTGTACAAGAAAATACTCTTGACGCTTAAAAAATGAATTTAATAAACTTCCCGTTCAACTGCGTTTGAATGAGTAAAGAAGTGCCTATTATTGCAGACACACAACATACTATAGGAAAATTTATTATACTATCTCATGACAATATTTTTGTATATTATTCCGGATTAACAAAATTTTTGTTTAACCAAACGACTCATTAAATTTGGTTAAACATAACTCTATTATATTAGCATATATAAAAATAAGCAATTTTTAGAATTATTAGAAAGTACTGTTTGCCTAGCCTAACCTGGCAAATGGATTGACCTACAGTCAATGATACAAGTAATACAAATACTAATGCAGATATACAGTGTTAAAATAATTTTTGTCTTTTTTCAAATTCTGAAACACTATATTGTTTATTTTATTCTTATCTCACCCTACTTTACTTTATACTTCAATTTTAAAACCAGTTTAAAAATATTTATTTTGACACTTATATTCAGTTGTTATGGTTTGGAAACACCCTGTGTATTACATACCCGTATGCATCCAAAATTAAGTTAAAACTGTTCTGTATTAGAACTTATTGTAATTCAACCTAGGCATAGTTTAATACAATCAAAGAATGCCTCTTTAAGAGTACAAAAATAACAGATTTAACTCATCTTATTAACACCTAAAGGTAACCATCTCATCTCTTATGCTATTAGTTATTAACTAGTTCTAAGCAGTCTCCAAGAACACTGTACGATTCTGTATCACTACATGACTCCAACTTCTTTACATCTGAAATATGAAATTTATTATTTCAAACTTCTCGATAACAAAGTGTCAAAGTAACACAACCTTATGGGGAAATAAGAAAGTTACTTTATTCTACGAGTTGGCTACAAAAACTTTGAAAGTAGGCTGTTGAAAATAATAACATAAAATGTTATTCATGTTTTTATAACTTCATTTGGGCATTTGCTGTCATTTGTATATGTAGAACAATACACAACACTTTAATAGTGTTAATCAATTCTCGTTCTGAAATACCTAACTTAAAACATACAACTTAAATGCTAGATGTTAGACCTGTATTACAATGCCAAAAACTGAAAATAAACCTTAAGCAGCCAAAAGTAAAAGTTAAATATAATAGAAGAAACACAAGACACAATGAAAATGAAAAAGGCTACACAATAGCTGACAAATGCCATACCTGAGGATGTATACTGGTCAGAAGGTAACAACTGATTACTCACCCGAATCAGTAAGCTGCTTACTTGTGACCATGCATCCGCTAGGCTAACTATTAATATTAGCCTACATTTTGTTGTTGTTGTTGTTATTTTAAGGTGAAAAACACATTGAGATTATTATCGCCTCCCTAAATGTAAGTGTAAGAGTAAAGTGTTAAAAGTCGTAAGTGCAGTGTTGCAAGCGTAAATGTGTGTTACTCGGGTACCGTGAGGGACGTCTAAATTCTTCCAATAGGTGCAGCTATCCTGCACCCCCTGCGGGGATATTAACCTACAATACTGAATGATAACATTTTCAAGTTTTTTTTAATGTAATATTTTACTCTAATTTCAATAAGTTTTAAACACTGTTCTTATTTCAAACAGCATTGTATTTCAATTTTTTTACATTAGACCTTGACAAAATTAATGGTTGTTAAAAGATTAAATATATATTTAATATTAATGATTAAATTATATATATTATTTGATTAAAACTGCCAGATTTTTTTTGTAGCATATATAATAAAAAATAAGTTTGTAACCCTTTAGATAATGTATCTAAGGAAGCCACTATAAAAAAAAACTGCTAAGGTCAACAGATCTGTAAAAGGAAAGATGAGCAGTTGAGGTGAAGAATAGCTGTAAAAGGAAGGAGACCAGATCTGTAATAGGAAAGAAAAGCTGGGGAAGCCAGATGTACAAAAAACAAGTATAACAGATTTGTAACAGGAAAGAAGAACAGCAGCTGAGGAAAAAGATCTGTAAAAGGAAAGAAAAACAGCTAAATTATGAGGGTTGATCAAATATAAACGAGACTGACTTTCTAAAAACTTTTCCGTTGGACATTGAACTCTAAAGGGTGGGGTTTCAGGTAGCCTGGGAGGTTTGGGACGGGCGTAGACGGGCAACATTTCCGTTCGGACCCTTCAGTATAAAACTATACAATGAGTGAGAGTGAAGTGCACGTTTCGTGGAGCAGAAAATTATTATTAAGTTTTTGGCCAAGGAGGGGTCGATCCGACTGAAATCTTTCAGAGATTGACGGCTCAATACGGGACAGGACCCTGTCAAGAACTCGCGTTTTTGCTTGGCACAAGGAATTCACCGAAGACGGAAGCAGTAGAAAACCTCAGCCATGATCGCCGCCACTTCCGTCACGGACAAAGGTAATGGCCACTGTATTTTTCGACAATCAAAGGCGCCTTTCACGTCGATTTCCTCCATCAACGACACACAATAAATGCACAATATTATTGCGATGTTTTAGAGGTCGCAAAACAGTCTTTTTCGTAGGAAAAGGAAATCTAAACTGGCGAGAAACGTCATTCTTCTTCACGATAATGCCCGACCACATTCGGCGAACGCTACACGAGGCTTAAACTCGATCAAATTGGCTGGGAACCAATGGAACATCCCCATACAGTCCAGACTTATCACCCCTGCGACTATCACCTGTTTGGGCCACTCAAAGAGGCGCCTGGAGGCCAGCGTTTGAAGACGATTCTGCGGTGGAGACCTTCGTGCTCCAATGGCTCAATGAACGCCGAGAACTTTTTACGAAGATGGAATTAAAAACTTCCAATCCGGTGGGAAAAATGTGTTACTCGTGCGGGGAGACTATGAAAAATAAGTTGTATCAAGAATAATTTGTAAGTAAGCAATAAATTTTTTAAAAAATCAGTCTCGTTTATATTTGATCAACCCTCGTATCAACTTTAGCAACCTTAACACGTTTCTGATGTTGATCAATCACATCAGAAGTTGTGTGTGAAGGTATTTACGGATCAAGAACAGTTCCGTAAATAAAAGAAGAGCAGCTGAAGCAGCTGGAATGGCCAACAACAGTTAAAACCAACAGATTTGTAAGAGAAAATAAGAGAAGCTGAGGGAAAAAATGTAACAGAAAGTAAGAACAGCTAAGATTTGTATAATGAAAGAAGAACAGCTGAGGAAGTGGAAACAGACTTAGAAAGAAAAGAAGAGCAGGCGAGGAATACAGAAAAGGACTGAAAAGCAGGAAGAGCCTTAGTTGGTCAGGGTATTTAGTGATACCGTGGACAGCCCACTATGAAAACCTACACTCAAAACAAGAGGTGGATTTTATCTTAAACATAAAACTTTCTTCAGTACCAAGAGAAGTCCCACACTCTGTGACTAACATGTTTCTCATTAAAAAAAGAGGAAGTAAACAAGAGATACGTACCTTGCTATAAAGACCTGGATGAGTTAGTCTCAGGAGTTGTGTGGTTCCGCAGCGCATTACTTTGTGTATAAATGTGACGAACATTGGTCATGTTTGAGCTGTGATTGCTCCAGTCCCCTACCGGGGTCGATGTACGATAAAACTTAGTTGAAGTTTTGTTAAATATTGGCAGTAGCTCATTTGCTTCATTTGATAATGCCTGAACACAAAGTTTAAGAAAATACATTAAAACATCAACATCACAGATTGTGTACTAATGTTTTTTATACAATAATAGTTTAAACCAGAAGTTCTCAGATTTTTCCATTTAACTTTTAGAGCAAACATGAAACTAAAATTTAAATTTTAATTTGTACGATTGAAATTGTTAAGTAATGTTGAATTGTATTTAATTGAATAATAACAAATTCAAAAACTAGCAAAAAAATTTAGAAAGTCAAGAATAGGAGGGAAACTTAATGTTTTCAAAATAGTCGGCAAACTAAAGATGACAAAATTAATTATTTATATACATGAAATTAGATTTTTTTAAATTTATTTTCATAAAGAACTCTAATTTACTGTACTTTCATAATTCTATGCAGAAAATTAAACTTGAAAAATCCCAATTATTTATGGTTTGTAAAAAACGCAATAGCAATCAAAATCAATCCAACTGAAAATTTAATTTAAGACATTACTTTTTTGGTAGCAACTTCAAAACCTTAAATTTTAAGAAATTAATGAAGTTATTCGTTTGTTTTGTTCGGATCCTTTATGTCTACACTAGACAATTAAATAGAATTACAAAGCAATTTTTTCAGAATGTTTGATTTATTGTGTTCACATTACAGAATGAATATATGTAACTAATTTTCTTGGTCCATGTTAAGATTTTTTAGATTTTGATTTTGAGGTTGTGGGGTTTGGTGACAAACAAAAGACCTATTGTGCAACTATGCCTCTTGGCTCCCTTAGAGATGTCGAGTAGACTGGTGCGCAGTCCACTAACTAGCTCATTCTGCTGGAGGCCAAACATTTTTTACCTCCCCGCCGCCGGCAAGAGCGTCACAATCGTAGATTATGTGCCTGCAGTCTTCCTATCATAACTTACCTGCATAAGCTACACACAGCACGGATTTGTGTTAATGGCATGCAAATGGTTAACATACCTTCATATAAACAATTGCATCTGTACCATAACCATCACAAGACAGAAGGCTCAGTTCTCCGTGAAAATATCTTGCATATAATCGAGAAATGGGCAACCCATACCCATAACCTGTAACAATAAATATGATAATTAAAGATGCATACATTTATCAAACCTGCTGACAACTGGGTTAAGGTGTAGTTCTGGTGCAAGTATTTTCGCATGAATAAAATGTGCATAAGTTTATCTAAATACAATAAAAAACACAGATTAGTGTAGAATACAGTATGTAAAATGTTCGCAAACTGAATTTTAATTATTAAACAAGTTTATTTTTCTTATTAAATATGGTAAATTGAAGATACTGATTTTTACTGTAACTAGAGAAAAAATAGGTTGATGCAGAATACCTAAATGTTTCCAAATAAAACACCTCACAAGATACAGTTTTTACACAACAAAAAATGTGCTTCTTACATCTATTTAAGAAATACAAGCTTTCTTAAACGCTAGAACGGTATGATCATATATTTCTGATATTTAAAATTTTCACTAAAAGTACTAATTTTCTGAGTAAAAAAGGTAAATTTTCTTTGACAAACTCAAAAACTAATGTTCAGCAATTTTTGAAAATCATGTTTTGTAATGGATTACAACCTAATACGTATCAAACCTAATACGATAAGTTGAAGCAAACCATATTTTAAAGAAACAGTTTTCTTAACTCTACAGCACTTTTATAACCATATTGCCATATTGTCATTACCGTTATTATTAACTTACGTTATTTTTTTTTTGTTAAGCAAGTTGATATGTGTTTCATTAATGGTGTTAAAAATTTGGTTTGTAAAGTAAGTTTAAAGAACTAATTCTAAAACCAAAACAAATAACAGTTGATTAGTACAGAAATGCCAGAAATATCACAAAACTTGTGATATTTTTAACTTTAATTTTTATGAAAGCAATTAAATAATTGCTTTCATAATACCTTTCAATAATTTTTTTTTTTTTTATTTTAAGGCGAATAGCACATTGAGGATATTATCACCTCCCTAAATGTAAGTGTGAGAATAAAGTGTTAGTCATAAGTGTAAGTGTATGTTAGACTCGGGTATCATTATAATAATAATATAATTATATATATATATATACATACATAATAATAATAATATCATATATAATAATAATAATATATATTATAAAACATTTTCTTGTTTTATATTATAAAAACATCTTCTGTATATTATAACAAATACAGTTTCGAAAGTTAAATTTATGGGTGAACTATCGAATTCATTTGAAGTAAAAACGGGAGTCAGGCAAGGGATGGGCTCTCCCTTTATTGTTTAATTGTGCACTTGAGAAAGTAGTCAGGAATGGAAGAAAAATATAAAAAGTGGAATAGGATTGGGTTACAAAAAGAAGAATCTCAGAATTAGCTGTATTGCATTTGCAGATGATATGGCCTTGTTTGCTGAAACAATGGAGGAAGCAAGGGAGCAGATTCTTGAATTGAAGAAACAAGCAGCTAAAATAGGTCTAAACATATCGTTTGAAAAGACCAAAATCATGACAAACAACAAATACCCAAATAAATACCTTAAAATCCAAGAACAGAAAATAGAAATTGTAAAAGAGTTCAAATATCTTGGTGAATGGATTAGTTGGAATGCAGATGAGGGCAAGGCAATGGAATCCAGGAGAAACAAACTTGAATTGGCCTTCCAATTGTGAAAAGAAACATACAATAAGAAATCCCTTTCATGGGGGTCCAAAATTAAACATTATAAAACAGTGATCAAGCCGGAAGCACTGTACGCAGCAGAAACATTAACCATGAATCGCATAGGCCAGATAGAAAAACTTGAAATAACGGAAAGGAAAATCTTAAGAAAAATTATAGGAACAAAATTTCAGGATAATAAGGTTGTATATATAAGAAATGAAGCTCTCTATAAGAAAATTGAAAAACTGTCAGATACTATGAGAAAAAGGAGAATAAATTTTACGGCCATCTTCTTAGAATGAACTCCAATAGATTGACGAAACAGGTGTTTGATTTTTCCATAATCGTAGAAACAAAACCGAACTGGTTTAAAGAAATTGAAAAAGACCTAATAGAATTAAAAATTACAGAAGATTCATTGTTTGACCAAACTGCTAAGATAATTACCAAAGACGAAAGAATAAGATTCCAAGATAAAGCCAAAATAAGACCTAAACCTGTCATTTCGGAAGAGGAGAGGAAGAGAAGATCGGAAAGAATGAAGAGCTACTGGGAACAAAGAAAAGTACAGCGCGCAAGAAATGATTGATTCAGCGTACCCCAAAGAGGGTGAAACGAAAAAAAAAAAAAAAAACATTTTCTTGTTATTTTTTTTTTATGGCGAAAAGTACATTAAGGCTATTATCACCTCCCTAAATGTACGTGTGAGTGTAAAGTAGTGGTGGGGCAGAAAACACCAAACTGTTAAAAAAAACTGCTTTTCTATAAACGGAAACAAACAGTTTGATTTGGACTGGTTTATAATTTGTTAAACAAGGAACGGACTATTCTATTCAAACGTTGCCGCAAGCGCTAAAACTGTTTTCCTGCTGTTTGCCTACTAGCTGATTTTCTTCTACCTGCTTTTATGCTTTTTCCCTTTATTCCAAAGTTGCTTGTTGCTTGTAGTGAAGTAAGAACTGTTTGGTCAATGTCAACGTTTATCTCTATTTTGTTGCGAGTTGTAGTAACAACCTCTCACATTTTGTAGATACAGAGTCTAATTTTATTTTAAAATATTTTTTATATTTATTATCAATCATCAATATTTTTTAGTCAACTAAAAATATTCTAAATCATTTGCATTTTGGTAAATATGCAAAGGACTATTTAATTTTTAAGTAAAAAAAAAGAATGCTTCTATTAGAAATTCATTGTATTTCGTAAATATAAAATGGCATACATAATTATTACGTTTTGAGAATGTAATTTAATTATTACTACACTTATAAGGATTATTTTTATCTTTTCTAAATTCTTTATACCCAAACACAATTTCAGGACATGGTGGTAATGGGAATGAAAAAGTAGTCTTAGAAAACTGAACGTATGTGCTTTATGTTTTAGCTGCTAATACAACTTTGAGTTTCAGTTTTCTAAACCTGTTTTTTTTCCAACTGTTTAAAAAGCAGCTTTTTTCCTCAATTAACAGTTTGTTGATGTTTTTTAAAAATAGCAGAAACGCCCACCTCTAGTGTACAGTGTTCAAGTCGCAAGTGTAGTGTTGTAAACGTAAGTGTGTGTTAGACTCGGTACCACGAGGGTACCACTGCACCTAAATCCTCTAAATAGGTGCAGCTAGTCTATACCCCTTGTGGGGATATTACAATATATATATATATATATATATATATATATATATATATATATATATATGAATATAATTATAGATATTTATAAAAATGTCTGAAATAGCACTTAACTTTTTTTACAATTTAACTAGAATCTCAAAAAACAATGATTTAATTGTTTTTGTTGCAAAATACTGGTTTCTCAGGACGTTAAACATAATATTTTTTCTGAACAGAGATGATTGAAGCTGTTGCTTAATTAAGGTAAGTTAGGTTAGGTTGTATGTGCTTGTCCCTTGTAACTTTTTAAGCATTAAACAGGTGTCTTTTTTCTACAGGTGTTCTAATAGCAAAGAACTGTATTTTTTTTAGAGACAAAAGACCAATCTTGGGATGTCATCGATTGCCGCACATTTACCATAACTGGGCAAAGTTATATATAAGAGTAAATACAATGCAACACAGAACTACAAAACAAAAATCCAAACAACTTCCTCTAAAAAAAAATAAGCAGGATTGACTTACAAAAACATATTAATTATATAAAATCAATAAGAACATTTTAAACTTTATAATTAATATTCAATATCTTAATGAAGCTAACGGAAAAAAAAATTATTCCACACAACCAAATTTTGTTAGTTAAAGATACTATGTAACAGTGCAATTTTAAAGAAAAAAGGAACTCGTGCAATATTAATTGAAGAGAGAAGCAAGTTTTCAGTTTTACCTTCGTCCAATCGTTATTTGTCTGTCTCGTAATTAGTTTTTAAAACACA
>CM040182.1:4278366-4285866 GCA_022606455.1 Callitettix versicolor
ATATTTATCTACATTTTCTTTTTAATTATTCATGGTTTTTGACACCGTATAATTTAAATATGATAAAAAAAATATTTTATGAATCAAAATTCAGTTCAAGCTTGAGTTTTAGTTCTACAAAAGTCTTTTTCAATACAGTCCTCTTTTTTGCAAGTAAAATTTTGACAAAATATCATTTCTATATATGTATTATTGTTTCCTGGCAAAAAAGAAAAAGAAAAATTATTAAAAATTGGTTGAAAAGCTATGTTACATCATTTTTTTGCCCAAGTACATACATGCAAACTCATGCAAAACTGGCCAGAAATGTATGTATTTGACTTGGCCAAATGGCAGCAGCACTCAAAGGGTTTAACACACATGTGATGTGCTTTTATACAGCCATTGTGCAATTGGAACCCTTCCTGGACTTTTTTGTATAAAATATAAATTTTTCAAAAATTCATGCTTAATATCATAAAGTTTCACAGTTTCATATTAGTTACACAGTTCGGCTAACATCTACTGTAAGCCATTTATTTATGAGGATCAATATATCAAATTAAAAAAATAATAAAATTCACATTCTGTACCATTAAAAATAAAAATAAATCATAATATATTGATTTTTTTTAATCTTACATTTTGAAAACAATAATGTATTTCTAATCATTACATTTTTTTGTTTTAGAATTGGAAATGTAACAAATCTGCCATGTTCAGTAATTTTGCTAGCACAAGAAATTAAGGATACATTGTTATACCCACGGAAGCTGTTCAATACACAGATTGTTGTTAAATTATGTTCCCAAATTTTAGAGGATTTTTCACTGGTCAATTTCCTATAATTAAAGAGATTTACTTGCCCTGATTAGCTTTCATCCAAACTGTTCATCACATATTCACGGTAGGCACCACCTTCCACTCAACCACACACAACTCTATGCGAGTTAAACAGAAAAATTATCGCCCGATCCGGAATATCAAATCACTCGTATCTAATGCATTACGAGGTTTGTCCAATAAATACGCGAACTGGTCGAATATGGTGGCCATTACGGAGAGTTAAGCCACGACCACTGGCCTCACGTGTTGTCTGGGACCCAATGAGCCGTCAGTGCTTGGCAGAACGTTACGCTGTGCGGATCTTGCGAGTAGGGTTATTTTTAGTTTTGCATTATTTTTTTGTTCGTCGATATGGAAATTGACCAATTCACTGAACAACGAATTAACATCAAGTTTTTGGTAAAGCTTGGTAAAATTACCAAGAAATTGCTGAAATGTTGAGAGTTGTTTATGGTGATAATGCTATGAAGAAAACAGCCATTTTCAAGTGGATTAAGCGCTTTAAAGAAGGTCGAGAAGACGCCACGGATGATGCAAGAATTGGACGACCTTCAACCTCTTGTGTGCATGAAAACATTGATCGTGTGCGGCGTCTTGTCCTTACTGATCGCCGAAAAACTGTCCGAATGATAGCTGAAGAACTAAATTTAGGAAAATCAACAGTGCACACAATCTTAACCGAGCATTTGGGCTTAAGAAAGGTTTGTGCGAAAATCGTGCCAAAACTGCTGACTCGCATCAAAAGTTGAGAAGAGTCGAATGTGTTACTGACTGGAAAAATTCCATGGAAAATGATGTTGGATTCTTAAATAGGGTTATCACTGGTGATGAATCGTGGTTTTCGAGTATGACCCCGAATCGAAATCGCAAAGCATTGAGTGGAAAGCAACAGGTGAAGCTCGAACAAAAAAAGGAAAAGCCGATCAAAAATCAAAGTCATGCTCCTGGTTTTCTTTGATATCAAAGGTGTTGTTCATCATGAATCGTTTGAGAGATCGAGTGCGTCGTGTGCGACCACATTTGACTCAAAACGATGGATGGATTCTTCATCAAGACAATGCACCCGCACATTCGGCTTTGATTGTTCGCCAGTTTCTGGCTAAAAATTCAATCACTATCCTTGATCATCCCCCTTATTCACCGGACCTCGCCCCTGCAACTTTTTTCTATTCCCTAAATGCAAAAATGTGATGAGGGGACAGCATTGGGGAGATGTGGACACAATAAAACAAGAAACGATGAGGAGACTGAAAAGCCTGACTTCCGAGGACTTCCAAGGGTGCTTTGAAGAGTGGAAAAGAAGATAGGATAAGTGCATAGCAGTGAATGGAGAGTATTTTGAAGGGGACAAGATCAATGTAGATGAAATTTTGTAAAATAAAGTTTTTATGACCTTAGTTCGCGTATTTATTGGACAAACCTCGTATTCTGGCCAACGCCATCACACCATTTGGATCTCTGACTGACAGACTGACATTTTACCTAAGCCACTTACCATTGTAATATCAATGTTCTGGTATGTTAAACAAATTATTCTTTACTGCCTAATATTTAAATAAAAATTACTTCTGAAAAAAAACATTATAACTAAAGAATGCTGAGATTTTATTTACAAAGGCTATCTAGAAAATAACTCAGTAACATGGCAAGGAGCAGGGCTAGTGCTGCTATCTTGGTGTGTAGTTGTTTCCTCACTCAGTGCACATCCAGTTGTGGTAGCATGAGTTTAGTGTTGCCTCTGGTTAGTGAATTGTACATTTTTAAAATGTGTGCTGTAATAGAAAATCCCGCCAGGTGAGAAGTGCGATCGATGATCAGGTTTTCGTTAGTAGAAAAGAACAAGGCAATTGAAATTTATTGGAAACTTTGTAAAATACGAGGGCTATTCAGAAAGTAGATTACGTTTTTGGATAAAAAAAAAACTAAGTACAGGAAAAAAATTTTATTATATACATTTGAAAGAGGAACTAAAATACTATTTTTCGACATAATCGCCAAACAAATTTAGACATTTGTCATATCGGTGAACTAGCTTTGAAATTCCCGTGTCATAGAATTCCGCCGCCTGTGACGCCAGCCAGTCAGTCACGCCCGTGAGGGACAGGAAAGGTGTTCTTCTGGTTGACTTCCTAGAACGTGGAGCAACCATAAACTCAGAAAGGTATTGCCAAACATTACGAAACTTAAGACGAGCTATCCAGAACAAGCGGAGAGGAAAACTGAGTGCAAAAGTGTTGTTTTTGCACGACAATGCCCGCCCTCACACGGCAAATCGAACAAAGACGTCTTGACGGCCTTCAAGTGGGAGATTTTCCTCATCCACCCTACAGTCCGGACCTGGCACCTAGTGATTTCCACTTATTCCGAAGATGAAGACTTGGCTTGCAACACAGCGCCGATGACGGACGCAGATCTCGCGTGGGCGTGACTGACTGGCTGGCGCCACAGGCGGCGGAATTCTACGACACGGGAATTTCAAAGCTAGTTCACCGATATGACAAATGTCTAAATTTGTTTGGCGATTATGTCGAAAAATAGTATTTTAGTTCCTCTTTCAAATGTATATAATAAAATTTTTTTCCTGTACTTAGTTTTTTTTTTATCCAAAAACGTAATCTACTTTCTGAATAGCCCTCGTATGTGGAAACAACACGATGAGAGAAGGTGGAGTGGGACAGTAATGCATTACTTTTTAAAATGGCAACACTAATGTTCATAATGAAGAGTGAAGTGGCTGACCGAGGATTGCGGCTGATGAAGTGAATGAGAAAATTCTTGAAAGCTTTACAATTTTGGAGCTCTCATTTGAATTTCCCTAGATTTCACAGAAAGACTGTCTATGGACTACAGACACAAAAGTTTTGCTAGGAAATCAAGGAAATGTTTGCAGAAATTATCAGCTAAAAAAAAAAAATTATGGCAACTGTTTTTTAGGACAGGAAAGGTTTACTTTTGCCAATTTTCTCGAACACAACAATAACCTCTGGAAGGTATCATGAAACATTAAAAATATTAAGAAGAGCAATCCAAAACAAATGCTAGGGAGTGCTTAAGTTCAGAGGTTTTGTTTTTTTAACAACAATGCATTCTTGCACTTGGCCAGGAAGTGTTTCACCATCCTCCATATTGTCCAGATGTTCAGATCTCAAAGCACGGGACTACCACTTGTTTCTGCATCATAAGGCTTGCAACATGGTACTTTGACAATGATGTGTAACTAGTGGCTGAAGTCTCGGGTGGTAAACTTCTATGACAATGGTATCAAAAAAACTGTGTACCATTACAATACGTGCTTTAATCTAATATAATAAAAAAAAATGTTTTTGTGCCACTTTGTTTTTATTACAAAAGCGTAAGTTACTTTGTGGATAGCTCTTATATATATATATATATATATATATATATATATATATATATATATATATATATATGTATGTATGTATATATATATATACACACAAAACACACACATTAAAACAGACATCTGGTAAAACCAGATGTGGTACTAAAAGGATTTATATATATATATATATATATATATATATATATATATATATATATATATATATATGTATGTGTGTGTGTGTGTGTGTGTGTGTGTGTGTGTGTGTATTTCATTTGTTTTATAAAAACAAAATGAGACAGACAAGTAAGCATTTCAGATATATGTATATAGTAAAGTTATTTTTATTTTCTTCCTCTCTGAAGCATGGGCACATAATTACAACAATAATAAAGCTTAACCCTTTTAGGACTGATTGATATCATCACTTAAAAATTAAAAAAAAGAACTGACGTTATTTCATCAATTATTTTTTTAACATTTAAACTAACATTACATTTATTTATATTTACACATTTAACTACTTAAAATTGGCATACATTTAAAAAGAAACATTTTATTCCCTGAAAAAAAAATGTTTTCCAAATTAGAATTGTTTTTTTACTGTGTAACTTTGAACACAAAATTTATTAAAAAAAAATTAAAATCACATTTATAACAAAATCTCAGTTATAAATGTTTATAAATGTTATTTATAAAAACATTTATAAAAATGTTTTTGATATTGTGAATTCATTATCATTTGAAAGAGTTTTACAAGGAAAACAGTTTTTTTTAATATGTTAAAAAGTACAATGGTTATGATTATTTTGGTTTTAATCTTTTTTTTTCTTAATGTCAATACTTTGTCAGACTAATGAGAACAAGGAATTGGTAATAACAGAATGAGTAAAACTTATGGGAGTAAATGCAGCCTCGAACCAAGAATCTTGAAGAGCATAATTCCAGAGATGCAACAGACTAACCGGCGACCTAGCCAGCCTGGCCTTAAATCTTTATAAAAGTCAAATTTACTGTAGCTTTTTTTACTGTACACAGAAAAAATATAGTCCTAAAAGGGTTATAATTTTAACTTGCTTCAAGTTGCAAAAAAAAAAATCGTTCATTTTACCCACAACCAAAGCACTATCAATATATCTGATTGTGATCTTGCCGCTTTACTACAAAATAAAAATAGATTTACAGGAGAATAGTTATGGACTAAACTATCGCTCAGATAAAGCAGCAATCCTAACTAAACTTTTTACCTGATTTGTATTTGCTACTAGTCCTCCGTGTTTTTCAAAAAATCTAAATATCATTTCTTCTGCATATGTTAAAATGTTACATTATGTTCACCTATAATTACCTATAAGGCCATTACGTCCTTTACTATCACACTTCTCCAAATCTGTAAAAATGTCAGATTGAAAATTTTGATTAATAAGGTAAAAGATTCAGTATTGTGAAAATAATAAACTGAATTTCAATTTCTGTTGTAACACAAGACTATCGAAAAGGAAGAAGAAAAACAGAAGACAGGAATAAAAATGTAGAGTGAAAACAGTCTCAAAAATAGAATACAGAACAAAAAGATAACATTCAGATAAATAATACATTGATAAAAAAATGAATTTATATAATAATAATTAGTGGTACTTTATATTTAGACAAAATTAGCCACAATAGCCGTACAGTTTATGAAAACTTCTTTTTACATATACAAAGCGATTTTCTAAAAAGCAATAGTTAACACTGTTTAGGGGTTTGAAAATAGGTAAATTTTTAGAGAAAATAGAACCCTGATATACTGCAATTAACATCATCAACTTGTTTCATATAAACCATTAATGTCTGTTTAGTTCAAGTGCAATCAAGAATAAGGCAGTATAACTTAAAACTGAAAAACTGAATTCTCTTCATATCTCTGAATAGAATTTCCATACTCAATCAGGTCTAAACAATCCCCATCAGGCTTTACCTTAACCAAAAAGGGTTGAAAACAATACTTTTTAAAAAAAAATCTATGGTCAGTATTAGTGTCGACAAGAAACACTTAAAAATGTGAACTTTTCATATGACTTGCACGTAAACTTTTAACATACATTAATCAGTTACCACTTAAATTAGGATAGTGGGCAGCAAGCCACTATGATGCACAACTATAACTGAACATACTGTTACAGGATTTACAGAATCTTGCAAATATGTTCCTTCCCCCCCCGGAAGGAATCAGAACCTAAATCTCTATCCTTTACACTTCCTATTAAGTCCTTCCCAATCCCTATCCTTATTCTTCTAGGCCAAGATGGAACAGCATACATTGAAGACTGTGTAGCTAAGAGGAAATTTGGCTTTAAGTATGCGTGGACTCTGGATACCAGGCCACCTCCAGTTTTAATCTAACCTTATCTATGCTTGTGTTATGATTAAGGCCGATGCACCATTTGCTAGGAGTAAGGGTTCCTTCGAATAATTTTCTATCGGTGGTTCATTATAAAAATTACCTTTAATTATTTGAAATGTTCTACCTTACAAATATTGTGGGTGGCAACCCCAAGAATGAACACTACTGTCTTATGTAAAATTAAACGTTCCCCAAAATATATATTAATCCCTTTAAACCAAAATAATAAAAGGGGGAAGAAGTGTACGCTAAACAATCGTCTACTTACTTTTATCGCCGATTTGCCACTTCTCGGCACCGCCCAGTTGGAACAGAAAAGCCACACAGTCTTCACAGAAAAGTCACCTGGAGTAAACTGACTTTCCGGCCCTGCCGGAATCGACTGTCCACGCCCTACCTCTTCCCCATGCTTTTGTTTCAACTGCTGTTCTACATACCGTGTTGCTTATTGCAACAGGCAGTACATTAGCAGTTTCATAATTTTGCCTATGTTTCTTTTTGTCAATAGTGTTCATTCTTTGGCTGTGACCTCATTATCGTATTCAAAACCAGCAACCAATAACTAATATTTTTTCTAAATCCTAACACTTGTATTTATTTCCCTAGCTATTTGTGGAATTTTAACAGCTGAAAACAGGTTGAAAAAACCCACTTTTGGAGAACTAGCAAAAGTGGACCTGAAGGGAGGAAATAAAATGGAGGTGGAGGAAACGAAGGTTGTAGTTAACCTCATGGAACCAAAAAGCGATGGATCCCACCAGACTATGGGAACATTAGGTGGGCATGCCTAACCTGTAACGGAAGAAGTGAGAGAAAGTGTTGAACATATCTCAGTAAATTTGTCTACAGAAGTCTACTGCAAGCATAAAAGTGCAAACTGGAAAAACAGGAGGCAGTAGCAAAGATGTTTCTAAATCTACAAGCAGGAGACCTTACATGGATCAAA
>CM040182.1:4288366-4763366 GCA_022606455.1 Callitettix versicolor
GAGCTATGAGCAGGCAGAATTTTGTAAATATAATTTTGCGCAAAGCAGTAAGACAGTTTTGCGAAATCTGCACAACACACAGTTTCTTGTTGTTATATTTCTTGCGAAATAAACAGTTTTACTAATCTGCACAAAATTAGGTAAAAAATACCAATATATAATTGATAACAAATATAGGCTGACTACAACACGTAATTCAAAACAAAATATTGAAGTACTCTAATTATATAAAGAGTGTGATATATGAGAAATGTTACACATATGTAAATAAAATTTGAGCTATCTAGAGACAAATCGAAATTTCAGGAACCTTCATCATTTTGTATCAGACCTGTATTTGTATATACTGATGGCTCTAGAATGGAAGGAGAAACATGAGCTGGAATATATTGTGACCACTTCTCGCACTACATTGCTTTAAGCAGCAATTATACAGTGTTTGAGGCAGAATTGATAGCTGTAAATGAGGCTCTTGAACAGCTGATTGTGAGACCATGGCTGAACACAAACATAGTGGTCTTAGTTGACCATCATCATCATAATCATGATGATCATCATATAATCATGATAATCATCATAATCATAATCATCTCTGCAGGCAATAGCCAATAATGATAATCCAAAAAGCAAAGTAATACAAAATATCAGACAGAATTACAAGATTGTAAGAAATAATGTTGGCAATATCGCAATGCAGTGGGTCCCTGCACATGTGGGATTGATGGGAAATGAAGCTGCGGATAATTTGGCGAAGAGAGGAACAAAAATTATTCAAAAGCCAGCAGGCTCCCTGTCATTACAAGCAGTTATAAGAAAACTAAAAACAGACTCACATGAAATTTGTTAGTGAAATGAAGAAAAACCTACAAGACAAAGCTTATGATCCGTTTAATCTTTTTAAGGAAAATAAGATGCTTCCACGCAAAATAGCTGTAGCAAATTTCCGCTTGGAAACTGGTCACGATTGTCTTGCCAAGCATCTCCAAAGGATGAGACTAATAACCTCTGACAAGTGCAAGATTTGTTCAAAAGATGTGTATGTTATGGACAAGGATCGCTTACTGATCTGCGAGGGCCTGGATAGAGGGAAGCAGGGACTATGGGACTTTCCTGGATTGTATTGGGAGGCAAGATCCAAAATGGTGTGAACCAAAAGGAGCCATTGGAAGAAGATTTTGTATCAGACCAACAGATACAGCTTGAGACAAACTTATTGGTCAATGCGCAGCAAGTCCTTAACATACTGCATTAACTGAATGAATGAATTTGTAGGGTTACTATTGCACTGTGACCTTTGTAGATCTTGTTCCCCCTTTCTGTATTATATCACATGCTCAGTTACAACGCCTTCTTTCCTCATAGTCTCTTCATAAAATCTAGGTTTTGGAGATGAATCAAGTAGTTCCCACTTCTGCTTTTAACTGATGTCTTCACAGTTCATTCTTGAGGTGCTTGCAGTTGCTTTCTCTGCTAATTTCCTTTATTTATTTATTTTTTTTCCCTTGTTGTAGACATTTTGTTTCATTTAGCCAACCTTTTTCTTATGCGGTAAGATCCCACTAATTCTATTTTACATTCTTACTTATTTATAGGAACATTCTCAAGTAGCTAAGGAAATGAGGTCTGCCTATGCAGAGCCCTGCATGTATAAGTAAGACTAAGGTACACTTAGAGGTCACCAGATACACCATTAGGCCCATGTCACTCACTCTAGATGAGTGAGAGTAATATGAGCTAGAGGTACGATGGGACTGCTAAGACCAACAGCTGCTCATTTCAGCTACCTCTGCTGGAAACCATGTTAATTACTTCAGAGAGTCAGTCTCCTACAAAAATCACTTGTTCCTTTCTGTGTGTGATTAGGTTAACAGTCTAACTAAACTGTGTATAACTTTATAACATGGGTATACAGCATGTCCCCATACACCCTGATACTTGGTACTAGGAATGTTGATACTTTCAGTACTGATTAGTATGAATATTTTTCTTTCGATACTGACAGTATAATACTAAGTTATCGATAACAGCACTTAAATACAGTGGTACCCCCGTTAACGGTTAGCGTTTATGTTTTGTTATGACTTATGTTTTCTATAGACTTATGGAAAACATTTTTTGTTCAAAAATTGAAAACAGGATTTAAACAACAATTTGAAACTCTCACACAAACAAACATTTAATGTTTTTGTTAAATTTGAAAATCAAAAGTATGTAACACGATAATATTATAAATGTTTAAATTTGTTAACACGCTAACAAATTAAACATACAGTAAATTAGTTGGCACAGGAAGTAAAATTAGGTGTGGTGACACAAAAAGGAATAGGAGAAGGGTAGAAGAACAGATAACTAAGAAAAATGGAAGTTATTGTCCTACAAAAACCAAACACCAATAAATCAAAGGCTTGTTTTTATTAACTCAGCGCAATGTTTGGTGCTGTTGTTTTTTCAAACAGTGATTTTGAATATTTTTTTAAAAGATTACTTATGATTTTAGGCTGTTTTTACAGAACTATATTGTGGCATCATTGCTGTTTACATTGCATTAAACTTCAAACACGGATTTACCGTTTATGTGTGTTATTATTAACTACATGTAAAGCGCGTTAAACATTCTGACAGCCATTAAATGTTAAGGTTTATTCCTATTTTCCTTGATTTGTTCTCAATGAAAACAGTGTTAAAATGGCGCCTGTTATTTACGAACTTCGCGATTTGACTTTTTTGTGTTAGGTTCACCACCTAACAACAGTGTCAATTAGGTCATAGTATATATTTTTTTTCTATCGTTTTAATGATTAAACATGTTACCTACTACCCGGTAGCAATTTTGAGGTTATGCAGATCACTTTTATTTTCGTTTTTTATATTTCCTGTGCTTTGGATTTATTTTGGATTATTGCTTTTGGGCAGGTAATAAAGCATTTTAGTACAGAAATTACAGAAAAATTGAATAAACCTATACTGCATATTATCATTCAGCCCTTTATCCGAAACTGAACTGTTATGTGTGTCATTTTTCATTCTGTGAATTAGACCATTATCCGATGTGACCGTTGTTCAAATTAACCGTTAGTCAGGGTACCACTATTCTGTATGGTGATAGTCAAAATTGTGTCACATTTTATCTGCATATCACTTTCCCAAACAAAGAGAAGGTTTATCAAAAACCAGGAAATAAACAATTGACTATTTATGCAGCAAAGTGTCGCCTTTATCTACATTTTTCTTACTGATTTATTGTTATCTTTATCTAACAGCAGTAACCATTTGACGTTCATACCTGAGTACGTCATTGCTTTTTTTAATATACTTCCTTGTATTTGTACATTACAGTAATAATAAAGTTCCTACTTAGTTTTTTCTCAATACTAAAGTGTAATAATTTTCACAAAGTAGGTTCACACTACAGTAGCCCACATTATTCCTTTTTTTTAATATACTTTATATTTGTACAATATTATCTTACTTACGTGTGTATTATTTAGTTTTTTCCCGTGTTACTTACGTGTGTATTAATTAGTATTGTGGAATTTTCAAGAATTAGATTCACAATACGTTAAAAATGCCAAATCATTTTGAAATGTTTAATTAATAATGATTATTGTTATATTGTTTTTTTTTTAATATATCAAATTTGTTGTATCTATACATTTTTAAAGAATTAAATAAAGTATATCTTTAGTTTTTTCACATTGGTAAAATGTAATTTTCACGAATTTTAGGTTAAAATTCATAAACTAATTATTTAAACAATATTTTCTTATTAAGTATAGTTTGTTATTTGACATCTTGACTGTCAACTGGTATTATAAATAATAACAGAATGTTTAATTATTATTACAGCTATTATTGGAAATATTTTATTAAAACAGAACAACTTTATTTGATATCATTAGTATCAATACTTTTCATCCAATATTATCGGAATATTGTTAATATTATCCAATATTGTATAGATACCAAAAATTGTATCAAACTGGATATTGGAACATCCCTACTTGGTACTGTACCATATTTTATGTTATTTCATTTCATCTGGATATTCATTAATTTATATTACAGAGAGCTCAAATTAGTCTGCATTAATGAGGTTTGATGTATATTTTTTTATTTAGAAATCATTTATCTATTTTGGCATTATACACAAATATTAATCGCTTCCTGTTTGGCTTTGCTGTAGCCAAGTAAAAAGTGAAATGTTTTTCAAAAAACAGAATGTCAATCTCATTGGAACAAAATTTTAATTTTAGCAATCCTTACAATAGGGTTAACAACACATCTTTTCAAATTATTATGAAAAAGAAAGACCCAAGTAATTGGTTTACTAAATAAACACAATCCAAAAAAACCCTACAGAAACTTTGTTTGTTGATTTGGACCTTTGTTTACAACTTTGAAATACATAATTTACTTAATATGGTTTTAAAGATGTATTTATGCTGTAG
Organism: Callitettix versicolor; assembly: GCA_022606455.1. NCBI lineage: Eukaryota > Metazoa > Arthropoda > Insecta > Hemiptera > Cercopidae > Callitettix > Callitettix versicolor. Next base: position 4,292,815 of record CM040182.1, read on the forward strand.
AATGTACATGTCACTTGTTCATTAAAGACATGTTCTCAACAACTTGTTTTTAAATACGAGGTATGTCCATAAAGTAAGTTCCGTTTCAATTTCTCTACGCTGCAGCGCTGCGATCGTAGTTCCGCACATGCACGGTAGACGCTCTGTATCAAGGAGAAGAAACATGCACCATTTTGAGATCGCTGTCAGCCATGTATGCTTTGTTGTGCTTGTTTACAATTTCGGTGTTGATTGAAAATCCCGCCGCTTGTGAAATCATATCTGTGATTCGTTTTCTGAATGCTAGGAAAGTGAAACCAATTGAAATTTATCGGCAAATTTGCAAAGTTTACGGACAAAATGCGATGAGTGATTCAATGGTGAGAAGATGGGTTCGACAGTTCAATGAAGGACGTAGTGAAGTGCATGATAAAGAACGAAGTAGGCGTCCATCTTTGGTTACAGAAGAACTGGTTCATGAGATTGATGACAAGATCCAGGAAAACCGCAAGTTTACACTTAGTGCTCTCGCTATGGAATTTCCCCAAATCTCACGATCACTAATTCATGAAATTGTTATCGAAAAACTGAAATTTCATAAACTTTGCTCATGTTGGGTACCAAAGATTCTTACTGAGCAACACAAAACAAACCGGATGGGTAGTGCACTTCAGTTTTTGACCCGTTATGATGAAGGCGGCGAAGAATTTCTGACACAGATAGTCACAGCAGATGAAACTTGGGTTTCTTACTACACTCCTGAAAGTAAGCGGCAATCAATGGAATGGAGGCACACTTCATCCCCAGCAAAAGTTAAGCCGAAACAAATTTTGACACCTCGAAAAATGATGTGCACAGTGTTCTGGGACTGGAAAGACATCTTTCTCATTTTTTCCTACCGCATGGTCAAACAATCAAAGCAGATGTTTATTGCGAGACACTTAGGAAATTGCGCCTCGCAATACAGAATAAGCGCCGAGGATTGCTGTCAAAAGGTGTTTTTCTTCACGACAACGCACGACCACACACTGCAAATGTGACGAAAAACCTCCTACAGGGATTTGGCTGGGACGTGTTTGACCATCCTCCGTACAAACCTGACCTCGCTCCTAGCGACTTTCATCTCAAGTCTTTCCTTGGCGGTCAACACTTCAACAATGACGAAGAGCTGAAAGAAAATGTTTCCAACTGGTTGAAGACACAGGCGGCAAACTTCTATGAAGAAGGTATACAAAAACTTGTGCCTCGCTATGACAAATGCCTGCAAAATTTCGGCAGTTATGTGGAAAAGTAGTTTAAGAGTTGTAGAATTTTGTGCAATAAATAATTTTTCTGTATCTGTACACAATTTAATTTTATTACCAAACGGAACTTACTTTCTGGATGTACCTCGTATCTCTATAAAATTAAGTAAAAAACATTTAAATCAGATCTTGTCGGACATTTCTTCTTAAATTGTTTTTCCTATTTGAGATCCACTACTTAATCTATCACCTACAGAACAAGTATCTTTACAGAACAAGTATGTATTAATTAAAACTTTAAAAAATCCTATAACTTTCAATAAACTTTTGATTGTACAAACTTTTTTTAAAGTGTACACCTTCAACAACGAATTTTGTAATGTCACACTACTTAAGTTGAAGAAACCGTGATCAATTATTTTTAAAAAACAATAAAATTTAATAAAATCATTGTGATAATTAATATTACAATACAACAATATTACACATATGTGACAAAAATATGTAACAACAGATTGTGGACCACTATAACAGGTGTGTGAAAGTTGTTATTGAAACTATACATTTTATAAAGCCCTGTTAATAAGAAAATCCACTTAAACCGGAAAAAAATTAAGAAAATAACAAAAAAGATATGAAGAAACAATGTAAACTAAAAAATAAGATATGAAAACCAGTTATCAATGTAACAAAATTAAAAAAATACATTTAAAAAGTTTTAAAAGATTACAATAATACTAATAAAACAAGCTTAAAATTATGTAGAACTAAAAGTTTGTTTGTATATAAATTTTATAAAAATCCAAGCTCTATGAGTTTAATGTAAACATCTTTTTAATATTTCCTACAGAAAGCTTAAAAAAAACTTGGCTGTACTTCTCTGATGAAGCGAAGAATCTCTAGCTTTAAATGCAGTATTAGGTGATTATGCCAGCATCTTAAAACCATTGTCTGCTGAAGTAGTAGTGGCGTGCTGCTCGACATATTACAGAAGGCCAGATTAAAGGCAACCTTGGACACTAGGGGCAGTAACAAGGTAGGACAAGAGAAAATCTGTATTGGGCCCCGAGCCCAAATGGAACCCTTTACTTTAATTTTAAGACCCTAGATAAAGAAACTACTTAAATGATCTGTGCAGTTAAAAGCAAAATACCCCAACGATCTAAATGTCTCAATTGATGATAAGATTGTACACGTAAAAAAAGTGCACAAAATGATATTTGAAAACACAGCTAAAGGCCAGTAAGGGTATAAAAAGATCTTTTAAACAACATTTTTAAATTATGACATGAAAGAATTTTTCCACAAATATGCATAGCAATAAGAATTTTTTTCACAATTCCAATAACAGTTGTAAAGAATGAGCATAACAGAAGGGGAATGAGCAAGATGTTGTTTATAAAGAAATTCCTTCGTTCAACCATGATAGAAGAACACATGAAAAGTTGTACTTTGCTTTCAACTGAAAAAGAAATTTCAAGAAACATAGATTTCGACAGCGTAATAAGAGACTTTGCTACATTAAAGATAAGAAGGCTACTTTAATGATTTGATTCTGATTTTTTTAAAATGTTAACCTTCAAATCAAGCATTAAAGTAATCTACTTTTTAGAAGGGTAATTTTATTTTTTGGAAAATGACTTCATTTAACTGTATTGTTTCAATTTAATTTTCTATTTACACTAGTCAACATTTATCATATATGTGTAACACTTAAACATAATTGTGAAGTAGTGGTGGGTATGGGCGCCCATTGTGCTGTACTGGGCTCCACAATTTCTGCACGACACACACTGACTATTGTCGATTTCGGTTTTGCCATCATATCAGAGTTACTGTAAACTTCTCGGGTGACTGATTAAATGTTTGATAACCTTCATCATCAGCAAACGACTACTCATCAGTATCATTACCATTTGCTGTCTCACAGAAGAGACTGTGAGACCTCAAAGACAATGTTTTATTCATTTTCTTGATTAGGGATGTCAACATAACTAAGACTTGTCACCAATCAGTACTGCACTAATTCCCCTTCCTTCCTTCCACTAGATGTGGGATCACATTTTTATACTTGACTATAATTACGTACCATGCATAACAATATAAAATACCCTTACCAGCTAGAGGAACAGTGTGTGCATCAGATTTAGAAGGCTGTGGAGCAGTACTGTACATGTAATGAAAGAGTTGATCAGTCAAGCTGCGAGGAATTCCGCCTCCTCTGTCCGACATCTTTACAAACAAATAATTCATTTAATCTTGATTACTTGAATATTAAATAAACCGCATACAAAAATATTTAAAAAATTCTAAATATTTTAGGTTATCATTTAAACATTACACAGAATGTCTCACATTTAACTAAATTATTTAAAAGAGGTTTAAATGAAACAATTAAAACATATGTACGAGGTTTGTCCAATAATTACGCAAACTGGTCGAATATGGTGGCCATTACGGAGAGTTAACTCTCCGCCACGCCGACTGGCCTCACGTGTTGTCTGGGACCCAATGAGCCGTCAGTGCTTGGCAGAACGTTACGCAAAGCGGATCTTGCGAGTAGAGTTATTTTTAGTTTTGCATTATTTTTTTGTTCGTTGATATGGAAATTGACCAATTCACTGAACAACGAATTAACATCAAGTTTTTGGTAAAGCTTGGTAAAAATTACCAAGAAATTGCTGAAATGTTGAGAGTTGTTTATGGTGATAATGCTATGAAGAAAACAGCCATTTTCAAGTGGATTAAGCGCTATAAAGAAGGTCGAGAAGACGCCACGGATAATGCAAGAATTGGACGACCTTCAACCTCTTGTGTGCATGAAAACATTGATCGTGTGCAGCGTCTTGTCCTTACTGATCGCGAAAAACTGTCCGAATGATAGCTGAAGAACTAAATTTAGGAAAATCAACAGTGCACACAATCTTAACCAAGCATTTGGGCTTAAGAAAGGTTTGTGCGAAAATCGTGCCAAAACTGCTGACTCGCATCAAAAGTTGAGAAGAGTCGAATGTGTTACTGACTGGAAAAATTCCATGGAAAATGATGTTGGATTCTTAAATAGGGTTATCACTGGTGATGAATCGTGGTTTTTCGAGTATGACCCGAATCAAATCGCAAAGCATGGAGTGGAAAGCAACAGGTGAAGCTCGAACAAAAAATCAAGGAAAAGCCGATCAAAAATCAAAGTCATGCTCCTGGTTTTCTTTGATATCAAAGGTGTTGTTCATCATGAATTCCTTCCTGAGGAAAAACGGTAAATTCTGAGTTCTACCTTAACGCTTTCTCAAGCGTTTGAGAGATTGAGTGCGTGGTGTGCGACCACATTTGACTCAAAACGATGGATGGATTCTTCATCAAGATAATGCACCGCACATTCGGCTTTGATTGTTTGCCAGTTTCTGGCTAAAAATTCAATCACTATCCTTGATCATCCACCTTATTCACCGGACCTCGCCCCCTGCGACTTTTTTCTATTCCCTAAATGCAAAAATGTGATGAGGGGACAGCATTGGGAAGATGTGGACACAATAAAACAAGAAACGATGAGGAGACTGAAAAGCCTGACTTCCGAGGACTTCCAAGGGTGCTTTGAAGAGTGGAAAAGAAGATGGGATAAGTGCATAGCAGTGAATGGAGAGTATTTTGAAGGGGACAAAATCAATGTAGATGAAATTTTGTAAAATAAAGTTTTTATGACCTTAGTTCGCGTATTTATTGGACAAACCTCGTATTCCTATTCCCTTCTCGAACCTGTAAGAAAACTATTAAAAAATTAGTCTAATTAGTAAAACGTATCATCACGTTCATGATGGTCATATATGGAAATTTATAACATTAAACAAACACATTTTTTTTTTTTTTTTTAAAGAAGAAATTCGATTCAAGAACAAATAACATACAAATCCTGATGATGGTAAGGGTTAATTTGCATTTACACCCAAACAATACATTACTTTCATTTGTTACTCAGACTTCTTAATGGGTAATTACGAGGGTTGATCAAATATAAACGAGACTGACTTTCTAAAAACTTTTCCGATGGACATTGAACTCTAAAGGGTGGGGTTTCAGGTAGCCTGGGAGGTTTGGGACGGGCGTAGACGGGCAACATTTCCGTTCGGACCCTTTAGTATAAAACTATACAATGAGTGAGAGTGAAGTGCACGTTTCCGTGGAGCAGAGAATTATTATTAAGTTTTTGGCCAAGGAGGGGTCAATCCGACTGAAATCGTTAGTAGATTGACAGCTCAATACGGGACAGGACCCTGTCAAGAGCTCGCGTTTTTGCTTGGCACAAGGAATTCACCGAAGGGACGGAAGCAGTAGAAAACCTCAGCCATGATCGTCGCCCACTGACTTGAAGGTAATGGCCACTGTATTTTTCGACAATCAAGGCGCCTTTCAGATTTCCTCCAGCAACGACGCACAATAAATGCACAGTATTATTGCGATGTTTTAGAGGCCATAAAACAGTCTTTTTCGTAGGAAAAGGAAATCTAAACCGGCGAGAAACGTCATTCTTCTTCACGATAATGCCCGACCATATTCGGCGAACGCTACGAGGCTTAAATTATCAAAATTGGAAACCAATTAATCTACAGTCCAGACCTTGACTATCACCTTTTAGAAAATAAGATATTTGCGGTTTGGCTCAGACTCAATGAACGCCTCACAAATTGAATTTTTGGGAAAAAAGATGGAGACTATGTAGAACATAAGTTGTATCAAGAATATGGGCAATAAATTTTTTTAAAACTACAGTTTATATTTGATCAACCTTGATTCAAAATTTCAATTAACAAATTTTAGAAAATCATAATTTTTTGTTATTTTTTGACCTATACAACTTCTATGGGCACTTAAAACTACAGTTTAGTAACTTGATCAAAATTGTTAAAACAAATTTTGAAAAAATCATTTTTTGTTAATTTTGTAATAATTCTTTTTATGAAAAAAGGCTTAATTTTTGTGTAATTAAAATATGGTTATTAGATATGAATAAACATACCTCTATGCCCAGTATCACCCAAACTGTAAAAATCTTCAATAAAAAATCAAGTCTTCATTGACGTACACCCATATACACACTTATTATTTCTTATTATTTAATTTTAATAAATTTGACATGTACTTACTTATTTATATTTATTTATACTTCTTCACGTTAGTATGACTGCTTCACGTTAGTATTTTGATTTTCCTTTAAATCTTATCCTAGATTTTATTAATGAATTTCTTATTTTTATTTCTGATTAAATTTCAGCTTAGTTACTTTTTGAGTTAGATTTTTCAAGATCAGAGATTGTCCAATTTCAAGATGTCAGTCGTACATTTAGTAAATTGAATTCCTTGGGCTTAGCGGTTTCCTTCATGGCAATGATTCTAGTATAATTTCACCAGAATTAACCCTCAAGATTTCCACTTTTTTATGGAAGGTTTTTATTTCCTTTCTACTTTACTTTACTTTGCTTTAATTTACACAATTTCTAATCAACAATTTTATTCAATGAGACCGATGCATAGTCAGAACAGTGTTGGCTTACACGTAGGTAACAACGCAATTTAACAAGGAATTTGAAAAACATTTTGGATCAGAGAAACATGTCCGTCTAACTAAATTTCTGAAATCATGTGGTCAATCCATTTCTTCCAAAATGAATCTGGTTTTTATATTCCTTCTCCACTCTAAGTTCTAACAACTCTTAAAAAGAAATACTCTGTGGCATTTTCTTTTTAAACTATTTTCCCCATCTTAGGATGTATTCCATGGTCCTGTTGTCAGCTGCTCCTGAAATGAATTTTTGTCCTAGTTTCACTCAAATTGTAAATTAATTAATTTTTGTAACTAATTCAATTTCCTGGTAATTTGAACTTAAGTCGGCTAACTAGGGATAGTAGAAGATTGATGTCAATGAGATCCTTCGCTTGTCGACCGATAAGGGTGACCTAAGATTCTATTTATCTTTCTTTTTATATATTTTACACCGATCTTTTGTATCTTTTGATCCAGTTGGCCGTTTTAATTTCATTAATATTGCTCTCCTGAACATACTCGAGTTTTAATGGTAATCCTATGTTTTATAGTTCCGGAGATATACTAATTTATGAGTTTTGTATTACATTTTTGAAATAATTAATTAATTTGAGTAATATTGTTAATTTTATTAAGACTTTAACAGCAACCCTTTATACGTTTTATCTGATAAACCACGAGGTAGTCAGTATCAAAGATCAGTTAACATATTTATTTAATTTCACAATTCTTTGTATGACTGGTATAGGCAACATTTTTACTGTTTCGTGAACTTGAACCATTCAATTTTAGGCTGCTTCAAACTTGTACGGACTAATTTGTTAGTCATCAAACCCACCTTGATCGCTGAATAGGTTTGTTTGTCTATGGTCGTTATTTACACAGACTACATACAATCTTGAAACAACTGATTTTAAACATACAATATGTTCATTTTTTAATAATTTTTACTGTACATCTGAGACAAAACTTTCTTTTTTATAATATTAATTTAATCATGGGAAATTTCCCATCTAAACATGCATACACACACACACACACACACACATGCATGCGCACGCACACACACACACACACACACAATCTTCTTAACAGAAAATTTAAATATCAAATTCGTTAGATTAAGTTATAAAAATATCATTCTTTAGATGTTGGTCAGATATAGACATAACAACTTGTGTTTTTTATGTAATGTATGTACCTAAAATTAGTCACTTACCATAAATAGATAACCTCAAAACCAATGTTATATTGACCGGCATATCATCGATGTTTGTTTACCAAACAATGCTTTGCCAAATTGGCGAAGGTTCATGCCTTGTGCTACAAGGCAGACAAATGTCATTGACTGAGATTGAGATTTCCTGAATTTACTTAAGCATTGTTCACAACAAGATGAAATGATTAAGACTATAAAAAAAAATAAGGATTAATCCTTTTGTAATATGTTTACTTTTTTTTGCTGTAATTATCGTAGGATATAATAGAAATATACACTTTACGAAATACACTTTCATGTTTTACTTTTGCACCATGTGACAAAACAAATTAACTGATTTTTATGAATTCAAAACGTTTTATTAATTTCAGGATCATTTTATAATTTTTCATGAAACTGTTTTTTGTTTTGTAGTCCTTACTTTTTTAACAAGAAAAGAAAGGTGCATAAAGTTTAAAATAGTTTAAATAATTTACAAAATTACAGAAACTTAATTTGTGTACACATATGTAGTGTAGTGCAATAGTTTTTACTATTTTTTGACACATTGTAGTGTAGTACATATTTTTTTCTATAGTACATAATATTTAATTTTAAACAAAATACTTTTGTATGTTTTTTACAAGCTGAGTACCAAATAGCCTATGTATTTTATCATGTTTATGGACTCTATGTCATAATGAATATATTTCCTATAAGGCTAAAAGACTTATTAATTAATATAATATAATAATTATAATAATTAATAATATTAAGACTTATATTAATTATACACATTATTTTGCTTGTTAAAGTAAAATAATATTTGATATTTCATTTCAAAAGTTTTTAATTTAGAAATATGGTCCGCTATGTATTTTGTATATATTTTTACTTTTAAAAAACTCTTCTGTATCTTTAAAATTAAAAAATATATACAACATGTAAATAGATCACATTCCCACAAAACAGACCTTTAAAATGAGTGATCTGTATCTTTAATTAATATTAGTCTCAAAAGTACAGTTCGTCCTTGGGGGTCGTCAATACGTGCAAGTCGCAGAGAAGAGGTGGTGATCACCCGCCTTCGCATTGGTCACTCCATGTTAACGCATGGATTTCTGATGGGACGCGGGGACCCACCTGAATGCGAATTCTGTAGGGAAACCATCACAATTAAACATATACTGCTCGATTGTGATGGTTTTCAAAATGTGCGTGTTATGTGTGGTCTGAGCAACTGTTTGCAGACGATGTTGGGAGATAGTGCCTCGGCCGTTGACCGGGTTCTTGAATTCCTTCATCGTCTAAATGTTCTAAATAAAATTTAATTTATATAGTTGTTATTTCTTGTGTTATATTATTTATTTATTTTATCTATATAAATTTATTTCTGTTATGTTTTTATATACCTTACTTAATTGTTATTAAATATTATTCATTATTAATTGTTATTTAGTTCTTAAGTATTTATTATTAATATAGTTATACCTGCTACTTAAATTTTGTTAAATTTAATTTTACAAATATAGTTTGTTGTAGTTTTATTTATTTATATATATATATATATATATATATATATATATATATATATAAGTATATTTTGTTAATTAATTTTTTTTTTATATATACTTTCATTTAGCATGACGGCGATGATAACCTTAACGGTTTTTCGCGGAAAAAAAAAAAAAATTTAATATTAGTCTTACAGAGAATAGGTTAAATATGGCTGACAGAGGCCAAACAATCTTAATGCACACTCTGTATAAGTACCACAGCTTACCAATATAATGGTAGTTTTTGATTAACAATAAATCTTGAGTACGAATAAAAGTTATCTAAGGTTTTGAAAACTGAATTCTTATAGCAGTGTTTACTACATCAGTATATCAGTGAGTCAGTCACATGCATACAGCTTTGATGTACAGCTAATTACCTTAACACAAATGTCTTCCTTTCCTCGCACAATGGTTACTTGAATTGGTGGATAGTGATCATTTCCACTATCACTGTGATGTTCCACAATCGCTCGCATGGAATTTTTAAACAGTTCAAACAACATATGGTAAAGATGGGACGGTACATAAACTATCCGTATAGGTGCTCCTTGCTCAAGTTCTGAAAAAATTTTAAAACATTGTTTTTTTATAAACTAATTACAACATGAGGATAAGAAATAAATATATTTTATTTGTAAGACATTCTAACCTACATTTTTTCAAGCCGTGATTATTCTCAATATAATGATAGTTGAAAAAACAAATCTCTTTAAATCTTTAAAGTTTTCATTTAAATATTTTACAGGGAAATCCTAGAATCAGAGCATATTGAGAACTATCCACCAGTTTTTCACAAATAAATACCTGACCATCAGGTTCAAGCATTTTTTTTAATGGTAACTGTTTTTCTATAGTTATTTGCACCTGCTGGACAATAATTCAACAGAAAAAAAATTTGGTGGACAATGTCAAGACCATACAGAGGTTTAATATGTGAATTTGGATTAAAACACTATGCAATTTCGAATATCAAAATACTCAGAATATTTCAATTTGTGACTTTCTTCAATTACAGATTCAGGTTAAATCATAAGAATGTAAAACAATATCATCATAGATTATATCGACAGGCGACAATTTCGATTTCAACACTGTGTTTACATTCAGACATTAAACATATTTGCTAACAAGTTTGATATATAGCCAACAAGTTTCTATCCTGGAACTAAATCATGAGTTGGTATTTTAGTTATGCACAGACTAATGAAGTATGTTATATCTTGAAAATGATTACAAGCACAAACAGTTCTTTTGTTTGACCTCATTATTGGTTCAAGTGCTGATTCTGAAACATTCTAATATAAATATATATATATATATATATATATATATATATATATATATATCAATACAAACATTGAAAAAAATAATTTGTTCATTAACATTTATTCTTTTCTTGCTTATTTTAAAAAAATTTTAATATCTGTCACGGTTCCAGTCTTGTGACTGACGCATATTCAAAGATCAGGTCAATTTTATTCAACCAAACCATGAATTAATCAATTTAAAGAGATGTTAAATACTAAGAAGGGCAATTTTACTGATATTATGTGTTTAGGGTAGTGTGATTAATACTGTTGTAATAATTTACCAAAACAATTTGGACTGGAGCCTTAATAGACAATCAAAATTATCAGTTAAGCAAAAAAGCAGAAATATTTAAAAAAATCACTATTTAAAATTTTTTATTTAAAAAAATATACTGCGTATTGCATTTCTGAGACAACTAGGGGCTGATGATGTAATTTACCGTTACCGTTATGTTCGGTAACTTCGAGGTCAGGCGATGAGAGGTAGTACTGGTCACAAAGAAATCTGGCGTTCTCGTAAGCATCCTTCACTACGCCCATTAGATCACATTGAGGGTCAATACAACCAATGTGGCGATGATGCGGATCATGAGTGAGTTCTCCACCAAACAGTAAAGCTGAAAATAAGTTTTAAGGTTAACCTACATCAAATTACTTTCTATTACAGTCAGTTCAATCCTAGTACTTTATGATTACCAATTTCAACAGTTTGCTGTCATATTCAGAACATGAATGTTTATATTTTAAATATATCTAATTATGCAATATATACTGTATAAAAAAATATGAAGAATACAGTACATATTTTAAAATACAGCGTCAAAAAGAAAGTAATGTAATTTATATCTTTATGCTTACTGTTGAATGTATTTATCATTATAGATTTCACAAATTATAGGAGATAACAATCCAGTTATCTTTCGCTAGTAAAAGAGAAGGGACAATTTTGCCAATTGCATTTTTTTTTGTGTTTAACGTCCAACTATTGTGCACACTTAGGCTAATGCAGACAATGGGATGATTTATGAAAATGCCAAGCCCTGGCTGGGAATCGAACCCGGGTCCTCAGGGTGAAAGCCTAGTAAGCTATCAACTAGGCCACCGAGGCGGCTTTTGCCAATTACAAACGTCTCTAGGCAAGAGTAACAAGATAAAATAATTATACACCTTAATCATGAGAGAACAACTACGAGGTGTGGCTAAAAATAACCACATTAATGGTATCATATTCTTTGTTTTTGTTTCTTCACAGCTTTAACAGTCTCAAATTTTATTCCTTTCCAATGCTGATTCACTTCCACAAACTAAAAAAAGTCACACAGAGCTAGGTCTACTGAGTAGGGTAGGTATTCCAATACAGGTAACCCATGCTTACCCAAAAACGTCTTGACAACCTATGCAGTATGGGCCGGAGCATTTTCTTCATGAAGAATCCATGACTTCACAACTCAGGTCACTTTCTTCTTATTTATTCAAAGGAGAGTACTTCAGACCTGAAGATAATTCTTATTTATGGTTTGACCCAATTTACTTACACAATCCCATGGATGTCAAAAAACACAATCATCATGGATGTCAAAAAACACAATCACATGGATGTCAAAAACACAATCCCATGGATGTCAAAAACACAATCCCATGGATGTCAAAAACCACAATCATCATGGATGTAAAAAAACACAATCCCATGGATGTCAAAAAACACAATCCCATGGATGTCAAAAAACAAAATCATCATGGTTTTTTAATTTTGTCATCTCTTCTTGCCCTTCTTTGAACTGTTTAAAACCATTCAAAAACTTGAGTGTGTAATAAACATTCATCGAGATATACTTGTTTAAACAAAGAATGAGTTTCTGTGGTGGACTTTCCGAGTTCCCCTAAAAAAATTGTTAATATGTTGCTCTTTTAAAATGCTAGGCATTTTCCCAAACAGATGCACAATCCAGTATGAATTGTGACAAAGGTCACATCCTAACCGAGAGGTTGGCAGTCGTATCGTCGGCAGGAATAGAGAGCCCCTATCATATATATCATGTGACTCGGCAATATAGTGTTTGACACTGATGCACTCACTGGTTGTCTTTAGAAACATAAACCCAGTTATTTTTTACCTACACCTCATATATGTTTCAGGAGAATGACAATTGTTAACAGAGTTGCTTCACCTTTATCAGCAGTAAACATTCTGATAGCACTTATGTGTTGGCTGGTAATTTCCTTTATCTGTCTGCCAGCTACTTCAATTCCAATTGGACTCTTCTCCTCATGTGCTTGTACATGAAATTTTCTTGACACTATTGCCGCATTGTACAATATTTAGTGTTGCTAAAACCAAAGCTTTTATATGGAAGATATGAATTTTACAAGACTTATACAAAAAAGACTGGATTCATCCAGGTGATGTAATATTACTGACTTATGTTAGATTCACTTACGACTGACATTTAATCCAACTTTTTTGACACTAACAAAATTTAAATGTGTTGAAACAAATAAATTATTTTTCCTTGCAACAACCCTATTTATCGATAATAAATCTGTCAAATTTAAAAAAGATAAAAATACTTTTTAAACTTGATGCTCCAAAGTATGTAATTAAAAATATATAAATAACTTTTGGATTTAGAATGGATTTGCAGTGATATTTTTCATATGCCTTTTTTCATTCCAAAAAACTGATGTTTAAAAGAGGAATTACTTTCTAAAAATTTTTAGTGGGAATTAAGTGTATTTTGCTACTGTACTCTTATTCCTGAATCATTGATATCTACATAATAATTAGCCACAAAATAAATTCTGCATAGTCAAATTGTTTATCATGCTGTATTGCTCTTGATTAGTTGTAGTCATAGAATATTAAGTAAACAAAGAATGTATGCAACTAGTAATCCTATAATGTTATCTTAGTTTTTAAATAAATGCATTATAATACAACTATACATACGCATTAATCTAGTTGTATGAACTAAAAAGCAAACATTGAGTTTATAATATAATCTCCTACACTGAAAAGCACGAAGGTCATTTGATGCTAAATTCCATACTAATTAGCCTAGGTAAATAATCATTTTGCCATAAACTCGTTTCTGTTTTAATCTTGATAAAACTTTGTATTACAAATTACTTTGATAAATCTTAACAGAATTTGTTAATTTTATTAAATCTTCATGCTTTTAAATATACGATTTCATGGACAATTTCATATATACTTTTCAAAATTTGTTAACAATAAAATATGTGTTCTTTATTATTATTATTTAATTCATAAGCTATTCAAATCAAATTAAACAATTCTTATAGGCTATTAACCTTTTTGTAGCAATTATTTCTAAAAAATGTACAAAATATATCAAGATAACTACTGATCTATCAAATATGCAACTGCAACCCTAACATGTTAAATTAGAAATTAGTATGCACACTCTAACATGTTAAATTAGAAATTAGTATGCACACTCTAACATGTTAAATTAGAAATTAGTATGCACACTCTAACATGTTAAATTAGAAATTAGTATGCACACTCTAACATGTTAAATTAGAAATTAGTATGCACACTCTAACATGTTAAATTAGAAATTAGTATGCACACTCTAACATGTTAAATTAGAAATTAGTATGCACACTCTAACATGTTAAATTAGAAATTAGTATGCACACTCTAACATGTTAAATTAGAAATTAGTATGCACACTCTAACATGTTAAATTAGAAATTAGTATGCACACTCTAACATGTTAAATTAGAAATTAGTATGCACACTCTAACATGTTAAATTAGAAATTAGTATGCACACTCTAACATGTTAAATTAGAAATTAGTATGCACACTCTAACATGTTAAATTAGAAATTAGTATGCACACTCTAACATGTTAAATTAGAAATTAGTATGCACACTCTAACATGTTAAATTAGAAATTAGTATGCACACTCCAACATGTTAAATTAGAAATTAGTATGCACACTCTAACATGTTAAATTAGAAATTAGTATGCACACTCTAACATGTTAAATTAGAAATTAGTATGCACACTCTAACATGTTAAATTAGAAATTAGTATGCACACTCTAACATGTTAAATTAGAAATATGAATATACAATACAATCAAGTACTATATATAAATGTTAAAACCAGAGGTGACTCGACAAAGAGGGTCCATGCTACCAACTAGGGTGGTAGATTTGAGGACTTAAAATATTGTAAAATGATTTTCAAAATGTGTACAAAATGTTTAAAAAACATGGATAAAGGAAGCAAATGTATTAAACAAAAAAACATGTTTTTATTTCTCTTAGTTATTGTTTATAACATTTATATTTAATAACAGGTATGTATGTTATGCAAATATTTAAAGTGTGTTGTATTGTGCTTTAAGGGTTTTAAAAGAAAATTGAATAATTTATAAGTATGAACAGTATTTGAAAGTTTCGGAAAATACAAAACTGCTTTATGTTGTTTTACTGTACATTTACAAAACTGAAATTAAATGTTGAATGGATACAAGCAACTAATAAAAGATAACTCTTTATTTCATAGTATTTGAGAGTAAATAAACATGCACACATTGAGTTAAAAGCTGGCAAATTTCATTTTAGGAAAAACTTACACAACATGATTTGTTTATGAACTTCTTAATGTTTATAACATACTGGAGTTATCAGTAGAGCTTCATCTTTATATAAATATTTTACGATTTTTTAGGACAAATAAATATCTAAATATAATCCAATATTTTCTAATTCTGTTTCTAAAAATTAATTTATGAAGATGAAAATATAAATGAAGTACCATTTTCTAATAAACCAATGTTGTAACTGAACTTTAGGCCTACGAATTAAAGATGAAAAGGGAAGTGAGTAATGAAATGAATGAGTCATTCCTTTGGAACTAAAATTAAAAACAATAAAAACTGACCTTGTCTATAGAAGTTCTAATTAAAAAAAACGAACGCGCAACGATAATTGAGAAGTTAGAAAAAAAGAATGTTCCTCTCACAAGCACTTTGGAGCTAATAATATAATTCTGCTTGGAGCTTAAATCAAGAATGAAAACCGTAATGATATTAAGTTACAATTCAGGCTATTCAATTTTATTACGATGAGAAACAAACTTCTTGGGATCCTTAATGAAGAAAATAAATATTTTGAAGTATTAAATGCTTCAAGCCCTTCAAACATTTTAAAGTTTAAATATGCTCCAATTACTTCGTGTGATGTGAAAAAACGCTTCTCGCAATATATTTGAGGGTTATTCAGAAAGTAGATTACATTTTGGATAAAAACTAAGTACAGGAAAAAAATTTTATTATATACATTTGAAAGAGGAACTAAAAATACTATTTTTCGACATAATCGCCAAACAAATTTAGACATTTGTCATATCGGTGAACTCAGCTTTGAAATTCCCGTGTCGTAGAATTCCGCCGCCTGTGGCGCCAGCCAGTCAGTCACGCCGCGAGATCTCGCGTCGTCATCAGCGCTGTGTTGCAAGCCAAGTCTTCATCTTCGGGAATAAGTGGAAATCACTAGGTGCCAGGTCCAGACTGTAGGGTGGATGAGGAAAATCTCCCACTTGAAGGCCGTCAAGACGTTTTGTTCGATTTGCCGCGTGAGAGGCGGGCATTGTCGCGTAAAACAACACTTTTGCACTCAGTTTTCCTCTCCGCTTGTTCTGGATAGCTCGCCTTAAGTTTCGTAATGTTTGGCAATACCTTTTAAGGCAGCTATCCAGAACAAGCGGAGAGGAAAACTGAGTGCAAAAGTGTTGTTTTTGCACGACAATGCCCGCCTCACACGGCAAATCGAACAAAAGACGCCTTGACGGCCTTCAAGTGGGAGATTTTCCTCATCCACCCTACAGTCCGGACCTGGCACCTAGTGATTTCACTTATTCCGAAGATGAAGACTTGGCTTGCAACACAGCGCTGATGACGACGAGATCTCGCGCGGGCGTGACTGACTGGCTGGCGCCACAGGCGGCGGAATTCTACGACACGGGAATTTCAAAGCTAGTTCACCGATATGACAAATGTCTAAATTTGTTTGGCGATTATGTCGAAAAATAGTATTTTAGTTCCTCTTTCAAATGTACATAATAAATTTTTTTTCCTGTACTTAGTTTTTTTTTTATCCAAAAACGTAATCTACTTTCTGAATAGCCCTCGTATTTGTTTTAAGATAATCGAAAAAGATTTACTTTCGATTTAAAAAAAAAACATATGCAGTATTAACAAACGATTTTTAATATAAACTAGGTTTATTGTAACTTGTATTATTTGTGGGGTTTTGCGTATTAAAAAACGTTACTAAATGTATCGTGTTTTTAATAAATATTCTACCTTTTTTGATCAATATTATTTTTAAATATTTGCCATTTTTAAATAAATAAAGATCCAGTTTCTATTTATCAGCAATAAAATGAACACTTTATCATAAGTTCAGCATTTAAGTAACTATTGACACAACTTAGCTTAAAAGTCTGAAAGTGCTGTATCATCTGTCAGAAGAGAATGCACCTGTACTTATGCCAGCAGTCCAATCCAGCCCAGTATTTAACAATACAGTTTCTGTTTAAATTACTGCTCTGCATTGTTCTTTTGTTTTGGAGATAGATTACAAAGATTCAGTGTTAGCAATTTTAAGTTTACTTTATGTTATATATTATATTTATTACAATACTTTCAATAAAACAAGCAAAGATTATATTGAAAACATGTTCAATTATAACAAAACCTTCACTCATTTTTTTTTAAACTTGTTTAGGGTAAATCAGAATTTTGGATAGATGATGTTCTAGCCTATTCATATTTTACACTACAATACAACCCCAGTTTTCTAAAATAAAGGGGGGTAGACGTTTTAATTTTTTTTTTAACCATACACATCTAATAATTTTCTGTATCTAAATAATTTTGGAAGATTTTGAAGGTAAAATGATTCTACCTTCTTTTTAGGCTAAACACAACTTACGATTTTTATTGTTAAAAATTACATTTTTAGGCTTACATCAATAAACTGTATACAATACTTAAGATAGATAGATTACTTATTTTAAAAAATTCAATTTTCATATTTTTCCTACCTCCCTTGCGACATTTTTCAGTAGCGATGTTCAGCCATCTACTCATTAGAAGGGTGTCAACCAGCACTCACTGTTGCATTGTTTAAAAATTTTAGCGCAATTTAAAATTAAGAACAACCTGCACTTCTGTACTGACAGCTACTGACTAATGCGAATGTCACTGCTGTTAGGGGGTGGGGTTGGCAGTGTAGCTATATCTAATCTACGGCGATGATAACCTTAATGGTTTTTTGTCAGAAAAAAAAAATTAATCTGTGACTAGGAAAGTCATGGTCAGAAGCCCAAACAATCCTGCCCTTATATTCCAGTACATTTTATTTATTCCCTGTCATTTCTTTTTTTAAGGGATTTGAAATTTTGGATTCATTTTGAATAACTCGGGTTTTGGTTGGCCCAAGTTCAGTTATCTGATACTTTAACGTATTCGTAAAGAAAACATAAATTGCAAAAACTGAACATAAGGGCATATTTTTTTAACAACCTGAATAACTGGTGTTACAATACAATATGCTTGTGATAACATGGTTTAGTTGGCCTTGAATTTCTCATAATCACAAACATTTCTAGAATGTTTAATCACATGTTGTTATACATCCGGCAACCTAAGTAAGTGCTTGTGTACGATGTCTCTTAAAGTGTAAGCTGATTATAATGACAGAAATATACTTACTATGTTGGTTTATGAGCATACGAATACTGATCCTAGACATGTAAAAACGATCAAGAAAGTACTGGATACTATTCTCAGTATGATTGTCAATTTCATGAGAGTCCTTCAGTTCCAGAACACCCTGGGCCATCGTCTGTACGACATCTGTGTGTCTGTTACGAATCTTGATCAAAGCCTTGCAAAATCTGGTAAAATAAAGAAATCCGACATTAAAATCAATATTTAGATACGTATAACTGAAAAAAAAATTCAACATTTTTCGGTAATAAAATTTTTTACCAAAATAGTTTCCTTTTATCGTAGTAAGTGTAGTAGTTTTTAAAATACAAGGCAAAACATACTAGCTATGTTAAAAACAGAACAGTATTTTTTTAGAAGTTGTCCGTATGCAAATCAATGCTAATTTGAACTGCACAAACAGGTCAATGGAAATTATAAATAAACAGTATGACGTGCAATATTCTCAAAATTTAAAGTTTGATGGATGGTATGGGTCAATTTCAAAGATTAGATAATAAGCTTTCTTATCTTCTTAATTAAGTTTATTCCACACATTTATTATTATGTATTGATTCAAATTATCTTAATTCATGTCTTTAACATTGAAACAAACATTCTTAAGTGCCAACAATAGTCTAAGACCTCCTCATCAGTCAAAATGGTTAAAATATTTATAGTTTATTTAGAGGCTAATAATATTTAAGATAAACTATTTAATAGTCATAAATATATTGGTAAATTATCATAGACTGATCACTGTAATATTTTAAAAGTTGGAAATTTCAATTAACTGCTGCTATTTTTGTAATCAACAAATAATTTTTAATTTCTGCGTATGCTAAATTTCGATATTTTTCACATTAAAAGTAATAAAATATTACGGTAGTAATGACAGATAAATAAATTAAAAGAAGAAAAAAACAAATTCTCTAGAGACAAAGTCAGGCTAATTTATCATTTATACCATTATTGTTAGTTAACGTTATCAATATAGTTAACAAGACACTTACTTATCTAAATTTTTACTAGAACTATCCGCCTTCTCAAATTCTAGGATTTCTTCAAATGATCGTGCATACCACTCATTTACAAGTCCAACAGATGGCATTCGTAATAGGTTGTCAGGAAGTAAATGTATTTCCTTCATAATATTAGCAAGACGAACTGGCAATTCTTTTCGTAAAAATGTATACGATTTTTGTTCACATGCACTTAGTCCTGAAAAAGGGAAAAATATGTTTAGTTTAACTGAAACCGATGATAAGGCATCGCAACTTTAAAAACAGAATTTATACTACTAAAAACAGAACTTTACTACCAAGAGTTAATTAGTGGTACCACTGGTTTTACACATTTGTCCTTTTCTTTTCCTTTTTCTTCTTTAGAAGTTTCCAGCTGAAATGAAAAACCAATATCTTAATGTCCCTTGTAGATATGGTTGCCATTCTTCAGAGCTGTCAAGTCGTCAGTTAAATCTCTAGCAGCAGCTTCATTCCTTTCATGATTTCAATTTTCAATACTTTACAATCATTAATTATTACAATTATTAATACTTCAATACTTTATTATTATTGTGAAGAGATGGGCAAGTCGTACTCCTGCTTCAAAATATTGCTCTGATGTACTCATCTTCTTAAAGACTGCTCACAGAATTCTGGATTTGAAAAGATGATATCCACTGGTCTCTTTTTATCATTTACGTATATGGAGTTAAAGTGTAAATAACTGTCTGACATGGAAATTTGAAGAGTTGGAAGCATTACTTTAGGTCAGGAACCAAATCCGTTAGCCAATGCTATTTTTTGGTTTCTGATATTCTGTCTGCAGTTTTATTTTCAAAGATATTACATTGGCCAAAAATCCACTGAAAACTGTTTTTTTTTTTTTTTAGGGTCTACAGGCAAAGCCAAGGACTCATAAATTTGGACTCATGTCCGTTTGTCTGTCAGTCGGTAACCCACCTTACTTTTTACTCATGAACAATGTGATCAATAACTATAAAAATTGTCAAAAATGGTAAAAAAAAAACAGCCCAAACCCAAGAAAAATATAAGGATTAATTACAAAAATTATTTAGGGGTAGTTGAAGGTAAAAGCATTATAAAATGTTTTGATTATGAAGTAAGGAATGTGATTTGAAACTAGAAATCATATATATTAACTTTTTTTTATCATACATTTATTTCAAATTCTCATTTCATAATTGTAATCAGTGTTAAAATCAACTAAAATTATTATAAAATATGTTAATTTTTTTTTTAGCTATAGTTGTGCAGTGCACCAATGCTGCAAATATTGTGAAGACTTTCCTCATCTCGATATCACCTTAGATAACTAAATGATACCAAAACATAATACTGATTATCCAATTCCTGCAACGTATAACTCCATATCATTTTTTTAATCTGCATAAAATAATATCAGATAAAAAAGATCTTATCAGGAAAATAAGTAAACAGTTTTACCATAAGTATTCATCTCTGCTATATGTTCTAAATATCACTGAAATAAATCAAAATTTTGTTGAAAAATATTTTTTTCAGTTAATACTAGTGCACAAAAATTACGGTATTTCAACCTAGAGAATATGAATTGTTTTAAATTTTTAGTCCTAAATATTTTTGTAATATTAAAAATGGTAACTTAATTTAATGGTAATTTAATTCATTAAAAAACATTTGAATTATCAATTTGGAATAGCTGGATGATCACCATTATAATTATCACATAACATGCAAGATTAGCCTAAACATTTATCTAGAACAACAATGTGACAATGAAGTTATAATTAAATTAAAAATGTGTGAATTGTCGTTTCTAAGATCAAATGAAACCAAGGTTTGTTAAACAAACAAATTTCCTAAACTAAACACATAACATATATGAACTAAACTAGTAAACTTAAAAAGATAAACATTTCTGTGTTAGATCACATACTTGATAATACTTTAATGATGTATTAGTACTTAATACTCTGAATGATATATAACCTACATTTAGGAAAGGTATCCTGTGATATAAAATAATAACGAAAATAAACAAAATCAAAAATAATAATTAATAAATATTAAAACCTGCTAATATGGACCTATCCAATATTTTGTAATCCTTAAAAAAACATGAGCATAAAATTACCAGTATTTTAGAAACTTTCTATAACCAAATTATCCATACAATTCAGCAAAGTTCATAGAATTTTTACAAACTTTATTGTAAGGTTAGGCTATGTATCATGTTAGCGAATAATAAAAATGTTGTGCATGTAGGGGCCTTCTCTACAGAGTTAATCAATTTCTACTCCTAGTACAGCTTACCCAGCTGCCCATTGCCCCTGTACTAGTGATGTAGTGAAACCATACACTTCGTCTCTTACTTAGTGAGTTCACTTCGATAATGAACAGGCTTAAGATTTGCCTATCAGCTTATACAGTATTTTTTTTATCTGACTACATTTGTGAGTAACAAGACTACATTTGTGAGTCACAAAGGTTTACAAAGTCCATCACACGACAAACACTTGCAATACAATTAACAATGAAGAGCTACACTATTATTTATTATTGTTAGCATATAGTCATACTGTATAAACTGTAAATAAATAATAAAGCTTTGATTGTGATATTTTGAATTTTGGATCATTTCAAACTTTTTTGTTGAAGAACGTTATAGATAAAAGCTGGCGCAACTAAAATTTTAAATTTTACATTATTTTTTTTTCTGTGGTGTGCTTATTAAAATGTGAATACTTTATCTTCAAAACATTTAATTATCTATATGCAATGTTGTTTGGGTTTTGAAATTTCATAT
Organism: Callitettix versicolor; assembly: GCA_022606455.1. Taxonomy (NCBI): domain Eukaryota; kingdom Metazoa; phylum Arthropoda; class Insecta; order Hemiptera; family Cercopidae; genus Callitettix; species Callitettix versicolor. The sequence continues at coordinate 4,315,204 of CM040182.1, forward strand.
TTAAATCAAGTATCACATAATCACCTAATTTTTTAAGGAGTTACATTCAAGATGGTAGAATAATTTTTTTAACTCATCTTAAAATAGTTTCATAACTGAGTAGGTTCCATACATACATTTCACTAGCATTTAAAAAATGTCATTTTCAGACTTTTCACCTAGCTTGTATAGCTAACAAATAAATGAATTTATATATAATTTTAGACCTTAATTGACAATAATTTTTATAATATGTTTCTCTTTATTTGTTTCACCCAACTTTGGGGTACTTATCAATCACTTTTTAATGTTCTGTGCCTTCCTCGTAGCCCAGTATTGCTTCATTCGTTGTGACCTTGTTTTTCTTTCTTTGTCAGGGATTTGGATCGTTCGCTTGGATTTGACTTTGCCTTGGAACCATTGATTCTTGTTCTTGGTTATTGTTTTGGCTGTTCTGTCTATGAGCATAGTGTCAGTGATCTGCAGTTCTGTTATGTCTTTCTCTGTTTCTCTAAACCAAAGTGGTTTAGCTCTTCTACTGCAAAAGTTGTGAAATATTTTTTTGGTTAGTCTATTTTTGTCCATTCGGAGGATGTGCCCATAAAAATCAATTCTCCTTTTTCTTATTGTGTCTGATAGTGTTTCAGTTTTTTTGTAAAGAGTTTCATTACTGATGTGGAGTAATTGGTTGTTACGGAATTTGGGGCCTAAGATTTTTCGTAATATCTTTCTTTCTTATAATATATGTTTATTATACATAATTTTATTAATTTTACATTTCTGTTTTACATTAAGTTATTTTAATACTGGTGCAAACAATGAAAAGAGTATTTTGAATGGTACAGCAGTTTCAACCAACATTGTTAGTTTTTGAGAATCTAGTCTGTAGGTGAACTGACTATCCTTCACTTTTAGTTCGGCAGCCATGAATAAATAGACAAGTTTTACTACAATTTTTCATTTGTTGCAAAATTTTATTTTCCCTTTTCAAATTAGAAAATAAAATGTGTAGCTTTTTTTAGATTTGGCTACATTTTTTTTACATTGGTATAGATTAAATTTCACTTATAAAAATAATAACATTTGCCTTTTTTTTATCAAATACAGTGGAACTCAGTTATAATGTTGTTAAAGGGACCAAGACAAGATTATGTTATATTAGAGTTATGCTATTACAAAAAAAAATATTATTGTTGCATTGCTTCATTATTTTTATTAAAATTTGTATGATTAAATAAGCTATTATTTAATAGCTACATTTAAATAATTTATAGACACATTTAAATAAGTTATTGCATAGTGATGCAATAATTGTGAATAGAAAAATATAGATACAGTACCAGGCCATATTTTAAGCAGTATATATATATATATATATATATATATATATATATATATATATATATATATAATTTTTTTTTTTTTTTTGTGTTTAACGTCTGACTATTGTGCACACTTGGGCTAATGCAGACGATGGGATGATTTATAGTGTATGAAAATGCCAAGCCCTGGCTGGGAATCGAACCCAGGTCCTCAGGGTGAAAGCCCAGTACGCTATCAACTAGCGAGGAGGCTGCAGTATATAAAAAAGAAGGGATAATATCAGTATCAAAAAACCACTCAGATGGTAACTCTATAAACCTTGAACTCTATTTAAATTAATATGGACAAAAATGGCCATATAGCTACTGTACTATAAAATTTAGAGTAATATCAAAATTTTAAAAAATGTATGACACTATAACCAACTGTACATTATTTAGTGTCATTAGGACAAAGTTTTTTTACATTGCAAACTTGTTTGTTAACAATAAACTTGATTTTTTTTTAACATCTGTACTTTATGCCAATTACACTAATGAGGATGGATTTTTTTTTTTTTTTTTTTTTTTTTTTTGGTGTTTAACGTCTGACTATTGTGCACATTTGGGCTAATGCAGACGGTGGGATGATTAATAGCGTATGAAAATGCCAAGCCCGCGCCGCCAGGAATCAAACCCGGATCCTCGGGGTGAAAGCCTAGTACGCTATCCACTAGTCCACCGAGGCAGCTCTAATGAGGATGGAGGTTCAGCATTGGCGGAAAGAGTAAAGCTTATGGTAGTAATCACAGTCTCAAACCTAAGACCCTGAGGTTGCACACTATAGGTTCATTGACATAGCAAGACTGACTGGTGTCTTAGCCCCCTCGACCACCCAGCCCTGAAATAATAAATGTTTGTTTTCATAAGTGTTTTACACCCTTTTTTTTTCATTTTGAGAGCTGCTGATATTATCAGGTAGGGTCCAATCAATTCATAGATGAACTCAATTTCTATTTCACTTGGACTTGAACTATTGTACTTGTAAACAAAGACATAATTTAAATGTTTTCTCATTTAAAATAAGTGTTTGGCTAACCCTACCTGACAAGGTTTTCTGTAGACTATATAGTTTTATGCAAATCCATGATAAAAAATTTTTTTTTTTTTGGAAGAAAACTAATATTGCATGCAAACAAAGCAACTTCAATAATGCCTATTTCATAGCCTACAATCAATTTTAAAAAAATCACTATAGCATAATTTTTAGTCCTCCAAGAAATACTTTGTTATAACACCTACATTTAGGAAAACATATATTTTTAATTAAAAAATCTTGATTTTTTTGTCATACTATTACCAACTAGTATGATATTTTTTTACCATTATATTCAGGAAATCATGTATTTTCAGACTTCCTGCTCTACACTTTTACCCAAAATGTTTATCATTATATATTATCAATAAATATTACTTTGTTTCATCAATATGATTAAACTTAATACCCATAGTCATTGTAAAACATTCATTACACCTAAATATCAAGTCCAATATTTACAATATTACACTTCAAATATCAAGTCCAAGTGAGATGGAAATTGATGATAAAAGGTGAAGCAAGATGCCCATTACAAAGGAATGTCAACATACCAATAAATAAATAAAAGAGTCCTTTGGAAAAAGAAAATAACATATAACAAAAATCTAGTATGTGTAATAAAAGAGTTAAAGTGTATTAAGTGTATAAAAAGGGCAATGTGATTAATAAAATTGTATACAATTCAAAGTTTGTATCTCATAACAGAGAAAGATTATTTTCAAAAAATAGCTCACATTTTATTTATTAAGCTACCACCCTTATTCAAGATATGGGTCTTTTTTTACTGTTGGTCACTCTGTTCTACACTAATACTAAAGTAAATGTGCATTAGCAAGGCACTGCTATATTTTGGGTTTTTCTCTTCAAAACACTTTATTTCATAACCATTTCGGTAATTATTCACTACTTCCCCCTCCCCAAATCTAACTTATGTCGTATTTAAATATATTGTTCCTCAAATGTTAAAAATTACTTTAAAAGTTAAACGGAAAGGTCAAAAAAGCAATCTGATCCCTAATAAAAATGAAAAAAATAAAACTTTCATAAGCTAACCATTACTATTGTGGTACAAAATTTTTTATCGAAAGTTACTATTTTTTTTTACAAAACACTATTTAATGCCTATAAGAAATAATGATAAAAGTATAAAAATGCCTATAAATATAAAACTGATAAAATTACAACATGATCTAAAAAAGTGAAAAAAATTATATTAACACTCCTACACTACTGTGCAATAAGTTAAATTAGGACACAGGAAACATTAGCTGGTCACTTTGTAGTTTTTATGTTCAGGCAGACGAATTTGAGCATGAAAAGTATTATATCCATTATTTTCATAGCCATCGATCATTTATATGATGGCTAGGACTAGGACAAACCGGAATACTTTGAAATAGCAGCACCTGGTAGTGATATCAGCGTATACAATGATGTGTTTTAAAAGGTAAATGTGTCTTTTCCAAGTTTTGTATAGATTAAACTGTGTTTATAAACCAACAATCAATATATTTAAATATGACATTAGATTGAGCCGGTGAGGAAATAGTGAAAAATTACAGATACTTGTAATAATCAAAAATGTAAAAGTAAGGAAATACAGAAAGATTTTTAAAAAATTACCTCCATAGCTTGACAATTAATACTGCATGAAAGTTACTATCATGTTTTCTCTTGCAAACGTTTTATTTAGTGAGTATAAGTAATTTAAACATTTACCAATACTAATGCATAGAAGTTACTAACCTTGTAATTACTATTATGGCAGATATTAAGCAGCCACTGTTGGTGTATGAAATCATGCATGCTTTATGCAATGTAAATGGCAATTACGTCACAAAATACTTCATCAAAAATTGCATAAAATTATTTCTTATAAGAAATTTAATCCTTTGCTAATTAATATCTCTTAATTGAATAATAAAGTAGGTAATAAAAGATAAAAAGTGTCTCTCTATTGCATAAACACCAAACATATAATTAACTGTTAGCAACTTAAAATTTAATTTTTTTTTACCAAAACACTTTATAAGAAGACTGAGAACCTAAAATATCATTTTGCGGAAAGTACAGGAAGAAAAAAATATCCAAAATACCATGACTAAATATAGATAGTGGTCCACCGTTACATATAATGCAGCCATTGCTTTGAATTGACTAAACACTACTTTTGAACTGCTACTTTCAGTGTAGTAAATCATCCATGTTCTATGCAATCTTTGCCATTTGTCAATGATGTCACAAAATAGTTCCTCAAAAACTATATAAACTTCATAACTTAACTGTTTTCAACTGTGTAAGAATTCCAATTGGAAATATTTACAATATTTAAATTCATCAATAAATATGACATTAAGCCAATTATATCAATTTTTGTCATTGATTTAGCAAAACACTTTATTACATGCCTAGTAATAATAGAAAATATAAAAGTGTGGAAACTTTGGAAAAGTAGACAAAAATTTAAAAAAGCGAGTTACATAACTTAAAAATGTTGAAGCACAAAAGTAAAAAACATGTTTTTCATCGCAAAAAACAATTAATTAATGTAATTAGTAATAAAAACTAAAAACTTTTAAAAAATAATTTAAGAACCTATGGTTGTGCATGGAAAACCTAATACAATTTTGAATATGATAATGTGTGCATGATTACTACCTGCTTTGACTTTGACTTTCAGTGACCTTGGTGCAGTAAATTACTAGCATGCTAAATGTAGTAATTTGATGTAGTCATAGCTTAGACAGCTATGACATCACAATATAAAAAACAACCCTTAAAAAAAAGGTTCAAATCATAAGTTACCATTCGAAATTTAATCTTTTGCAGATGAATCTCTTAATTTAATAATAAAGTATACAATAAAAGAAAGAAACATTTAAAAATCATTACTCTAATTAGACTGGCCTAATGTCATAAATATCACTTCATCAATACAATTGGTAATATAACACAAATATTAGGCCACATGATAATAAGTTATGTATATTAATTATATATACAAATACCAAAAATTTGTTATTGTTGATAATGCCCTTATTGTCTAAAGTAATACCCTTTTTCTGTCACACTATCATAGACTGCATAGGAATTGTGTATACTGTTTTGGAATGGAAAGTGACATCAAACAAAAACCATGAACAATAGCAAACAGATAGTTGATCTGTATATTGTGGTCTATATAACTTACATTTTTTTATGAATGTTAGTTATGTTTTTTACGAATGCTAATTGATGACTTAAGCCGCCTCGGTGGTCTAGTGGATAGCGTACTAGGCTTGGACCTGGGTTCGATTCCCGGCGAGGGCTTAGCATTTTCATACGCTATACATCATCCCATCGTCTGCATTAGCCCAAGTGTGCACAACAGTCAAACGTTAAACACCATATAAAAAATTGATATTTTTAGTTAGTGTAAAACTTGGCCTATACTAATCAAAAACAATTTTTTAAAATCAATTATTCCTAGGCTATTACGTATTTTACAAAAAAATCGGTATAATGGTTTTTGTTACAAAATTAATAAAATAAAAATTACAAATTTTGTCAAACATTTTCATGGTTATTAGGGCCTAGTCCAGAACTATACAGGTTCTATTTCTCTATGATTAGTTACTAGTAAACAATTACATACAAATGTCCCAAAAAATATAACAATTAATTTGCATATCAGATTATTTCTAAATTACGAAACTATCGAAGATTAAATTTAAACAAAAAATTTTCAAAGTAATTAAAATTTTTCTAGTAGTAAAGTTAACCTACTTACCAAAATCAATGAACTGTTTAATTGATAAAGGAGAAGGATTAAACTGTGAATAAAAGTCTAACATTTTATTAACAGCAAGTAAATATTTTGACACTCTCATTTTAATGCAAAAATTACGCCTACTTTAGAGAATACAAAAATAAATGTCACAAGAGTTCATTGATAAGTAAATATCAAACGGCTTTAATCACTTAATCACCACTTTCACAAATGAAATTATACAATACAGAAACACACAACACAGTATAGTAACAGTACAAAACAGAGTAATAAATAGAACCACAGAATTATCAATGCCACTGTTATAGAACGTTTGTTTTGAGTGTCCGGATCGTTATTAGCTTTTTCCATAGATGCATCTAGATCATAGATCAAATTCATAAGAATATCGATAAATGTAATTGATATACTACGGGATTATAAAAATAATACAGTAAGGCAAATCGCCGAAAATATTATCATGTTTAAATATGCAACTGGAGTTTTATAAAAGTTTACCAACATTTCATATTATAGTTCTTTTAATATTCTTCTTGTTTAATCATATTTTTACTTTAATGAACTATTTTACTACATTTGTTACAAAAGTTTCCTGATAAGCTGACATCAGCTTCTCTTTTCTAATATTAATATTTTAAATACGAAATCATCAAAAACCTGTAAAGCATCTTAATAATATTTAATGTTTATTGATTGTTTTGTTGTTGTTTATTTGAATCTATGGGTAGACTATCATAAACAAATAATCTATCCACTTTCTACATACTTTGACTTTTGAGTTTGGAGCCCCGTTTTTGCAATTTATTTAATATAGTATTTTTGTTATGAAATGACATCTAAATGATAAATAATGAATTTATTTTAAAACGAAATTCAAAAAATATCCGCCAATTCTTTTAGTTTATATCATTAAATTATCATTAATTCCGTTTATAAAATACTAGCGATTAAGATATAGAAATCGTATTTGATTGATTTAAGCATTTTAACATACATGTAGTTTAATATAAACAAAGTTTAAGATTATAATTTCCATCAAACAGAATACATTCATCTGGTCAGCAGGTGTATTTATACTATAATGTATGTAATTATATATACTCTTTATACATAAATGTCGGAAAAAATTGTAATAGTAAGGTAAATATTCCACCATTATGCAAGAATTTTTATAAATTGAAATTTATTGTTTCCTTTTCTTTAATGAAATACAATACTGTGGGTACATTTTTTACTTAAAAATAGAGTACATGTTTGACATTATATAAATCTAGATATTACAAGTTTATTAACCAACTATTTTTACCTATTAATATAAAAAGGAAAAACACCCTCACCTTGAAGTTTTTACCTGCATAGAATACTACACAATTTTTGTAAAATACCTGAGGTTTTAGCTGTGTGGTCAGTGTAATGTATTATATACTTACAAAATATAAGTTGAAAAAGGAAACCTACCTTCAATAAAAGCCAAAAAAACAGTTACCTTGCCAGATGTACTAAGAAAGGATTCAACATACCATGTTCCAATAAAAAAATGTTATTGGCAGTGTAAATTTATATTAGTCGTAAAATTTATTCTAATTTTGAATTTCTTCAATTTTATTGGGTAATTTATTATACATATGTAATTTGGAACTAAAGAATTTGTTATATCATTATATTATACTTGGGCACTATGTTAATTTGAATTTCATTTCCATTTCTATATGAATTTGAACAATACTTTAAAAACACAAGGTCTTTGCTTTATAAAATAATACATTATCAACAGCAAACAATGTAAAACCGCCATAAGTGGCCAATTATAAGATGTTCTTACATGTTAGTGTGACATGACAGAACAACATAGCAGCAGCAGCTGACATTTTACTTTTAAAAAAACTAGAAGCCAAAACTCCTAAACTTCTTTAAAAGAAAAATGACAATTTTAGTTTTTAATAAATTGTTTTCTTCTAATAAAGTGTCTTTCATTTAATATTTCTTTGTAAAGTAAAATACTTATTGTTTTTCTTCTGTGCTTTCAGTAGTATGTACAATATAAAGTACTCCCCAATAAATGAAACTGTTCTTAAAATATAATTGTTTTTTCATTGTAAAACCTGTATTTTTTTTTGGAATGCATCTTACAGCAGTCTCGAACCAACAACCTTGAGATGTACAAGTTGAGACACAGCAGATGTCTTAATCACCTTGACCACATAGTCCTGGAAAATATTGTAATTCGACAATCCTGGTCACATATGAGTCAGACTACAAAGAGTGTTCAGAAATTAGAATTATTCATAAAGGTACTTGTTAAATTGTTCAAAAAACTGAAGACTGTGTATTGAAATATCTTTCTTTTTATTAAACATTCATTCTAGAAAATAAGTATCACAACATATCGTGTTTTTTTTTTGACTCTAAAGTTTTATTTTTAACTAAAGATCTTTACAAATTACCAAACTATATAAAATGTATTAAATATAATAGTGACTTTTAGCACTTCACTTTGTGAATATCGACTGTAGAAGCTAAAGCATATCACAGCACAGTTTTTGATGCATATTATATTTGATACATTTAATTCAGATTTTAAATAATTAAATCAGGTTTCCCTTTCTTTCAAGCAAGCAGTGAAGGCAAATAAATATTTATGTGTGCATAAATAGATATGGGGATAATTTATTCTCCACCAATTTACAACTTAAAAAATACTATTTTATAACAGAGATATATTTATAAAATTTATAATTGTTTAACAATATTGAACTCTATCAATATACACTTGAGATAATCGCAGTTACAGTTCAAACCTGTCAACTTAAAGATATTGAAAACTTTAGTAGAATATTTCAAACTTATTTCATATGCTTAAAGTGAAAAAATAAAATAAATACTCTTTTTAACATTAAAATTAACTCAAAGTACAATATCACATAACACAATATATACAAACGTACTCGGAACAGTTCCTTCACAGTACAAAATTAAAATTAAATTTATTTAATACTCTTTTTTGTTAAAATTGTATTTATAAAACTTCATTGTTTTTCAAACAATAACGAATTTGGCAGCTAACAATATCATCAGTAAGTAAGCAGTTTCCAAACAGAACACATTTATACATTTTGTTTAACAAATAAATTTTTTTCACACACATTAAATGTGCACAACAAAATATTTTCAACAAATGAAGAACTTGACCATAACAAGTAATACTATTCAAACATAAAACTTTAAAAGTCTTAGCTATTCTTGTTTGAACATTTTTTCTATGCATAAACAGTATGAAATACAAAAGTATTTTTTTTAGACCATTTAATATTATCGGCCAGTGTATCTCTAGAAAAATATAGTAATATCATGGTAACACAATAAATTAGTTAATACTTCTATGCATATGCTTTTATAGATAATATACTTTAATATTTTTGTTTTTTTATTATTCCAGCATTTACTAACCCTTTGACAAGTATGCTTAGCTACAGATTATGTAAGTTAAAAATATGTAATCACTGAAAAAAAATAAATTTTTATCACTTAAAGCTATTATACGAAAAATATTACTTTTGAACATAAATTACTTTCAAGTTAAAATAGATCTAAAAGTATGACAACTCAAAAGTATATCATATACAACAATCTTTTTTGTTAATGTATCAGCTGATATTTTTCGATTACCAATTTCTGTTTCTTCATTATTTGTGGAAATTATAAGAAATGATTCATATATTCACTTTAAATGTAATGGATGGGTTGGCCAGTGAAGAAAATAGGGACAATATATCTTTTACAGTAAAATTTATATTCTGAACAAAGTTAAATAACTTAGTGTTGTAATCTGCCTTTAAAAGGTAGGTCAACTTATTTTTCTTTACTTAACTTTGACAGTATTACGTCATTTTAAACAATAAAAATATCAGAAATACTGTGAAACATTATCAGAGTGTGAATATCAAAAATAATTTTGACTTGTTTTGATTAAGCTTAGTAAAATCTATGGGCATACTGTACTACAAATATGCATCTGGAAAATGAAATTAATTAGTCAGGACAGACACTACAAAAGTGTAATTACTGAAATGTTTGCATGTGATGTTGACATATAGCTATGTATAACAGGTTCAAGTGCAATGTATAATGTTTGTAATAATTCTACAACTCAATGTTTAGAATTAGGAATTTAAGGAGAAAATCTACAATAAAAAATTTTAAGTTTTGTCTTACTGGGATCAATGTTAAGTTTAGCTACCGATCAAAGGGTTAACAGTGCTTTTTTAAAGAAAAGCTGTAGTTCAAGGCAATACATATTCTGAAAAATTAACTAAAGCTTAAACCTTTCAATAAATCACAATTAATGAATTTAAAACTGTTAGAAATCATGGCATATGACTAAATTTTTTAAAGAATTAGGGTCTTTAGAAGTTATAAAAAAATTCTTACCGTTTCTTGTTCTAAAAAGCAGGCCCTTTAGATTGTATAACTTTACTTCAATTAGTTACCAAATATTCAATAAAAGCATATGAATTATATTTACCAATTATTTTATAAAAGCCATAAACAAATACTGAGTCTCTCAACAGCTCGTTAAATACATAAACATTAATTTAAACAAATCAAAGTTGGTATGTGTGACTTGAATTCTGGCCTACAGTTAGCCTACAATATCATTACAATCTTGAGAAATATTGAACATTTAAAACTATATCTAGAAAGACCATAAACATATATACACATTTGAAAACTATATAATATTATTTTAACTAGAGGAATGTTATAATTTGAAACTTTTAAAATATGACATATATGTGAGCAGGAGAACCAAAAACATAAAACTAAATAAACATAAATTGTTTTGTCATTCATACTTAATAATAGCAAATATAAATTAAAATTTTTAATGATTTTTTTTTTATAAAGCTGTCTGAGTCTTAATTCTATACTTAAGTCTAATCTTAGTTCGTCAATCTCATTTTGTCACTTACTGCTGGTTTCACCGAAAATTTAAATTCACTTAAAATATAAGAAGTAATATCAGTATTTATAAAAAAGCTACTTTCTACTGGACTAGTTTTTCAGGGGTTCAAAAGTTTTACAAGGCTAGGAATTGCCCTAAAAGTACAATTCATGACCTTCCTATTAAAATTGTATTTTTTTGAAATAGACAAAAAATAAATAGTATGATTGTAGTTGAATCATACTAACTACAAGAAATCAAAGCCTAGTATAACAGAGAATTAAAAAATATGGCTGTTAATGAACACTTGAGTTTACCTCTTAGATAAACACTTTTATAAACTGTAAAACAGTGTTAAATCAAAAAACAAAATACACATACTTAACCTGCATAACTTTAATTATTAAAAATGAATGGCCAATCAATATACCTTAAGACAAATTCACTCATTAACTTCAATAAAAATTTGATGATCGTTAGGTAATATTATATTTAATACAATATAGAAATAGTGTTAACAGATAGTTGAAGTTTTTCCCCTAAAGTAGGTTAGCAAAAGATGATGAAACCTGCAAATTTTCTATTAAGTCTTTTACAACTAGTCTTATTTAAATGTTATATATGAATGGTTTGATATCATAATTTTAACTGAACATAATTATAATTGTTTAAGGTTGATATTGTGTGAATAAAATGTACAAACTACATGACAATTGAAAAACAATTATGAGTTTAAAGTTCTTACATTTTTTTTTTTAAATTAACCAAAATTTTATTAATTTCTTAAACCAAAACCAAGTTTGAAATATTATTAAAAAATTTAAAATTCAACCAAGTTTTTATTTTCAATTTATAAATTGAACATTAAAATGACAAACCATTTTGTTTTAAACAAATGCCACATTGAAAATCCGTAGCTTTAGATTTTTATTTAAAAGAACATCAACAGTATTAATTGAAAACCGAGCACAGAAAACTACTTTCTCATAGGAGCCATTCTGCTGAAGCAATAACATATAGGAAACTACATCCATAGTTCGCAAAAACATTATATAAAATTATGATTTATAAGGCTTTAAAATTTCGTTGTTCTAAATTGTACTATTTTATATAACTATTCTTTAAAAGTTTATTTAAAAATTATTACTGTATCAAATACATACAATATACTTCATCTGAACTGAATATACCAAGATAAAAGAACTCAAATCACACATCCATAAACATATTTTTTATATTTCATATAGTATAGTTTCATTTTTAAAATGGAAGACAATAAACACCATTTTTCTACCTCTATTCGATTAATTCGTTGTATGACATTTTGTGTTTATGTTCACATAAATACATATTTTAAATTTATCTGTATTTTAAAAACAAGTACAAACACAAAATATTACATTTAAATCGAGAATAAGGCAGTTTATTGCACATTAAAATTTGAGGTATTTAAAATAACAATTAATTATATTATTATCAAATGAAAATTAAACTATTTTTAACATATTTACAGATAAATATATAAACTCGAGAGAACATTAATTTAATACAGTTATCACCGGTTATAACATGCATTTCCGAAGATACCCATGTTATGAGGCCAACCATGGTATATAACATACATGATATCCTATACTGTGAAATATCCGAATGTTATAACCACAGATCACTGTATTTCAAATATGACGGTTACTACTCGCATATACACAGTCAAGAAGTAAACTGTGACCAGTACCACGCTTATGAATTAAATAGAGGAGAATGAACACAGCCAGAAATAATAACTCTAAGATAACTAAAGGCATTCCTTGTTCAGTCGCCTCCAATGAGCTGTACCAACCTAAGTAGTTTTGAGTGTTTATTTCACTTTGGAACATTTGACGATGTGCTTACTACAACCATTGTTGCTGGTTTAACCAAGTATTGATGGTGCGGATTAATTAGAGGCATTTGTCCGATGGTCTTCAGGATAGGTGTGGTCATTATCTAAAAACATTAAAATTTATTAAAGATTTAAACTGTGTTAAATTAACAAATGCAGGAACGTTTTATGTCTCTGGCCAGGAGTGTTTGGGTAACTAAAAAAAAATTAATTCCTTAAACTTTTATTAAATTTCAATGGAAAATGAATTACTATAGCAGTCATCGCAGTAACATCTAGACTCAAAACAATGAAACGTACACCTTTGGAACATATTTCCAGTGGTTATTAGAAACTGTACATGATACTAACAGCTTCTGGTAACTGATATGTAACCAAAATGCTGTTATGCGTTGACTGTCCAAAGAATGTTTGTGATTTAGAAAAAACGAAAAGAAGTTCAATGAGGTCTTCAGTGTCCTAGAGGTAGGTCATAACTTAATGTAGCCTATTTGATTAAAATTCATAATTGCACTAATAAATAAAAAACCTAATTTAGTTTATAATTATTTAGTATTTACTTATTTTTTTAGTTACCTTACCTTTTGTGGAATGTTCACAAGAAACTAAACCTACTGAAGCCATGGGGAGATACTGTTGTTAGAAAGTGGTGCGATAAAAAATGAAAGAGCGAAATAGCAATTTTTTCCCAAAAACAGGACACTCGACATAATTTTTTCTGTCTACTTTTTGTTGATGAATTTACAAAGACCGGTTGTACGCTTCCTTTTATTTTCTTTACTTTAAATTTCTGCACTTCTACTGATAAATTTTAATTACATTTTTGTTTGTTTTTTTTTCTATTTGCCATATACTGTATTACTCAAACATACCACAATATCGAGGTAGTTGTTCCTACATGTATTACAATCTTAATAAATATTTATTTTTCTAAATTTTATTAGTTAAGCACTGTGTTTAAGAATGTGGCATATATCTATAATTTTTATTTCCATTTTGTAATTCATACTCAGGAATTAATATTTTTTCATTTTCACAATGTTATTGCCCAACTAACAATTTATTTAAAAATTTATGCAAATTAGCCTGAAAACACGTAATTTAAGTACTATAGTTTGATTTTTCATTAGGGCTCGGTGATAATTGTGGCTAAAGCACTGGTCAGTCTTCTGTGTCTCTGAACTGTGCACCTTAAAGTACTTACTTCGAGCGGCAGTTACTCCTGTTGCTTTACCCTTACCGTCCTTAAGCAGCTAAGGATTAGCTGATCCTTAGTCCTCATTAGTCTAACTGGAACTTATTATAAAATATGGAACTTAAGCAAAAAAAGAACCTTGATAATCTGAACTCAATATAGGAATAAATAATTTTTGCAACAGTAGCAAAAAATTTTGTGCTAAGCTTCTTTGTCGCATGAACTATAGCTGTTTTGAAAAGTCTGAATGTGCTGTGTTAAAATAAAGTAAGTAACAATCATAAGACTACTATTAGAATAGCAAAAATAATATTAAAATGTTCTGAAACTAATAATTTATGTTTGTTAGAAATGACATTAAACCAAACAGCCTAAAAATAAAATTTACTAAAACAAATTATAAAACATGTTACTCTTCAAATCAAGGTTATATAATATCAAGTCCCATATTACATATACAATTCCCTAATGTAATGTCTTTTGATTTTTTTTTGTCTTGTTTATATAAAACACATCTTTTTTGTACTTTTCTTTTCTTTCTACCAAGTGTCGCAATGATAGACACAGTGGGTTGCCGAAGACCTGCCTAATCAGCTATAACCTGAAATTTTAATTGTTTTCATGCAAATATGTAAAAAACAAGAGATTCTGTAAATACCGCCATCTGTATTTGTGCTCTTAATTATTACACCTTACTTATCCTTCTCAGCATTGAACACATTTCTGCCATTACAACATTTTAAAAAAATTAATCAAAATAACATTCTAACACATAAAAGATTTTATGTCATTTTGTATGCTTAATTTTCTATGCTTACTATTAAACTCAATTTATCCGAAACCAATCATCCCTTTGTTTCGGATAACAGAAGTTGTACTCTATACATTAATCAGTTAATTTTTTTTTAATTCATGATGAAAATAATGTATTTTGATTAATTATAATCAAATAAAAGTCCGCATAAACTGGGATTTGAAACTATCAACTATCAATTAAATTCCAAATGAGACAGATTTTTAACGGATGTTAAGATTTTAAAATCACATTTTCAAAACAAAGTGAGGGATGAAGAAAACTTAATTGAGATAAGGATACAAACTAATAATGTTTATAAACAAGTTATTATTCTCTTAGACATTTGTCAACACATAATAAACATGCAACTGAAAAAAAAACTGTGCTTATTCTTACAAAACCACTACATATGCTGATCAACCACTACATATGCTGATCAATCACTACATATGCTGATCAATCACTACATATGCTGATCAATCACTACATATGCTGATCAATCACTACATATGCTGATCAATCACTACATATGCTGATCAATCACTACATATGCTGATCAATCACTACATATGCTGATCAATCACTACATATGCTGATCAATCACTACATATGCTGATCAATCACTACATATGCTGATCAATCACTACATATGCTGATCAATCACTACATATGCTGATCAATCACTACATATGCTGATCAATCACTACATATGCTGATCAACCACTACATATGCTGATCAATCACTACATATGCTGATCAATCACTACATATGCTGATCAATCACTACATATGCTGATCAATCACTACATATGCTGATCAATCACTACATATGCTGATCAATCACTACATATGCTGATCAACCACTACATATGCTGATCAATCACTACATATGCTGATCAATCACTACATATGCTGATCAATCACTACATATGCTGATCAATCACTACATATGCTGATCAATCACATATGCTGATCAACCACTACATATGCTGATCAACCACTACATATGCTGATCAATCACTACAAATGCTGATCAATCACTACATATGCTGATCAATCACTACATATGCTGATCAATCACTACATATGCTAGCAGCAGAAAGCATAAACTATAGATTGATGACAGTATTGCACAGGCAACAGCAACAGATGCCAGTCTGACTCACTAAAAGGTTAAATGAGACAACAGCCTAAACAGAAATTCTAATAAATTTGTATTATTTATTTGAATCTTTTTATGAATTTCAAGGCTTATTTCATGATACACAAAATTTATGGCTTACTCATGGTTGAACGGTCACTCAGTATGTTCAGTTAGATCACATTTGCTATATTATGGATAACTTATAATGCCGATAACAATATGTTCACCCCCTTCCCACGAGTGTAATACCTAGATTCAGTTATTTTCATTGCTAAATTTGGATACATATACTGATATTTGTAATCCTCCGTATCCAAAATGGATCCAGTTGCTTTATTCCAAATATGAGATGTTCTACTATTCATCAAATTATAAAAAAATTATGCAAGTTTTTTGATTTGCAATATGTGCAATAATTGATAAGTGAATCTGGGTATTAAACTCATAAGAATTTATGTCTCAGCACTCTAACTGTTAAGCCTAAAGCAATATTAGAATTTGCTTCAATTAAAGAAGCAAATATTACAACTTGCATTCTGAAAAGTTTATTGACACTAAACAGTTATTAATGATTATGTGTGTGTGTGTGTGTGTGTGTGTGTGTGTGTGTGTGTGTGTGTGTGTGTGTGTGTGTGTGTGTGTCTATGTGTGTATGTGTGTGTGTGTGTGTGTGTGTGTGTGTGTGTGTGTGTGTGTGTGTGTGTGTGTGTGTGTGTGTGTGTGTGTGTGTGTGTGTGTGTGTGTGTGTGTGTGTGTGTGTGTGTGTGTGTGTGTGTGTGTGTGTTATTCCATCTTCTAAAAAATTTTTTTTTTAATAGTAATCAGACATGTTTAATCCATCCCAAATCTACTTAATTCAGCATTCACAGACCTGCGGATTCAAATTGTGGTTGCAGTACTGAATAAATGCGTATTTCTTGCCCAGTGTCCAAGATAAACTGGGATTTATAGTATACAGGGAAAAGTACTTACCTTTCCCCCAAGCTGAGAAGAAGTTGTGGTAAGAAGCAAAGGTCCAGTGGACTGAGGCACAACCAACGGATGATTCAATACATGCGCTAAACCAGATGATAACATTGAATTGCCTTCTGTAAAACACAAAGCTTAGAATACCAAAGATGATAACAAAATGAAAGAATTGATGACCTAAGGAGGACATGGAACTGGTCCTAAGCTGCTCATAATTAGAATTGGATTTGTTTACTGTCGGTAAGTCACGCGAAGAAGCTTTGGACATAACACTATAAGCTATGTCACATAAAGTTACAGGTTCTAACTACTTCAGTTTTACAAAAATCATTGTATTTGTATTTTAACACATTGAAATTAATTGCTACAATCTTAAAATAACAATGAATTTGTAAATCTACTTTAAAATACCCAAACTGAATTACAGAGCAGGCTCGTTAGTCTGAACACTAGCCACTGTACCTCCTGTAATCTAAGATACCAATTTTTAACTACATGATTCATTCGTGAATTTTTGTAGACTACTGTGCTCATAGCAATCTATTACAGCAATCTATTAGCAAACTGTAGAAGACAGTTTCAGTCTTCTAACTCTTTGATTGTACTGTCATATAGATGTAGTTTCTTTGTTGACCGAATTGATTCTAATTAATATAAATAATTAGTATTATGATCTATTTTTCTTTCTGGTGGTCTATTTACTCATCTCTTGAAAACTTTTGAAACTTTACTGTTTCCTCTTCAGGCCATAATACAAAATGTCAAATCCCTCTGTCGAGGTCATTACAAAGTTAAACAAAACATTGAAAACACACAAATACTAAACGCAATTACACGATTAAAATACATGATAAAATTTAGTTTGGTTAAACGATACGTGCAACTCGTATGTCGTTACATTTCGGACTGCCTTGTCAGTCACAATATTGGGACAACCTCGACAGAGGGATTTGATATTTTGTACGGATGGTAGCCTTTACAAGGTGAGTAAATATACCACTCAACAGAAAAATAGGTCATAATTCTAATTATTTAAATATGTGGTCCAGTGGCTATGTTGCAATAATGTAATTAATATACTCTATACTGATGGTTGACTGTTGTGTTGCGCAAAATTTCCAGCCTCATTCAATGATGAAGTAATGTCAGGGTCAATTAAAAACTGTAGGCCCTAAGCATAATTCTTTCAGTCAAGTGGAGAAACAAATAAAATAACCTTGCACTCAACTAGTACACCTAGACCTAGACAAAAAGGGAAGAGAGTGGTTGTGTTTGTATAGAAGTGTCAAGGGGAAGTACTGTTTATGTTCTCATGGAAATGTCAACACACAAATTTCTCTAGCTCCTCAGCTAATTATAAGCCATAAGAGCATTTATTTCCTCAAGTGTCTGGGTTACAAACTGTCTATACAAATAAGAAGTTCTCTGTTTATGTTTATGGAGCCTGTCATGTAATGATAAATAGTTTATTATGATTAAGGAAACAAAATATAAAGTTAGGTTGACAAAGGTATTTGTATACATCTGTAATGTAATACATTTTGTATCTTTGCCTTTATTTTCATTAAAGTTCAAATATAGTATTGTGTAATGTATGTTTTTCTATTGAATGAAGTCGGGACACTCGGACACTCGCTGTAATCTGATAGGTATTCAGTTCCATAAGTGTTGGATTTTATTGCTGTACTTAAGATACATGACTAAATTAAATTGTACATTCTTTTGTACTGAAATAAAAACTTTATACTTAATCGCAAAACGCACTAGTAAAATACAACATTTGACATGTTACAATATGAAACCCTTGGGAACATAAATTTTAGTAGTGATAAAACAGGTGTACACCTGTACGATATTGTTTGATGCAACAAAATGTACTGGTTTTCTTTGATCATAATCACTCTACATTTAGTAATGGCAAAAACACAAGATGACCTAGCTTTGATGATCTGATTCATCACAATAATTGAAAAAATCTTAGTGGAATTTTACTTCAAAATTTATTCCAGGAAAATCTTACAGGTTTCGAATGGAAGAAAATAGGAGTCGGAACACATGGACACAGGTGAGAAAGTAAACATTATTTTTTAACACCATATTACATGCAGCCGTTTCATGACTGCACCCATGAGCCGCTCTGCGCTGCAGCTCTGTTCAAATATAAATTACTTTTGACATTCAAGAGTTCAGTTTTCTGAAAACCTTTTGTAAGAATTTCTTGTGAAGAGAATATGATCATTTTTTTACTTAAATGTCAAAACTACCAATTTTATTGTGCAAACTACAGTATTCAGGAAACAATCTCTAAATTCAGACCTTTTTGCATCCAATTTATTACTGACCAGAGCCAACTGTCCACAGGACTTTCACTCTTATTACAATTGACCTGTCGGATTTTTACTACCAGTCAGCAGATTTTCAGCACTTGAACAGACCCTGCAAACATAAACTCCATGGAGGTGATGAATACTGCAGTTTTTTTCTGGGAAGGACAGAAAGTACTTATTTTTGTTTTACTTGCTGGCAGAATATTATCATCTAGTGGTGGGATCAAATTTTTATTAAATAAAAACTATGATTACGTTTCAGCGGCAACAAAACAGTATTGCACAGGACTCAACGGTTTTATTAGAAACTCAACCACACTTTTTTTTTACTTGCTGACTGATTATTGTCACCAACTTGCTACCAGTATTGGTAGCCTTAAAACAAAATTTGATTAAATTTTAGCAACACAAGGACAGTGTCGTGCCGAACTTGATGATTTTATTATAAAATCAAATGATATGTGATATGTCTAGAGAAGATATTAAGGGATATACACATTCCTTTCTGAATAATTCGATGTGACAAAAATTTGCTGCCACAGCTATGAAAGTTAATCCAACACTGCATCACCAATGCATCTGATATGGTGGTTAACATACCTTTATTACTTAAAATTTAAAAAAGCAGGTGCAAATGAAAACATTCAGTATGCTATATTTAACATATTAATTTTTATTTTCCATTCTTGGAAAATAAAAAATTTGCTATGTATATTGGTATACCAATTCTTTTTATTTGCATATTCTAAGTTCTAGTTTTCCAAGTTTTGCTGTTTAGGCTACAAATACATTTAACCGTTTTTAAAGATTGGTTACTCATAGTAACCAATACAAATGTCACTTATATACAAACATAAAATAACTATTTGAATATAATACAGATTTAGAATATTTACAATTATTAGGCAAACAAAACAATTTTAGTGGCTTTAGTTAACAAAATAATACGGAAGATACAGCTGTTGCCGATATCAACAATTTGGGAACATTTCTTCTACAGTTTTTCCCTCATATTAGACCTTATATTTTTATGATTTCTTAATGACTGTTGATATCTTTTAAAAATGTATGATATACTTTTAAGTAATAATTTAGAAATTTAATTTTAAAACCATAAAAATAAGTTACTCAAATGTTTATTACAAACATACAACACAATACATTATTTTTGATGTTTTCCTTCTAAGAATTTTATTAATAGCCAACTGGCACAATCAAGTTTTGTGACCATTAAAGGCGGAAAAAATTAATGTAGCTTTCTAAGTTGTACAATAATTTATATGCCCATAAAACACATAAAGTATGAAATTATAAATTAATAAGTGCAGAAGACTAAAACCTACAAAAATGTCAGTAGGCCAGCTACCACAGATGTTAAGGCCATTAATTAGATCATTATTTCAAGTTCTATTGAACTTGATATTCAAATTTCATTAATGATAATGATTCTAAATTTGAAAGTTACTAATTGTCTATACAATATCAGTTGCACTATATTCTTCAGCTAACTGGAATTCCTTAACATCATGCCGCACAGGGTGAATCGCCCCTAGCTAAGGTTTCCCTTTAAGTCTCATTAGCAGTAACACGAATGTTTCGTACCAAGCACAACTACTAATCAGAACACTTGATTTATCAATTGGCTGAATTTCATGAATCCATCACAAACAGAATTCATACAATAATCCTTTCTTGAGGGTAACTACCCGAAAGGCAACAGTAAGATCAAGCCCGTAGCCTCCAACATGTGTTAAAAACTCCATCACTGCTACTATGAAACTGTATCCAATACCTCTATTATTGCATTAGTAATTTTCATAACTTATTAGTACTCCACAAGTAAGACATTAACTTACTACATCATAGCTCTGTGAATCGAGTCTGTACAGTGGTCACTCATTCCACACATTCCTTACGAGGATTGTTGGGATGAGAGACGTTAAGACTCAAGAGCAGACTTACGCGCCTCCACACGGTGCAGGGTGGTAACGTATTGATGCTGGCCTGTAAAAAGGTATTAGTATCAATACGACTGAAGCGTAAGATGCACCCCTATCTTCAAGCTAAGGTGGAACAGCATACACCGAGGGCTGCATGGCTAAGGGGAAGCTTAGCTTTTAGTATGCAAACTCTGGATACCGGGCGACCTCTAGTTTCAATTTAGCCTTACCTATACATGATGGGTAACACTGTATAGGTGGATACCTTCAATGGAAAATACAAAAAATTGTAATACATAAAACTTAAAACCCTGGGAGATTTGCAGAAGTGGACCTAGGTGCTGAGAATCTGGGGTTGTACTAAATCAAGTGGAATCCACCAGATTGCTGCGCAGACCCGTTCGACCTGTGATAGATGTTTCACTATCACAACAGATGAGGTTTTAGATCTTACTCAGGGGTCCAATGGCGTTTTCACCGAGTTGGAAAAGTGGTATGTGTCTAAACAGTCATCGATGTCGGATCATAGGCACATAGGTATGGAATAGTAGACAGATCAGTAAATACATATCGAAATCCCAGACTGGGGGAGGGGACTATGAAGAAAAGTATGTTAAGCCTGACCTTCAGGATCTTAGGAAGTCGATAGGTAAATTGCATGAATTAGAGTATGCAGCTGGTAGATTGGTAGAGATAGTTGTGGAACCTTTCATGAAAATTGCCCTCTTATGAGGAAGATGACGGGGTAAGATGAAGTGGTGGACTTAGGCAATTTCTGAGCAAAGAGGGCAGGGATAGGAGACTGTTTAATGCAGCCAAGCCTTATGGTAAGTGGAAGACCTATAGGCGAACCATGACCAGTATAATAATGCTTTAAAATGCTCATAGGTCCTAATGGGGAGTACACAATTGTGAAGACACTAGAAGTCCTACTTGGGGAACACTTTCCCGACTGAAAGGTCAGGAATGTAGGAAGGGAGGAGAGTGTCATATTCCCTACAGGAAACCTAGTAGGGGAGACTGGAGTATCGCAAGCCAGACTGTGGATTTAGATAAGGTGAAATGGGCTAAAAAATACCTTTCACCCATTCAAATCACCAGGTGCTGAAGGAATATTTCCGGCTCTTTTACAGCACAAAGGAGATTCTATTGTTCTTATCCTGTGCAGATTATACTGGGCCAACATAGCTACCAGGTATGTACCTCTGGGGTGGGAAATGGCCCTTGTAGTCTTTATTCCTAACCTGGGGTGAGCATCATATGCTGCCCTAAAGCTTATAGACCTATCAGTCAGACTTCATTCATTCTGAAGGCTTTAGAGAAACTGGTAGAGAGACATGTTAGAGGGGCCATGATTCCTCTTCATGTCAGTTAGTATGCCTACCAATCAAGAAAAAGTTGTGAGAGTGCACTTCATAATTTGGTTCACAGATTGGAAAGGGACTTTTAGACACCAAAGAATATGCCCTCAGTCTCTTTCTAGACATTGTTTATCCCATTCTTTGATGCTTCATGCCCTGTCACGGTGCGGGCATGAATTGCACAGTCATACATTGTGTGACTGGGTTGGGGGGGACTTGCTGAGAGTGAGGACAGTTGTGGCTAAAGCGTCGCAGAAGAGGCGGAGATGGAGGTTGTTCCACAGAGAGAAGTTTTGTCCCCTCTATTATGGAACTTGGTTATGGACTCACTCTTTGATCTTTCCTCTTCGGAGGGATGCTAAACCCAAGGATATGTAGATGATATGGTAGCGCTTATCTGCGGTATGCATGGTAATACAGTGGTGGATCTCATGAAGACAGCCGTATCACTAGTGGAAACCTGGTGTCGTCAGAACCTGGAGTTGTTAATCCAGGAAAACAACTCTTGTACCTTTTACTAGGAAGAGGATCACACCGTATTTAGTAGGGTTTACGCTCTTGGTAGAGACAATCCTTCTTGCAATGAGGTGAAGTACCTGGGCTTGGTGTTGGGACACCAAATTAAATTAGGAAGCTCACCTTGGGCACATCATGGGGAAAGCCTACAAGTTAAAAGAAGTTAAAAGTTTAAGCCTACATGGGGGGATGGCAGTTAAAAGAATGGTTGGCAAAACATGGGGCTGAGACCAGGTATAATGTTGTAGGGCTTACATATATATTGGGATCATAAGACCTATGGTGTGCTATGGTGTGATGGCCGAGCAGGAGGCGGCAAAAGAGTCTCTGACTAAAGGCTGGCTTGTGTGTGCATTACCAGCACTATGACCACAACACCAATAGTGGCTATCGAGATTGTTCTTGGGTTTCCCCCATTGACATTTACGTCACAAGGAGACATGTAAAGTAGCATGCAGGAAGGTGGTGTCTGGCTATCCTCAACTTTAGGGCATGCTAGAATCACAGAAATGATCAGCGACCTAATTCTAATGATGGGGACTGATCAGATAGTCAAACAACACATGGTCTCTATATCCTTTAATGTCAAGTTGATGTTTTGAGGGGATTGTGTGTTGGGAAAATCTTGAGACATAGGATGGTATATAGATAGCACCAAGACAAAGACAGGCACTGGTGCTGGGGTGTATGGCCTGAGACCGGAGATAAAGGAAGGTATTATCTTGGGACAGCACGCAACAGTATTCCAGGCTGAAGTAATGGCCATTAATGATTGTTTTCGGGAGAACTTGAAACAGGCCTTCAAGAAGGCTTTTATTCATGGTCCTACAATTCAGTCCATGCTGGCTTGGGATTGTCGGGAGAACCTCAATGCTCTGTCCCTGGATAACCGGATAACTCTTCACTGGGTTCAAGGGTAATAAGGAGGCAGACCAACTGGCTTTACTGGGATCTGCATCTGAGTTCATCGGACCTCATCATAAGCTCAAATTGCTAGATTAATCTTAACTAAATCATTCTGCTTAGAAACCTAACGTGAATATAAATAAACAGCTATAATTAAACACTCAAAATTCACTTTTTTTTGTGTTTAACATCCGACTATTGTGCACACTTGGGCTAATGCAGACGATGGGATGATTTATAGCGTATGAAAATGCCAAGGTCTGGCCGGGAATCGAATCCGGGTCCTCGGGGTGAAAGCCCAGTACGCTATCAACTAGGCCACCGAGATGGCTTTAAAATTCATAATAAGTGAACTTTTGTATACAAACTCTGTGTTCACAAACTTTGTACTGTTACTTGTGCTAATCTACCGATGACAAGACTCCTTTCGATGTTTATATCATCCACCTTGTACTCTAGAGGCAACTCACCAAAAATGGTAAGTCCATTTATTGTTGCTACTGTGATTGTATATTTAATGAGTCAACTTTCTCAAATAATAGTCCTCCAGTCATGATATAATTAATTTGCAATTAGAACTAAAATCCTTCAATTACTTAATTACAATTCAGATCATTTTATCTTTAAAACTGCTATTAAAATATATTAAATCATCAACTGCTAAGATAAGACAAACTTTTAAATTTGATACTCATCACTATATTAACAACAATTTTAATCTTTATATGCAACTGCTGGTCCACACTGACTGGGTTTTCGAAGTAACTAATTATACTGAACAATTGGTTTTCTCATGATTTTTAACAGTGTATATGCATGTACATTAGATCGTCAATAATTCAGACATAAAAAATTAGGATTTGAATCTGGCGAAAAAAGTGAATATTTGTTCAAAAGTTGTTGATGACACAACCATAAAACTCTCCATGCCCTATAGAGTAGAATTATATACAGGGTAACTTGTTAAAATCCACTGATGTCACTAAAATATCGAACAAAATACATCAATGTTTTGTTGAATGAAATATCGATTTTTAGAAAAATAAGAGGAAGTTTTTTTGGTGATATAAAGGGGGTGAAAATCAAGTCAACAATGATGATTTCTGAGCGTTAGTTGAAAGCTGAAACAAGCTTATTGCTTAGATCAGCCATGATACTACTTTCCTGACAGTTTGACTTTTAAATAAGTTTCACAAAAAAATTCTCGATTTAAAACACTTAAAACTCATATAGAAGAATTTTCTTGTGAAGAAGTCTAAAAATTATCGGTGTTTAAAACATCAACACCAACCTAAAAACATTGAAGTTTGAAAATGCTATCAATGATCATCCCTATCACTGCTTTTTAGTCATGTCAGACTAATGACTTTGAGAATTAAATTTTAAAGTTTTTGGAGCATTTAGTTTTTGATTACCAAATTGATCGATTATGTACAGTAGAGTGTTTGTGTGTCAGTTGTTTTTTGACAAAAATATACTGTTTTTTATTACTATCTAACTATATTTTGTACATGTTATTCATACTGTACATACAAGCATACATACTAACTATGGTTTTATTCATCCATTCCACTTCTGTAACCATCGGAATTAATTAATTATGAAAGATTTTAGCATGTTTTTTTCTTTATTTGAAGATGTCTACTAATCTATTTATTGGTTCAAGACGAATTCAGAAGCGGCCCAATCCCTATTAATTCAGATTATCGACACTACATAATATCGTCATTAAGGGCTTGTAAGGCACTGGTCAGTCTGCTGTGTTTCTGCTAAAGTATTTTAAAGTCGCAGGTTTGAGACTGCAGCTACAGCTTTTCATTAACACTGATCCCTCGTCCTTCTTAGTCTAGTATAAAGTATAGATATTAAGTAAAAAAAAATTTAATGATTTAGCTTAGCACCTCTGTATAAGAAATAAAAATAGAAGAGGATTGAAATAACATAAAAGGGTATTACTAGACTAAAACCTGTAACTATATTCTACATGCCCAAGTGATTGGTTCTATGTTATCGTACTAACTAAACTATGCCCCCCCCATTGAGGGCAGGATGCATTAGGTTAAACAGAACCTGTTTGTGTTATCGTAAGTTATCATCAGAGGATGAACAGAAAATAAAAAATTATTATAACACAACCCATTTCACATATCTGTATTAAAAAAATTAATAAATGATACTGCTAACAAATAGAAAAACAAAAGTGGATTATCCTTTATTAAATTCTTCACGTGTCCCTTTTTTTTAAACTAAAAAAGTGTAAAATTCTTTGATCGAAAACGTAAGAAAACCAATCTCCCATAAAGCATATTTGTAAGTCCTCCTCATTACATACAAATAACCCTCATAATCACTTTTTGTGACAATGTGTACACATGCAAACAAATCAATCTCCTTACCCAAAGATGCCACATGCACTGTGTCAATATATGAAACCAAAATATACTATGAGAAATGTCTAAGTACATATAAACTTATGTAAATTTGTTTTCAAATTATTTTATTCAATTGCAATGCTTTCCTTGTCTTACAGTAATTGTATTCAGTAGAGCATCAATAAACCGGATTCAAATTGTTTAAGTAAGCGTCAATGACATGGCTGTAAAACTCACTGTGCCATACAGAGTGAAACCCGTATTGCATCATTGAAATCAATCGAAGTCACTAAAACATTGAAAAAACTACATCAATGGTTTTTGCGAGAAATATCAGTTTTAGAAAAGTGAGAGAAATTTTTTTTGGTAGGACAGAGGATGGAAGTCAAGTCAACATTAATGATTTCTGAGTGGTAAAGGAAAAACTGTAACAAACTTATTGCCTTGATCAACCAAATTATTACTTTCTTGACAATCTTGACTATTGTAGTTTTAAAAAGGTATAAAACACTTAAAATTTGCACAAAAGAAATTTCATGTTAAGAAATCTTAATATTATCGGAGTATAAAACATCAAATGCCAACTATCAATGTATAAAACCATTGAGTACTTATCACCAATATGAAAAAAATCAACATCAATATAAAAAACACTGCCTACTGATGCCCATCCCTATCAGCTTCTGTTAGTCATGTCATACCACTGACCTCGAGCATTGTTTTCCATGTGTGCACAGTAGAGTTTGCGTCTGTTCGTGTTGTATTTTCGTAACAAATGTTCTGTATTATACTGTAATTTGTCGTAAGCCTAGATTTAATATACATAAAATAAGACAGACTGTACATGTAATACATACTGTACATACAGAACACATTATTTGCTGTTAATACATACCATAAATTACTTTACGCTTACGGGCCCATTTATTGGTTTACTTTAATAATACGGATAAGGTCAGGTCCTAATTAATTCGGATTATCGATGCTCTAATGTATTGTAATACTGTATTCTACAGTACAAATTAGATAAAAAATTAAAAGAAATTTTTTTTATTTCAAAATTTGGAAAAATATTTTCAAATTAAAAATGTAATTTATGTTTATAAGTAGTATGTAACTTGTAATAAAAACGTAACTGTATTAATAGTTAGTATAAAGGTCTATCCCATCTCTTAACTAGCCTTTATAATGAAATAGATACCTGTGGTGGGTAAATGTGAGTGGACAATTTGTGTATCTGCAGGTATCATTCGCAAAGTAGTCTGCGGCAAAAGCTGAATTGGGCTCACCAGTAAGCTTGGAGGTCCTGGAGGATTCACCATCTGTTTACAGAGAAAAAAACATTGTCACAATAAATTTAGAAGTTTCTTTCGACTACTACACAATAACAATTTTTAAATATGAAATTCAATGTCTTAAAATCAATTTAGTCCAATAATTTTAGGAACTATTTTTTTATACTTCTAAAATTCCAGTTAGATATTTCCTAAAAACTGGCTACTCAATAAACTATTTCATTTTGATTTTGATGTAAAATAATACACTTCAATGCTTAATGTGATCTAAAATTTAGAAATAAAGCAGAGTATCGATTAACCGTCACCTTTCAAACCATCAGTTTCTATTACCCGTCAGGTTAATCCTGTTATCTGACATTTTAAAATAGTTTTCTATGGTAAAGACATTGTAATAAATAACAAAAGTAACCTTCTAAACAAAACAAAACACTGTAACTGAACACAACTTCAACGCAGCTAACTACTTGCTACTCTAAACAAACATTGATAATTGAAAAGTAAACGATTCTATCATTCAGTGAATTTTTTTTCCGGCGAAAAACCATTAAGGTTATCATCGCCGTCATGCAAAATGAAGCCATAAAAAAAAAGAATTAACAAAATTTACTTATATATAAAAATAAAACTACAACAAACTATAATAGTAAAAATAAATTAAACAAAATTTAAATAACATGTATAACTATATCAATAATAAATACTTAAGAACTAAATAACAATTAATAATAAATAAAATTTAATAATTCGTAAAAGTATATATAAACAACAGATATAAATTTATTTAGATAAAATAAATAAATAAAATAACACAAGAAATAAAAAATATATAAATTAAATTTTATTTAAAACATTCAGACGATGAAGGAAGTATAGAACCCGGTCAACGGCCGAGGTACTATCTCCCAACATCGTCTGCAAACAGTCGCTCAGACCACACATAACACGCACATTTTGGAAACCATCACAATCGAGCAATATATGTTTTATTGTGATGGTTTCCCTACAGAACTCGCATTTAGGTGGGTCCCCGCGGTCCATCAGAAATCCATGCGTTAACATGGAGTGACCAATGCGAAGGCGGGTGATCACCACCTCTTCTCTACGACTTGCATGTATTGACGACCCCCAAGGACAAACAGTATTTTTAATTACCCTCAATTTTTTGTTACTGTTCCGGTACAAAGTTACGGTTCCCCAAACCCAAGTACCACTGGCAGCCGCCCTCTATGTACTCACAGAATGCAACCATATGTTTCGATAGACTCAGCTATGGGCTCCGACACCCATAACTCAACATTCATGTGCTTGCTAAGCGCCTATAGGCTGCTCGGTTCCAGAACCTGTCCCATCAGAGGTCCTCGGCAGTGCTAGGCACACATCAGGTTCCACATACTTGGCCCCGCCAAAGGAAACCAAGCAGTATTGCCACTCCCAAACATAACGGAACAAGTACAGCAAATCCCTAAATGTACGTGTGTGTGTAAAGTGTTTAAATCGTAAGTGTAAATGTGTGTTAGACTCGGGTGCCGCGAGGTTCATCTAGGTCCTCTCACTAGGTGCACCTAGTCTGCATCCCCAGCGGGTGTGGAAGTGTTTGTGTGAGAGAGTGTGTTTGTGGGTGTTGTGTATATGTTGAGTAAATGAGTGAGAGTAGAATGAGCTAGAGATATGGTGGGGTCGCTAAGCCCATCAGCTGCCTCCGCTGGCATCATTCAGTGAAATGAGATGAAACTCCAGACAAGGTCATGAATGTTTCTACTGAAAGATAAACACTCTCATTATTTAAAATAATACCACTAATTGTATAAGTCGACTCGTAACAATCACATGAGTACTCAAGTCACACAAGTGGTGCAGACGGTGCTCTCGCATGTTACATGAAAAGGTTGTTTCAGTTGATTTATAGTGTTAAAAAACCTATGTATATAAAATTTGTATAATATATAATTAGAGTTAAATAGGAAATTTAAGAGATTTATTACATTTTCCAAAATAATAATAATAAAACATTCTATGCTATAAACAGTGGTATATTTGTCGATCGCCAGAAGTATGGGTGGTCTATTTCTGTTATCCATCTATTCTGTTATCCGTCACCCTAATGGTCCCAAGAATGACAGTTAATTAAGGCTCCATTGTATAAATATTTGATGCCTTGAAAGTTTGGCTGATAAATCTTACTATATTAATAACAAAATTTCTACACATTCGTAGTTCAAATACATCAGAACATCGATCATTCGATACTATATTTTAAATTTCTCAAGCGACCTTGAATAGGATGAGTTTGGTTGGTAGCACTGTTCTTAGTCAGTTTCCTTAATTTTGTAAACCATTGTATATACTGTTATTTGTTAATAAAATGTGTTAATTTCTATTTTCTATTTAGCCTACTAAACTACTGTTTTATCACTTACAGTGTATTTAAGATAAAAAGGTAAGTTTTACACTACACTTTATTTTAATTTTGCTTACACTTAAGGTTTGTAGATTAAAAAATCGGTTATCAAATTTATGAATTATCCGAAAACTACCATGCAACAATTAGTTTCGATAAGGAATGATCTACTCTATCATGTCAAATATTTTTTTTTTTGTTGTGAACTGCAAACTGGGAAAAGTTTTAATTTATCACATTTTTAATTTTGATATTTAAATAAAATGGTTACATGTTTGTTTCTTGTCCTTGAAATTGTATACACCTAAAATACTCATACATACTTGTATTTTGATGCTAAAAAAGACATCAAATATAAAAATATTAACAAGAATGGATCAGCTGACTTCTATGCTATCCACAATATTGCGTTTACAACACATTGTACTGCTCGTTGTAGCAAATGATTTATGTGCAAATGATACGCCTTTTGTATCATATTTGACACTCAAACATAACAGTGAATTTGAAATCATATTCTACTTACTTACCAACACTGCAAAAGATCAAGCAGTGGGTAAAAACTACCCCTTACGATAGTTGGTAAATTTTTCAAATCACATTTACTGAGGTGGCACAAACATATAAACACAAAAAAATAAATAAATAAAATAAAATAAAATAAATAATTTGAAAAAAACAAATTTGTTTTTGTCTACACTAGGTTTATAAATTTTCTAGATTTTTCTGACCTAATGTGTAGAAATTACAGAGAGGAAATGAAAACTTGGACCTTTAAAATGGTCTGGTAGCTCTATATAAATTCTTTATGTATAAAAATTATATACGAGGGCTGTTCGGAAAGTAACTGCCGATTGGTCACTGTGGGCGAAGTAGTTGGGGTAGTGCTACGATCTTTGCGCCTGCGTACGCAGCAGATCAGTCGGCGTCCAGCCGTGGTCGAGTGAATGTTGTTTCTGTGCTAGTTTGTTTTTTTATAGCGTTTAAAGATGTGTGCTGCAATAGAAAACCCCGCCAAATGTGAGGTAAGAGCTGTTATACGATATCTTACGGCAAAACAATATTCGGCAGCAGCTATTCATCGGGAACTTTGTGCCATATATGGACCAAGTGTAATGAGTGAAGGTGTTGTTCGTGAATGGGTTCGTTCATTTAAAGGTGGACGAACAAACATCCATGATGAAAACAGGAATGGCAGGCCGTCAATGGTCAGTAGTGAACTTGTCCAGAAAATTGATGAAAGAGTTCGTGAAAATCGTCGATTCACAATCTCTGAATTTCCTGATGAATTTCCCCAAATTTCAAGGACTGTTTTGTATGAAGTAGTGACAGAGAAGTTAGGGTACAAGAAGTACTGTACTCGATGGATGCCCAAAATTCTTTCCGAGCATCACAAAAATCAACGAATGGCCTCTGCAATGGACTTTCTCACTCGTTATGATGAAGAAAGAGAACCATTGCTAAACAGGATCGTAACAGGTGATGAAACGTGGATAAAATTATGTCAATCCTGAGATAAAAGAGCAATCTAAGGTTTGGGGCCATAAAGATTTGCCTAACAAGCCAAAAAAAGCCTGGCAAGATTTTTCTGGCAGGAAACTCATGGCAGCTGTGTTTTGGGATGCAAAAGGAGTGTTGTTGGTGGAATTTATGGAACAGGGAACGAAGATTAATAAAGATGTGTACTGTCAAACGTTGATAAACTTAAAAAGGACCATACAAAACAAACGTCGTGGTATGCTAACTTCCGGTATTGTGTTTTTGCACGATAATGCTCGACCTCACTTTGCTCAGGTAACCAAGGATTTTCTGGGGCAGTTCCAATGGGACGTATTCAAGCATCCGCCTTACAGCCCAGTTCTAGCCCCCAGCAATTACCATCTCTTCATGCATATGAAGAAGTGGCTTGGATCTCAGCGCTTTGATGATGATGATGATGAGCTGAAAGAAGCAGTCACAGGCTGGCTCAAGGCACAGGTGGCAGATTTTTATGCTGAAGGGATTGGAAAACTATTTCAAAGATATGATAAATGTTTGAATATCTTTGGAAATTATGTCGAAAAATAAGGGAAAGAAGTAGCTTTAAGATGTATATAATAAATTTTTTTTATTTAATGTGGTGTTTTTTTTTATAATCAATCGGAGGTTACTTTCCGAACAACCCTCGTATTTTCGGAATTATATACATATATAATCACTTCTTGTTTCAAATAATTCACAATTTTAGAAAAATAAAAATAATTTCTACCCTTAAAATTTTATTCCTTAAATACATCTAAAAATGTTCTGTCTTCAACTCCTGTTTGTCCTGTGTTCGGGCCGCTTCAAAGACTATTTTCAGTCAAATTGTACAGTGATCGTTTACGAATAAGAACAGCTGCATTAAAAAGAATCTGATGGATACGTGCATGAATTTATAAATAACAGTCCTTGTTAAAAATAGTTCACCTGTACATGGTGAGGTAAAGCGTGTGGAACATCAGTCTGTAGTGGAGAAGCACTGGACAGTGAAGAGGTGCTGCTGTACAATGTACCACTTCTAACTGGATGGTTGGACAAGTCTTCTCCATCACTATGGATCATGGATACATCTCTCTCCCCATCTGTCAAGCCTCTTATATCTAGTATTTCAAAGTAGCTTTAGTAAAACAGATTATCCAAGGTATATAACACAAAAACATGGTTAAACCACCTGTACAAGGACCATTTTTAATTTCTATATCTACTACCATAAGGTAGACTGTTGAGCAATAGAAGGGTGGAACTGCTAATTAGACGATAATACATTTCTCCCGCTATACCACTGCCACGTCCAACTTCATAATGCCATTGTGAGCTGAGCTGCAGACTCATAAACATGATTACTTCAACTGATTCTGCCAAATGCCAAGTCCAACTGCAAGTTCAGATAGAAGAACGTAACACAGCAGACATTCATCACAGAATAAGCTGAGTATATGAAAGCAAAATCGGGGCTGTATGTTGAATGTTGAAAACTTTTCATCAGAATTTCACCCTTTGTTGGTTTAGGGCACCATCATGTGGTCATGTGTTGTCATGAATCAAAAAAATTTCCAAGAGCAGGCCTCTTCTTTTTTCCTGAATTTTTTCGAATTTGTTCATAGAGTTTATGTGCAACATTCAAGGAGTTTATGTTACATTCTCGCACAACAATGTCTATCACAAAGTTTTAAACTGTATATTCACCTCATTCTGCAATGAATTTCTGCTGTTATTCCCTTCTGCCTAAAGAAAATGAATGACACTTCGCAATTCACAAAAAAGACTGGTCACATATACGAGTCGGTTTAGGGCACCATCATGTGGTCATGTGTTGTCATGAATCAAAAAAATTTCCAAGAGCAGGCCTCTTCTTTTTTCCTGAATTTTTTCGAATTTGTTCATAGAGTTTATGTGCAACATTCAAGGAGTTTATGTTACATTCTCGCACAACAATGTCTATCACAAATGTGCAACATTCAAGGAGTTTATGTTACATTCTCGCACAACAATGTCTATCACAAAGTTTTAAACTGTATATTCACCTCATTCTGCAATGAATTTCTGCTGTTATTCCCTTCTGCCTAAAGAAAATGAATGACACTTCGCAATTCACAAAAAAGACTGGTCACATATACGAGTCTACAAATCAGCTCAAAATAGTGTTATGAAGTTGCAAGTGGCCGTGGTTACAGCAGGCTGGCTATTTCCATTCTACTCGGCCTTCTCTTCCATCTTACCCATTTTAATATTAAAAAATGTTGAAACTATAATCAATTAGTACAATATTTATCATTGATAATACTACATATTTTTTCCTGAAAGATAGGAATTTTGCCAAACAGAAAAAAAATGATGCTGTATCCGATACTGTGATTATAACATACTTCAAACCTGTAATACGAGGGCTATTCAGAAAGTAGATTACGTTTTTGGATAAAAAAAAAACTAAGTACAGGAAAAAAATTTTATTATATACATTTGAAAGAGGAACTAAAATACTATTTTTCGACATAATCGCTAAACAAATTTAGACATTTGTCATATCGGTGAACTAGCTTTGAAATTCCCGTGTCGTAGAATTCCGCCGCCTGTGACGCCAGCCAGTCAGTCACGCCCGTGAGGGACAGGAAAGGTGTTCTTCTGGTTGACTTCCTAGAACGTGGAGCAACCATAAACTCAGAAAGGTATTGCCAAACATTACGAAACTTAAAGACGAGCTATCCAGAACAAGCGGAGAGGAAAACTGAGTGCAAAAGTGTTGTTTTTGCACGACAATGCCCGCCCTCACCACGGCCGTCGAACAAAAGGCGTCTTGACGGCCTTCAAGTGGGAGATTTTCCTTCATCCACCCTACAGTCCGGACCTGGCACCTAGTGATTTCCACTTATTCCCGAAGATGAAGACTTGGCTTGCAACACAGCGCCGATGGCGACGCAGATCTCAGCGGGCGTGACTGACTGGCTGGCGTCACAGGCGGCGGAATTTCACGACACGGGAATTTCAAAGCTAGTTCACCGATATGACAAATGTCTAAATTTGTTTGGCGATTATGTCGAAAAATAGTATTTTAGTTCCTCTTTCAAATGTATATAATAAAATATTTTTCCTGTACTTAGTTTTTTTTTTATCCAAAAACGTAATCTACTTTCTGAATAGCCCTCGTATGTTTGAACACAGGTTCAAATATAGCTATTACTACTGACTATTTGCATATTATATCAAAATTTTTGTCAGATATAGGATCTTCATAAATCATAAAGTAGGTGATAAAAAAATATTCTATTGAATATCAACATTTTTGCTGTTGTGGACTGGGGAGAGGGTCTTTTACAATGTATTGTTTGACCCGTTGGATAGGCTATAGAAATATATTCTTAACATTATAGGAGTAAATGAACAAGATCCAGATGAACCATTACATACTAGACAAGTGTTTGTGGTGAATTATATTGTTTATCAATATAATGAACTAAAAAGTGATTTTTTACAAAATCCAATTAATATTCGGTTTAAAAGTATTGTATTACCCATACACTTATTAACTGTTGGACAGAGAAACTGTGTGTATTGTGCCAAAAATTATTTAATGAATTGGCTAATGATTTCAAATATTAAGTGTAAATAAAAAAGTTCTTAGTAAAAACGCTGAAGAGAAAATCAGAAACATTGTGATTAACTAAAAGTATTAGTCTATCATAGTGTAGATGTTTTCTTTGTCTGACATAATTTATTGTTTGTTTTATACATAATTTAAAAATAATGAACTGAACAGAAAAATAAATAAATAAATATCACCCACAGTTCAAAACACTATTTACCGACAAACATAATCATTATGCTTGCATTATTTCATAGAATAATGTGCTTGAGTTAAATTAAACAGAATGAACAAATCTGCTTACTGCTTCTTTTTGGCTCGGTCTCTAAACTTTCAGGCAGTAATGTGTTAAAATCTATGTGCTCCCACTGTGCAGTCAACTCTTTCTTTAAAGCGGCAAGCCTTTGTTGGTGAGCAATTTTTTCTCGCGCCAATCTTTCCATTTCATGCTCAAACTCTCTTTCCTTTCTTTTCAATGCCTAAAAGCATAAAACAACATTAATAGTTAAAATGTTTAATATTAAAAAAAAATTGTAATAAAACTGTTTGGGCCTAAATAAAAGTTGAATAAAAAAAAAGTTGCATTACATTCTTCATACAATATACAAATTATGGTTTTATATTTACTTCTTATTCTTATGAATTTGCGCGATGGGGTCATATGACCAAAAGATCAAACAACCAAAAGTTCGTTCAACCAAATTCTATACTACTACTTAGGCCCAATGAACTTTTCGTCATATGAACCGTGTTTTTAAGAGGCGAGATCATATGACCAAAAGATCAAACAACCAAACGTTTATTCAACCAAATTATATTTAATATTTTGGTTGAATGAACTTTTGGTTGTTTGAACCATGTTTTTATTATTATTATGTTTTTATTATTATTTTAAACACCACCATACTACTTACCCAGCCCAACTTAATTATTTAGAATTAAAGTGTTAATTCTATAACAGTGAAGTTTTATACATTTATTATACATTGGTAGGTGTGAATAATAAAGGTTTACATTATTTTAAACGCCATCATACTAGTTACCCAGCCCAACATAATTATTTAGTATTCAAGTGTGAATTGTATAACAGTGATGTTTTATTCATGTATTATATATTGATAGGTGTGAATAATAAATGTTTAAATTATGTTAAACGCAATCACACTACTTACCCAGTCCAACTTAATTATTTAGTATTCAAGTGTCAATTGTATAATGGTGTGTATTATTAATTTAAATATTTAATATTGAAACTCCTTCAAAGGAAATACGAACCTCAATGTTAATAAATCTCTAAGTTATTACACATTTTTGGTCGAATGAACCTTTGGTTGGTTGATTTTTTGGTCATATGAACCACTCTGTTAAAAACATGGTTTATATGACCAAAAGTTCATTCAACCAAAATATTTAAGTATAATTTGGACGAATGAACTTTTGGTTGTTTGATCTTTTGGTCAGATGAGCTCTTCCAACTTAGAATGTTAGATGATTGTTACTGATATGAAATATATTGCATCCAGGCTCACTGCACCAAAACTGCATGCATTTTTACAATTTAATATCTGTAAGCAACAGAATTTTTTAACCATCACTTTTTAAAAGTTAAAGAATATATTCATTATTGCTTAAAAAATATATTATAGTTACAAATACATAATTTTTTATGTATTTTTTCTTTTTGAAAAAGAACTATATAAAAGTTATTGTTCTAAATTATAATTATTTTTGAAAACTAAACTGTTTAAAGATTGTTAATACTTTTTGTTACAAATTTCTCATTTAAAAATATTATTGTGCGATATGCTTCAAAACTGGTATCTGGCTGCAGAAAAAATATCGGCACTGGGATATTCTCAGAAAAACTTATATCATTTATGTATTTTATATCCAAATAAACCTAAGTTAAGTGTATTCCTGACTTTTCGGGATTTTACAAATGTAATGATTTTAATAATTTTTTTTTGTTTAATTATGTTCTATATTATTTCACTAAGAGATCCGCGGAAGATAAAATTTATTATGATAAATTACGATTTTTATGAAACTCTACTGGCATCTATTTTTACAAAGCAGCAGCGGTAACTTTATATCCACAGCAATAACACTAACACTCATTAGTGTTACAAAGATTAATAGCTTTTACAGAGTACTAGTTACATAACCAACAACTTTAGTTAAACATCCAACAATCGAGTTGAGTTGGAATGAATTTATTTTTGTTTAATAATGAAAAAAGTTCTGAAATTCTTTCCATTATTAACAACATCCATTTAATTAATCATTTTCACGATGAACAACATGTTTCCTACTTTCATGCAGCAGTCATTATGAGGTTATGTATGAGAGTTTCTTTCCATTTTTGCGTTTTCTCATTGTTTCCGCACTTTTATATTTTCGATTATTAATATTAGGCATACGATAAAGTGTTTTGGTTCAAAAATTACCAAAATTGACAAAAGTCCCAAAAACTCAGTTTTACAAAGTTATCATTTCTGTTTCGTACACACAACAGACTGCGAAGTGCAAAGTTCTGTTTCCCATGCTCCACTTTATTATTCCTATGCACCCGACTACCCCTCTACTTTGTAGGCCATTCTGCCAACTTAACCTTATAACAATTTAAATTTCTTCAGTTTATTTAAAAATCACATATCATGACCAACAAAATATTATTTTTGTTTTTCTAAACAATAATTTTGATTTTATGGATATAACCGTACTACATGTTTAAGAATGAAATGTATGATATGGATAATCTCATCAAATGTACACTAAGAGTTAAGGAGGTCAAAATAAATCATGGATAGAAGTTTAAGCCGCCTCGGTGGCCTAGTTGATAGCGTACTGGGCTTTCACCCCCAGGACCCGGGTTCGATTCCCGGCCAGGGCTTGGCATTTTCATACGCTATAAATCATCCCATCGTCTGCATTAGCCCACGTGTGCACAATAATCAGATGTTAAATTCAAAAAAAAAAGGATAGAAGTTTAGTTCTGCTTCCATTTGTACATTAGTTTAGCGTTATCACATTTAGTAATGGAATCACTGACAACAGCACTGTAGTGAAATATTGTAAATTTACAAGCATATTACTATTTTTTTAAAGAAGTAACAAAAGTACACCTTAAAGGTTTCTTCAATTTAGATAAAAATTATACCTGAATGTATCTGATCGCACTATGTAGAATACTGAGGTTAGATGTCTTTTTCTCATCAGGCGATGCCGGCACCTGCTTCTTAAGCAGTTCAAAGCATTCCTTCAGATGTGCCCTCCGGTTCTTCTCCAGTTTGTTATGAACCTCTCGTATCACAGACCTACACACCCATATCCTAAATCCTATTTACATAAAATTTGACTTTCACATATTATGCATCCAGTATAAAAACAATCTTTGCTTAATTATTAGTGGTAAGTAATGACGGTCTTCATTTGTCTAATAACTGCACAAACTCTCTATTAAATAGTGGAACCTAGACAACCAGAACTAATTGTGTACTGATGAGGCATCTACAAGGGTTGATCAAATATAAACGAGACTGACTTTCTAAAAACTTTTCCGTTGGACATTGAACTCTAAAGGGTGGGGTTTCAGGTAGCCTGGGAGGTTTGGGACGGGCAACATTTCCGTTCGGACCCTTCAGTATAAAACTATACAATGAGTGAGAGTGAAGTGCACGTTTCCGTGGAGTAGAGAATTATTATTAAGTTTTTGGCCAAGGAGGGGGTCAATCCGACTGAAATCTTTCGTAGATTGACGGCTCAATACGGGACAGGACCCTGTCAAGAGCTCGCGTTTTGCTTGGCACAAGGAATTCGCGAAGGACGGAAGCAGTAGAAAACCTGAAGGCCAAATCACGATCGTCGGCCGGGAAGGTAATGGCCACTGTATTTTTCGACAATCAGGCGCCTTTCACGTCGATTTCCTCCATCAACGACGCACAATATTAGTGCGATGTTTTAGAGGCTGCAAAACAGTCTTTTCGTAGGAAAAGGAAATCTAAACCGGCGAGAAACGTCATTCTTCTTTACGATAATGCCCGACCACATTCGGCGAGCGCTACGAGGCTTAAACTCGATCAAATTGGCTGGGAACCAATGGAACATCCCCATACAGTCCAGACTTATCACCCTGCGACTATCACCTGTTTGGGCCACTCAAAGAGGCGCTTGGAGACCAGCGCCGAAGACGATTCTGCGGTGGAGACCTTCGTGCTCTCCAATGGCTCAATGAACGCCGAGAACTTTTACGAAGATGGAATTAAAAACTTCCAATCCGGTGGGAAAAATGTGTTACTCGTGCGGGAGACTATGTAGAAAAATAAGTTGTATCAAGAATAATTTGTAAGTAAGCAATAATTTTTTTAAAAAATCAGTCTCGTTTATATTTGATCAACCCTCGTAGTATTGTATAGTGTTATATGCAAATTGTAATAAATAGTTTCCATAAACCCTATCAAATATGGAAGGTGTAATAGCTTAAAGATTTATTAACTTAGAGAATCGTTTTCCTTCGACAGTACCGTGTTATAAGTTTGAGATCGACCTGTGTAATAAGATAGAGGTTCCATACTGTGTATTAACTTAGAGACTACAGTTCCGTCAAGTGTGTTGCACCGTGTGTATATATTGCCGACGTCATTGCTTGCAGATGCTTCAATATCATTTATTTAACAAGTAGAACTCGTTTAGTTAAAGAAAGATATAAAGTTGATTTGGATAGGTTTTGTTCTGAAATACTTATGTATAATGCTGTAAATGTATGATAATTTACATAAGTAGTAGGAGACTGAAAAGCCTGACTTCCGAGGACTTCCAAGGGTGCTTTGAAGAGTGGAAAAGAAGATGGGATAAGTGCATAGCAGTGAATGGAGAGTATTTTGAAGGGGACAAAATCTATGTAGATGAAATTTTGTAAAATAAAGTTTTTATGACCTTAGTTCGCGTATTTATTGGACAAACCTCGTACAAGAGTGAAACTTATAAGATTGTTTTTAAACATTGTTATTAAGCTTCACAAAATTTTAAGTGAAATATCGAAGGTTCTAATGAACAAAATGTTCTAACCAATCAGAAAGATGAAAAATTAATTATGGGAATTTCAGTTTTCTATAAGAACCGTATATGCGAAAGTCAACATAAAGAGTGGATTTTGTAATAATAAAATAAAAACTTCGTCAAATTTTGTACAATGGAGTTTTTTAAGCACTGTATTCTATTAAAAATATAAATTTCATTGTTGAACGTAATTTTTAAGTACAGTACATTTAAAGTAAGGCATATTAAAACGCTGCGATCACAGCTAATAATAATGTCTTTGAATTTCATTAAGAATAATAATTAGTTTTTTCATTAGATTAATTAAATCAGTTTAAATATTTATTAACATGTGTAATAACTTACACCTACTTGCTGTAGACCTACCTTAGTACAAGTAAGTTATAATAATACATTTTACTGTTATCATTTCAGACTCGTCATATTCAAAATTTAACCAATTCAGACCTAATTTAATGGGACTAAAGGTCATTTGGTTACACAAAAATTTGTTTAATCCAGAATAATAACATCAAATATTGTTATTTTGTTGAGTTCATACATCTGCCCTTCTTAGCTTCAAACATTTTATATTTGTTAACGCATTTCAGAGTACTTCTATTATCAAAACCTTTTGCTGTACTCTGTTTGAAAAGTTTCGGCAGAAGTAACAGCAAAAAGTTTTGATAATGCAAGTATTACAAAATGCATCAATGAATATCTAAAGACTAGAAAAATATATATACTCATAAAAAAGTTAAATACCAAATTAAAGATTTTTCATATTCACAAAAAAACTACAAGAAAGGAAACTACTTTGAAGTCTACTCTACAGTTGAAGTCAGAAATGAACTGTGTTGTTAAATATGTTTTACAGTAGAACCCTGTTTCAGCGGACCTCATTAGTAGTCTACTATTAAATATTATGCATGGTGTATAAGGAGAAGCTAGGTTAAGAGGTATGCGTAATGTGCTTTTGTTGTGCTAATTAAAGGAGTGAATTCTATTGTAACACAGAGAAAGATCAACTTCTTGAAACTATTTAATGCAACAAGTTATGTGTGCGTGAACTTTATAACCCAGCCAATCATGCTCTAATGTACATTCAAATTCAGTATAAACATATTCAAAAAAAGCATGTAAGCTTACTTTAAAATATTTTTACTATTTTTAATGTTCCGATGCCTATATAATAATTTTCTTATATATACCTACTCATATATTTATAATAAAGTTTTTTCCTGCATACATAGTTTACCTATTGTGGTATTTTGTGGATTATTACATTTCATGCAGATTCAAGTGAGAACCACCAATAGTCTAACAGGGTTGTACACTATATTTGGACAATCATCTGAAATTGTACCTACAGTGAAACTTTCCTAACGAACGCTTCTAAATAGTGGACTCTTGTTTATAACAGAGTACTTTTGTATTCCCTGGCCGAGATGAAGCTATTCTTGGCTTACACAAATTTTTAAATAACTGACATTCTCAAAAACAGATATGGAAATTAAATCAGTGGTCTATAGGCTAGTTGGAACTTAATAACAGAGATAATAGATCAGCTTTTTCTTGAAAATTTTTGATGTATGGAAGCAAACGAAACTATATACTTCAGTGTTTTTTGGTAGGCCACTTTGTAGAAATGATGAGTTTGGCCAACCTAAATACTGCCAATCCGCATTCCCACCTCACTACACTGACATCTGACAGTGACTTGCATTAGTCTTTAGTTGTTAGTCTTTTGTTGACAAAAAAGTGTGGATTGTCCTTAATTTTAGAATGAGCTAAAATTTGTTGAACTATGAAGTGAGTCAACACCAGCTGAGTCTTTCTACAGAAATATGGTGGGACAACAAGGCTTGAAAATATGAGAGATGTAAGAAACAAACAAAAATTACTGAGTTTTTTAAATGAATAATTAATGTTCTTTAACCTATCTACCTTAAGTACAGTATACAGTTTATTAATATAACCTTAAAAATGAGGTTAGAATTGTTTGACCTTCAAAACCTTCTAGAATTAATTAGATACAAAAAAGTATTATTCCCCCCTTTATTTCCGATAACCAGGGTTATACTGAAATTTAGTCATTCGTTTATCATAGTCTAGAAATATTCCTACAGACCTAGCAAGGTTTGATTTATTTATTGATATCACAGATACTAACTTATGATTATGTAAATAACAATAAATTATACCAGTACCCTTGTCTCGGAGGCGGTGGGGAAGCTCGGCTAGAAGAATTACAATGAACTCCATTTGATATGTTCCATAAGGGTGGAACCTCCTCTTGTTCAGATGATGTCCCTAAAAATAAATGTACAAATATTTCATAATGCAAGTACATACTTAAATTCTATGAACACATTAACAACAATGATGACAGAATATATAAGACTGAAAAATGAGATGGAAAAGGGTAGCATAGCTTTATCAGATTTAGTACAGAAATGAGCACACTATGGCCAATTGCATTTAGTATTTATTAACAACAGACTACCATTATTTTTTGTAAAATATCAACTAAATTATTATGGGACATGCTATTAAACTGGGTATAGCTTGGTATCGATTTGCCAGGGTAAATTTATCTACAAGTATCTGTGAAACTACCATTATTCAGTTTTCTTTATTGATAAAAAAAATAAATAAAAACAAAGTCACATCTAATTATATAATGATGTATTCAAATGTTTAAGAAATATCATATATAAAAAATTCCTTTCTGATTTAACAATATTTACGTTATAACTATTACATTTTACAATATTGGGCCTGAGAGGCCCACTTCTTTGCAGTTTTAATTAGTACTGGAAAAAATCAAAAAGTTCAAAAAACAAAAATTGGTCGTCATAAGAAAATTAATTTAAAAATACTATAAAGCTACACGCTTGTCTTAAAATAATTGAAGAATAGTAAAATGAGATTATCAAATTTGAAAATGATTATTCATTATGGCGAAAAACAAATTTCTTCAGTCATCAGCAAGCAAGTAAGTAGGAATAAAGATTATAGGTAATCCTCAAGGTATTACTGAAAATACGTAATAATATTGCATGTATTATGTGAATGAGATATCATGAGAATTTGTAGTATAGGTAATTGTGAAATATTTAATAAAAGTTGGTAAAGCTACTGACTTGTCAATGCTTGTTTATGAATCCTACATAGCAGCAACTAAGAACAATAATAGTTGTTTTCTTCCAGATTTGAAAATGTTTCATTTTTAAATTTATTAATGTTTAGTAGAGAAAAAGTAGTAGAATCTACTCATCATCAATTGGAAGGTACCCTTTTACTTGTATACTTATTTATGTAAACAAACTTTGTATCACTTAAGATGGAGGAAGTTGGCTACTGCACAGAGGCAAGGAGAAATGCTAGCTATAAGTTCATTTGGACTGTTAATTGAATAATTACTATGAACAAATATTTTGTAAAAAAAGAACAATTTCTGAGAACACTTACAAGTTATAGAAAAAGTACAAAAACCTTTTTTAGTTTGTAATGCATTTAATTCATGTATTCACAATAAGTTTTTTTTTAATACGCAAGTACAAACCTACCTAACCAGTTCTATAACAGACAATAAATGCTTACTTTATAGATGACAATATTATTACAACATGTTTTACACAATTTCAAAGCTGCCAATTACTTACATCATACTGGTGTCTTGTCAACACACTTTGCCAAAGACACTCCTTTGCCAAAATCCATTACCAAATGAAACAGACTGAATCTTTGTTTACTTAAACTTGAACTTCATGAAATTTCATTCATTTCATGATAGTATTTAGATATCACATTTTATTCATTTATATTTTTTTCCTCTTAGTAGCTATCTCCCTCATACATTAACTCTAATGTTTTTATAACACAAGTATGCCTATTAAAATTTATAAAAAATATTTACAAAATAAACACTTATTGTATACACAAATAGTAATTCCTAAAAAAAGTTAGATCACTACTAATTTACAAACATTTTTCAAAATACCTAGAACTCCAAAAAAGCTATCAAGATACTGCTACAAAGTAATATAAACTGCATACAGTTTTAATTTTTTTTTTTAATGTCACTGTCTACTCAATGTCAATTAGACCAACAATTACAAGACAGTGACTCTGCTTAAGCAATATCTAAGGCCAAACTCAGGTACTAATCTAGTTTAGCATGCTATATGTAGGTCTTGAATATATTTGTTTTCCTGAATAGTGAAAAAAAAAATTTAGGGTCTTTTAGTAGCAGAAAATATACTAAAAGTCAATTTATGTGTTGAATAAAGTGTAATTCACTCTATCTCTGCCATTCATGAGTAAACTACACTTTAGGAACATGAACTGGAGCTTCTTTGGCTCCAGTACGATCTATGCTTTTAACTATATTGATGATATTAGTTTGGCAGGTCTCTTATATAATTTTTATACTTCAACTAATATTATAAAACTTATTGTACTTACAATAAAACTGACACATTATTGT
This sequence comes from Callitettix versicolor, assembly GCA_022606455.1. NCBI lineage: Eukaryota > Metazoa > Arthropoda > Insecta > Hemiptera > Cercopidae > Callitettix > Callitettix versicolor. The sequence continues at coordinate 4,360,028 of CM040182.1, forward strand.
AATTTTACATGTCAAATTTTGTTTCACTGGAACAAATCTGATTCAGTCTCTACTTTCATCAATCCTTACAACAACCGCAATGGCAAAATCAATATTTTTGAAAAGTCCGAAAAGAACTAGGCTATTTGAAAAGGTATTATTACACTTAAACATTTTAATACATTAATATACAGTAGAGTCTCGATTAACTGTCCTTCTTTGAACTGTCAAGGTGACACATTTTTTTTTCAACATCCGACTATTGCGCACACTTAGGCTAATGCCGACGATGGGATGATTTATAGCGTATGAAAATGCCAAGCCCTGGCTGGGAATCAAACCCGGGTCCTCGGGGTTATATCCTGGGCGTACACAGTGGCCCAGTACGCTATCAACTAGGCCACCGAGGCGGCTTGTCGAGGTGACAGATAACACAATTGATGGATAAACGAAATAGATCACTTGTACTTTTGACGGTCAATAAGAATAACATACTAAACTCTGTTTATAAAATAGAATGTTTTATTATTATTAATTTGGAAAGTGAAGTAAACTCTTAAATTTTCTATTTAATCTACTTATTTATTAGACAAATTTTGAATTATCCATACTTAACACTTTGCCCTGCAGGGGGTGCAGACTATCTGCACCTATTGAGAGGATTTAGTACTCACAGTACCCAAGTCTTAACACACACTTACACTTAACAATACTATACTTACAACACAACACAATAATCACATTTACATTTCAGGAAGCGATGATAGCCTCACATGAACAGAGTACTCACATGACTTTATATGATCGACTTATACGATGAATGGTACTATTGCAAACTGTGTGAGAGTGTCAAACATTCATGCACTCTTCTCGAACTAGCTGACACTATGTGAAGTGTTTCTATCTCATTCCAAAAGATGATAGGATCATTTACTTTTCTATTATGTATCAATATTTGCTTATGGTAGCAATTAGTGTCAGCTACCTGCCAATGCCATAAATAAGCAATGTCTACTTACAGTGTTTTGTTTAGAAGGTTACTTTCTTTATTACAAATTATTTACAATGGAAGACTGTTTAAAAATGTCAGACAGAATTAACCTGAGGGTCAATAGAAACTGATGGTTAAAAGGATGACAATTAATCAAGCATCTACTGTATTGCTAGTATTCAAAGTTAAAACTTTAAAAATAAGAGTTTTGAAATTTCACATGGGTTGAGCTTTCTGTTTTACACGTCACTGTGGATTTCTAGGTAGTCTAAATTAGGATTAAAATGTTTCTTTAACAAAAAAAGAACCATTTATGAACCTAACTAACCCATTTTGAGTGAATATACAGCTTAGATTTCTAAATTAAAGAGTTACACGATAATTAATGATTCATTAAAGACGAATGAGATCAAATGCAGATTATTAAAATAATTTTTCTAGCTATCCACAAACCTAACTTAATTGGTTTTTGTATATAGACATAGATTTTCAATTAATACAAGGAAAATCTATGGAATTATTCTAGATTAATGTACCAACAAAAGATAAACTATTTTTCTTAATTTTTCCTGAAAAAAATAGTTTTACTTCAAATAAAACAATTTTAATCGCTCAACCATAAAACAAATACACAAACTATATACTTGAGCACCTATATAACCACTATTACTATCATCTCAAAACCACTTTTATTATATATTTTGTTAAATATTTTTTTTTTTCTACAAATGCTACGGTTAATGTAAAACAAAAGCTACAGCAAGCAACATATCAGAAAACCTAATTCATTTATTACTTTAAATATTTTAATTTTTTAAATCTACAATCTACACAAAACCATGTCAGATTTAGATACACAAAGCTTTTTAGTATTTATGAATATTAGGAGGCATTTTTTTTTACTTTTTTTTAACTATTCTACAGACATTCTTGATCAAGAATATCACCTCTTTTAACACAAATTATATTACACCTTCACATGTATCCGACCTTAATCTTCACTATTAATATAAAAACTTAATGACATCTCATATCAATCACCCCCAAACAAGGAAAACTTTTAATGTCAGTTATCTAGGCTTTATCAAATCACTGTCAATAGTACACTTGTACAGTTGTAATGGTCACAAGTTTACATAACATAGATACATTCTGCATGCATAGTAGAAAACATTTTTTTTTTAATATTGGCTGCCTTATATCAGCTTCAATGATTACTGAAAAGTTAGTAAATTATGTTAATTTAGTTTAGAATGTAGGTTACAATATTTTCAATGTGACTTTTTTCCTGAAGTCAGTTTTTTTATATAATAACTAAAATATAGGATGCTAATTTGAAGTTATGGTAGTTGTTTACTATTCACATGTCACCAATAATAGTTTCTGTTTTAAGATATTATTAATTTTTGCTTGAATGAATGACTTAACATTGCACTGCAACCTTTTAGATCTATTGTGCTCCCCTTGTATATTCCTGTCATGTTCAGTTACAGCACCAGTCTCTTCATAAAGTCTAGGATTTGGAGAGGATTCAAGGTAGGTAACTCCCCTACTTCTGATCAGTGATTTCCCTATTCATTATTGAAGTACCTTCAGATGCTTTCTCTGCTAATTGCCTTTAAATTTCTCCCCCTTACACTTAACTCTTATCACAAAGGTTGTGCCCCATTTGGTCAGATATTTGTTGTGTGGTAAGTTTCCGCTTGTTCTATTTACATTCTTACTCATGACAACATGAGGAGCTAGTGAAATTATATCTATCAAACACACACAGCTTTGCATGCATTGATAAAGCTAAGGTATACTGAGAGGTGCTAGGTATCGCTGCGGTCTTTCTGATACACATTAGGCCGATCATTCCCTCCACCAGGACAGGTCGCTTTACACATCAGAAAAATTCAGGTTATGTAGAGTATGTAGTTATGTGAGTGAGTGAGAATGTGTGTGTGTGTGTGTGTGTGTGTGCACACGTGCATCTTAAATTAATAAGAGTAGTATGAGCTAGAGGTACAGCGGATTCACTAATCCATCATCTACCTCTGCCAGGTAATTTTTACTAGCACAGGTTGACATGTTCAAAGAGTCAGAACAACAAGATAAGAAACAAAAGAGATAATAACAGTTTCTTTCTTATTTTAGGTTCAATGTGCAGGTAACAATTAATAGCGATGTCATGGTACAGTAAGTACAATCACTTAACTATAAATCACTGAACCAAACACTGATTTCAACACGAAAAACACTGAACAAATGTGAATTACATGATTTGGTGTCCCAATACGGCAACCAGAAACATCGCAAGTCACCAACCTGAATTCATCTTCAAAAGGTTTATCCCAATTATAATTACCTGTATTCATGCCTTTTTTAAAGTGATTGGTTGCCTTTATAAGAGACAAGATTTGTCTGAAGTAGTTTCAACCGAGTCATAAGCAAGTGGCAGTAGTCCTCCAGAGGACAACTTTTAAAGCATGTTTTTTACCTTTCTTGTTTTTCCAGCTGCTTTCAATATACCTTCTGAGTGAGTGTTTTTTAACTATCTAGGTAATTTTTCTTTTCAATATTTTTCAAACTCCCATAGCTACTACACTGTTATATTTTGTATTATTACAAATGGATACATAATAAAGCCTTGCAGCAAAAAAAAAAAAAAATGAAAATTGACACAAATGTCATAATTACTGTTAGGTTCTTAGGGAAGTTTCAAAAAAAATTATTTTCTTATTTTTAATTACTCATTAAATAAATCGTTTTTGTAATGAAAAATACTTTTACTACTTTCACACTGTATATAGTCACAGCTTATAACACTCTAATATCGATTTTATTATATTTTTATATATTTTACAGAAATATTTAAACAAACAATTTTGTTTACATGTAATGGCTGTTCCTTTTCTTATTCCTATTATATCACTAAACTAAATAAATATTTAATGCAGTGGAGTTAGCGAGTTTGCCACCACAAACAGCACACAAGCACAACCAGAAATAATGTTTTTGTATTATATATTTTTAAGCATAGATTGGAAATGTAAAATACACATTCAAAACTGTGTTAGTTCGATTGTCTTTTTTTTATAAAGAAAATTGCACATTCATTTGTCGTATTTGTATTCGATACAAAACCATGTTAGGTTTTTAATGCACAGCCACCTTAGTTAGGTTCTTCACACACAATCATGTTAATTAGGTTTTTAATTTTTTTTTAAAAAAAGGTTATATTGGTGTTATAAGTACGGCTGATAACCATTTGCTAGGATTACGGGTTCCTTCGAATAATTTTCTATCGGTGGTTCATTATAAAAATTACCTTTAATCATTTGATATGTTCTACCTCACAAATATTGTGGGTGGCAACCCCAAGAATGAACACTACTGTCTTATGTGAAATAAAAACGTTCCCCAAAATATATATTAATCCATTTAAACCAAAATAATAAAAGGGGGAAGAAGTGTACGTTAAATAATCGTCTACTTACTTTTATCGCCGATTTGCCACTTCTCGGCACCGCCCAGTTGGAACAGAAAAGCCACACAGTCTTCACAGAAAAGTCACCCGGAGTAAACTGACTTTCCGGCACCGCCGGAATCGACTGTCTTCGCCCTACCTCTTCCCCATGCTTTTGTTTCAACTGCTGTTCTACATACCGTGTTGCTTATTGCAACAGGCAGTACATCAGCAGTTTCGTAATTTCGCCTATGTTTCTTTTTGTCAATAGTGTTCATTCTTTGGCTGTGACCTCATTATCATATTCAAAACCAGCAACCAAAAACTAATATTTTTTCTAAATCCTAACATTGGTTTCATTTTTTAATAATATATATTTAACACATTCACTGTGGCAAACGCCATTTAGCATTTTAAAGTTTGGCATCAGTTGCTAGAAACACCACTTGGCGTTCAGCGCTCTTTGTGGATTCCTGATATTTCATCTTCCCGCCTGTCGGCGGCGTTCAGTAAGTGGAAGACAGTTTTGCATATGGTGTTATTTATAGGTTACACAATCTTACAGTGCTCTTCGTTGTTAATTCTTTAGTTTATTATTTAGTGAAAATGGGTGACAATTCCACAACATTTCAAACTAGTACGAAAATGAAATGATTAGTGTTGTCAACAAGGGAGGACAGGAAAAACTCAAACCCTTGCCTATAAGTAGGTATAACGACAACATGAGTGGTATTGATAGGCAGGACCAGCTTTTAAGTTAGTATCCTTGCAAATGGAAAACAATAAGATGGTATAAGAAACTCTTTATTTACATCTTACAGATGAGCTTATTGAATGCCTATCTTCTCTATAACAAATACCCTATTGGTAAGAAAATGTCATTTTTAGATTTTAGGCTGAATATTATCGAAGGCCTTTTGATTCCAATGAAACCCGAAGAAGCCCAAGTTGTGTCTAAAAAAACACTTACCTACAAAGTTTAAGATGATGAGCAAAGGCAAGCCACTACGTATAACTTGCATTGTTTGCAAAAGGAATAACATCAGAAAAGATACGACTAACATGTGTGAAGCTTGTATGAGAAAACAGCTCTGTTTTTAAAAACGTTTTCAAAAATAACATGAATAAATATTTTTAGGAAGATGATGCTGACTAATAAATCACTACACATATGTGATTCAGTTGTTATTGTCTTACTGGGAGCAAATAAACCTAAAAATATTTTTGTATTTCTGTTTTTTAAGTTATACAGCCTAACTGCGTTTTTATTAACGTTTAATATGCATAATACACACAAAACGCCATTTGGTGTTTACAGATAATTAACTGAGACGTAATGGCATTTGCTAAAAACGTCAACTGGCATTTATTAATTTTTTTAAAAATTACACCCCAAATTCACTTTTAAATTTTGACATAAGCATTTAATAATATATAAAAAAAAGAAATATTTATTAAAAAAAGAAATACAAATTCAGCATACAACATAGCATTAAGTTTTCTTTCAGCAGTGAACATGTTAATTGTTTTCATGATGAAAAACATGTTACCTACTTTTGCACAGTACTGCTTTTGAAGTTACATGGGTCATTTTTATTTTTAATTTTTTCAAAATTCCTGTTAGTTTCCGAACATATTTTGCATTATTACTAATGGGCGTGTAATATTATTATAAGCATTATAGTTAATTTCTTTTTTTTAAATTTTGTATTGTTTTCATTAGAAATTTATTATTTATGAAACAAAGAATAAGGAACCAGTTGGCTACCCCAAGAAATGAATCACAAAAGAAGATAAGGTAAATCTGCACTTTTAGGTGATTTACCAATTTCCATAACTTTTTTTATTAAAATGCTTCATTATATGCCCAAAAGTAATAATACAAAATATAAAAAAGTATGGAAACTATTTCATCATGAAAGCAATTAATTAAATGTGTTTTATTAATAATGAAAAGGTAAAAATTAAAAGAAAACTCTACTAACTGGACTTGGTTGTTGAGTGTTTACCAAACTCAAATCAGTTGTTTACAAAAGTAAGTAATGTGTTCTTCATCGTGAAAATGAATAATTAAATCTGTGTTATTAATAATTAAAAGAATATAATTTTTTTTGTAAAAAAATAAACTTAACCTAACTTGACTGCTGGCTATATAACTATTATTCTATAAAAGCTACTAACCTATGAATATAACAATTTTTACCACAGATTACAGAACAAGGAATTAAGTAGAACAAGAACAAAATTAAATACATTAAGAATTAAAAAACACAGCAAGATAATAACTGACTTAATATAAATGTGATAACTTGCATGAGCAGTATCGGTTTGGTAGGTCACGGCATAGTAATTGAGGATGCTGTATTCAAAGTAAACTTCAATGGATTTACAATATAGTTCTATTAAAAATGGCTTAAAATCATAATTTGTCATAAAAAATTTAATCTTCCATGGGCGAATATCTTCCAATTCGATAATAAAGTACATAATTAAAAAAAAATGGAAAAAACCATTACTTCAGTAGTCCCCCCCCCAAAAATGCAGAAATACCCAAGATGAAGACAGTGACGCCTATGAAATAAATCTTACACACACTTCAAAATATAAAAAAGTTTTACAAATGTCTAAGTAATAAAAATAATGTTTAACAAAATTATAAAATGTTTAATAAAAGTAAAAAATATAGTTTATTTGGTAATATTCATGCTATTTAGTGATAATTCTTATTTTTTATCTGATATAAAGCTAATATAAATTTACATAAATAAAGCAATTTTTAAAATCACTATCTTATTCAACACAACCAACAATTTTAAAAAAGTCAGTATAACAACAATTTTCAAATATTTTGCTTTAGTTGTAGTTTTATTCAAATTATGAATTGTACAAAAAATTTGTATTGAATTATTTGTATTTAAGTCTCCACAAAATTTGTTTTAACCTTTTGGCAATTTTTGCACCAAAATGCTATATTATATACCCAATATTATAACTCAGAATATAAAAGTACAGAAACAACAAGAAGTTAGAAAAGAATGAAAATAGAAGTGACAAACATAACCTCAAAAAGACTAGTGAGCAAAAACGATTAATAAAATGTTCTTTTTCGTTTTTAAAAAAAAATATTTAAGAACATAACATGGTTGTTGGGTGAAAAAAACCTGACTCAGTTTTGCATTAAAAAACAAAAAGTTTTTTTTACATAACTAGTATTTCGTAAAAGTTATTAACCTTGTAATGACACTTAGGTTACTAGCATACTAAGCATGAATTCATGGTTGGTTAGTAGCTTAAAATTGTAATTTATCATAATAAATTTAATCTTCCACAGGGGAATATATCTTAATTCAATAATTAAAGTGCAATTTTTTTTAAAACTGTAAAAATCATAAATGTAATAAAAGTGCATAAATACTATTTTTTTGCCATAATAGTCCAAATATCATATATTTAAAACCAAAAAGTCTCATATAAGGATGGTCACACATTCTCCACAATTACCCATTTGTCTAAAGGGTATAGCTAGTTTAGTGAGGTTACATCTGGTACTAAATTGACAGTTTTACTATATTTGCTGCATTTCTAGATCATAATTAAAGGGCACTTTAATGTTATAAAACAGTAATATTTTAAGATCTCTATTTCAAATATCACATTTGGAATGTACCAAAAGTATTACTTAGTTATAGGCCTATCATTAGACTAGCTAACCTATATGTCAGAAATACCTCTGGCCCTAATGTAAAACAATTATAATTCTATTCTATGCTGAACCATAACATAAAATTAATTATTTGTGACTTACCATTTCCAATAGGCTGCTTTTTTTGTTTTTCTTGTTCTTCTACGAATTTAGCAGCTTTAAGTAAAGCTTCTAATCCCCCTCCGTTTGTCAAACTGCCGCCACCGCCGTTCATTTTTTTACCAAGTAATTAAATTACCCAACAATAGAACTTGTTTTAACATCAAACACTACCTAAGCCATTTTACTATATCCTTAAAAAATCCCATTTTACATTAATTAGAAAGTTAATAACGATTTCAACTTGAAGACCACGTCACTAACATTACCAAACTTGAACACACTAAAAAACAATTACTACTATTTAATGACTCTTTGAAGTCAGTCATTATTTATCTCACTTTTATTCGTTAACTATTTATGTGTCGCGTAAACAAAAATTTAAGATAATATTACTACAACAACAAAACAACAATGAAGTTTCTTTGAAAGCACTTTAATCGAATTTCGTTGTAATATGTTCCTAAGGCCTCAATATTATTACTATCCTCAACCACAATTTGGCTGGGACATAGCCCAGTCTAGCAGTCAATGCATGCTTGTTGGAGATATCACGTGGTCAGGTTTGGGAGTTTTAACCAACCAGTGAGCTCCATGTGACGTCCTGAGGGCGTAAACAACTACTTATTCTGCAACTTAGTTTACTGCACATACTCCCTAAGAAATATATTTCTAACATAGAGTATAAAATAAAATATAAATTCACAATATCACCTTTTTCAGTTAAAAAGTACACACTTGATTTAAGCTTTGTCGCCAATACACAACTCTCACACTAACCTACCCTATTTGAAACTTACATAACAAGAAATACATTCATATTTACCAAAATAACTAGATTTGTAAAATAGTTAACTATCACTTGGTTTTACTTTTCCTGTAAGTTGTTCTCATAACTCTCTAGTTATTTGACCTCAAATTAATAGTAATGTTGTATCTCATAACATTTGATCTCATGCAAGGTTTTGACTGTTGGTAAACGATGATGAAAGCAAAGCGAAAAACCAAGAGTGTGTAAGTCCACATTTTATAGTATACTAAGGCTACCATAATATTTTATTATATTACATGCGAGAATTTTTTAGGCTGATGAAGAGATTCGTTCAGCAGTGAAAAGGTAGAAGGCTGTCTGCTCAATTTAATTACATAAAAATTAATTTAAAGTCCTATGGTATTAAACCTAAGACCATTATCATTAGAGATGCAGAAGTGTAACTAGGATTTTAGTGCCCTTGGCAAAAAACTTGGCGCTCTTCTTTTAATTTGCAAAAAAAGAGAAAAAAATCATGTTTTTTAAAAACATGAACAGATTTTTTTTTAACACTGATTATTTTTATTTACACTCAAACCTAGTTTTGAGAGGGTAATGGGGACCCCACAAAAAATGATCCTAAGCTTTATAAAAAAACCATAACCATACATGTTTTTTCATGCAGATTGAAAAAAAATACACAGTGAGGTAAGAACAGCACAAAAAAAATGAAAATAAGGAAATAGCAGCCAAACATACATGTTAAATTTTCTACAATGAAATGATCACTTTCAAATAATCTGCATATTTGTATTCTAAAAAAAGTTAGTAGACTAAGAATAGTCTTGAAATTACCCCCATTTAGTTAGAAATACCAATGAATACAGAATCTATAAGGACACTTCTTGCATGGAAAAGTCAGATCATTTTATTCGACCGTTTTTATTCGAGGCTAATTTATGCGGATTTTAATGCCGATATTTGTTTTCAACAGTAGGTTATCCTGGTGTTTATGTTTGAGTTGAATAAAATAAAAGTTTTTGTTTTGTTTTTTCTTTAGAGAATTTTACAGACAGACCAATCAAAAAAAAAAAAAGAAAAAAATTCATAAATATGATTACTGGAAGTTTTTTTATATTTTGACTTAAGGAATAATTTCCAAAAATCTGAGAACATAATTTTTAATCAATCTTTATAGTATGTTATGTATGCAAAATAATTCTCTTACTTATCCGTATTTTAGGATCTCATGTATTAATAGAAAAACTGGATAGCAAAATAATTTTTTAGCACTATAGTTTACTACGTTAAAAATTGTAAAAATGATATTTTTACAAACTTGGTACAACATGGCATGTGAACCAGATCTAATTTCATTATAACTCCAAACAAAAAAACTTTTTTCTAATTCTCATTTGGGTTCTTATTTAATACTTTACCAACTTCTTGTTTATTATGTAAAACAGCACTACTGAAAATATTTTAGGAATAGAATGTGATGAAATAAACAATGTAGTAATTGATACAAAGTATGCTATTTTATACAGTTTTTTAAACTACTTTAATTTTAAACGTTTACAATGCATGTACATTAATTAAGGTTCTACTAAATATTATTGTTAAATTTATCAAATAGTACTCAGTCAAGTATATAGTTCAACTTCAGAAAATCATGATGTCGTTGTGGAACTGGTGGTCTAGGAAAGGAAGAAACCGATGTTTTGTATTAAATAGACAGGCTCACTGCCGTAATGAAAACGAAAGTTTAGAAAAAGTTGACCTGGGACGTAAACAGGAACAATTTTCGCTCAACCCCTCAGTTGTTGGTAGGAAGAGAAAGAGAGAGGGGTTGTTGCTCTTCTATATCTGTCTGCCTCTGAGCTGCAAGTTCAGAAAAAAACATGCAGCGCTGTCTATCGGCGGGGAATCCAAGTAGCTTTCTCGGCCAAAAAAATGTGCTTACTTTTACAGGGAAGAAGTGTCCTTCTTATAGATTCTGTATTCATTGGAAATACTGCTTTAAATAAATTTAAAAAACACTCCTATTTGTGTCAAAATATTACCAAACACAAAAAAAAATCATTCAAAACAAAACACTATGAAGCACATAAATGAATGCCATGCACTACTAGTATAGTAACATTAGATGATGCTAAATGTTTATATGCGCAGAGAACCCCATATCTTTTGTACGTGTGTATAAAATAAAGAAAACTACCGACTCCATGCTCTGCAATGAATTGTTATTAGACCTACTATTAATAAAACCACTTGATACAATATCTTTTTAAAATATACAACAAAAGTTTTTCTAATTTCTTACATACCTTCATATTTATTTTAAAAGAAATAATTTTTTATTTATTACACGTAATGTTACAACTGAGCTTAGCTCATTTAGTAACTTCCGAACAATTGTTCACAGCGTGATGGGTAACAGCCCAATGGCTGTTCCTATATAAAGTCAGCTGGTTTGGTCCTCTTGAGCCGACAAAGCGGAGTTTTTCATAGATAGTCTAATTTAACATATTTATCTATTGGTGAATGGCTGAGCCGCCTCGGTGGTCTAGTGGATAGCGTACTAGGCTTTCACCCCAGAGGATCCGGGTTCGATTCCTGGCGAGGGCTTGGCATTTTCATACGCTATAAATCATCCCACCATCTGCATTAGCCCAAGTGTGCACAATAGTCGGTTAAAAAAAAATGGTGAATGGCTGAGTTTAACTGTAACCTCCAGAATCTGTTCCACTAATCCATACCCTTAATTTCTTCCATTTCTACTAGGATTGTGTCGCCTTCCTCTGCACCCGCGTAGTATTTACAGTTTGGTACCTACCAATCTGACTGACACCTTACATTTAACATATACCACAATAACTGGGAACTCTGAAATTTTAACATTTTTGTTAGCATGAGATTACTAAAAGGAGATTATTGATATTGCAAACTGTGTGCACACCCCAGTCCTTTCCATCCAGATTTAGCAGGTTGTTGGTATTATTTATTTAGTATAACGTGTTTCCTCTTTTTTTTTGTACAAATAGTTTTACAATTGTATAGATAAATTAATAGCAGTTAAAAAAAAAAATATATTAACCTATATGAAGATTCAAGAGCTACATAACAAGTCAGTCAAGAACATTATTTTACAGTTCACAGTTTTATTGAAAATTAGCAGTATCAGTTTTCACAAATAGCAATATTTTACAGATAGTGTCATCTTTAATTACCATTAAAGTGAGGGTAGTTCATATCTCCATTCGAATCGTGGACAATTTTGCTGCATATAAACATTTTGTATGATTTTAATAAAAAAATTGTATTATCAGACTTAGCATCTCTGGAAGCCTTATCAGACTTAGCATCTCTGGAAGCCTTATCAGACTTAGCATCTCTGGAAGCCTTATCAGTAATAAATTAACAACCCAAATTCCATCTTGACAAAATATAATTATTTCGTATTCTTTTACTTCTATTTTTCAGACTTAGCATTTCTGGAAGCCTTATCAGTAATAAATTAACAACCCAAATTCCATCTTGACAAAATATAATTATTTCGTATTCTTTTACTTCTATTTTTCAGACTTAGCATCTCTGGAAGCCTTATCAGTAATAAATTAACAACCCAAATTCCATCTTGACAAAATATAATTATTTCGTATTCTTTTACTTCTATTTTTCAGACTTAGCATCTCTGGAAGCCTTATCAGTAATAAATTAACAACCCAAATTCCATCTTGACAAAATATAATTATTTCGTATTCTTTTACTTCTATTTTTCAGACTTAGCATCTCTGGAAGCCTTATCAGTAATAAATTAACAACCCAAATTCCATCTTGACAAAATATAATTATTTCGTATTCTTTTACTTCTATTTTTCAGACTTAGCATCTCTGGAAGCCTTATCAGTAATAAATTAACAACCCAAATTCCATCTTGACAAAATATAATTATTTCGTATTCTTTTACTTCTATTTTTCAGACTTAGCATCTCTGGAAGCCTTATCAGTAATAAATTAACAACCCAAATTCCATCTTGACAAAATATAATTATTCAGTATTCTTTTACTTCTATTTTTCAGACTTAGCATCTCTGGAAGCCTTATCAGTAATAAATTAACAACCCAAATTCCATCTTGACAAAATATAATTATTTCGTATTCTTTTACTTCTATTTTTCAGACTTAGCATCTCTGGAAGCCTTATCAGTAATAAATTAACAACCCAAATTCCATCTTGTCAAAATATAATTATTTCGTATTCTTTTACTTCTATTTTTCAGACTTAGCATCTCTGGAAGCCTTATCAGTAATAAATTAACAACCCAAATTCCATCTTGACAAAATATAATTATTTCGTATTCTTTTACTTCTATTTTTCAGACTTAGCATTTCTGGAAGCCTTATCAGTAATAAATTAACAACCCAAATTCCATCTTGACAAAATATAATTATTTCAGTATTCTTTTACTTCTATTTTTCAGACTTAGCATTTCTGGAAGCCTTATCAGTAATAAATTAACAACCCAAATTCCATCTTGACAAAATATAATTATTTCGTATTCTTTTACTTCTATTTTTCAGACTTAGCATCTCTGGAAGCCTTATCAGTAATAAATTAACAACCCAAATTCCATCTTGACAAAATATAATTATTTCGTATTCTTTTACTTCTATTTTTCAGACTTAGCATCTCTGGAAGCCTTATCAGTAATAAATTAACAACCCAAATTCCATCTTGACAAAATATAATTATTTTTGTATTCTTTTACTTCTATTTTTCAGACTTAGCATCTCTGGAAGCCTTATCAGTAATAAATTAACAACCCAAATTCCATCTTGACAAAATATAATTATTTCGTATTCTTTTACTACTATTTTTCAGAAATAACTTAATTTTTATTGTAAATTAAAAACCGCAACACATTTACACTTTAAAAAAATCGAAGTAGCTTTTTCATGACTAATAATTTACAAAATGTTGATCCAAGATTAAAACTATTTCTTCTACAAGCAATGAAATCAAAACTTTGCTTGATGTGTTACATTTTTACTGATTATAGTACCAGTAGTTAACCATTTGAGTACTAAACATGGCCCTGTGAATTCATAAAATTTAGTTATTTTCTTGTGCAATGAGCTTATTTAACTAAGTGTAGCTTTAAATTTTGAAAGGTTTTCCACTAATTGCTCCCAACTCAGCTCAAGTAACTTTATTTTTATGTCTCACTATACTTTTATCTTGTGACATATTTTACAAAATTAAATTGTGTAACATGCATATAACTAATTACTACTACTAGAGAGCTGTGGCTGGAAAGTGATTACTGTATGTACTTTACATATATAAATAAATTATATTCCACAAATTAATTCCTTTTTTATATTATTTTATTTAAATAACCTTAATTCAATGTTTCTTTTACAGTTGTATTGTTTGAATTCTGTGTGCTGAACACAAATACAAACTTTATTTTTGTAATGTCTACTGTACTTGTGAAGAAGACATATGAATTTGTTTTGGTTACAGTATTTGGTTATCTGTACAGTATCTGTCAATTCAGACCTTTTTGTATCCAGATGAGTGTTCATAGAATCTCCATCTCTAGTTTATCTGCACTGTAGGTATCAATCAGTCAATTTGTAGTGACGTAAAGTACAGATTTATATGTGTTGTCAATTGTTCATTTACTGTTTAAATGTGTAATGTTTATTATTATTACAGTAATTTAATGTGTGTTATTGTGTCTTTAATTGCACACCTATCACCAAACCAGAAAGTAAATATTGTAAATGAATATAGTATGTAGTTATGTTCAGTATAATAATCTGCCTTCCCTAGCTTTGTCAATTCTTCTTTCGTTGAAGCGTTTCGGAGAACCTCCATCTTCAAAAACTATTTCTATACTGGTCACCAATATTATGGCTCATCCTATTTATAACTTTCTAGCTCCACCTCGTACCCCTCCTCTATTTGCATGTCTGTGTTCAACATGTGTACATTAAACCTAACACACGTTGGTTGGCTCTTCAAAATCATATGTTTTCGCTCGCTTCTGATTGGCTCTTTTCAAACTTTCTCTTCAACAGTCGTCCTGTTAATTTTTGAAAATTTTTAGATTTTTAAAGGTAATATCTGCTTGTGACGATATCTGTTCATTAATTATGTTTTCTCCCTTTAATTTAGATTTAAAAGGAAGGAAGGCATATGAATATTTTAGAGAACTTGGAAATTTTTAAATCTAAATTAAACGTTAAAAAAAACTGTGTATGAAAGAAGTTAAACGAAAGAAGAAATGACGAAGCTAAGGAAGGAAGATAATTATACTGAACATAGTGACAATAATCCTAGCAGAAAAGAAGAATATAATTTTTTTTGTGGCAAAAAACCGTTAAGGTTATCATCGCCGAGAAGAATATAAAAAGAATAGTATGTAGTTATTTGTCATGTATTATGTTCCATATACATTTTCAGTTTTTTACATTCATGTTACAAATATTTACCCATATTGTGGTTCTTTATTTATGTATGAAACTATTAATCAGAGTTTTAAAGTTTTTACAATATAAAATCTAAAAATTTGTTCTAGATAAAATTCACTTGATCAAGTTTAATGTCATAGTTCATATGCATTATTTTTTTAAACAAGCCCCGAAAAACTACTCTTCAAAAAAACATTTTGACATATTTCACCATTTTTTTCCAAAAATTTATAAATTAAAATCTAATAAATGCAGATCTAGGATATAAACTGGTTTTTTCAGTTAAACCTATACTACATGATGATATTAATATGTAGACAAACATCATTTTACTCAATGTTTTATTTCATATTACTTTCATATTGGCGGTTGGGAGGGGAACCACTAACTTCGACGGTGAAATGAATGCCATTTACGAAGCGACCTGCAAGTTGCGGACATTGTCACTGACTCCGCATAGGTTGGTTTTCTTTGTTGACTCTCAGGCAGCAATTGTGGCCCTGAGTAGCAATTCCCCAACGGACTGCCTCCACACTGTTCGATGTCGTGCCGGATTGGCTGAACTCATTTCGGAGGGCTGGATTCTTTGGATCCAGTGGATTCCTAGCCATGTGGGAGTTCCTGGCAACGAGAGGGCAGATGAACTTGCAAAAAGGGGAGCGTTATCGGAGCAACCAGCGATACCTGTGACTCTTGGTGCTGCCCGCAACCTGATAAACAGTGCCGTTGACTCCTATTCAAAGGCAACCCTGAGGGATCAAAGCAAGGGGAAAATGTGGGAAAGCCTCGCCTCAATGGGACCCATTTCTAAAAATATGGAGAGGCCTGCTGCTGTCGCCCGATTCCGTCTAGCTACCGGACACGATTATCTCCAGGCACACTTACACCGCATTGGAGTGGTGGGGGACGATATCTGCCCATTATGCCGATCAGGCAGAATGGATGGCGAGCATCTGATGTCCTGTGTGGAGTTGCGGAATGCGTCAGGGGAGATCACTGAGAGATACTGGGAGGCTCGTCGTCGAATGGCTGAACAGCCGAGGACAGGCGTAGGCTAAAGTAAAGTAAAGTAGTAATATTACTTTCAATGAAATATATTACGGATGTATAATGTTTCATTCCATAATTTTATTATACATCAGTTTGATTCTTACAAATCTTTGAAAAATCTTCTAGTCAGGAAACAACAAAAATAAAAACAAACTTTTATTCTGACTTTTATTACTCCAAGATAATCTCAAACCAGCAGTTACAAATTAAACAAAACATCGCTGGCAGTATCAAAGAAAAAAGCGAACACCTCAGTTTTACAGAAGTATAACAAATTACTGAAAAACCAGCCAGTACACTGATCTGTAAAAGTACAAACTACAAAAAAAGTAAAAATTTTTTTTTAGTCATATAAGATAATTTAGCAGACTGTTGTAAAACATTTAGTCAAGAATATATAGTTTAAAAATATTTTGCCTAAAGCAAATGTACAATTACTGGTAAAACCATAATTTAAAAAGCAACATTTAACACTGATTTAAACAACATTAAAAAATATTCAGCTGCATTTAAATTGAAATGTCATCGATTTAAAACCATGTATAAACAGATCTTTTGCAAACTATCTGACCTTTCCTCTAATTTTATAGGAATTACTACAATAAGCTCTTTTCTAATCAGTTTCTTCAACTCTTGGCATAGATCCAAAAGACGGTTTATGTATTCACTTTGTTTTAAAGTTATCCAAAACTTCAAACAGTAAATACACTTAATATCACAATACAGCTTACTTAACAACAATTCTTGAACATATAATAACAAACTCTGGACACAAATTTGGAAAGAAATGAAATTTGTAACCAGAAACAATATAAATAGAACTTTAAAATCCTTAAAAATGGAATGATTGAGCATTCAAGGAATTATTCCAGAAGGTGAATTAGTAGATGCAACACTTTTCTTCTGACCTTCCTTTTGCTTTTTTTGCTTGGAAGTTTCTCCTAAGTCAATTGGCGCTTTCTTCACAAATGGGATTTCATTTGGGAAACCTATAAAATAAACATACAATTTTACAAAAAATAACTCTACAAACTTTAACTGAAATCATTTTTTTAATTTACATAATTCATTAATTAATTTCACTTATTAATACATATATTAACTTAGAATTATTTGTTAATTAAATTCTAATATATAATCGGTGATGATAACCATAAAGGTTTTTCGCCGGAAGAAAATCTAATGTATAATATTTAGAATAAATACCGAGGTTACGTAACCAGTCTGTTGCGATATAGAAAAAACACCAATTTTTTAAAACCTAAACACGAAAATAGATATATTACAGGAAAAGAAATGCAGTTGACCAAATTGACATGAATATAAAATTATTTTATAATAATTATGATTATTATTTAAAATCATTTTATAATAATCATTATAATTTTATTATAATAAAATTATGATTATTAATTTTTAAAGAATCGTAACTAAAACTTAAAATAACTAACCTCTGGATTTATAGTAAACAATTGGTTTCAAAGAAAATTAAGATTTAACAACAAGCAATTATATCCAACTATTATTTCATTTAAAATTTTGTAAGTGGGTTATATTATGAGTTTTGTAGAAATATATTTTTAAGAAACCCAACCGTTATAAATTTCCCAGTTGTTATAATTTTACTATCACTTTTTGTGAGACATTTAAGATTAACAAGTTCATTTATTCAAATATAGATGTTTTGATTTGTAAATTTCAATAAGCAGGCCTATGCATATAATTTAAATATAGTAGACTAATATTAAACGAAATGAAATACAGAAGTTATAAATAGAAGGTATGTCTGCATCTTTAACTTACAATACGCCACTGTTACGTATACACTTCATACAGTATAGGTAGTTGTTTAGCAAGTGGTCATAATGCCCAAAACCACTGTTTCAAATGGGCTGTAAAGTAGAACACTGCCCCTCCCAAACACAACAAAATGAAGAGAAATATTTTAGGCAGTATATTATCTATCTAGGAAGTGTTACTACCTAATGACAAAATTTTTAAATAAGATTGGTAAAGCAGATCTTTTTCACACACGGAACACTTTCATATATCTACATTCAGGCCATGGTACCGTATGTCTAGGTCAATGGGTAGTTATAAGCCGCTTTCCACACTATGATACTATAATCCAATTTCGGATTAACAAAGGCATGGTAAATAAATAGGATTTTCAACTGCACGTGAAAGTTTGTATTTCATCAATTACTTATAAACTTGCTCTTTCTGAAATTCTGATTTCACCATTATAATCAGCATTAAAATCTGCATATGTTAGGATTTTAAATTTCAAGATTATAGTAGAGTCCTGTTTATCCAACCTAGCTTCAAAGAACAATATGTCAAGCAATTTAAAAGATATTTAGCGAAATCAAATGTACAATACCTACACGCCACTTTTGTGTTAGGCCTTTACATCTATGTGTCATTTATGCACTCAGCCGATGACCTATATTCTCTTTAAAAGAAAGAGGGAGGTCGATCACCCTTATATCCGCTCTGTTTGTTCAGAGCACATTCTGCTTGTGTGTTTTGTAACGTTTCACATGTTTTTTTTTTATTCGCTGTTTTCTAAAAGGTAAAAGATATTGTGAGATGTAGCACTATATAGATGTTTGAAAACATCAAACTGTTGGTAAACGAAAAACAATTACAATTTTTTTCCGTCAAGTTTGATGATTTGACTTACGGCTCTTTATTACTATAATGAAATTCAGCGTACTGTTTTACGTTTTAGTACAACACATTTAGTAATAATATATGTAATTCAAAATTTTTTAATGTAATAAATTCAATTCAATACTTTTAAAAGTTTTTAAATGGTTCTCAGTATAATCCGACTTTCCTGCTATTTTGACCCGGCCGCGACCAGTTTAGGTCGGATTAGTGAGGCTACTGTACATTGAAAATGAATCCTGACCAAACTCAAAAAATTCCTAATTTAAACAGATTTTGAAAATTAAAAATTCTAATATATACAGTTTTTAAGGCTGATTATGACAGTGAAACCAGATTTAAAAAAAAAATTAAAGACAAAGGAGCTACATAGTTTAACAATTTTTAATAATTTTTCTGGTTAACAAACCTGTCTAAGCTATTATCAAAATGAATTTTGTGCCAAGTTTGAATGAAATAGGACCAAAATTGCGAACATGATTGTGTGAATACAAATGCATGTATATGTGCACGCACGCACACTCAGACACTTTAATAACCCCTCAAAAGAGGTCAGAATCCATGTTCACTTCAATAGCCCGTGATGCTTCAAAGGCTAATTTTTGCAATGGAAATCAGCTAATAATCAAGATTGCAAACTTACCCGGAGGCAAATATTTTTTCAACACAGCTGGGGTTTTAATGCCAGTCTCAGTTTGATTAGTTTCCAAAATTGCACAGATAACTCTGGTTGTAGCACAAGCTGTGGCATTAAGCATGTGCACATACTCAGTCTGAAAAAATTAAACCATAAGTTGAGTCTTGTAATGTTCTATAAAAAATAAAATTGAAGATAAACTTATTAACATATTTTAAAATGTATGTATTAGTAACAAAATGGAAATAACATATGTAAACTTATCAACATGTTTTTAAACATATGTATTAGACTGGTATTTACGAGGGTTGATCAAATATAAACGAGACTGATTTTTTAAAAAATTTATTGCTTACAAATTATTCTTGATACAACTTATTTTTCTACATAGTCTCCCGCACGAGTAACACATTTTTCCCACCGGATTGGAAGTTATTTAATTCCATCTTCGTAAAAAGTTCTCGGGCGTTCATTGAGCCATTGGAGCACGAAGGTCTCCACCGCAGAGTTGTCTTCGAAACGCTGGCCTCCAAGCGCCTCTTTGAGTGGCCCAAACAGGTGATAGTCTTGGGGTGATAAGTCTGGACTGTATGGGGATGTTCCATTGGTTCCCAGCCAATTTGATCGAGTTTAAGCCTCGTAGCGTTCGCGAATGTGGTCGGGCATTATCGTGAAGAAGAATGACGTTTCTCGCCGGTTTAGATTTCCTTTTCCTACCAAAAGACTGTTTTGCGGCCTCTAAAACATCGGAATAATATTGTGCATTTATTGTGCGTCGTTGATGGAGGAAATCGACGTGAAAGGCGCCTTGATTGTCGAAAAATACAGTGGCCATTACCTTCCCGGCCGATGATCGTGATTTGGCCTTCAGAGGCGCCCTCTCTCCCTCTTCCGCCACTCCATACTTGCCTGTTTCGACTGGAGTGTAATGGTGAACCCATGTTTCGTCACAGGTGACAATCCGGTTTAATAATGCCTCACCATCTCGTTCAAATTGGGTCAATAGTCGCTGGCAAATCTCCAAACGATTCCGTTTGTGAACGACGGTCAAAATTCGTGGAACCCACCTTGCAGATACTTTGCTGAATTCCAGGTTTTATGTAACGATTTTTGAACGCTACCATAGCTCAACTGGAGTTCATCTGCAATAAAATCGCAGCGATATCGTCTGTCTTCGCCCAGGAGCTTCGAACAGCATCAATGTTTTCGTCCGTGGACGGAAGTGGTTGGGCGACGATCATGGCTGAGGTTTTCTACTGCTTCCGTCCTTGGCGAATTCCTTGTGCCAAGCAAAACGCGAGCTCTTGACAGGGTCCTGTCCCGTATTGAGCCGTCAATCTCACGAAAGATTTCAGTCGGATTGACCCCTCCTTGGCCAAAAACTTAATAATAATTCTCTGCTCCACGGAAGCGTGCACTTCACTCTCACTCATTGTATAGTTTTATACTGAAGGGTCCAAACGGAAATGTTGCCCGTCTACGCCCGTCCCAAACCTCCCAGGCTACCTGAAACCCCACCCTTTAGAGTTCAATGTCCAACGGAAAAGTTTTTAGAAAGTCAGTCTCGTTTATATTTGATCAACCCTCGTATTTTACTGTCTTTTACAGTATTCTAGGTTAATAACCTTACCTTTGTTACAATTATGTATTAGTAATTTTGTATTTACTTGCTGTATTTCTAAACATTAGTGATATATAACTGTCATTGTTATTACTTTTCTTTAAAGAATATTAAACCAGTTTTAATATTTATCAACCTGTGTGTCATTATTTTGCAACTTGTACACCTACTTGTAGTACTTAAAAAAAAAAAAATGGATAAAGTAAAAATGGATAAAAAAAAAAGATTTGATTTCAATGATTTTTTTTCCACATTTGGATAATTCTTTACTATTTTCTAATCACAAGCGAGCAAATACTACGATATCTTTTGAAGTAGTGTCATGTGTAGCATGTCAGGCTATTGCAAAGTACACAAACACTCAGACGCTAAAAGCTCAAAACAGAAAAACACTGCATGTGATTATTGCTAGCTTAGTATCTCATAGTTTAACTTATTTTGTATTCTATTTAAAAAATGTAAAAGCCGTGTTACAAAGACTTACTGCTGCATTCATCTTTTTGGTCTGGCCGTAACGAATCTGAAGATTTCGTGCTTGGTAATCCAAACAGTTACTGCATGACACTAGTTCTCGGAAAGCACCTGAAAGAAGAACAGTGTGTTGGAATTAAGAGTAACAGTTAATCTTCTATAAACAGATTTCTTATAAATATATTTGTTTATTTTTACAAGTGATAATAATGGAAGTTTAGAGGACGAACTTTCATAAATTTTAAAACGCAACATTAAGTGACCTATTATTAAGAAAAATGTTTTTACATCCTTAATTGAAAACATGGTAATATGGGAGTAGGCTTATTATTTGTTTTGTATCTAATGATCCTATTTTTATTTCTGGTTGTAATAAACTTAAGAACAGTAATGAAATTCATAACTTACATGGAATATATTTCTAAGCCTGCTTTGAAACGAAGCTAAAAATACAGGCTTTCAGCTGGAAAAATTTCAAAAATTACTATTTTTTTACTATTTTAATCCTTACCCAACGAACATGAAACTAACACATTGTTTGCGTTTTATTTTTATCAGGATTTTCACAATTATTTAAATTTTATGTTCTTGCAATTATATTTGTACGCCTAAATATGCCACTTGGTACAAAAATTGGAAATTCGAACTGTTTAACAAGTTGAAGTTTTAGTCACACAAATGAAATTGGCATTTGTTAATTATTTACCGATATGGACTTACCAGATCCAGGGAACCAAGCTTCCAAATCTAGCTTTTTAGCAGCAGCATTATTTAAAGCTCCAGATACAATGTTAACAACCCTGTAAGCAATCTCTAATTCTTCATAGAATTCCTTAGAATTGTTAATCATTTCATCAAACATATCCCAGGACTTATTTTCATGGGGTGAAGTAATCACAAACTGCTCAATCTAAAACAAACAAAATAACATTTATTGTAAATATAAGTTTGTTTTTTCAAATGAAATTGAAAATAACTAGTCTAAATAAGTAGAGTCACTTCCACCAGGTGCTGATTAGTTTACAATTCCACCTTGCCCATAGTTCACACTTACTTCCTTACAACATAAGTACGAGGGTTGATCAAATATAAACGAGACTGATTTTTTAAAAAATTTATTGCTTACTTACAAATTATTCTTGATACAACTTATTTTTCTACATAGTCTCCCACACGAGTAACACATTTTTCCCACCCGATTGGAAGTTTTTTAATTCCATCTTCGTAAAAAGTTCTCGGGCATTCATTGAGCCATTGGAGCACGAAGGTCTCCACCGCAGAGTTGTCTTCGAAACGCTGGCCTCCAGGCGCCTCTTTGAGTGGCCCAAACAGGTGAGTGTCGCAGGGTGATAAGTCTGGACTGTATGGGGGATGTTCCATTGTTTCCCAGCCAATTTTATCGAGTTTAAGCCTCGTAGCGTTAGCGAATGTGGTCGGGCATTATCGTGAAGAAGAATGCGTTTTCGCCGGTTTAGATTTCCTTTTCCTACGAAAAGACTGTTTTATGACCTCTAAAACATCGCAATAATATTGTGCATTTGTTGTGCATCGTTGATGGAGGAAATCGACGTGAAAGGCACCTTGATTGTCGAAAAATACAGTGGCCATTACCTTCCCGGCCGACGATCATGATTTGGCCTTCAGAGGCGCCCTCTCTCCCCTCTTCCGCCACTCCATACTTGCCTGTTTCGACTCGGGAGTGTAATGGTGAACCCATGTTTCGTCACAGGTGACAATCCGGTTTAATAATGCCTCACCATCTCGTTCAAATTGGGTCAATAGTCGCTGGCAAATCTACAAACGATTCCGTTTGTGAACATCGGTCAAAATTCGTGGAACCCACCTTGCAGATACTTTGGTGAGTTCCAGGTTTGACGTAACGATTTTTTGAACGCTACCATAGCTCAACTGGAGTTCATCTGCAATAAATCGCAGCGATATACGTCTGTCTTCGTCCAGGAGCTTCCGAACAGCATCAGTGTTTTCGTCCGTGACGGAAGTGGTCGGGCGACGATCATGGCTGAGGTTTTCTACTGCTTCCGTCCTTGGCGAATTCCTTGTGCCACACAAAACGCGAGCTCTTGACAGGGTCCTGTCCCGTATTGAGCCGTCAATCTACTAAAGATTTCAGTTGGATTGACCCCTTCTTGGCCAAAAACTTAATAATAATTCTCTGCTCCACGGAAACGTGCACTTCACTCTCACTCATTGTATAGTTTTATACTGAAGGGTCCGAACGGAAATGTTGCCTGTCTACGCCCGTCCCAAACCTCCCAGGCTACCTGAAACCCCACCCTTTAGAGTTCAATGTCCAACGGAAAAGTTTTTAGAAAGTCAGTCTCGTTTATATTTGATCAACCCTCGTACTTACTTAACCAGAGGTCAGATAACCAAACGCACTTTCTAACCAAATGTCTGCATCTTAAGATAAATAAGTTGCCTTCAAGGCAACCTGATAATACAGGCGTTCCCTAACTGAAAAAAGTTGGCTCCTTATAAGCTGGTAAAAATAATATACAGTACAGTAAACCCTTGGTTATCCAAACTAATTGGGGGGAGATTGGTTCAGTTACAGAAAAGTTCGGTTTTCAAGGGTATTTATTTAAATACCCTAAATGAAGCATGAAGTTCAGAAAACATTAATAAGACATTACTTAAATATATGACTCATCTAGCAAATGTTTAATACTTATACTCCCGGAAGTTTTGAACTGTTATTTAATTGGCTTTACGCTTACGATAGTAATGAACCATATTTTTCAACCGCACACTCCCGATGATTAAGCCATAGACACCGCAAGTGCTTGGTCGAATGAATAGTGCGTACATACAGTGAGCTCTATATGGTAGACTCGTGCTAATCTGATGTTTGTCAATTTTCATGTTCATGAATTTTTCGAACTAATATTTAATCGGCAGTGTGCTTACGGTGATTACAAACCCTATTTTTCAACCGCACGCTCTCGATGACTAGGTCGTAAATGCCGCAAGCGCTTGGCGGATCAGTTCAACACACAATGTAGTCTGTTGCAAGCTTAATTGCAATGTGAAAGTTCATAAATTAAAAAAAATTACTGTACTCTACTTTGTTCAGTCACAACATTTTAATATCAAAAAGCTTTATTTTAAATGTAACAAGTATTTACCATTTTAAATTTCCGATTCATTGTATATACAGTAAAATCTCTCTATTGCGATCTTTTTTTCTTTAAATTTAAGCCCACATTGGAGCACACACAGTCAATTTAATTAAGTCTTTTTTGGTTTTTCTGCATTCTTCCCAGTATTTTTTAAATCTTATTGATCTCTGAAGTCTGAGTTCTTCCGAATATACTACGTTTCATGGACGTTTTTCTCTAAACTGTAATTGGGTTTCCTGACTTTTTAAGATTGTTTTTTCCCTTCTTCCTGCTAAATGCTCCTTGGTTATTCCTAGTTCCTCCAAGTCCTGTTCCACCTCTTTCAACCAGTTGTTCTTAACGTTACTCTTCAGTTGGTAGTCCAATAATCTCCTCGTAAATCTACTCTCTGGTAATCAAGTTAGGTGTCCAAAGAAGGCCAATCTTCTTTTCCTAAAAATGTTAGTGAGCTGCTCGTTGTTCCGATACAAGACCGGATTCGGCAATAGTCTGTACTGTCCCCCCACCAAATGTTTCTTATTAACAATTGTTCGGAGTACTCTCCTTTCCATTCTCTGGAGCTCCTCTGTTCTATTTTGGCTCTTTAGATTAAATAGGGTCTCCGAGGCGTAAGTTACGTTTGCCCTTATGTCCGTGTTATAATGCCTAAATTTAGATTTTATAGAAAGCGATTTTTTTGTGTATATGTTCTGGGTCAAATAGAAGAAAGATCTTAATTTAGCTACTCTGTTAAGTATTGCTGGTTTTTCTCTGAGGTCTCTGGTAATAGTTTCTCCCAAGTACTCAAATTTATCGGTAATCTTTAACTGGTCGTTTCCAATTTTTACAAACTTTTGTTCTGTCTTTCTTATTGGCATTATCTCTGTTTTCCTGAAGGATATTTGGAGGCCGACTTTTCCTGCGATGTCTCTTAGTGATTCAATTTGGTGTGTTGTGTCTTCCCAGCTGTTCGATAAGAGTGCCAAATCGTCTTTATAAGAGTGCGATCTCTTTATAACAGAAGTCTCTATATAACGACAAAATGTGTTGGTTCCTTCCCAATCCTACAGTAAAATTATGTATTGTAACTTTCTCTATTAAAGCCAAAAAATTCCAGGAATATCTCTAAAGTGGCAAAACATGTGCACACTTCCTAGTTTTCTACCCTATTTTTCAAATTCTCAGTATGCTGCCACGTCATTCGAGTGTTAAAAGCTGTGTAGTGCATCAACTGAATTGATTTTTTTGTGATTAATACATTTTACAAGTAGTGCATTTTTATTGTTATACTTTTACAATACAAGATAGTTTATAAATGGAGTCTAAATGGAAAATTTTATCGTTATGTGTAATGGTTAGAGTTTTGCATGAGTTGAGAGAGGTATGAAACAAGTAGATGTTTGCCGAAATTTTAATTTAGCTAGTTCTTCTATTGGCATGATATTTATAAATAAAAAGAAAGAAGGTTTTACAATAAAGAGAATAGCTTTGAAAAAAAATCAAAAGTAAAAATCTGAAAGAACTGATGAAGCGGTTCTGCAGCAGTTTTGGCAAAATATTGCCCTTTTCTTACAATTACTGTATTTTATTCATATTGTATTACTTAATAAATATTGTACAACTTATGAGCAAATGTACAATTGATGCTTTTGTAAAACTTTTAGATAATATTTATGATGGTATTGAAAAAGATAATGCAGTTACTGCTACATTTATTGATTTAGCAAAGGCTTTCGATACTGTGGATCATAAAATTATACTGGAAATCTTAACTATGCTGGTATCAGAAGTACAGCTCTAGAATTGCTAAAAAATTATTCGGGTGATAGAAAACAATATGTAAGGAAAAACGAAAAAATGAGTGACCTAAGATTTGTCGAAATTGGTGTACTGCAAGGTTCTATATTGGGGCCTTTACTATTTATTGTATACATTAATGATATGCTTGAATTATGCTCTGATATTTTTTCACATGCAGATGATACTATAGTTTTAAGTATAGCAAAAAGATTGGACACTGCGGAACAAAAATCAATGAAAGTTTGCAATTACTTAACGAATGGTTTGTGGCAAATAAATTAGTACATTATAAGAAAAAAACAGAATTTGTAACTTTTGGATGTTATGTTGACAGAGTGCCACACAGAATATTAATGTACTTGGGAGTGCTTGTTGATTGCAATCTAAAGGGGGATCTCCACATAAAAAATATTGTAAAGATGTAGATTTTTTCTGTAATTAGCTTTCAAGCTTAAGAATCTCCCTGTAAAAGTTATGGTAACTATTTATTATAATTATGTTTATAGTACACTTATGGTTATACTTATGTTTATTGTTATGGGGAAGTGCTTAAATAACTGAACTAACTGCATTAAAAAAATGCAGTTGGAGATTTCAAAATCTTTTAAAACTTGATATTTTGCTCACCTTATCACAATTATGCATAATTAAAACTTTTTATATTATTATGAATACTTATCAAATCTGTATTGTTTGTCAACTAGCATTATAAAGAATAAATCTATTTCTTTACCAAAGTATATAAAAACTTTGACAAAGAAGAAATGTGTGTACACAGCTATTAAGTATTTCAATATCTTACCAATTGATCTAAAGTGTCTGAATGTAACGAATAAAACAAAAATGAAAACGTTATCTGAATTTTTCAGATCTACAATGTGTCATATTTTTAATATAATTATAGAGAGCTTTAAATGAAGGAATCTAACAAAAATGATAACACAGATTATAATTTCTATTTTGATATTTGATTTTATTTACTAAATTATGTATCTGGCTGACTACTGATGACAGCGTAATTTATGTTGAACTTTATTTAGCTTTAGTATATCCTGAACACAGAGTTGTTTTCTCTCTCTTTAGGATATATATTGTATCTCTTCCTTGGAGAATGTATGTATTAATGCCAATAAATATTATATTATATTCTATTGTACATCATATAGTTTTATTTAATAAACTTTGCACTCAAAGCTTCAAATTAAAAATAGTGTATATCAAGTTTTAAGAAAAAAAAAACACATTTCATAGATGTTTAAGTTGAGCCCTCTCTAGAGCGGTTAAAACTAACATTTCCTTCAATGCTGCTATAGAGATTTTACTGTATTTACAAAATGATATAATTTTTACCTTTTCAAACTGATGCACACGAAAGATACCCCTAGTATCTCGGCCGTGAGATCCTACTTCCTGACGGAAACATGTAGACTGGCCGACATAACGTATTGGAAGACTTGCTTCAGCAATCCACTCATCCTTATGGAATGCAGCAAGTGGTTGTTCGGATGTTGCAATGAGGTACTTTTCTTCCTCACCTTTCTCATTACCTTTTCCAATAACCTTCAAAATTCATTAGTTCAAAGTAAATATAACAAACAGTTCCTTATAGTATAACCCAGGGGTCTCCAAACTTTCCAGCCTTAGGGCCATACTGATTACTCCAGTAAGTTCCGAGGGCCAAAACCATATAAGCCTACAACAATGTTATGAGTAGTTCGCCCATGACCATATCAATGTAGATGTCATATTAATAATTATTCAACATAAAATTAGAATACTTCAGTAAACTAAATTTAATTTGCTATAAAAAATATGTTCTCTAAAAGGAGTTTTCAAGTATGCTAGCTCTCCGCGGGCCGGACAAAATCTGTCCGCGGGCCGGATGTGGCCCTCGGGCCATAGTTTGGAGACCCCTGGTATAACCTATTAATCAAAAGTAATTCCAAGTTATTTAAATTTCCCTGACTACAAGTTTTCCTACCAAAATGCATCATCACCAAGTACAACATCATTGTCCTACATCAACTGAACCACAGGAACAGTTCTAAGTATTCAAACAGCAGGCAAATATTCATAAACTGAACAAAATTAATAAATTTTACATTGGCCAGCATTTTGAATGTTTATCGAAAATTAGTAGACTATCACTCATTTCGCTTATTATATTTCAGCAAAAGGAAGGTGTACTGAGTGTGGTCCACATGGATGTTGTCAAAACCATTGCACAGTACGATTCACATTTGAAAGTCAAAATATACATAAACACAATTATGCTTTCATGCACAGCATACAGGTACATATATAACAATAAAGTGTACTGAACCAATTTCAGTCCCAACATGCGAATACAATTACTGCTGCATAAATATAAAAGACAAGGTGGCGTGATTATTACTACCACTGTATATAATAAATAAATAAAAACTGTAGTGAGCCCAACGAGAGATGAGTGTCACTGCTGTTTCCACACACACACACACACACACACACACACACACACACACACACACACACACACACACACACACACACACACACACTTGCGATAAAACCATCACATACTAAAAGAAATATGTTTTATGAAGGAAATCCTCTACTTAACTTACTCATGAGGAGAATACAATAATTTCATTTAATTGGAATATCAAAACTATTGTATTGTGCGTACTACAATATACAGTAAATAATTTCTGAACTCAGACCTTTTTCACAATTCGTTTTAGACTTGGCCGGATACAAACTTATTGTAGAATCTTCTTTACGCTGATCTGTTATGTAGGCTTAAAGTACAAAATTTATGATTAGTATGTCCAGTTAAAACATGAGCACAGATAATAAAACAAAGCTAGCAGATAAAGATTTGAATTCTTCACACCTTTACATCTTGGGAGATTCTAATGAAAACAAGGGATGTGATCTTCCAAACACTGCTATAAATTAGATGAAAATATTTCAGGAACAAGAGTGTTTCACACAGAATTTGAGTGTAACATATGGGGTATTGTTTTAAGGCTTTATATATAAGATGTGCATGAAATGAATATGAAACGCATATTATGCAAGATAACCTTAACAAGCTAGAGTGTTATTGAGTGTTTACCGTACCTCAAAAATTTTCTAACCTAAAATTGTTCTTTTAACTTTCATACTGTAAAGACCATACTCCAGATACGATGGGAGTCTACCATAATTATGTTTAAATTACTCAATAATTTTAATGAAAGATATCATTTATTTGTTCAACAAATACAGGAAACTAGTTGAGGACCCTTGCTTCGCTAGAGTATTTTTCATGAAGTACAGTTGATTTAATTTGAAAATTGATTTTAAAATGTTTTTTCAGTGTAAACAATATTAAGTTTAGAGCTTGTGAAAATAACTTATTTCAAAATAAATTGACAGTTTGTGAATGCTTGGGCGCGCGCGCACGCACGCACACACACACACACACACACACACACACACACACACAATGTTTTCACTGATCCACAAAAAAACAAAACAAAAAATTCACTGAAATGCATGAAGCCTTTCATGTAAAAACCAAACAGTGCAACAAAGTGATTTTCATGATATATGCAACCGGATATTTAACTTCCTTTTTAAACCACTTATAAAGATGATTTTTAAAAATCAACTTTATTGCACATCTACATAATAAGATTTTGTATATACCATGCGAAGTTTGAATTTGGTAGGCCTTCGCCTGCCACTGTAGGTTTGGGAGATACAGTGATCAGTGAGTGAGTGATTTTCACTTTTATATATAAAGATGTATGAAAGTAACAGTAACATGCAAAGTAAGTGCCTGAAATTATTTGTAGACAGATTAACAACACTCTAGCATAACTAAACGAAATGGTTATTTACAACAGTTTTTACACAAATGTCAAGAAAAAACGAATATTCATCCACATTTTTAACCCTTACCTTGTATAGTTCTTCATCAAACTGTGATAGCTGAGCAACCTGCTGCATTACTTCCTTACGCATGAAATAAGGGGTATAAATAGGAATATAACCTTTGGCTGCCCACAAATGCATTGCCATTTGACACAAAGCCATTTGCAACATTACTGCAGGTCCCTGTCAAAATAAAATTCATTAAACTAAATATAGATTTGTTACTGCTGTTGTAGGAAAGTATGAACTACTGACAGCAGTGCATAGATAACATTAACATGTACCGATCTGACTCATTAAAAGTTGAAAATAAGCGATTGTCTATCAAAACTTTTCTTAAATTTTTATTATTAATTAAAAAATCTAACAACAGAAATCACAGCTTATTCCAGCTTTACTATGCTATATGAAATCTAAAGTGAAACCACAGCTTAATGGTACAACATCTGTATAGTTAATTTGCATTCCCTGAAAGAAATCATTACACGCGAAATTCAGAATGTTCTCCAAAACCGCTTGTATAGCAGGGTTGTACTGTATTTAAATTTTCACTGTTAAATTTAGATACATATACTGATTTCTGAAATGGTTCCAAAGTCATAATTTCAGGTGTTGGTTAAAAAATGATGTAATGAAGTTAATTTAATATAAATACAGTATTTTCACAATGAAAATTAACATTTGTAAACCAACCTTTAAGTAATAGCCACGGCCCCCAGCAACATTGGTAGCTCTATCCATGTCAACTCCATCAATCATCTGTATCAGATCCACATGGGAGTAACGTTTCTTTGCAGTTATATCACCATATGTGCAAACAACACTATTCTCCTCCTAAACATAATCACATATATTGATTAAGCGATAGGTTCTTAGACCTGCTGTATGAATATAACACAGTGGTCCCCAGTTATATCACTGTATGAGATGTAATGTAGGTTCGTCATGTCCCTCCTTATCATGTGATTGTGCATGTGACAGTAAGTAACTTACATGTCAAAGTGTACGATATCTCTGTTACCTTACAATTTTTGGAAAGGACAGTAGTGTGAAAATTAACATATGAGTAATATGTGATTTTGAAATTATAGCATTTATGTATTGCAGTATTCATAAAAAACAGGTTTTAACATGTATCATGTTTTAGGGTTGGTTTTGATCTTGGATTTTGCAGGACGCGTAATGCAGGGAACAAGTTTATATAACAGTGTATTTTGCATGTTGCAAATTACATATTAAATTTATTATAATAAAAAATTAATGTTTTCGCCAGGATCAAACCGAGGATCTTGCGCACGTGAGGCACACGCAATAACCACTACACTACAGAAATTATGAAGAAGTTTGATAAATTTAAGTATATGAAATGAATCAATAATTTAATTTTTGTAGTTATGTTAAAATTACAAAACATTTATGTATTGCAGTATTCATAAAAAACAGGTTTTAACATGTATCATGTTTTAGGGTTGGTTTTGATCTTGGATTTTGCAGGACGCGCAATGCAGGGAACAAGTTTATATAACAGTGTATTTTGCATGTTGCAAATTACATATTAAATTTATTATAATAAAAATTAATGTTTTCGCCAGGATCAAACCGAGGATCTTGCTTACGTGAGGCACTACATAATAACCACTACACTACAGAAATTATGAAGAAGTTTGATAAATTTAAGTATATGAAATGAATCAATAATTTAATTTTTGTAGTTATGTTAAAATTACAAAACATTTATGTATTGCAGTATTCATAAAAAACAGGTTTTAACATGTATCATGTTTTACGGTTGGTTTTGATCTTGGATTTTGCAGGACGCGTAATGCAGGGAACAAGTTTATATAACAGTGTATTTTGCATGTTGCAAATTACATATTAAATTTATTATAATAAAAAATTAATGTTTTCGCCAGGATCAAACCGAGGATCTTGCATACACGTGAGGCACACGCAATAACCACTACACTACAGAAATTATGAAGAAGTTTGATAAATTTAAGTATATGAAATGAATCAATAATTTAATTTTTGTAGTTATGTTAAAATTACAAAACATTTATGTATTGCAGTATTCATAAAAAACAGGTTTTAACATGTATCATGTTTTAGGGTTGGTTTTGATCTTGGATTTTGCAGGACGCGCAATGCAGGGAACAAGTTTATATAACAGTGTATTTTGCATGTTGCAAATTACATATTAAATTTATTATAATAAAAAATTAATGTTTTCGCCAGGATCAAACCGAGGATCTTGCGCACGTGAGGCACACGCAATAACCACTACACTACAGAAATTATGAAGAAGTTTGATAAATTTAAGTATATGAAATGAATCAATAATTTAATTTTTGTAGTTATGTTAAAGATCAGTTGTTTTATATCAATTCATGAAGATCAGCTGATATTATTGATAGGTTATGATAAGTGTCAGGTTATGTTATTAAAAATTAGCTATGTTAATTTGTTGCGTTTTCAAACAAATTATCGTAATTAAAATAAAAAGGAAGAGAAAACATATGATTTTTATTTTTAGTTCAGCAACA
This sequence comes from Callitettix versicolor, assembly GCA_022606455.1. Classification (NCBI taxonomy): domain Eukaryota; kingdom Metazoa; phylum Arthropoda; class Insecta; order Hemiptera; family Cercopidae; genus Callitettix; species Callitettix versicolor. Next base: position 4,393,302 of record CM040182.1, read on the forward strand.
GAAATTTTTTCCTCTTTTTATAGTGTTCTAATTATTATGTACATTGTAAAGTGATGACTGGTTTCTTTGGAAAATACTGCTTTTTCCAAGCTTTCAAGAATACAATAACCAACAACTTATGAGACTTGTTAGATGAAACAATTTCAGTCTGATCAAACAGCCAAGCAGTCTAAGGCTCTATAACTGACTAGTATATGGTGTTAGGCATGAGCGGGTTCAAACCCCACATTGTCCATTGATTTTTCTGTGCAACTCACAGTTTGCTTGTCTATCATAGAGGAAGAGGCGAGGCCCATCTTAAATAAACAGGTAATGGTTCAGACAGACAGGTGGATTTTTTGTGAGTTGCACAGCTGACCAAGAGTTTTGCTATTTTTTTTTTCTTACTATATACTGTGTGTTTCCACTTGAAAATATAATCATAAAATATATCAAATTTAGCTTAAAATATATCCAAAAGTAAAAAATATTAAATTTTTGTGCATGTAAAAAGTCCATGGCACTGAAAAAATTTAAAAAAATAGAATATTTTAAAAAACAGTTTTTTTTTTTTTATCGTTTCACCCTCTTTGGGGTACGCTGAATCAATCATTTCTTGCGCGCTGTACTTTTCTTTGTTCCCAGTAGCTCTTCATTCTTTCCGATTTTCTCTTCCTCTCCTCTTCCGAAATGACAGGTTTAGGTCTTATTTTGGTTTTATCTTGGAATCTTATTCTTTCGTCCTTGGTAATTATCTTAGCAGTTTGGTCAAGCAGTGAATTTTCTGTAATTTTTAAGTCCATTAGGTCTTTTTCAATTTCTTTAAACCAGTTCGGTTTTGTTTTACGATTATGGAAAAAATCAAACACCTGTTTCGTCACTCTATTGGAGTTCATTCTAAGAAGATGGCCGTAAAAATTTATTCTCCTTTTTCTCATAGTATCGGACAGTTTTTCAGTTTTCTTATAGAGAGCTTCATTTCTTATATATACAACCTTATTATCCTGAAATTTTGTTCCTATAATTTTTCTTAAGATTTTCCTTTCCGTTATTTCAAGTTTTTCTATCTGGCCTATGCGATTCATGGTTAATGTTTCTGCTGCGTACAGTGCTTCCGGCTTGATCACTGTTTTATAATGTTTAATTTTGGACCCCCATGAAAGGGATTTCTTATTGTATGTTTCTTTCGTCAATTGGAAGGCCAATTCAACTGTTTCATAAATAAACAGTTGTTTATTTATGAAAAATTATTACAATTCATAAGCTGGATATACAACAATCTAACATTTTTAAGGAAAACATTCTTTTTCCTTAAAATATTATATCTGAACACAAGACAACGATCAGCTAGTTTTCTTACATTTTCAGACTTCAAAATAGCTTAAAGTTACCTGAGAAAGAACTAACCTCATCACTACTGATTGGAACTGAAGGATGGAGTAGATTCCCTACTTCAGATAATGCCTTATTACGAGCTGCTTCTACCTCTATCATTTGTTTTTCAACAGCATCAATTTCCAACTCAATCCGAGATCGAATCAATTTAATATCGCGAGGATCCAAATCAGCCAAAAACTCTGGAGTAATCATCTCAAAATCCACCAGATCAAATGACAGTTCACCAGCATCACTGCCTTCAGTAAACAATACTTTTTCTGCTATGCTCATACTCTGAAATTAGAAAGCAAAGCAGTATTATTTTTTTGAAACAACATCGAAGATAAATAAAAGGCTAAGGATTAAAAAAAAGAGTATTTTTTCTAACTTTATTATTGTGACAGATCAATTATTCTGAAAACAATAATTCTATTTCACCAGTCAAAATTAATTTCTCCATTTCAAAGAAACTGTTATTAATCAAGGTATGTAATAAATTAAATGAATTAAACTAAAACAAAACTCTAACAACAAACAAATAAAAACACCTGTATGAAAAATATAACCATATAATTTCGTTTAAATAAAATAATTAACACCAACTTTAAACAAAGTATAATGTTTTAACAATGGTTATAAAAAGCACTTCAAACTAAACCAAGTTTGGGTATTGTAAGAAATTATAATAATAAAATTAAAATAAGCAATGATTTTAAAGAAAGTCATTAAAATTTAGTAATGACTATAAATAAATAAATATTACTGTACGAAAAACAAAGTTACACACCAACTGTTTTCATTTGTAATTACACTGAAAACAAAAGCAATATCTGTGCTATAGTATGTATATATTTTGATTCAGCATCTTTATTTTATGCCAGTTAGACGAAGGAAGACAAGGGATCGACATAATACACTGAAAAGCCAAAGACAGAAATTAGGACTCAAATCTGCATACAGCACGAGTTAATAAATAAACATAAACATTTTACCAAGAAACTAAACATTCTTAAGCTATGATTAAACTTTAACACTTACCATCCATAGTCGGTATTTTTACAAACTTGTTTATACCAACATACAACTTGTTCATATATAATACATTGCAAAGCATAAAAAACCAAAAAACACAGTTTGTAAGTAAACTAGTATTGAAATAGTATTTAATTTATACCATCTATAATTGGGACCTAAACGTTATTGTTAGTCCTCCTATGGAAAAGATCATATAACATTAAAATAATTGCACCAAGCCGTAGATGCAATAGAGGCGAATTTCCAATAACTTTTTATCTTACAATTTTTGAGAAAATCTAATTTTATCATCATAATCAGTATTAAAATCTGCATATATCGGTATTTCAAATTATTTCCGACAGGTTTATTTTTGTATTTTCAATGGAATTTTAAAGAGTTGGCTGATGTTAGGATTCTCATGACAGCTTGTTTTTTGAATATTTCGTAGATTCAACAGCTGTTGTTAGCAGCACTTGAAATCAATCTGCCTTCTTTGAGAATTACAGACGAAATTTTAAACTCATTAGAGCTGGTAATGGCTTTTGCATTGTCAAATATAATCATGAATGGTTTTTTAAAAACCAAAATACTGTATTACAATATGTTATTTGCTGCATAATATTCAATTTATTGGTATAAATGATAGATTTACAAAAATCTTACATTTTGTACTTCATATTTTTGTTTTTGCGTACCTTTAGCGTTTACAGAAAAAAAAATCAGTATTAACGAAAACAATTTTAAGAGATATTTTTTTTCACTTTTATGTAAATTATGTGTTGTGGTAATTTTGATTGGTTGGAATTCAAATTAGAGATAAGGAATTATAATCTGATTATAAACTTGCTAAATCATTGTTTTGAAAATCAGAATGACAAAATGAAAACTCAATATTTCATCATATGATTATCCATCATTTGTCAGGATATATAATTCGTGTAAATAATTCTATGAAAACAGTACAGCTTAAAATTGACACTTGACAAACTGTCATTTATTTATTTATCATTTATCATGACTTTTGACATAACTGTACACACTTCTTTTAGCTGAATACTGACATATCTTATAATTTCTTCCATCCATTAGGTTGTTTGTACTGTAGTTGTAGGCTTACTAAAAATTGTTATTTTTTAAAATTAGATCCTACTTTTAACTAGTAGGAAAGATTTCAACAAGTGAAAGGAAGTTACTAATGTATCCAGTGATACAGACAGCAAAATGACGTAAAAATCTCTATACTGACAGAACATACATAAATTTCTGAAATTTTGAAACTGTCGCAGAACACACAGAATTTAAAAAAAGAAGACTAGGCCCTTTTCCTCTAAGACTATACAATTTCATCTAAATATTTTCATAAAATTTAAATATATAAGCCTAATACCACATGATCATTAAAAGCAGCCCAATGTTCTCCAGAACATTAAAAACTAAAAAAATACACCTTGTACTATTGTTTAATTGGTTTTTAAAAGCAATAAAATAAATGTGTACATTTACAACTAGTATGTGCAGAAAATGACCTTTAAAATCTATATATGTTTGCACATGATCAATCATACTGAAATACATGTTAAATGGAAACTTAGCAAATGAGGCAGTAATATTTCATAAAATTCAATTTCCCCTTTTCATATTTTGGTAATGAAACATAGCATGTATTTTGGTACTAAAAAAAATGCAACTTCTATGATCTTCTAATAAACTGTTCAACACATACATGAATGACATTTATATGAAACGTGTTCTTTATTTTACCTATTAACACTGAAACATGCTTTAAATTTGGTAAAGTAGCCTATAAACATAAAATCAAGCAAAAACCAAAATTTTCTTTAAAATAAAATACTAATCTATGAAATAAAAACTATGTTGCAATCTGTAATAAAATTATTACACTACCATGGACTAGCTTTTATTATAAATGCATAAAGAATATATTGAAACTATATATCAAGGGCCATGGGTTATATTTATAGAGAAAATACAACAAATTACTTTATTTTAGAACTGCACAAATAGAAAAGCACAAATAGTTTGCTACAAATACAATTTTATGTAAAGATTAAGGTGTTAATTTTCAAAAAATTTCAATTTGCCAATGCAGAAAATATGTTTATATTAAAATGTCATGTTTTTATAGAATATAATTTTATTGTTATAGCTAGATTATATATATACAGTAGAAGTCCGATAATCCGGCACGTTCGGGACCGGCTCGGTGCCGGACTATCGGGCATTCCGGACTATCGGGCAGTCCGAAATTCCGATCGATCAGGTGGTAATTATAGGTTAATAAATAAAGTACTAATACACTATGCTAATGCATACAACTAAATTTATTTTAATTTACATATAATGTAAATATATACATATAATATAATGTATATACACGTAATGTAAAACATATTTTACTTAGATTTAAAAAAGTCACGAATGTCCTTTTGTTTTATAGAATTTTTACGTTTAGTGTAAAAGTTATTCCTAATTATATGCAAATCAATAACTTCTGAAGCACTGTAGCTTGTACTAGCCTCAGCAAAAGTGATAAACTTGTTTAATGATTCTGCAGCTTCTGCCCAGCTAGTTTTTCCTTTTCTTCCGTTTGGCATCCAAGTCACTTTCCTCAAGATTTGGAGTAGGCTGAGGGTTTACTACACTGTTGATAATGTCCTCATCGGTCAGTTGTTGTTCAACAGGCTCATTCTCGTCGATTAGAAGCCACTCCTCTACCTCATCTTCAGACAGGTTTTTCATGGGATTGTCAGCACTTCTAACGACATCCAAAACTTTGATCAGAGCGTCTTGATCCTTTTCTTCCTCATCAGTCTGTAGAGTTAGGTCAGAAGCAGGGTTTGCAGCTGGCCAAAGTTTTCTCCAGCATTTTTGGAGTGTTTTGTTTTTCACCTGGTTCCAAGACAGTGCAATAGCATAGACGGCATCTTTTACAGTAAACTTTTTTTGATAATCAGTCACGTCACAGTCGGCATTTAAAAGGCCTTGAATAAAAGACCTTCTATAGAAGCATTTAAAATTTTGAATAACCCCTTGGTCCATGGGTTGGATCAAAGATGTTACGTTAGGTGGGAGCAGAGTAGCCACAATATTTCCAGAAACTAACTCGTCTACTGGAGGGTGCGCTTTGCAATTGTCCAAAAGAAGGATGGCTTTGGTATCTTCTGGTACACCAAGGCTTTTAAAGGATTCCTTGACCTGAGGCACAAAGTGGTGAAAAAACCAGTCTTTAAAGAGGTCGGCAGTCATCCACGCATTTGATTGAGCACCGTATTGGACAGGCAAGTGTTTAACATTCTTAAAAGCTCTGGGTTTTGCAGATTTACCTATCACAAAGGGGTCACTCGGTGGTTTCCAGGCGCATTAGCACACAGCAAAAGCGGTTAATCTGTCTTTTTTTTTTTAAAACCCTTGGCTGCTTTTTCTTCTCCCCAGCTAGTGTAGATGTTGGTAAACATCGCCACAATAACCCTGTTTCGTCAGCATTGTAAACCTGTTCAGGTGTTAAATCATTATCAGCCATGATTTTCTCAAACTCGTCTTTGTAGTTTTCAGCAGAGTTTTGGTTTGCTGAAAGTGTTTCTCCAGTTACATCAAGTCTTCTAATTCCATGCGAAATTTAAAGTTTCTGAGCCAACCATCAGAAAAATTACATTCACTTTCAGCAAGTCCTAAATCTTGGCGAATTTCTTTACCTTTTCAACAATCATTGACCCTGTTACGGCTTCCCTTCAGAGCGTGCTGCACTAAACCACTTGAACAATACACTATCTAGCTGTTCCAGTTTTGGCTTTTTAATGTTTGTCTAGAAGCCAATTTTTCAGTTGTTAACGATTGAGAAGCAAACTTCATTATTTCATCTTTTTGTTTTTTAATGTCATAAATAGTCGATGAGCCAATATTAAACTCATTCATTAAAACATTTCTATTCCCGCCTTTTTCTAGCCGTTTGATGATTTCTAGTTTCTGATTGAGAGTCAGTGTTACGTGTTTTCGTTTCTCTCCTTTTGAACTCGAAGGCTTAAGTTTTGAAAACATGGGCATTGTATAGTTAGAACGAAAATCACTTTTTATAAACAGTTTCAAAAGCTAAGTTTACTGCGATGCGCTGAAGGACACAAAACACCAAGCACAAAAAATTGGCGAAGGCGGCCGTGATGGAATGACAGAGCTGCACTGCACCTGACCGTTGTGACAGATGGCATTGCATTGTTTGCGAACAATACCAGCGCTTCCGGATGGTCCCGAACTACCCCAAAAACTTGGAATAGCTCTCGGCGTTTTATTTGCTTTAAAGACACTTTTGAGAAAAACAATATTTGTAAATTTTTCGGAGCGATGCCGGACTATCGGGCATTCGGACTATTGGATGCCGGACTAATGGACTTCTACTGTGTGTGTATATATATATATATATATATATATATATATATATATATATATATAGTCAGTTCCTTTTATTTTCCAAAAGATTACTACTGGTTTCAATCAGTAGTAATATACATATATATATATATATATATATATATATATATATATTATATATACATATACATATTATATATATATATAATTTATAAATATATAATTTATAATATATATATATTATATATATATATATATTATATATATATATAATTTATAAATATATAATTTATATATATATATATATATATATATATATATATATATATATATATATATATATATATATATAATAAATATAATATAAGTTGTGTGGTAATCAATATACCAGTCAACCATTGGAAAACAGAAAGAACTTACAACAAAAGGTACTCAACCAAATTTTTGTAATTAAAATTTCAGTTCCAGTGGTAAAATTTACATGATGAATATATTAAGTTTTGTATTATCAAAAGCAGGTAAATTTTTAAGATTAAAAAATGTTTCTCATTTTCGTAGAAATTAAGAATGAGTTTATTATAATCACTTCAAATCTGAGTGGATATAATTTGTTCGTTTTCTTGTATTATATTTTTGCCAAATTTATTATTGTGAAAAACATAGTATGTATATATTTTCCAGTACACTAGATAATCCTGGTAATAGGACTGATAGTATCCTATCAATATATTAGTTGATTATAATCACAACACATGAATACTGTGTGGGGCGATTCTTTTAAAGAGATAGATAAACAAACTGCAGGATAGTACAATGTAGAATACAACAATTATCTCACCTGATTAGGTGGAAATTTAGAAATATCTTCCCTGAAAGTGTTTATATGCTTTGCCCAGTGACAAAGATTACGATATGATGATGTTATTACAGATTTTTGTTTTAATAAATTTAGGAGTGCATAATCAGTTTGGTTTGGAACATAGTGTTGTACAGTGATGTATAAATGTATACTTATAGTCTTCAGTACTTTTTTGGTATCCTGAAATTAAAAGGAAGGCAAGTTACTGAACTGCCTTTGATGATCAATTCTTCACTTTTACAGTAGAGCGTCGATTATCCGAAGCCCGGTCATCCGAAACGTCGGTTAATCGAAAGCGGTGGTGCGGCGGCCTGACAGCGCAGCGGCAGACAGTGCCCGTAGCGGCAGCTCGACAGCAGTACAGTCTCAATATAGAGTGTGCACTAGCACATACAGTGACGAGTCAGTCTCCGTGTTGTTTAGACCGTTTGTGCTTCTGTTTGTTTTGCTGTGTAATTACCGAACTGCAACTTTCTTTACCGAATGTAATTACCAAATGTTATTCTTTCTTTACCGAATGTTTAATTTTACTTTACCTAATGTTTATTTTTTCATTATCAAAGAGTTGTTTTACTGTACAGAACACTGTATACTGTACTGCTTATATTTATCATATGTCATTAAACAACTGGATGAATTTATGTGCTGTACGTGTCTACTTGCTCCTTAAATTGGTTCTACCACTGTTAAATTATATCACACTACCTTTTTTCGAATATGTTCGTTTATCCGAAAAATCGATTATCCGAACACCCCCCTGCACCAATTGTTTCGGATAATCGACTCTCTACTGTATATGATACTAAACATGGCATATTTGCAAAATTTATTTTTGCTTTGTTCTAAAATGTTTATAATTTCTACATTTTTTTAGGTTTAGGTTCGAAATACACTATAATTTGTTTGTGAATTTCCATTGGGAAAAATAAATTATTAGAACAGTCATCATGGTACTACCCGGACGCAGGACCTTAAAATGAGCACCAATTCTGACATTTATATCACTTTTTGATGGGTTGTTATATTTGTTTAGGTGGAAAACTTAATGTTATTAATACGGGAGTGATATTAAAATTTTTAAAGAAACAACATGTTAAAAAATTTTATATATATAAATGGTAAAAACGTAAAAGGACATCAACATGACCAATGTGAAGTGGGTCAGGCAAAAAGCAAACAATCATTTTACTGATAGCTAAATAATGAAAAAAATAGAGAAAATAAAAGATACACAATAACGAACCAAATAAATCAGCCACAGAAAGCATTAAAAATACTATACAATAGTTTTATGCAATGTGAAATTACCTTACAGAACAGTGGTGCAGATTCATTCCCAGCAGTCGAGAATAAAACTAACCAAAAGACCCCTGACCCCAAAAAAGACCCCTTGACCCCTTGGTTGAGAAGTGTAGTGGTTGTTGCCTTTCGACTTTCTGGTACGTTCTGTATTACTACGATGATGCACAATAAAAAGTACAGATAAAAAAATAACAAACTGCAAGAGTTTACAATATAAAATACAACAATTATCTCACCTGATTAGGTGGAAATTTAGAAATATCTTCCCCGAAACTGTTTATATGCTCTGCCCAGCGACAAAGATGAGGATATGATGGTGTTATTACAGATTTTTGTTTTAGTAAATTTAGGAGTGCATAATCAGTTTGGGTTGGAACATAGCCATTTGCGTAACTATTGTCTGCGAAGTACAGATCTAATGCTGAAATATTTGATGCTAAACGTAAAACTAAACATTCCTGATGTACCACTTTAATTTCTTTTGGTTTATCACATTTCCCTTTGTCTTTCTGAAAATATTAAATTTAAATGGCACTTGAATTCATTTTCATTTTATGGTACAACATATTCTGACATCCAAATTTGCAATCATTTCATGCCATAAATTATACACTGCATGCTCACAAATTACACTTAATATAATTGTCAAATAAATAGTTATACAACTTGCACAGTGTCCACTCCAACCTGTCATTGTTATAGTGTTTGAATTTAGATATTAATAAAAAAAATAAACAAATCATGGTTAAAAATCTTTTTTCACTTTGTTACTATTATTGAACTAAATCCTTAATTGTTAGCTATAGATACAAAATGACCTAAAAGTCATGTTGTAGCTTTACAATTAATTTTTTACTTCTCAATTATACAACTTCCTTCCTGTATTCAATGGCCAAAAAGACAAGATACTAATTTTTCAAATTACTGTCTGTTAAACGATTAACTGATAAATTCACTGTACTAATCAGACTAGACCTTTAGTTCAGTAAATTAATTTTTACAGATTAGAAATTTACTAATTAAAAATGTATATTATATATTTTACCGGTAAAATTAATTGTATAATACTTAAAAAATCATAAATTCAAAAAATCTTGAATATAAAATGAGGAAATTTGAATACAAAAACTTTGAGCGCATAAACAGCAACAGCTTACTGTGACAATTAAACAGTAACAGCAATAAATGGAGAAACAAACAGAAAAATAGCTATATAAAAAATATTACTAAATATCAATTAAACAAGTTACTGTACTGCATTTTAACACTCATTTCCAAACATACATTTTGTTATGAATTAAATGTATTCACCCCCCCCCCAGTTTATAAAAAAATTTCAAAATTCTGAATAGATTTCAGTGCTTCTACTTTGGATTTTCAGGGTTCTGCTTTACATACATTAAAAAAATGTCTTTATCGTCAATTGTAGTTCTGGTTATTTAAAGTTACCATGCAAACTTAGGTCCCAGAATTACATTTATTAGCTAGCTACTAGTTTTAAGTCAACATTTTAATACATTTTGAAATTAATAAAGTACGTAAAATATAAAGTGTAAAATATAAAGAGTGTAGGGAGCTACCATTAAAAATGAAGGTTACCAAATGCCTTATAACTTTACATTGCAGTTTTTTTAATCATAAAGTTAAAATAACACTTTAACAAGTATCCCCTTTTAAACTGTGCTTATTACTTAAAAGTAATCACTGATAAACCACTATGATTAAGTAAAAAAAAGTTTTTGTATACAAGAACTGATCACAAAAAAATGTAAGCCATTAGAATACAAATTTGTTAGTAATCCCAAGTATAACTACCAGCTGTATAAGTTTAGTTTCATTACAGTACAGACTTACTAGTTAAGACGCTCACCATTCCAACGTACCAATTTCCAAATGGGCATGACTCATTCATTGCAGGGCCTACTCTTAAAGGCATTCAAAACAAATCAATTAATGCTTACAAAAAAGATTCTAGATTTGTTGCTGCAAGAAGCCCCATAAAAAAAAATCACAAGCTAATAAGTCTGGAGACCGAGCAGGAGAAGCCACATGACATTTCCCCAACAAGACATAATCCTCCCTGGAAATATGCCATCAATGAGAGATGTAGCTCCATCTTGTTGAGACTAGAAACTCCCATTAAGGTGGTGCTACACACATATTGAGAGCAGAATTTATGGTTAGTGTTAGTGTGTCCACTACCATGAAAAAAAAATTATTAATAATAATTCCATTCCAAGTAACACCCATACTGTACACAAATGACTTGACAAAATGATTCATGCAACAAACACGGCTTTCTGGCAACCGGGTATCTGCAATTGTTGTTATCTTCCCAGTTTCATAAGGTTAGTAACACCTCTATTCAGATGGAAGTGCCTCGTTAGACATGAATAAGTTTTCCAAGAGAGCTGGTCGTTTGTTAATCATTTCCAACACTGCGACAAAATGCTGTCCATTGATTAAAATCCACAGAATGAAACTCATTTACCAGCTGCATTTTAAATGGAGAGGAAATGTGTCACTAAATGTAAGATTCGTCTCAAATTTTTGCCAAACATACCAAGACATGCCGAATGTCGATGAGCAAAACACATGGGTCTACACAATAATGTCTCTTGTAGCCTCTCCATTTTTTCAGATGTTCTCATTGTTCGGGGATGACCAGGGTTTTTCTTGCTTTAAGTCAATACAATCACTCTAAAGTTCTTCACTCAAATGATTATCATATGCAGTACTGGAACATGACTGTTCATGCCTATGTTGAAATGGCACCTGAACTCACATTGCGTGAGTTGTAATCATTACATGCTCCAACACTCCATAGCTAATACAGGCTATGGTGCACATTTTGTGTCCCAGCAACAATCCCCATCAATAAAGATGCATCTGACCTCTGAGCATGATTCACCCTTAGTGCTGATGTTATTACCTACGCTATTCTTTACTTTCTTTGTAGTTCAACACCACATATACCATTCATTCATTGAACTCAGTTATATTAAGTTCATTTATAAATAAAATCAGTTTTAAACCAATATATAGAGCTTTACTACTCACTACTAGTTTTGACCTCTATAGGTCACTGACAAGTAATATATACACTTGTAAATAAGTAAGTGAATTAAAATTTTATTTTTATATATAAATCTCAGTATGACTCCCACATATTGAAGTCACAAATTCAATAATTTACTTCACTATTACAAATAGTTTTAGTATGTCATGAGAAATACTATAATCAGTATTTTTCTTAAAACTAAACTTTTCCACATTTTCATAGTGATGTCAAGATATTAGTTAAGTAAATAGTTTTAAAAAAATAATGTCTATAATTTAAAGTCACAATTCATAACATATTATATCACAGGTAAGTTTTGACAAACTAAACACAGGTCAGATGCTACTTCTTCCTTGTAAATAACACAAGGAAGATTTCTTCTCACTTGTAGTGAGTGGATCACTTTCTGTTCTGTGAGTACCATATGTTATGCAACTATTTATTCTGTTTGTATTATGAAAATTATGCACAGAGGCCTAAAGTAAATCTTTTAAAATTACAGTACAGTACATTATGAAACAATAATGTACACAGTAATAAGTAACATTATGCATAAAACCACTATTTTAAAAAAATTTGAGTGGTTTACTAAAGTTTATGATTTTTACAAAAAAATTTTATAACATACTTATTGTTGAATTACACAATATTCACAAGCAGAAGATTAATTTTGTACCGTAAGTTATAATTTTATACAATTTTCAAATGAAACTATATTTTGGAATCATTGCTGTTTATTTTTCAAGGAGCATGCTAGATGTGCTACATCAAGTGTGACATCATTGCTCTGTCACCTGGTAGTGTTCATGCACAAGTTATTTCTTTTGTGTTCATGCAGCAGTGTTTGTTCTTATTTAAATATAATATGACAATTACACACAAAGAATTCACCATTTTTACAATGTAGCAGCTGCTTTATATCTGCCACAATAACACTTATTACAAAAGTTGCTTTTTTTCTGATTACTAGTTATAAACCCAACAAACAAGTAAAGTTAGTAACGCCCAATAACCAAGTTGAGTTAGATGTTTTTTTAAAGAAAAATTGTTACATATTTTTCATTATTAATAACTCACATTTAATTAATCATTTTTGTGATGAAAAACAACGTTACCTACTTTTATACAGAAGCGATTTTGAGGTTATGTGGGTAACTTTCAATTTCCATTTTTTTTCGAACTTTCCATACATTTTATATTTTGTACTATTACTTTTGGGCATGTAATAAAGGGTTTTGGTAAAAACATTGCGAAAACTAATACATTACCCAAAAGTGCAGATTACCATAAAATTAATTGTAAATGACTGATTTAGACTGGTTATAGTTTACTACATTAATTAACTGTTTAAGTTTGTTATAATATAATCTTAATTACTACATTCATTTTAAACAGTGGATGTCGTAGCTGGTCGTAAACAGCTGGTCATGCAGAAACCAGCTTTTCTAATACATGACGGCAATTATTGGTTTTTTGCCGGCAAAAAAAAAAAAAAATCTAATGCACATACATGCACTTTAACACATAACATTTCAAATGATGCAATAACACTGGACAAGCTTTTTTCATATTCAGTTTAAAATTATTTAACAGTTGTTCAAAAAAGCACCCACAAATACGTTGCTATATTGACATCGAGGAATATCTAAGAGGCCTAATCATTCAAAATTGGTATACTAGATTTTGTTTATTTTTTGGTTATATATAAAAAATTCATAATTCCAGTAAGAATACAGAGATTTTAAGTAAAATGATATGGACTAAATCGTAATTTAATTATTTTGAAATTATTCACAATTATAAATTGATTTTATTTTAAAAATACACTGATTTGAACTATGAATTTTTATATATGACTAAAATCTGAAGAGCTAGTTTTTTGAGTACATAGACAAATTTTCAATGTTTAAGTTAGTAGCAAAAGTACAAGATCTTTTTGGGAGGTGGCAACCTATTCACTTTCTTTGGGTGCTTATGAACTATTGAACTAAAGTAATCAAAATTGTTAAGAGCCGATTTTGATAGGTAGGTAGACCCTACTGACTTTAATTTTTGAGATTTTTGGGTCCTGAGACATAGTATACTACACAGACATTCCAAACTCCACTGAAATGTTTTATTGAGTTTACTACACCTTTGCAAATGCACGTGCAAACACAAGAGTAGTAAATAATTTCTTCTTGCCACTTCAGAATGTGAAATAGTAGTGCCATGAGTCGTAGAACACATAGCATTTAATTTTTAAATGGCAATTGGGTTTCATTTGTATTTTCCAAAATGGTAAAGTAACTACGGTTCATAGCTCCTTCATATGCAGGCAATGTTATCCTGAAATATTTGTTAATCTTTAAATAACTGCTTTAATTCATCACAGTTTAGTTTAATAACCATATCTTATAAAAAAATATAGAAACTACAATCAAACACATTGATTAAATGCACTTCATTTTTCTAAAAAGTAATTATTTCAGAATAAAAATTTTATCAACTTTCTTATATCTGAGTAGGTAGATCTTATATCTTTGTTTGTTGTTAATATTAATCAGATCGTTTCATTAAAAAAAGACTTTGAATAACCAAAACTGATATAGTTTTGTATGGAATATAAATTTTCTAACTTATATACTTAAAATTGCATTTGGCCTAATCTAAATACTTTATTTCACCTTAATGCAAATGCATTAAGTTGCATTAGTTTGACGGCCAAATTTACAAAAGACCTCATCTAAGTAAATGATTATTATTTTATCTTTGAGCCTAATCTGGATGCAAATTCAAATTTATATTAGTACTATAGAGTATAGATGTCAATATACTTTTACATAGGCCTTTAATTATGCAAAACTTTACCTAAGGGCTTTCGAACTCAATACTTTATACTCAAAGTTACATTGCTTTAAATTGAGGAACTGATTAAAGGTTCAAAATATAACGATTTAAAATTATGAAACCTTATATCCTTTATTCCTTCTATTCCTATATGCCTTTATCATTTTGGAAAAGGCCAAACAAAACTATCCCTAGCCTGTACTAAGAGGGCTTGAAAACAAATATACAATCAATATAATAATAAAATTTGTATAATCACAATATCTGTATATAGCCTACTTCACATATTTGGGAAGATTAAAATGAAATATATTTAACTTGCAAGCAATAAGCCATTTATTGAACAAATAATACCCAATTTATAAAATGTGTGCTAACCCATGAATGTTTTTATTGATAAAACATGTAAGCAAGGATGAATAATTATAGTTTTATTAGGTACTACTATAACTGTGAATACATAGCATTTACTCACTGTCATTGGGCCTACTGAGTTATTTCAAAATGATATGGTTTGGATAGAATGGTTCCCTGTCCTCATTAATCGATGGTCTAGTAAAATAAATTTTCAATGTTAGAAAAGAAAAAAATTCAAAAAAGTATTAGTGCATAGTCCTGTTGAAAAAATCGATTTGAATAAAATAACAAGAAAAATATTAGTTTTTACAGAATATGACATTTAAGAAATAGCAGTTAAATAATAGAAGAAAAAACATTCAACTAAAACCTATTGAACCTATTGAATTTTTCTGTTACATGTTTATGTACAGATTGCATCATTAACTCAGAACAAAAAAATGACTGGTAAGGCCAATGGTAATGTCAAATTTAATACTTGAATTAGGAATTTATACAAAAATTAAAATTTGTTTTATAAAATGTAATCTAAAAATTATATTATCATCCTTCTACACACTTTCAATCATATAACAATACTATGAAAAAAAACAGAACCTAGTAATAAACAGGAATGAAGAAGTTTACTCTTAGAATTCTAAATAATATTTTGTTTAACTATAAAAATATAAAAAGATTTGAATTTAATATTTGTTAGGTTTTCTTAATATGTTGCTATCAGTATGTTAGGTTTTGTTCAAATGATAAATTAAGCAAAGGAACCTACTAAAGTAGGCCTATGAACCTACTTTCCTACGAATTTTATTTTTTTGTAAAAATTAACTATGCTTAGAATTAATTATTTCAACTTTAAACAGAGCTTTAAAACTAAACTATATTCCAATTAAAGATATTAAATAAGTTTATGAATTACTGAAAAATATTTATAAAAATTAATCTTTTAAAAGTTATTGGATATTATCTTAGTAACTTTTATGTTAGTAACTGTAATACAATTGAATACAAACAAAAACGTAACAAAGACAAAATATAATAATGTACCTTCATTTTGTTTCCAACAGCCTTGCTGCAGTAGTTTTTCAACTTATTTAAATTGTCTACTTTGTGGCGTACTAGAACAAACAAACAAACAATAATTTAAGACAAAATAATATTTGTTATAAGTTATTACTCAAAGTACCAATTGTTAATTTCAATACAGATTTTCAGATATGGTTACAGCTCTTAAAATAATAACAGTTTAGGACATGAATATGAAAACTTTACCTTAATTACAGTAAACAACGTGACACATGAGCCAAAGTGGTCCACACAAGTTCTGGGTACACTGCTGTATATATTTATCCAATCTAATTAAAATAGCATTATTACACATAATGCCTCCTCAATCACAAGTGGTTAGTGGTTATCTTGTTATTTATTTACAAATGCATTTTTTTTTTTTTTTTTTTTAACGTCCGACTATTGTGCACACTTGGGCTAATGCAGACGAATGCATTATTATAAGTCAGATATTGAAAATATGATACATCGCAAAACAATGTAACGCTATTATAAAGGCATTTTAATGATAAAATAAAATAATGTATAACAAAAGTATAGTTATACTCATGACAAACAACAAATACCCAAATAAATACCTTAAAATCAAAGAACAGAAAATAGAAATTGTAAAAGAGTTCAAATATCTTGGTGAATGGATTAGTTGGAATGCAGATGAGGGCAAGGCAATGGAATCCAGGAGAAACAAACTTGAATTGGCCTTCCAATTGACGAAAGAAACATACAATAAGAAATCCCTTTCATGGGGGTCCAAAATAAAACATTATAAAACAGTGATCAAGCCGGAAGCACTGTACGCAGCAGAAACATTAACCATGAATCGCATAGGCCAGATAGAAAAACTTGAAATAACGGAAAGGAAAACCTTAAGAAAAATTATAGGAACAAAATTTCAGGATAATAAGGTTGTATATATAAGAAATGAAGCTCTCTATAAGAAAATTGAAAAACTGTCAGATACTATGAGAAAAAGGAGAATAAATTTTTACGGCCATCTTCTTAGAATGAACTCCAATAGATTGACGAAACAGGTGTTTGATTTTTTCCATAATCGTAAAACAAAACCGAACTGGTTTAAAGAAATTGAAAAAGACCTAATAGAATTAAAAATTACAGAAGATTCATTGTTTGACCAAACTGCTAAGATAATTACCAAAGACGAAAGAATAAGATTCCAAGATAAAGCCAAAATAAGACCTAAACCTGTCATTTCGGAAGAGGAGAGGAAGAGAAGATCGGAAAGAATGAAGAGCTACTGGGAACAAAGAAAAGTACAGCGCGCAAGAAATGATTGATTCAGCGTACCCCAAAGAGGGTGAAATGAAAAAAAAAAAAAAAAAAAAGTATAGTGTATGGTAAAGCCAACACTGATGAGCAAAATCACAATTACAATTTGGATACTAAAATCAAGTTAAAAAAAACCTATTTTAGGTGTTAAAAATTACCTTGTGTCAATCTCATAAGCCTGAACACAAAATAATCAATTTTCAAAGAATCTCACATCATTTTTGAGCCCCTCTTAAAAAATTTGTTATCTTTATAATCAGAAACGTATATTTTCAATTAAACAATTGTCTTAAATATTGCTGATGCTGATAGTGTTAATACACAATTACAAAGAATAAGTTTATAGGAAACAAGTTTTTAAAATTTAAATTAAAAAAAGATATTTTTTTCATTTTTGTGATGAAAAAAGTAGGCAAACTTAACAAGAGACCATTTCAAAATAATACAGGAATTACTTTCGACAGGCAACACTTACTGATACTGCTACTATTATATTGCATTAAATAATCATGTATAGGGGCTCAGTGGTCGATATGGCTAAAGCACCGCTCAGTCTGCTGCGTCTGAACTGCACACCTAAAGGTTCTTAGTTCAAGTCAGTCACTCCACTTGCTTTTCTCTTACCATTAACGCTGATCCGTCATCCTCATTAGCCTAACTGGTATAAAGTATGTATGTTAAGAAAAAATAATAAACATGTATATATACCAAATAAAATCAGAAAGTAATCTAGTGACAGCAGGCCCTAAAGATGCTAAAGTAATATGCCTCAACTATTTTTTAAATTTTTTTCATCAAAATCTTTAAATAATGAATACAAGAATCCAAAGCATTATTTTGTGCAAATTACAAGAAGATCAGAAAAAAATAACCAAACTAAGATTACTAACTTTGTTACTGCTTCAACTGTTATTGACACAAGTAAACTAAGTACTACAGACTACTTTGGAGAGTAAAACTTTGCTTAATAAATCGCCCAAGCTCCATGCAATGTTTGACGCATGCAGAAATGCAGTAGATAATTACACCTGCATGCACTAACATGTTAATAAAAAAAAAAAAATCATATGGATGAATTATTCAAATAAATAACTTCACAAAATAGTTCCATTAAAAATTGCATAAAATTGTAACTTAATAATCATTGCATGTATTAATATTAGTTAATTTTATTGTACAATAAGTAATAGAACAAAAATATTGTATAATGACATAGTAATAAGCTGAGGCATATTAATTAGGCCTCCTCAAATACCAAAACTTAAATTTGAACTACATTTTACCACTTCAATATCATTTAAAGTTATTGTTCTAAATCAAGAAAAGTGTAGCTTGGTCAAGCCGAATTTCATGATGAATATTTTAAATGTGTAATCGTGCTCAGTGTTTGTGATGTACGTTTTAATGTTTTGTTTGACTTTGTGACGACCTCAACAGTGGGATTTAACATTTTGTATGGCCTGAAGATAAAACTATAAAGTTTTGAAACCGCGGTAGCCTTAATGAGGTGAGTTGATAGACCACTGACGGGAAGAATAGGAATATAATCCTAATCAAGAAAATGTGTTTTATAATTTATTTAAAACAGATAAACAGTAACAATAAATGGTAAATTTACATATTTGCAGGATTTGTGACTAGTTTCAAAAACACTTTTTTTCATGCCCAAATGAAATACAAAAGTGAGGAAAATACTGAAAAACTGAATAAAAGTGAGAAAAATACGCCTACTCGAAAATTTAAAAAATGTCTTTATAACCAAACCACTAGTATTGCACAAAAGTTACTAACATGTTTTTTCTTGGAAAAAATGCTTTATTTAATATGTATAAGTAATTTAAAGGTATTTGACATTTAAAGACTTTTATAAAATTAATTATTTTTAATACATTTTTGTTTTATTACATACTTTAATATTGATTTAACAGATATTCAGCAATGAAAGATTCATTTCTTATAAGTTACGATTTTATACAATTTTTCATAGAACTGTATTGTGACATCTCTGTCATTTATATTGTATGGAGACCTTAATTTACAATGTCAAGGTCTGTCTTAGGTTTTTCTCGTAAATCAAAGTATATCCAAAGTTGGATTCTTAAGGTAATTTAAAAAGAAAAGTTTCTATTATTTTTATTATTAATTACCCTCATTTACTTAACTGTTTCATGATAAAAAAACACATTAGCCATTTTTTCACAGTAGTAATATTTAGGCCCTGCATGGGGGTGCAGACTAGCTGCACCTATTGAGAGGGTTAAGACATCCCTCATGGTACCCGAGTCAAACACACACTTATACTTACAACACTACACATACGACTTTTAACACTTTATATTCACACTTACATTTAGGGAAGCGATAATAGTCACAATATGTTTTTCGCCTTAAAATACCAAAAAAATAATTTTTAGGTTATGTATTGTTAGGTCATTTGTTTTTACTTCCAAAGAATCCACACTTTTGTTTTGTATTATATTATCGAGCACATAACAAAGTGTTTTGGCAAAAAAATTACAAAAATATCTAAAAGTACTAAAAGGTCATATTTACCAATTTAATAAGTATTAATAATTAAGCAATTTGAAAAAAAATGTTTATAACCTAACCAATACTATTGTTTTTAATTTTTTAATTGCTGTTTATTGCAGGTATAAACCAGTGCTGGTGTATGAAATGCATACTCCAAAGCTCCATGCTATGCTATGTAGATGGCAACATCACCAAATAGCTTAAAACCGGCAAACAATCGTAATTTAATCTCCTGTATGTGAATGTTTCTTAATTGAATAATAATACACATAAAAAATATAAAAAACAAATTAATAATTAATTCTATAAAAATCTCTCAAGTACCTAAATAAAATTATACAAAAATCAACTGTTTATTAATTGGTTATTGTGGTTTTAAACTTGTTTTATAATTAGACAAGTACTCATTCTTAGTTAAAATGCCCTCTTTTTTCCATCAAGATTCAGATTGGCCACAAAGTTTAACATGTTTTTAGGAGAAATGCACAATAAGGAACTCCTTTGCTATACATGTGGCAAGGAGATTTTCTCACTGTATTTTCTTATTTCGTTAGGATTAAACTTTATTACATTTATTTACAAAGAAAATATTGCCATAACACTATGTTTACTGTAAAAATATGTGTTAAACATTAAATAGTTTAAAAACATTTAAAATAAATACCGTAACCTAACTTACATTGGCGCCATGCGGTATCATTTGATACAACGTCGTCAATCAGTTTTAATGATTTAAACCGATTTTCTTGATTTTTACGAACAGACGCTAGATTTCCACCCCTATCATCTCGAAATAAGTCAATATCAAGAACCATTTTAATTTAACTTTTAAAATAAGGTATTTTTATAAGCAAGATTACGCAAATCTATTGACACGAAAGCAGTATCTCCTCGACTATTTCTCTACTCTCTACTCTCGGCACTATACTCCCCACCTACACAAACTTCTCTATACCTTATCTAATGAATGACAGAAATTAGTGAATGATGAGAAATTGAAATTGATGATGTCAGATGACGCATTTGAGATTATAATATGAATTTTCAATTCCAACTCCAGGGTGGCCAACGTCAATACAACGTTGTCAATTTTATAAATTTAAATTTATTAATGTACATTATGATTACAAGAACAGCTGCTAACTTTTAAAATACATACAGTATTTGGAGGATCTTGTATTATCCTACTGACGTCCCTAGCTAATCAAAATAAAACACGGAAAGTAACAGATCTATATAATGCATTGTGTAATTAAAATGCAGCCAAAATATATTACAGATGGATGTCATTATACTAAAATGGTCTTTATAAACAAGAACGTTACAAAAAACTATTTTATATAAAAAAATAAAAAGTTTATCTTAGGTTTGCATACATCGATTAGCATCGTATCATTTTGAATTTTAAATTATTTATTTCTTATAAAATTGGAAGTAAGTACGTATCAAATATGCAAGAATAACAATATATATATATATATATATATATATATATATGAGTTGAGGAGGTTGTTCCACATTTACTTTGTTTATCCTATTAGAGATGATAAGTTGTTTAAAGTGGTCTGAGTTTTTAGCGTTTGCTTTGGAGGAGATTCTATTATCCATGGGTTATCAAATTCTTTTTGTATCAACTTTTCATACAAAATATGAGCTCTAATGTTGAAATCTTCTTCTAATGGGGGGACAATGTTGATCGCGTCCGCAGCATACTTTAAGCTGTACGTGTCCCCTGGGTAGTGCTAAATGATCAACAGCGCTGGCAAACGCCTCCCAAGAAGCTGTAAAAAATGTTTCATAATGCTATCATCCAACAATGAACATACTAAACATTTTTTACACGCTTTAATCTACTTGTAAAAAATGTATTTACATCATATTTTTTCAAAGCAATAAAATATTTTTTCAAAATTTTTGTATGAGTTTTTAACATGGATAAATGCTGTTTTCAAGAAATAAACGCAGACACATTATTGAGCCACGCACAGATGCTATAATACAAGATGTATATTATCAGAAATGGATAGTGATGGATACAACCAAACCGTCAAAGGTTAGCCTAGTATCCTTTAATAATGAATAGTAATCCAGCAGGTTTTCCGAAATCTAAGACCCAGAAAGAAAGAGAAGAAAATATTAAGCGCTCAACTGATCTAAATAGCCCATATAATAATCCATGTTTGAAAGTAAGGTATTTATGTAGTTTAGGCACTTTTACTAATTTGCCTGTAATGTAATTACAAATTTTTTTTGTGTACTTTAATTATTGAATTAATAAAACAACCAACCCGCGGAAGATTAAATTTATTATGTTACTACTTAAAGCCATTGGACTGCATTACCAACAACCGAGCAGAGGAACTGAAAAATTGAAAATATTCAAGCATATTTTTAAGTAATGTTTTAAAGAAAATTGAATGTTTTAGGTTAGCTAGTAATATTTACGGAAGGAACCCCATCGTTCATACTACCTCCAGTTCAGTATTATTTTGAATTGCGAATAAGAGAATAGTACCTTTATCTAGAGAAGTAGGGATAATGAATAAAGGAATTCTATTTGTAGAAGTAGGGATAGTAGTATGGTTAGGTTGTGTTAATGATAATTTGAGGAACATAATATTGTAATGAGAATATGTGTTAATGATTAAAAAAGAATCAGTGTTTATCATATAACTAGACATTTTGGTATTTATGCAGTTTTTTTTCAAATAGTGAATTTTAAATATTTTTTTTGTTTTATTTTATATCTTAAAATTCATCCACAGAAAATAATTTTAAAAAAATACGTTTTAGGCCGTTTTTTACCGAACTATGTTGTGACATTGCTGTTTACATTTTATACACAGATTTACCTAGTCATGCGTATTTTTATTTTTATTTAACTACATGTACCTGCTGCTCATGGGTGTTACATATTCTGACAGCTATTACTAAATGTTAAGGCTTATTGCTTTTTTCGTTGGTTCATTCTTGTAATAAAAACATTTTCCAAAAGATGTCTGTTATTGTGAACCATGCAATTTGTTGAATGTTATCCCATTCTAATAGGCATTACTTAATACAAAAAAGTATTACTTATTCATTCTTGTAGTGAAAACTCAAAATTGCATCTGTTTGTTTTTCGCACAAGAACTGTGTCAGTTATTTGTGTATTTTTTTATCATTTTATCAATCAAAAACATTACCTACTTTTGCGCGATAGCAGTTTTGAGGTTATGCAGGTCACTTTGATTTTTATCATACTTCCTGTACTGTCTGCTCTTTTACATTTTGGGTTAATGCTTTTGTGCATGTAATAAGGCGATGTAGCAAAAAAAAAAAAAAAAAAAAAAATCAAAAGGAACCTAAACTGCATATTTACCAATATTTTTAATGAAGTTGGTTTAGTAACATTTTTTGTAATATTTAACTACTGGTCAAATTTAGGTCGAAAGCATGTTATATGCTGTAGTGGTGTGGTGGCCAGGCAATTAAGAATATACTGCAAGAACCATTTGAGCTACAGCTATTATAAATGAACTTTAAAAAAGAAGCATTTTACATTAAATATCCTACCTGTCAACGTAAACAGTTGTATATATTAATATATTTAAAAAAATTAAAAGTAAAAGCATATAATTAAAAAGTATGTAGTTATTTTTAACCTCCTAATTTAATAGTGATTACTTACTACCTATTTTTTTCACTTAACTTTTATATTTGTAGTTGAAGATCCATTTGCTTGTTTAGCAGCACAGATGCTCCAGATCTGGTAATGCAGGCTTATTATTTAGTCTAGATCAACACCTGTTCAACCACAGTTTGTTTTTAGAGTTATTCTTGTTAGGTATCCCAATAATTGTTTGCTACTTAGCCGCCATGAGCTTTATTTTGTATTGAGATATATTGTTTATTTTTGCTTGCCAACAACAGATTGACATGTTTAGAGTCAGATCAAGAAAATAAGGAAACAAAAGATATAAGGAAAATATTTTATCTCGTATACAAAATGTTGAATGGACATGCCATTAAGCGTATGGTATGGTGCCCCAGTACATCTGCATATATATTTCTAAATATACCATTTTAATTAAGAGTAGGGAAAGTTTCTAACCTAACATGGTATGTGCAAAAATAATATGTTTTGCACCGATATTTCCAAGCATATCAGTTTGTTAGGTTAGGAATTATTTAACCCAGTTAACGTTTTATATATGCTTGTCTTTTATAACAAGAAAAAATGAACCAGAAACTCTACCATAATATGTACTTCAATGTATACCAAATTAATTAGGTTATAAACTTTTTCTGTGCACAGAATAAAAAAAGTTTTCTATTTTTCATAATTTTCAACTTGTCAGTCTGTTGTTGGTAAGCAAAAGTAATCAATATTACCAAGTTTGTGACCACTAAATAATAATTACTGGTATTACTCTGAAGATGGCAATTATGTTACTAAAATGTTCATGAATGTAAAATAATTATTATGTAGTTAGATATTAAGTTCATAACAAATGAATTTGTTCATATTTTGTGGCAAAGAAGTTTTTCTTCATTTGTGTAGTGTTTTTGCTTATTTGTATATTATTCATATGTGATTATAAATTAATGTATCCTTTATCTTTATTAATATAACATTTGTTAAAGGAACAAAAAATGTCCATGGAATGTTTGGATAAAAACAATTACAATCAAGAAGCATGCCAACTTTATTTTGATAATTACAATGGATGCAGGGGTTTTTGGGTATGTTATCTAGTAACTTTTTATATATATATATAGGTATACCAGACTCATTTTTAAAGATTGAGACACAATATCAGGATTAACTTGAGTCCAAAAGATGGCTGTTTCTCATTGGCATTGGAGTAAATACATAATTTTTGTAAGGGCTATAAAAATGTTTAATAGCCACCACATTATAAAAAATGTTTAATAACTACCACATTATAAAAAAATATATATTTTTTTGTGTTTAACGTCCGACTATTGTGCACACGGGCTAATGCAGACGATGGGATGATTTATAGCGTATGAAAATGCCAAGCCCTGGCCAGGGATCAAACCCGGGTCCTCGGGGTGAAAGACCAGTACACTATCAACTAGGCCACTGAGGCAGCTATATACAAGGTACGTCCAGAAAGTAAGTTCCGTTTGGTAATAAAATTAAATTGTGTACAGATACAGAAAAATTATTTATTGCACAAAATTCTACAACTCTTAAACTACTTTTCCACATAACTGCCGAAATTTTGCAGGCATTTGTCATAGCGTGGCACAAGTTTTTGTATACCTTCTTCATAGAAGTTTGCCGCCTGTATCTTCAACCAGTTGGAAACATTTTCTTTCAGCTCTTCGTCATTGTTGAAGTGTTGACCGCCAAGGAAAGACGTGAGATATAAGAACAGATGAAAGTCACTAGGAGCGAGGTCAGGGCTATAAGGAGGATGGTCAAACACGTCCCAGCCAAATCCCTGTAGGAGGTTTTTCGTCACATTTGCAGTGTGTGGTCGTGCGTTGTCGTGAAGAAAAACAACACCTTTTGACAGCAATCCTCGGCGCTTATTCTGTATTGCGCAGCGCAATTTCCTAAGTGTCTCGCAATAAACATCTGCTTTGATTGTTTGACCACGCAGTAAGAAATCAATGAGTAAAATGCCTTTCCAGTCCCAGAACACTGTGCACATCATTTTTCGAGGTGTCAAGATTTATTTCGGCTTAATATTTGCTGGGGATGAAGTGTTCTTCCATTCCATTGACTGCCGCTTACTTTCAGGGGTGTTGTAAGAAACGCAAGTTTCATCTCCTGTGACTATCTGGGTCAGACATTCTTCGCCGCCTTCATCATAACGGGTCAAAAACTGAAGTGCACTACCCATCCGGTTTGTTTTGTGTTGCTCAGTAAGAATCTTTGGTACCCAACATGAGCAAAGTTTATGAAATTTTAGTTTTTCGGTAACAATTTCATGAATTAGTGATCGTGAGATTTGGGGAAATTCCATAGCGAGAGCACTAAGTGTAAACTTGCGGTTTTCCTGGATCTTGTCATCAATCGCGTGAACCAGTTCTTCTGTAACCAAAGATGGACGCCCACTTCGTTCTTCATCGTGCACTTCACTACGTCCTTCATTGAACTGTCGGACCCATCTTTTCACTATTAAATCACTCATCGCATTTTGTCCGTAAATTTCACAAATTTGCCGATAAATTTCAATTGGTTTCACTTTCCTAGCATTCAGAAAACGAATCACAGATCTGATTTTACAAGCGGCAGGATTTTCAATCAACACCGACATTGTAAACAAGCACAACAAAGCGTATGTGGCTGACAGTGATCTCAAAATGGCACACGTTTCTTCTCCTTGATACAGGGCGTCTACCGTGCATGTGCGGAATTTTGATTGCAGCAAAGAAATTGAAATGGAACTTAGTGTACAGCCAAAGAATAAACGCTATTGACAAAGACGTAGAAAAATTATGAAACTTCTGACATACTTCTTGTTGATGTAAACAACACAGTATGTATAACAGCAGTTTAGATAAAAGCTTGGGGAAGAAGTAGGTTGTGATTAATCAATTCTGGGGGTCCAAAGGGCAGTTCATAGGTCATCTGTACATCGGAAAGTTACTGATGCTCCAGGAGAACATTCTAGTCAGACAGTGCTGGGGAGTAAGGGATTGGCAGACTACAGGGTAAGTAGAAAGTTTTTGCATTTACTTCTTCCCTTCTATTTTTGGGTTAAATTGGGGCATGAGTTTTCAGAGAGGATCTGGGAACATTATTTCGGGGGAAACGTTTTGATTGGGTAATATAGTAGTGTTTATTCTTGAGTTGTTTAAATGTGTACTTATAGCCGTAACAATATAAGATTATAATATAATTATATGTAGTAAAAAACATTGTTGAACCACTGATAGTTGATTCTTTAAAGAATCTTGGTTAGGAGTATTCTTAAATTCCTGAGCCTTGTTCTCATTTTTACTAAACATTCGCTGACATTAAACGGTTCTAATTTGCAATTTCATTACTTTCAGGGTTATATGGTGATACCTCCGTTAGACTTTGACTATTGTATGCATCAGCGATTACTAGTTGTGAATATATTTTATAGAGATGAGTATTGGATTCCAGTGCTTCAGATTTTTGTCTATTCTACTGTCCTAGTTACGTGCCTGTGTGTATCTACTGTGGGGCGGTGCTGCAGAGCCTATGGGGTGACAGTTTTTGTGTACACTTCTTCCTTTTCTCTTTTTGGGTTTACAAATTGGAGCACAAGTTTTGGAAGAGGTTCTTGAAACTTTATTTTAGGGAAACAATTTGTAATACAGTAGTGTTCAGTCTCAGTTTGTTACCAAGTGTACTTGAAACCAAGACAATATAAGAAGATTGTAATATAGTTATATGTAGTTAGAGGACATTGTTGAACCACCAGTAAATGATTCTTTAAAGGGCCCTGGTTACGAGAGATGCAAATTCCTAATACACGCACACACACACACACACACACACACACACACACATCACAAGTGCAGTAACAGCAGAGTACAAATGTTTTTTTATTTAATATTTTTATTTAGGAACTTAACTGTGATTATCTCCCAACCACCTGATGTGCCATGGTCGTTTAAATTGTCAAAAATAGATTTAATTACAATATTTTTACTTTATCATTAGATTAAAGGAAATCACAATAAGCTACATCTACTTGTTTCTTTTTGGTTGATACAATTATAGCTATTACAACCTAGAGTTCTGAAATGGGCTGTTACACGCACCATACATGATTTCTTTAATATACATCTATATTTTTTTTTTGACTACCTATAAATAACCTTGTTACTTTTATTACTATGATCATTCCTTTATTCTATAATAAAATTTTGAAAGAGCCTCTGGGAGGCTGGAGGCCTAAAACTTGCTGCTCCACCTTATTTTTTTGTTCAAATTTAGCTGGCGATTACAAGACATTAATATTTATTCTAGCACTATAAATACATTTCCTTAAGATGAGTAATTAGTTATATATAAAGAATGTAACTAAGTTTTTTTAAATAGTTGTTAATAGAAGTTCTGAAGCCGTTTCTCAGCTTGAACCAGTTTGAAACTGTAACAAAATTCCTGGATCACCACTAATGGCTCTGTACAGTATTTTTTAAATTACATATCCTGAGCTATGTATCTAAAATAACCACGGTACTTGGATGGTTGGTGTAGTTCATAGCTTGAACTTCGTCTTCAGTCCGTAGGGTGGTGATTCACATTTCGACAGCAACAATACTTGCTTTGGATGCCAGGCACGATAGATTGCACACCAGCCTCCCTCCTTACTACTTTACTTTAACTGCCTATCACAACATTAGATAGGCAAATGCTGTATTTGGCAGGCTATTTAGGAGTTTTATTTCTTGAGTTGCATATATATATATATATATATATATATATATATATATATATATATATATATAATTTATAACTTTGTTGCTTAATTAAACATTTTTATAGCCATTTCAAAGAGAAACTATAATCTTCTGGACTTAACATGGGTAAAGTAAGTTTTATCCAAATATTTTATGAATTTTAATCATACTGAATACATTTTAAAAAAAGATAAACATTCTGCTACTTCAAAAATTAAAATGTGTGGTTGGAATTTAAAAAAAAATTGTCAGTTTGAATATTTATGGAAGTGCATCAGTTGAAGGTCAGCTATAGTGATAGCATAAACAGCTTCTCAACACCATTATTCCTTCCATTCATAAACTAAAAGGTAGTGTAATGCAACAAGTTCAAACATTATAATAATAAACTTGTACCCAATTATAGTTCTCTCCCTATACCTATAGTTTCAACAAGCCCTTTACCTGTGAGTGGTGTCAACAACACTTATGTAAAAAATACTTATTCCTGATCAGTATACACATCCTTGTTCTAAAGTAGCATACTTTCATACTTCCGCACAGCTTTGTCAATATACTATCTTGAATATAGTTTAACTCTGATTGGTGCATTATTTCTCTGGTTCCCTGCAGGGGGTGCAGACTAGCTGCACCTATTGAGAGGATTTAGATGTTTCTCACGGTACCCGAGTCTAACACACACTGACACTTGCAACACTACACTCACACCTACATTTAGGGAGACGATAATAGTCTCAATGTGCTTTTCACCTTAAGATAAAAAAAATTTCCTTGATTAACAAGAGGATTCTGAAAAATTTATGGCGCCATAAATCTCACATATAAGTATGGGGCTCAAGCATAGTTGCATCGCAGAACTATGTAACCCAAGGTTGAGAGTTCTAGACGCATTTACTACCATTGCTGTATCCTTACCATTAACACTGATCCCTCGTCCTCATTTGTCTAGCTGGCATAAAGTATGAACGTTAAAAAAAAACTGTTCTTCACGTAATTATTAAACTGTATTTTTATTGTAATTATAATTCATTTCTACAGACTTGTAGCTTAAATAACCTAGTACAGTGCTGGCTTTCAGGAATGGTATTAATATACTGCTTCATAAATCGTCACTATAATTTCATACATTGGAAATACATATTTTAATATCAAAATTAATTCCTCCAATAGTTGACCAAATGTTGTAATAGTGACTAGTGATCACAATAGTTGGTGAAAAGAAAAATAACACCCAGGCATGGTTAAATTGCATTTTAAGTATCACTTTACATTTAAAAATAATTTTGCTGAAATGTGCTGAGGCACAGAATGGCACATACTTAAATATGAGGCTGTCTGCATTTAACTCATTTTGAAGAAAGCATCATGGAAAATGTTATAACCATTGCCTGAATAATTTTAATAATAATTTTTGTCATGACCACTTTGGTTAAGACTAGATTGGCAACAGGTTTTGTATTTTAATCCTGTTAAAAAAAAAATACATATTACAAAATAAAGTAATAATTATTTATATAAAACGCTCATATTTGAGGCAATATTAGCTTTACAATTTATTACTACATAAAAATTTTGCACTCCTAAAATGGTTGTTGATTATATTCTCATAAATCCCTGCCACTAAAATTAATTATATAATCTACTTTTATTTACAAATATATTTTTATTGAAATGTATTGAATTTTCATTTTTAGTTGAAAGTGGCTGCAGAAAGACGTACTAAAGGAATCGTTCCTTACCTTCCATGGCCAGAAGAAAGAAAAAAAATTAAAGCAGAGTACTTGACACAAAAACAATCTGGTAGTTAATTTATCTCTTTCTGTTACAATTAAATAAAAAGTAGATATTTCTCTTAACATGTCATTATCAGCATTTATATTGCCATAGGCCAAATGCATTTTGAGATGAAAAATGTGCTAAACAAATCTATATATAATAGTAAAAAATATTTAATGCATTTTGTACAAAAGTGTATTTTTTGTAAAAAAAATAAAAATAAATTTATTGTACAGTAGAGTGCTGATTATCCACATCCTAATCACTTGGGTGTTCAGTTAAACATTTATAAGTCCCATCTATTCGAGCACATCTGGTAAGGCAGTGCTACTACCCAGCCAAGTTAATCACAGCAAGTATAACAGGGTATCTGGCTATGTATTGTTAGTCGAAGTAATAAAAACACAAAAACAGAAGTTCCTGTACAGTGTGTCTCATTTATCTTGATTGTATCTACTTTTACTGAAAATGTAACTATACAGGTCATTCCATAATAGTTGAGATTGGACACAAACATTGATAAAGGCTGTGTGGCTGGCATGTATTGTCCTAGTACCAGTTGAGCATATCTTTTTTTTTTTTTTTTTTTTTTTTTTAACGTCCGACTATTGTGCACACTTGGGCTAATGCAGACGATGGGATGACCTATAGCGCATGAAAATGCCAAGCCCTCGCCGGGAATCGAACCCAGGTCCTCGGGGTGAAAGCCTAGTACGCTATCCACTAGGCCACCGAGGCGGCTTAAGTCATCAATTAGCATTCGTAAGGTTTAGCAAACTTAAGTTAATAATACTTCAAAGTATATCGTGGAATGCTTACGACAAATCCAAGAAGTCGCGACATGTAAAAATAGATCTCTGATCGTTAACAGTTAAATTTAGTATCACTTTCAGGTTCTAATAAAATAATTTACAGATAACAGTTCAACTCAAACTTAGAAAATAACTCACACGTATAAAATTATAATACAAGCATAAAAAAACTGAATTAGAAAAACTGAATTGAGCATATCTACAGGCTTATACAGGAATGAGTTATCTTAATATATAATCACACACACACACACACACACGCAGGGTTTGATATGGTTCTATTCTCTCTTTAGGGAAAAAATACCATAGTTTAAAACATTTAATCACTTATTACTCTACCGTTTGCGAATGGGCCCGACTACCTGTTATATTCAGTAAAAGAACCATTTGCACGTTGTAATGATCTATTATGATGTGAAGCAAGGATAGTTTTTTGTGCATTACTACTGATTACTACAAACTGTGACTCAGCCGCCTCGGTGGTATAGTGGATAGCGTACTAGGCTTTCACCCCGAGGATCCGGGTTCGATTCCCGGCGAGGGCTTGGCATTTTCATACACAATAGTCGGTTAAAAAAAAAAAAAAAACTGACTATTTCACTGTAGCAGTGATAGTTGTGGCTTGACCCTGGCCGCCTGGTTGGCAGTCTGACTCATCCTCAAATCTACTATCCTTACATCCACTTCCTCTGATTTACAGTCAATTCAATAGCCATATAATCTAGTTAATGTGAAAGAGATTTCTCGAGATGAAATTCTACTGACCACATTATTGAGATCATCACCGAATAATTCAATAGTGTCTGGCTTGACAAATCCTGTTTGGTTCTAACACAGCTAAGTATGATGAACACATGTTGGAAGATCTTTTACGATGAACAGTCATGAAACTTTGCTTTTTTTACAATACATTTTTGTACTTCTTTTGCAAAATAAAATTTGGAATTAAATGTTCAAGTTTTTGTGTAACCAAAGACGTTTTTAGGCCAATAATTTGGAATACACCCCCCCCACTCTGAAGGTTACATTATTTCTAGAAATTGAACACTGTGTGTGTATGTATATATATATAATCAGTCACTAAAACACATAGTTTAAAAAGTACAATATTAAAATGTACTTTTCTGTATTACCTTTAAATCTAGAACACCGGCTCAAAAAGCTTTGATTATGGTTCACACTAAACTTAAAATACCTTACATATAATACATTATCAACTTATATAGAATGAACAATACAGATTTTGGTTCATACAAAAAAATTTGTCATGCTCTTGGTGAAAAATTTTGTACTTTCCAGGCCACCTGAGAGTAGTTACATTAAATTTTTTTCATTCCAATCTATTTTCTATATGACCCTTAATTAGCACAGGTCATTT
The DNA here is from genome assembly GCA_022606455.1 of Callitettix versicolor. Lineage (NCBI taxonomy): Eukaryota > Metazoa > Arthropoda > Insecta > Hemiptera > Cercopidae > Callitettix > Callitettix versicolor. The sequence goes on from CM040182.1 coordinate 4,425,710, forward strand.
GTTATGCAATTTTGGCCAATGCAATGACCAATTACTTTGAAATTTGGTAGAAGTTACCTTGTATAAATCCCGATCGATGTACATGTAAGATTTTTTTTTTTGAGATTCCTTCCAGTTTCAAAATGAGTGTGCACCTTAGGCCAGACCAAAACAGAATCCTTGGAAAAATGACCAAAGGACTGATCATTCCACTGGAGAATCTACAAGTTCCTGTAGTTTGCAGGACTCTGTGATCTTGAGAGTGACTTCTAGGGCTAGTACATCATCATCGGGAGCACAAAAAGCTATGTGACCGACATGCAAAATGACTCGGGCTGCCTGATATGAAGAATAATATGTCAAAATAAAAATTATGTACATATTTTGAAAAAAAACTTCTGATTTTTTGTGGTTTAAACGCATTTTAATTTTTTTGTAATGCTTATGTAGTTAATAATTTTAAGTAAAATAACTATAATGAAGTATGAAAAAAATAATCTATAGAAGTATAAAAAAGTAATCCAAAAAAATATATTAAAAGCACAAGTATTATATTAGATATAATACAAATATAGGTTCCACTTAATGTATCCAGAGGTTATGTTGTGTTTGGTTCCATGGTAAAGAAGTCAGGCATGAAAAATTATACATAAATTTAGCAGAATATAAAAATTTAGAAAGTAGTTTCAAATAGTAAGTTGAATCCATGTAAAAATATGTTAACACTCAATTCATTTTAATTTAAAAACTGCATCAAACACAAACTTTGAAAAATTTATATTGTGAATGTAGGCTATATCATAAACTGAAAAATAACTTCTTAATCACCACAGCCTTTTACTTATGGTCTGAATTTTGATCAACATTTTATATGATAAGTGTTCTGTAGTACAGTAGTCTGTAGGTTTTATATGGGGTACATAGGGCTACAAAAATCCTGTCTGGTGTTTTGATAAATAATTAGTCTACAAAAATCAGTGCAGTAATGGTGTGTAATAATGTCTTATATCAGGGGTCTCCAAACTTTCCAGCCTTAGGGCCATACTGATTACGCCAGTAAGTTCCGAGGGCCAAAACCATATTATCATTGTTGCCGGTGGTAAAAAGTGAAATAGTCCACTGATGAAAAAAAAGTCCGAAAAAGTACGCAACGGATTCTTTTCAATAATTTGTTAGTTATTATATACTGAAGTTAAATTTTCTGCATATTATACATGTCTTTACTCATTACAATTATGTGTTTCTTTATCCAACTTATCACAAAAACAATAACAATAAGCCTACAACAATGTTACGAGTAGTTAGCCCATGACCATATCAATGTAGATGTCATATTAATAATTATTCAACATAAAATTAGAATACTTCAGTAAACTAAATTTAATTAGCTATAAAAAATATGTTCTCTAAAAGGAGTTTCAAGTATGCTAGCTCTCCGCGGGCCGTAGTTTGAAGACCCCTGTCTTATATCATGGAAAATGTGCCAGTGTACCAGCTGCATGAACTGTCCAGACACTATTGTGCTTTCTCAAAAACCACTGACAACTACACAGTTGTCAAAACAAAAACTACACCTATCTCCACTTAATCTGCAGCTGGTGTCCTTCTCTGACCGCTCACTATGTGCAGCTGTAAAATTATACTAATATACGATTCTGAAATAAAAAGTAAGCTATACAATTATTACCTATTTTGCAAATAACCTGTTTTGTGAAAAAATGTTTGGGTCCCAAACTTTTATTATCCTGCAGTAATAAACTGTAAGTAACCCATGTAAGTACGAATACATGATGCATATAAAGGAGAACACACACAGCTGTACCTCTGAAGACAAGTTAATACAATTCCTGAGACTACATGTGCTTCTAAACCTCTTCTATGATTTCCTTTTTCCAAATTTGTCAATCAAAATAGCAAAACAAAGCTTAATTTCAACAAGGATGCAACCACTTATTATTACTTAAGCTTTCTGTTCAAATTATCAAAATCATTAATTAAGATTGAAGTAAAATAAAATCTTGTTCTTTGATAAAGGAAATAACACTATATAGAACACAAGTACCAGAACTGACAAAGGATTTGTATTGTTTAGGACACAGGTACAATAATCCAGACACATTGTTACATAAATGTTGAATTTGTAATTTAAATACTAAATTCTACAAAGGTACATGCTCCAGGCTGACATAAGGTTACTGGTTCACATTAAAGCTGGTTGATTTCCAAGTACCATAAAAAATATTTAAGTAAACAGAATTTATTTTATTTTTCATAGCCGTTTCATATTTTCGGCTTTACCTTCTTTTGTAAATTCATAATTAATTGTTGTATATGTATATATATACAACAATATATATATATATTATTTTTCTGATGATTTAATAGGTATTAAAAATTAAAATTATTACAAAAAACAACTCAATATACAGTAATAGACAACATTAATCAATATCTAAGGCAACATTACTCAAAATAAAATATATTAAAAAAAACTGATTAAATAAAAAAAACAATACATCAGTGATGTTGATAAATATCGTTTTAGTAAACAAATATCGGCATCGATTGTAAAATTAAATTAATGAGAGTAAAAAGCGATGAACTAAATTAATAAGCCCAGAACAAAATTTCAATAATTATTAATGAAAGGGCAAACGGAATGCATTGAAAAAAAAATGGATATACACACATACACTCACTCAAATATATCATTCATTCAGACCGTCCTCACAAACTCCACTCTGACAAAATGGTACAATCTGTTACATACAATTTACAAAACAATATTTCATAATTGATTACAAACAAGCTAAAAACTAATTTTTCGTGTGATAAAACGATTTTTGTTTACTAGTACTGACTACACTAGTTTCAAAATTGCTAGTAATAAATAATGAATTGCTTTCCGATAAAAATTGATTAACATCTTTTCACACCAATATAATTATTAATAAAACGAGGTAAAATTCGAAACAATTTTTTTGGTATTGCTATCTGAGAGACGACTACTCCATATACATCAACGAAACAGCAAAAGCTTGGAACCAAATCAATTTTATAAACTGTGTTTTTTCTTTTATTGCGTAATTTTTGCGCGGAAGGGGGATAAAGAAAGTTTGAAAAATGCTAAGCACTTAAACATAACTTAGGTGATATGGTGTGGCCAGTGAAAAAATACAGGCAGGGGAAGGTTTAGCAAACTTAAGTTAATAATACTTCAAAGTATATCGTGGAATGCTTACGACAAATCCAAGAAGTCGCGACATGTAAAAATAGATCTCTGATCGTTAACAGTTAAATTTAGTATCACTTTCAGGTTCTAATAAAATAATTTACAGATAACAGTTCAACTCAAACTTAGAAAATAACTCACACGTATAAAATTATAATACAAGCATAAAAAAACTGAATTAGAAAAAAATACTGTTTATAGAGTGCTACAGCACAATTAAATTTGAAGCCTTAAAACTTTATTGTTTATTTGTAACTGTTAAAATGAAGGGTTTATAGTTTTTGAAGAATAAACTATAATTCTTATAGTTTATAATTCTTATAATTTATAGTGGGGAGGGGGTATAGACGAATAAATGATAACCTATATACAATACATTAACATAGGTTCCCCCTGCCTTCTGGCCACAGACCACAGACAGGCTGAGCCAGGTTGCGCACAATTCTTGACACAACGCATCACAGTTTCAGGTGACGACACAAATGTTTTACAATTTTTTTTCCATTTTATAAACTGACACTGGTCACTAAAGTTATGATACATCTTGGTCTTCTACATCTTCTAATTGTTCTTTTTGTTCAGGTTCTCCTGCAAAAAAACATGCCAATCATTATATTAAACATTTTTAAATGTGGTATATTTTTAAATTAAACTCCAAATTTTATTCGACTAGAATTATATGCATCATTTATATAATTTGTTTCTTTGATATCAACAATATATTTTTTAACGTTTTCCACATTCATGAATTGGGAAGATTAGTGATTTCAGTGCTCAACCCCCTTTCCCCATTTGATGTACCACACAGTAAGAATGAATAAAAGAGCCGCCTCGGTGGTCTAGTGGATAGCGTACTAGGCTTTCACCCCGAGGACTCGGGTTCGATTCCTGGCGAGGGCTTGGCATTTTCATACGCTAAAAATCATCCCATCGTCTGCATTAGCCCAAGTGTGCACAATAGTCGAACGTTAAACACACACACAAAAAAAGAATGAATAAATGAGTTTTCAGAGTTAATATTGCACTGCAACCTTTGTAGAGCCGTTGTGCCCGCTTTCTATTTTCCTCAGACGCTTAGTTACAATGCCCTAGTTTTTTCATGTCTATAAATTTGGAGGGAATTCAAAGTGGGTAGCTGTTCCACTTCGTTATTGTGGTGCTTGCTTTGCTAACTCCCTTTCAATTTTTCTCTGTCTTGACCTTTTTCACTGCACCTATTGAGACTAGCTGCACTTATTGAGAGGATTTAGACGTCCCTCGCGGCACCCGAGTCTAACATACACTTACTATTACAACACTACACTTTATTCTCACACTTACATTTAGGGAGGCGATAATAGTCTTAATGTGCTTTTCGCCACTGACCTTTTTTTTTGGAAGATCTGCTCCAGTTGGCCAACCTTTTTGTTTTTCGGTGAGATTCCACTCATACTATTTTACATTTTTATGGGAACAGCCACAAGTAGCTAAGGAAATGAGGTCCACCCATACAGAGTCCTGCTTGCACAGGTAATGCTAAAGTACAATGGGAGGTCAACAGGGCTCAGTTTGATACACAATTAGGTTCGTATCATTCACTACATCAATAGAGGTCGCTGTACACTTAATAGAGATAGACAAGCTATGTTAGTAGTGAATGTGTAATAAATGTTATAATGTAACAATGTTTTGACTAGTGGAAGTAATAGAAGCTAGAGGTACGGTGGGATAGCTAAGTCCATCACTGCCTCTGCTGGATACTACACACTAAATAATTAATTTTATTTTTTTGAGTTCAACCAAACTTCACCTTTTCACACAGTATACAACTATCAAAATTTAAAAATAAGAAGGTCACAGGTACAAATATTTTGAAGTACTATAACATTAAACTACGAGGGTTGATCAAATATAAACGAGACTGATTTTTTTAAAAATTTATTGCTTACTTACAAATTATTCTTGATACAACTTATTTTTCTACATAGTCTCCCGCACGAGTAACACATTTTCCCCACCGGATTGGAAGTTTTTTAATTCCATCTTCGTAAAAAGTTCTCGGGCGTTCATTGAGCCATTGGAGCACGAAGGTCTCCACCGCAGAATCGTCTTCGAAACGCTGGCCTCCAAGCGCCTCTTTGAGTGGCCCAAACAGGTGATAGTCACAGGGTGATAAGTCTGGACTGTATGGGGGATGTTCCATTGGTTCCCAGCCAATTTGATCGAGTTTAAGCCTCGTAGTGTTCGCCGAATGTGGTCGGGCATTATCGTGAAGAAGAATGACGTTTCTCGCCGGTTTAGATTTCCTTTTCCTAAGAAAAGACTGTTTTGCGGCCTCTAAAACATCGCAATAATATTGTGCATTTATTGTGCGTCGTTGATGGAGGAAATCAACGTGAAAAGCGCCTTGATTGTCGAAAAATACAGTGGCCATTACCTTCCTGGCCGACGATCGTGATTTGGCCTTCAGAGGCGCCCTCTCTCTCCTCTTCCGCCACTCCATACTTGCCTGTTTCGACTCGGGAGTGTAATGGTGAACCCATGTTTCGTCACAGATGACAATCCGGTTTAATAATGCCTCACCATCTCGTTCAAATTGGGTCAATAGTCGCTGGCAAATCTCCAAACGATTCCGTTTGTGAACGTCGGTCAAAATTCGTGGAACCCACCTTGCAGATACTTTACTGAGTTCCAGGTTTGATGTAACGATTTTTTGATCGCTACCATAGCTCAACTGGAGTTCATCTGCAATAAATCGCAGCGATATCGTCTGTCTTCGCCCAGGAGCTTCCGAACAGCATCAATGTTTTCGTCCGTGACGGAAGTGGTCGGGCGACGATCATGGCTGAGGTTTTCTACTGCTTACCGTCCTTTGGCGAATTCCTTGTGCCAAGCAAAACGCGAGCTCTTGACAGGGTCCTGTCCCGTATTAAGCCAATCAATCTACGAAAGATTTCAGTCGGATTGACCCCCTCCTTGGCCAAAAACTTAATAATAATTCTCTGCTCCACGGAAACGTGCACTTCACTCTCACTCATTGTATAGTTTTATACTGAAGGGTCCGAACAGAAATGTTGCCCGTCTACGCCCGTCCCAAACCTCCCAGGCTACCTGAAACCCCACCCTTTAGAGTTCAATGTCCAACGGAAAAGTTTTTAGAAAGTCAGTCTCGTTTATATTTGATCAACCCTCGTAATATCAAATATGCATTTGTTTTGTAATGCATATACACTATACACAATTAATAACTGGGCTCTCACTGTTCAGCACGGCTCTACCCCACATCTTAAACATTGCTAACTTATACTCAGGAGTGTGCTGACCTTTGCTGCTAGCTGTCATTTTTTCAGTCTAGAAATTAATCATTTTTATTTTACTCTGTTGTAGTGTGCAATAATGACGTCATGAAAACTGAACATGGGGCAAAAATGAAAAATGTATAATTCAGGATGTCGAAACAGAAACTGTATCGTGTTTGGTTAGCATCTATAGGCTCAAGAACAATTTATGATATAATAAAGAAAAGGATAACTAAAAAAAAGCAATTAAAGGATTTTGCTGTTCAAGCCGTAACAGCAAAAATATTAAGTATACACGCACACATCCTAAACTCAAATAACTAGACAGTGTTTTGTACACTTGGTTCAGTGCACAATAATCAAAAGATGAACCTGCGATTGGGCATAAAATTGAAAAATCAAAATAATTCACATAGAATAATGAACCCTATGAATCTCTATTTTTGGTTGGTTGGCTGAAAAAATTTAAAGTTTGGAATGTAATCGGTATGCTAGATCTGATTGATGAAACGACATTGGCCAATTAAATGTGAAGAATACAGGGTGAACTTTTAATAGCACTGTTTCAGAGCATGACTTTAATCCTATGTTAACATTTACACAATGCTGATGAAATTGGCCTACAGTGCTGTTGTATGCCCACTTCAACGACACCAGTACTACAAGAGTTCAGACCATACTGGATGAATGAGCATTTATTTTTATTTTTTTTTAACATTAGTATTTACTTATAGTTTTAAACATACCATCTCCCTGCATGTCAGAAGTCCACAAAGTAAGGTTGTCTCTTAAAAGTTGCATTATCAAGGTGGAATCCTTGTAGCTTTCTTCCGATAATGTATCTAATTCGGCAATAGCATCATCAAATGCTGCTTTCGCCAGTCGACATGCTCGGTCAGGTGAGTTAAGTATCTCATAATAAAACACAGAGAAATTAAGTGCCAGACCCAGCCTGTAAATAAAATATTGAATTGTAAAAGCGAAAATTACATACGAGGGCTATTCAGAAAGTAGATTACGTTTTTGGATAAAAAAAAACTAAGTAAAGGAAACAAATTTTATTATATACATTTGAAAGAGGAACTAAAATACTATTTTTCGACATAATCGCCAAACAAATTTAGACATTTGTCATATCGGTGAACTAGCTTTGAAATTCCGCCGCCTGTGATGCCAGCCAGTCAGTCACGCCCGCGCGGAGATCTGCGTCGTCATCGAAGCGCTGTGTTGCAAGCCAAGTCTTCATCTTCGGGAATAAGTGGAAATCACTAGGTGCCAGGTCCGGACTGTATTGTGGATGAGGGAAAATCTCCCACTTGAAGGCCGTCAAGACGTCTTTTGTTCGATTTGCCGTGTGAGGGCGGGCATTGTCGTGCAAAAACAACACTTTTGCACTCAGTTTTCCTCTCCGCTTGTTCTGGATAGCTCGTCTTAAAAAAGGTATTGCCAAACATTACGAAACTTAAGACGAGCTATCCAGAACAAGCGGAGAGGAAAACTGAGTGCAAAAGTGTTGTTTTTGCACGACAATGCCCGCCTCACACGGCAAATCGAACAAAAGACGTCTTGACGGCCTTCAAGTGGGAGATTTTCCTCATCCACCCTACAGTCCGGACTTGGCACCTAGTGATTTCCACTTATTCCCGAAGATGAAGACTTGGCTTGCAACACACAGCGCTGATGACGACGCAGATCTCAGCGCTGCTGGCGTGACTGACTGGCTGGCGCCACAGGCGGCGGAATTCTACGACACGGGAATTTCAAAGCTAGTTCACCGATATGACAAATGCCTAAATTTGTTTGGCGATTATGTCGAAAAATAGTATTTTAGTTCCTCTTTCAAATGTACATAATAAAATTTTTTTCTTGTACTTAGTTTTTTTTTTTATCCAAAAACATAATCTACTTTCTGAATAGCCCTCGTACATAATTTTATGGCATTAAGTCTTTAACTGTACTTTACTATGTTACCTCTAGCGAAAAGAATTCTAAAACTAAAACAATTTTCTTTTCTTTAAGCCATCTCTGAAAATCAATTACATATGATTACACATGCACAAAGACAGTATAAATGTAAATATTCAAAGCAACACAAGAGTTACATGATAATTTATTGTGCAGTTGTTTTAATATACAGAAGTGAAATGATATAATCCGATTATATTATTATGAAATAATTTGATTACGTTTGTTAACTACAGATTTTTTCATTTCGAAATGAATATTTTATTGTTTAGCCTGAATTTCAAATTTACAATTTATTCTGCATATACAATTGAAAAAGTTATTCTTTCTTATTTTAACATAAAAATTGGTATATTATCCGTTAATATACCAATAAGCTAAGGTTTACAAAATTAAATTATATGGAAAAACTTCATAAATTATTTATTCTCATCGATGAAACCATATAGTAACAGCAGAAACAAGACTCAAACCCACGTTTTTGAAATATAGTTTATTTCAATGGGAAGGTCTGTATGTTAACCCATTGGAACTTCAGGTATAACTTGTATTCACAACAAATTTTGAAGTGCACAAATTAGCTCAGTGGCCAATCTAGGCTACCATTCATTCACTATCACTCCACAAAATTTAACAGACGTTTATAAGTAGAATTTATTTATACAGGTAAATAAATATTTATTATTTACTTGTAATCTGGGAACCAACTAAAAATTATCAGCATGTAAGGCATTCGTGTTTGGAACTGGACCAACAGTATTGAGAAATTGCAAGATTATTTCATGTTTTTTTTCTGCACACGTGTGACTTATGCAAAATTAACTGAAATAACACTACATGTAATGAATTTTATGCATCTTTTCAAGCAACAGAACAACCAGGAAATACCAAAATCCAAATATCATTAATAAACACAACTGTACATCTTGACAAATGTAGAAATGTATAAAACATCAGTCAACCTATACTGTCAGTGGTTGAACAAATGGAGAACCAAAAATGAGTGATTGTGCATTAACAAAAAAGCACCAGTTTAAAAATCTTAATTTAAAAGGGTCAAATAAAGGCAAATGACAGCGTATGCATTTTAATTTTGTGTAAATATATCAAAACATATTTATTTAATGTATTTATTATACAAAATATTATTAAGTAAAATATGTTTTGGTTTACAAGTTTTAAACAGTTGTGTGTATACAATTACTTCAAAGATAAAGAGAAAGATTATGTATAAAGGATCTAAAATTTTTTTATTAAGTTAGAGTTAAATAACTATTAAAGGCTCAGAATTCTAGACATCACAAATTTTGTAGTTACATTTTAATTTACGAGAAAAACATTATTTATCAGATAGAAATAATGTATTTTATTTCTTGTATTTTAAAATTAAGACGAGAAAAACTGAATTTTAATTTTAGAGTTGACAGTTACATTTATGTTAATCGTGTAATTGAAGTGAAGAATATTTATCACTGTTTGGCTATTTGTTCTCAGTTGAAACAATTTGGAGTATAATGGTTTTGTAACGTAACATAGTGTTAATTAAACCAGGGAAGACTGCATACAGTACCTGCGTTCTTGGTAGGTTTATTCTGGAGAAATGTTGTATTAGAGAAACTTGAATTCTTTTTTTAAGCAGTATTTATTATTATTTTTAATGTATATAAATTTGATATAGTTTTTGCAGAAAAAAACTGAATTTATATTTCTTTTCTTTGAAATTAAACTCATTATTATTATTATATTATTTATACAAACTAATAAAGAATAATTGATCGCACATTTTATAACACACTTGCAAAACAAGAACATTTAACTTGAGTTCTACAATAAACTGAAATAATAGTGTAGCTTAAAAAAAAAAAATACAAGTAGCTCAAAACACAGCAACATGTGTGTCACGAGGAATATGTGAATAAGGTATTACAAGGAAACAGTGTTGTTTATTTTGAATTATGTAAACATTGTGTAGTGTGCCAAATCCAAAAATAAAATCTAAACTTTCCAAACAAAGACTGGTATATCTGCACTTTTTGGTCTCATGCTAATCACTTAAGTTTATTACGATAAGTCTCAAAACACAGCAACATGTGTGTCACGAGGAATATGTGAATAAGGTATTACAAGGAAACAGTGTTGTTTATTTTGAATTATGTAAACATTGTGTAGTGTGCCAAATCCAAAAATAAAATCTAAACTTTCCAAACAAAGACTGGTATATCTGCACTTTTTGGTCTCATGCTAATCACTTAAGTTTATTACGATAAGTCACGATTTTAAGCCCAACAGAACTATGTGATGTCCTTGCTGTTTATTTACATTGAGCATGCCAGATTTACTACACAAGATTACTATGCCATGTCATCCAGTAAGGCACTGCTCAGGCATGCAATCACCATTATAGCTAAGTCGAGTTAATAAGCAACTGAATTGAGTTAGTTTTTTAAGTTTTTTCTTTAAAAAAAAGGTTTTACACCCGACAATTACCTCAAGTTCTTCAACAACATAGTTGGATTAGATGCTTAAGTTTTTTTTTAAACAGTTTATATTCTTTTCATTATTAATAACAAACATTTAATTAATCAAAACATTTATCTATTTTCACGCGATAGTCATTTTGAGGTTATGTTTGTCACTTTTATTAAAATTTTTCTAACTTCCCATTGTTACCGCACTTTATATTATTACTATTGGGCACATCATAAATGTTTTAGTGCAAAATTGCCTGAAAATGATGAGGCTAAAAAAATGCAGTTTTACCCAAAGACTTTTAACTAAGTGTTCAAATATAAATATCACGTTGTGCTGGATATACTAATGTAAGGACTACTAAACACTGTACCAATGGCTTCCATACAAATAACAATGTCCAGTAGCGGCAGAGTTGCATATGCAATTGTGGATAACTTTTTGATATAAATGTTCTAATCACAAAAGTTCATTTCCCAATGCTATTTCCCTGATCTATTTCCCAATGTTGCATTTTAGGTCAGATTTAGTTAAAATTCTATAAGAATATAAATATACGTAAAAATGTGTTTAATTTGAAGACAATAAATACACTTAAATAAATAAAATAAATAAATAAATAAAAATAGAAAATAAAAATAAATAAATAAATAGAATGCATAACATGGGAAAACAGTGGCAGAAAGTGGATCAGTTAGGATCCTGTGCCCAGTTAGGATCAGATTTAGACGAAAAACGCAGGGATGAGCAAGTATAATATTAAAAAAAAAACATGCAATATTTTTTTGTTTGCTGATGGTACTGCATTATTTTAAAGCAGACACTAGTATAGAATTCAAAAATAAAACACAGTGTGACATGCATATATTTGAATTATGGATTAATGAGAATAACATGTAGCCCTTAGACTAAATTCATATCTTTCAGTCCAGAAAGAATTTTGTTTTTACATCTTCTTTCAAATATGAGATTTACCATAATTTAGAGATAACTATAGTTGCCCTTATACAGAACATTAATGAAATAAGGTATTTTGGCAGGTATATTTTTATTTTTACATGGAAAGTGCAAAAAGATCACTTAAAAGATAAACTACTGAAGTATAGATATTTTGAAATTAAAATAGATTTGTTATTATAAAATAATGAAAACAATTTACTACGCTCTTATTAATTGTACACTAGAATATGGATTGTTTTGAAAATAGATGTGTTTCACATGTAAAGACATTAATTTTAATACAATATTTCATTATAAGTTTTAGATAGCAGTAGATACAAACAGAACAATTTTTCAAAACTGTAAAAATATTAACATTTAAAAGTCTTATTCTTTTAAAGTTTTGAGGAAATCTTTTAAAAGAAATAAAAATAAAATTAACTCATAGTGAACTAAACGTATGTGTACAATAACACTTTATATTTGCAACAAATTATATATTTTTTTAGATTTTATCAAAAAGATTTAATTTATTATACTCAAGAAGATCGAGAATGTCTTAGACCCATATGGAATTACTGCGTGTGTGCATGAAACAATTGGAAATTATAATAACATTTTATGAGTTACTGGGTTTATCCTAGGGTCAGCCCCCCCTTTTAAACTGACTAGATCGGTCCATGATGTAATATAATTTCAAAATTGTATTTGTAAACAAAAATGTATATAAGGTATATTCTATTTCGTTTAACCTTCTTGCTGTTTAAATAGGCTATAGTGCACAATGACTAGAAATGTTATTTCTGTCTTAAGTATGTTGCTATTTTTGGAAGCCATCAAAACTTCGGTTTGTCACGCATTATTTGTTGACAATCCAGAACGTGTTAAGTGAAGGTTATAACACAGTTTTAATGTTACCATTGTTTCTAATTCTTTATTTTGATTGTGTTTATGCTAACATTTATTTTGGATAATATCATTTTAACATAATTTTACTCTTAAGTGATTTACTGTAAGTTTAGAGTACTGTCTATATTTTTATAATGTAAGTAATATACTGGTGGCAATTATAACCTGGTGATTCCAATTACAATATACTATTATAGACAATTTATTTACTGAATATTATTTCAACTTTACCATTGCTGTTCATTCATCAATAACAAGAGTTTTACTGCATAAAATGAGCAAATTATAATATAGTAATAAATTTATACATGTTTAAAATTAATTTAAATATAATAATAGTTACGTTACTTCTGATAGGAAAAAATAACAGAAAAACTTACTTGCCAATATTTTGTTTAATTTTCCATGTGCATAGTGCTTCAATCATGCTTCACATAAAAAATATATTTAAAAATAATAGTCCTACTACAGAAAATAATAACACAACAGTAAATATAAGTAAAATTTTTACTTATATGCCATAAAAATCAAGAATTTAAAAAAAATATGGCCAATTAATTTCAAAACTCAGGGAACAACTTAGACACTCAGTTAATGGGCACTTCATTATCAGAAATTCGGATCATGGGAAATAAAGTCCATATTCAAAGCGGTTGTTTGGATTTTGAAAAGTTTGTAACTCTGAAAGCACAATGAAGTTCAACACACAAAATTCAAACAATACATATTTAGGGAAAACACTGAATTTAGGCTAATGTAAATAAATATAAAGAGTTTAATTAATCTGTAGAATATAATTTATTTAGGGGGCCATATTTTCAAAAACTACACACAGTAATCACTCATCAACTATGGACTGATCAATCACTTATCCATAACAACTTTACTTTCCAATATACCCTACTATAAAATAAATTTGGTTGACTGCTATTACTACAGTAGAGAGTCGATTATCCGAAACAATTGGTGCAGGGGGGTGTTCGGATAATCGATTTTTCGGATAAACGAACATATTCGAAAAAAGGTAGTGTGATATAATTTAACAGTGGTAGAACCAATTTAAGGAGCAAGTAGACACGTACAGCACATAAATTCATCCAGTTGTTTAATGACATATGATAAATATAAGCAGTACAGTATACAGTGTTCTGTACAGTAAAACAACTCTTTGATAATGAAAAAATAAACATTAGGTAAAGTAAAATTAAACATTCGGTAAAGAAAGAATAACATTTGGTAATTACATTCGGTAAAGAAAGTTGCAGTTCGGTAATTACACAGCAAAACAAACAGAAGCACAAACGGTCTAAACAACACGGAGACTGACTCGTCACTGTATGTGCTAGTGCACACTCTATATTGAGACTGTACTGCTGTCGAGCTGCGCGGCCGGCACTGTCTGGCCGCTGCGCTGTCAGGCCGCCGCGCCACCGCTTTCGGTTAACCGACGTTTCGGATGACCGGGCTTCGGATAATCGACGCTCTACTGTATTGCATTACTCCTGTACAATTCTGGGAAGGAAGAGAAGAGGGAGGGACAGGGGGAGAATGACAGGTTTTTGTTTACTTACAATTGAGTGAGGGTAGTTTTGTTTACATATGCCATATTTTCAATTGTTAACAGAAAGGTTCACATGCTTAGAATTGCTGCTTAGGGTCTATATATGACAACATAAAATCTGAATTGTGTGAACAAATCAGATTATTTGTTAGGCAGGTCATAAGCAACAATCAGGTAAATGGTGTTCTTTGATCGGATGACTTGTTAAGTAGGAGTACTATTCACTGAAAAAAACATTTCCTACTTGTTAACAAGTTGTGGGAAATGCACTCTGACGGATTTCAGTGTTACAAAGGTATTTTCACATGTGACACTTTTGTTTTGAAGTTTTACAACTGTGCACCAAAATAATTTTATTACCTAAATAACAAAATAAGATTTCTCTATAAAGAAATTGCTTTAGGTCCACATCTGCATATAATAAATATTCTTGACTAATTAGATACATAAAAAACTGATGACAAATAACTGATAACTCTATTCTTTCATAAAAAATCCTACAGATAAGCAACAAGTCTAAATCATACCCACACGTTTCTTTACTCTTCTCTCAAATATGCCTTAAATACGGAATGGGCATCTGAGTACCTGAATATAATGTTAAGTTTATATTTTGTTATTTTATTTGATAACACGAAGGGTTTATAGAAGACATAATGTACTAGAAGACAAATCATATGTACTACTGTACAATGCTCAATTTATGCGCAGTGTTCTGGCATTATATTTATATTTTTATAAAAATTACAATTCTGTTAACCCCTCAATATCCGCAACCTTTTTTTACCCAAAGAAATATGTGTACCAACATTTATGTAAAGTGGACCCCAAAATTAAAAAAAATCATAGTTTACACTTCAAAGATTAGGACAGTTTCATTGTTTACTGATTCTGTTGTGCTTGTGTGTTAAATAAAGCTTCTTTTTCATTTGTCTGCATTCTATCCTTTGCTGTTTTTTGAAAAAACCTCCATTATCAGAAATTTTCTGTATCTGAAAAGGGGTATTCATATAGGTCTGATAATCGAGAGTACTGTACTTAGTAACTAATATATAGTGAAAAGGTTTAGCAATTTACGTAGTCTATCCAGTCTCGTTTAAAAAAAGAAAACAATATAATTTCAATTTCTCGTCAACCAGATAAATGTTGATAAACTGACCTGATAGGGTGTGTAGGTGGAAGTTCAGTCATCGCAATATCACTGGCTGCCTTGTACGCCACTAAGGAGTTTTCTGCGGCTTCTTTTCTATCATTGCCTGTTGCAAACTCTGCTAAGTACCGATGATAATCTCCTTTCCTAAAACACAAAGTATGATGTATTGAACAGATGAGAATTGAGAAGGACAGGGGCTCCGCTTCTGCTAGTTTCTTTCATTAACTTCCAACATACACTGCTACTAAATGACGAATTTGAAACAGTTAAAACACTACTGTTAGCCCTTCAGGAAAAGAGGCTTGAGAGGTGTGGTCCAATGGGGCTATTCTCATAACCTTTTATACACTGATGAGCTTTTTTGACCTTACTGGTAATATTTCTTCCATTAAAAAAAAAAGAAAAAAATTATTAATGACACATTTATTTTAACAAAGCTGATTTCTTCTGGTGTAACTCAGCCTATTGGCAGATTTTTATGATTTTACTCTGTTTTAAGACATTTTATTCGAACCTAACAGTTTTGGTGCTGTAATTTTACTAATTTGGGGGGACGGAAGCAATTACAAATTTTCAAATAAAAAACCTCTTTTATCCCATCACAGGCTGCAAAAAAAAGAGAAAAAATTGATAAAAATAACACAAAACCTCTGCCATGCAAGATTGATTTAGACTGTGTGGGCTATAATGGGCAAACCATTTTCTAACAATATGACACAACTGTACATTAACGTTTGTCACAATTTCAATTATGCACTAAATAAAATGAAAAAAATATCAGTTATTAAGTGAATCCTACAGAGTCCGAAAAGGCTCTACTTTTTATTTATAATAAATTTGAGTTTAAAAAATAATTTTAGTAAACATTTTAAAAATCATTTACAAATTTTGACTTTGAATTAAAACGATTAATTTAACTGCAAGATAACACACTGTCTTTAATATGACCTAAAAGGTCAGTCAATTCTTCACGATTTAAAAAAAAACAACACTGAATTATATTAACCCATTGGTAACGAAAGACGTATATTGCCCGTCCTTCTCTCTCAATGGCTTAAGTACTAAAGACGGGCAATGTCCGTCCTCTACTTCACTGATCTCTTTGCCGTATGTTTCTAGCCTAAAAGTCGAATATAGAAATATAAATCTATTTTCAATCTATGAGATATTTTTCCTTCGTTTATTTCCGTTGTTACTCGTTAATTTCCGGCAGTTTATTTGTGAAGTTGTGTACGAATTTGACAGTTGTAGAAACATGGCTTCTTGTGAGGAATTGTTTATTTCTTCGAGTGCATTTAGTGAGTTTGTTGGGGATATTTTAAATGAAAGTAGTTGTGAGATTAGTGATAATGAAGAGCAAGAAGGTATTGTTGAAAATGACAGTAGTGATAGTGATATCAGTGATGATGAGATCTATGAAAATAGGCCTAATTGCAGACAATACTACACATAACCTACAAGTAAATGATTGGCAGTGGACTTCTAATCCAAATATAACTAAAATTCTGGTGACATTTTATAGGGAAAATCCCCCCAACAAACAAAGCAAGGCCATCTAGAAAGTGTAGAGTATGTACTGCAAAAGGAAAAAGGTCTGAAACAATTTACCAGTGCAAAAAATGTAGTGTTCCTTTGCATTTGGAACATTGTTTTGAAATTTATCATAGTCGGACAAATTTTTGAAAAGGAAACAAAATGTACATAGTGTAAATATATAAACATAAAAAATGTTAATATAGTGTTAAAAGTGTTGGCTAAGTATGTGTTAACAATTACAACATTATGTAGGATAAAATTGGTAGGTTACTTGCTTTTATTATTGCACATAATCTTAGTGTAAACTACTGAAAAAATTCAGTACTGAAGGCCAATAGCATGTTAGTAAAATCCAGTTTCCAATGGGTTAATATTTACAAGTTTTGGTGACATTTTTATATTTACGGACCGGCCATTTCAGTGTCTACAATGTAGCCTACAATAGGATAAAACAAAAGTATTTACTAAACTAATATACAAACTGGAAGAACTGATGATTAACACTAAAACTATTCTTGTATAATAAAATAAATAGCAACTTGAAATATAAATTAGCTGATACAATATAAACAAACAATTCATAAAAACATAACCTTTTGTAACTGAACGCAATAATCTGTAAGTTTATAATTTGACTGCAAATTAAAAATATCACTACATATCAATTTAGAAATGTTGGCAATATTTAATAGGAATGATATATCTGTAGGCTAATGCCATCTAGTAAAAAAAACAAAACAATAACTACATACAGTTACTGTTACATTGCCCATTCTAGCGACAAGATCATTTCCTTGACCGCTAAAGGGTTAACTGTAAGCTGTTTGAAATACTATACATTAATTTATGGGTATATTGGTATAGCAAATAGAATATTGGTACTGGAAATACTTTAGTCAATACAGAAGAAAAACGTATGTCTCTCAAAGTATTTTGACAAACCATAAATTATACTAACCAAGCGTTAAAATTGAAAGAGTGCTAGATAAGCTAGGACAAAATATGCCAGCCACAAGCTCCTTATCTGTGTTTATGTCCACTTGTTAATGAACTTATAAGATTGAACTGTACTATTATTTTTCATTAGTCTGTCTACAACAAACTTTAAAAAAATTCTGTTTTATCAATACATACTGTTTTCATCAGAGTCTTATAAATATTAATTTCATTCTTAACTTTACAGTATAGTAGTACTTCTTTTATTCGAGTTAATGTGAACAAAGACCAAGGCAATCATTTGTGTTTCATAATTATGTAACACAAAATTTCCCTTATCGCTGATGCAGTTCCGCTCTTCAGTTATGGAACTGCCCATTTATTGCAGATGATAATTTATGCAACACAAGGCTTAAGATAAATAAATAAACAGCAGATAAAGCTAGCCACACAGAAGACATAAGCACAGCTTGTATCACTCTGCTTTAACAATTTCTTTTGAGACAAACATGTTTCACAAGACAAATATTTTGCTTCAGACTATCTCGACGTATCCCGAAACAATTTTATTTTTCCTGCTGGTCATTTCTACCTATAATGTAGACCAGTCTATTATATTTTAAATGTGTCAAGTTGTGGAACTGAAAGGCCAATTTGAACAGTTTAGACACATGAAATTAACAAAAAAAGGATGTTTATTTGAGTGATGTTTTAGATGGAAGTCATACAATTCAGGCCTAGCCTGAACAAAATGAATTAAATGATTTGCTTTAACTTCCATATTACTGGTACAAATAATTATTTATTAATATTAAGTAATGATAATTTAATTATGTGATAATTTTGACTACAAATTCAAACTAAACTCAAACTGAGGAGTGGTAGATGTTGATGACACACATGCATATAGGAATAGTGACATCAGAGTAATGCAATGCATGCGTAAATAAAACTGTTTTGAGCTCTCTCGAGACAAGGCGACATTGTAGGAACCTTCGTAATTTTGTACCCAACTGTCAGAGACAGCTTGAGATGAACATTTCGGCCTGTGTGTGGCAGACCCATAACAACCATGTTAATTACTTCATAGTCGCCCTGTGTCAAAAATAATATTCCGTTTCTTCTGGTATGTGGCCAGACTAAGTGAAGTCAGAATTACTACTAATGATAAAAGCACAACCATTGTAAACATTTGTGACATTTTACTGAAACATTTTGTTCGAGACTGAGCTTTATACTGTATTAACTTTCATGTATTTATGCACAAATACTGCATCACTAAATATTTATAAATATAGTAATAAAAATAATGTACCAATGCAACAATAATGCTTTTTACTTTCTAATCATTATAATTTATTTTTTATAACATCACTGGGGTAGAAAATCATTTTTTCCTAGTTTCTTCAGTGATTTTACATCCAAATTTCACTGCATATCAATTAAAAATAGACTTAAAATACTTACATTTTATAATAAAATACTTTAGATTCTCCTGTAGATGCACAAGGAATGAGATGCTTGTCCAAAACACTCAAAATATCTGAACAGATGTCTCTCAGTTCCTTCTCAACCTAGGACAAATAAGGAACAGTATTTAAAAACAGAATGAATGTAGCAATTTAAAGTACATTTTTAATGACATTAGTTGTAATATTTTAAAATTTGGCATATTGATGTCCGATAAAAAAAAATCAAAACTAATATTCAGTTTGTTAAAGTTCCATCTTAGGGGTTTCTCCCAACACTCACTCACTCACTCACGCACTCCATGTATTCATCACTGCCAGAGATTTGACTAAGACAAAATGAACATGCAAACAGATCTAAAAGCAAAATTACACTGGAAAATCTGGCTGAGAAAATGATGACTTGAGATGCCAACTGGAAAGCTATTTCAGGATTCGCTGCACTGGTCATGAAGAGGCTGAGGATTGAAAAACAAGAAAGAAGACCCAATACTGTATACAGAAAGGCAGACAGCCAGTCCACCTCCTTACGAAGTAATGCCTAGTGGCGGTTTCATTATTTTTATATATATAATTCTTGGGACCATTGGAGTGACAGACTAGATAAATAACAGAAATAGACCACCTAATTTTGGCTATCGATAAAAATAACATACTATACTCAGTTATAGCTCAGAATGAATTATTATTTTCGAAAATGTAGTAAAACTATTAAATTTTCTACATAACTCAAATGATGTATTACACAAATTTTACACACACATGTCTTTAATATAGTAAATTATCTACATTTATCCTTTCGGCAAGTATTCACATAACATATGCGAGAGCATTGTGCACGTCACTTGGAGTACTCATGTAATCAACTTATATGCTGAATATTATAGCAAATAGTGTGGGAAAGTTTATCTTTTAAAATTTGCACTCTTTCAGAATTTTTTACTTTAAGTGTTTCTATCTAACTCCACAAGATGACAAGATCATTTACTTTCTGATTATCAATGTTTGCTAATGGTAACAATTAATGTCAGCTGCCGTCACCTATGTCATAAGTAAGTTGCATCCAATTACAGGTTTTGTTTTGCATAGAAGGTTACTTTTATTATTTCTTACAAATTATTTACCATAGGAATCTTTAAAAACGTCAGATAACAGAATTAATCGAGACTATTCTGTATATTAAAAATAATAATAATAAATTTACATTTATGATAAAACTTTTACTTGGCAGGAAACTTACCACATCCTGTACTAGCATAAAGGCAAAAACCACAATTTAAAGCACTTTGTATATTCATATGTTTCATAAACTGCAAGCATGTTTATATGTTCAATGATGATGAACATACTAACATGCAAAAAAATAATTTTGGTGACAATCATACATTCACTATGAAACCTTTTCCCTGCATGTAGGCAGGATTGGCATGAATGTTTACGATTTATAAACATGTAAAGTATATTACAATATTTGAAACATTTTTAAGACTAATCTGGTGTATCTGTAAACAAACATTTGCAATTCCATTACAGGGATATTAAAGTAGATTAATTTCATGATTGCAGCGCAACATTGCCCGGAGTTCAGGTACACTTTTTAGTAAAGGTTGGTGTCAACTCTTTCCCTTAATAAATCCATAAAATAAAAAATCCAAGTGAAATCTTGGGATAGATGAGACCATGAATGTTCTATTAGGACCAAAATGACTAATCATTCCATTTATTTAGCAAGCGATCTTCAAATTTAGCCTTAACATCCAAGTGGAAATGTTGAGATGCACCATTCAACTGCACTATGAAATTTGAGCTAACTTGTTCAAATTGAAATTCGGGCTAGTTTCATAATTATAATATGTCCAAGAAGATGATCTCTGTTGTTTAATAAGCCTAATGGGAAAACAGTACTAGCCTCATGAAGTGGTTCACACAGTAAATATTAAACAGATATGAAAAAAGAACACTGACAGCTACACAGTGAAGCAGTCCAGAAATATTTCCAAAAAAGTGGGAATTACTTATTTAAAAATTAAATAAAATTGATGTAGTTTATGTTTTATTACAAACCAAACTAAAAATACTAATTTATAAGTTCTCGAGTATAAGTTGCTAACACAACTGGTACAATGAGTTGATGTTGTTAACATAATACTTACTAACTTTTAAAACATTTTCTTATTTAATTAGGTTATGCCTAGGCCTAATGTTATTAACATTTTTAGCATTAAGAAAACCAATACTGTTTTGATTTAAAAGCAAACGTTATTATTAAATTCAATATTAGATGAAAAATTACAAGTTTGTTTATTGTGTTTTCATGATCATTTTAGCCTTTATAAAAATTTAAACGATTTGTTGTATTTGGTTCTAATTCTTCTTTTTTCTCCTTGGAATTTTAGATGGCTTCTGATCCAGCATGCTATAACAACATGCTATGGTATAGTAATTACCATTTTAAGCACCTATCAGTTATAAATATGATAAATATACATTGCATTGGTACCAGGAAAAATCTGAGTTAATAAGGGAGGCAAAATATGTATGTTGTTTAAAATATGTTGTTGATAAAAATGAAAATTTGAATAAATCATGTGTATTTATTTAGCGACAATAGTGCATATGATACATCCAATATGCTTTTTGTCTAAGAAAAAAACTTATATTTTGACAAAATCATTATGATTAACAAGTAACAGCAAATTTACATAAACGATATTGTACTTGAACAGTTTCTACAACAAGGAACTGTCACTTGATAAAGTCCAATAAATAGGCTTCTGTTACCCTTTATTATCAAAACATTTACTCCCTTACTCTGTTTAGTTTGTGCAGCAGTTGAGTACAATATTGTTTGTGCTTAACAGTACAGTTCATTTTTACACCAACTCTGTGGTGCAGACACCTGACATTCTTAAGACACTCTTTTTCCCTACGATTTATCAAGAGTTTTATGAATTACAAAGGCATGAATTATCAAGTATTAAAGACACCCAGAATTAACACTGGAGTAGGTTCTAATTCACATTTTTTTTAATTTGATTCTGAACTTGGTAAAAACAACTTTTACAACAAAAAAAGGTTATTGCAATTTTTTTTTTTTTATCCGTAATGTTAGTTATTTTTCAAACCCAAAATAAATTAAAATTCCTGGGACTGTGTATTTTGGGAATATTGGGTTAAAATGTTTCAAGAATGTGCATAAACTGCAAATCACAAGCTTATTTAATAGTGGAACTGCATGGCTTACTGAACTTAGAAATAAATTCAGTTGTTGCAGTTATAATTTCAAAAGATTGCTTTCTGTTTCCATAACTAGAACTGTATTTCCCTGAATTGGATCTATTTATAGCACTGAAACAGTAGGGCCAGTTATTTCCTGAAATTGAGTTCTTTTGTTTAACTGGAAGTTACATTTTTATTGACATTTGTGTAGAATATGGAAAAGTGACAATGGAAAAACTGGTCAGACAAGTTTAGACAACAGTTGTGAAATATTAGTTTTTAGAAATATTCTTTCTGCACTTCTTCTAAATCTCCACCAAGCACTGTAGTTAATTACTGTACTAGTAAAATATATTTAATGTGTCAGTTACTGCTTTGTTATAAAATTTCAGTTATTATTAAAACTCCATCATATTAGTTATTGTTAGAGTTTAACAATAACTGTAACTGTAGATAACAATAACAATAGTTACTGTAGATTAGAATATATAGTATATGAAGTATTATATATTTTAATTCAATTTAAAAGCAATTGCATTTGACTTTATTTGCTGACTACAATATTATATACTATCAGTTATGAACTCTACACATAAAATTAGTAAGTAGAATTATTTGCTGATTACAGTATTATATACTATCAGTTATGAACTCTACACATAAAATTAGTAAGTAGAAGACCTACACAACGGATTACAAATAACCACAGTATTCCAGAGTGTCCTGCAGAAATGAAGCAGTATTATTAATTTGACTGTATCCCAATTGTAAAATCTGATATCTAGATTTTTAATTAGTTTAGCACCACCACGTAATGTGTGTATTATAACACAAGGACATACATGAAATGGGTATATTATAAAAATGCCTTTTGTCTTTTTCAAACATATGTAACTTTTGAAATGATTAAGGTTTAAAAAAATACTTTAAATTGTTTCTTAATTTTATGTAAGAGAATGTATTGAATAATTGTTATCATTTAGTCTCTAAACTTGGATGCACCCACATGTATGCATGCATGCGCGCGCGCGCGCACACACACACACTTCTTTTTAGTAGTAAGATGATTCTTGCACAATTATTAAAAAAATTAATCTAGTTCGAAATGATGGGAAAAATCATGTTTATCTTTTTCATTTGAGTGTAATATAAAATAGTTTTGAATTTTACAGTGACCTGCATATTTTTTTATTTGATATTATTACCCTACAGTATTTAAGATTTCTATATAATCTGTTCAATAATTAATTATTTCTAACTATTATAATTTTTTTCAAATGTTTTTTAAACACTATCTTTCATAAGACACTGATATCAAAAGAAAGAATTTTGGCATTTTGTGAATATGTAGGACCAATCTGGAAGATCTATAAAAACCCGAAGTTAACCCTTAAGTACTATCAGAGGTCTGTATGACCGCAGAGCAAAATCAACAGCTCACCCCTCACCCCGCCCTCAATATTAAAAATTGTTCTCCACCCTACCTTCCAGTCTGGACCTAGGCATTGGCCTGAAAGAGTGGTGGTTCCAGTCTGTTTATCTGTTTACTAGTAATAGCATGATTGCGGTCAACTAGACCTACGATAGTAGTTGTGTCAGTTTGTGTATAACGTTTTGCAATCTGTGAAACGTACGATAGTGTAGGCGTGACATTTTATAATAGGTAGTTGTAAAATTATTTTATTATTTTCAGTGTTATTTTTTTCTCCTCAATATGGAAAATATTAGTGATCACTCTATAATGAATAATTTCATATTTCATTTTTTAGTTATTCAATTATTTTTATTTTATATTTTCAAATTTGTTTTTTGGACTTAAAAATGTATTATCTGTTATTGCTTTTTATAATTTAATTTTGTAATGTTTTTTGATTGTAATATTTACTTTATTATTTGTTATTCTTTATTAAAAAAATAAGCTTCATAACTTAGATGAAACATTAATAACAGTACTTTCATTTTTAATTTATAAAATGACAATTGTATTTCATGAACTTGTCACTGTTATGATGTAATTTTTATAAGTTGTCACTAAATTTTATTTTTGTTTATGTTCAATAATACTACATTACTCATTGTATGCAAGCTGTAAAGGATGTAAATAATAGTTGTTTATAACTTGTACAAATTGTTGCATTTTATCACCACTAGCAAGCAGTCAAGCAGACTGTCTGGTAGTAGATGGGGAAGTTTTTTATATACATTGTAGAAGTTTATTTTAGTTTCAAATGTTTGAGTCGGGAAAATAAGAATTTATTTATACAATATATAATGTTCACACCACTTATATTCTTCTATGTACATTCAGTTACAGGTTTTTAAGTGCTAAATTATTTTTTTTAATAAATAAAGTGTAAAAATGTTGAACACGTTGGCTTACTAAATTTTTTTTATTATTTTACATTGATAATTGATTTTATTGCACATAAATAAATTTTAGAATTGGTTTGTCAATCTTAAAAAATAACAGATTAAATGGATTAAATGTAGAACATATGCATGTGCATTTAAATCAGGTTGCAACAAATTTTGTTTTAAAATTAATTCCATAAATCTGGCGATCTGTAAAACCTCTGATAGTATAAGTGAAACTCATCTAAAAGATAGTACTTAAGGGTTAACAAACATTTCAATTGTTGAAGGTACAAGTCATATGAACTGAATTTTAATGCCTTCACTGATTCGATTACCTGTGAACGATATTGACGAATCATTTCTAGTTTTTCCTCGGCACCTTTGTTTTCTTCTTTCTGTTCAATACTGCTGATAATTCGCCAAGATGCCCGTCGAGCACCGATTACATTCTTATAAGCTACAGATAGCAAATTCCGTTCTTCTACCGTCAACTCCACATCTAAAGATGCTACTTTTTTCATGGCTTCAACCATTTCTAGAAAATAAATCAAAACAATTATTTTTTTTCAACAAAGAAATTATTCAAATTAAAGCATTATTTCAAAATAAAATTAAAATGTCCCATATTTTGTCATGTTTTAATATAGATGTCACTTTAAATAAATGTTAATGTTTTGGTATGTATCAACTAGTAACAATAGTAAAAGTATATATTATGCAAAGGAATTAATTTATAAATGACATATGTAACACTATAACTTCTTGCCTAAATTCTTGTCATATCAAACCAAATGTTCACAAACTAGTTAATAGTTCAAAGAACAGCAGACTTTGCACTATATTCTTAATATAGGTATAGGGCACTCCATAACAGAGCTGAGAAGCAACATTTTCCACTAATTAAACCAATAATCATAAAATTTACAAAGTATGTTACTGAACCAACTTTATTTGAATTTTTGTGCTTTTTCTCTATGAAGGGGTCAAAATTACGATAGGTCTTGCCATTAGGCCAGTATTACAGGAAAGAACCAGCAAATACCTTCTCATGGTTAAATCAGAGCACACTATGTTGTAACAGAAGCAAACAGGAAAAATCTTAAACATATGTATTTCGGGTTTCTATTTTGAAAACAATCGTTCAATGTGTTTAGCCAAAAATGAATACCTCATCATCATTAAATCAAAGGTTGGCATCTTTAAATAGAAGGGAATAGGAAATTTTTTTAACATTTTCGAGCTTTATTCAAGATACCTTCGTAATAAATTTCAAAACATCCGATCAATGCATTTACACTCGTTACAGTACATCATCAGCTGCCATCTTCAAAAAAAGGTGAATAGGGAAATTTTTGTGCAAACATCATTTAGGCTTTACACAAGGTACCAATTTCAAAACAATCAGTTAACATATTCGGCCAAAACTGCGTACTCCTCATTGTAAATCAGAAGCCGCCATCTTGAAAAGTAAGTGAATGGGAAAAAGTGTTACACAAATGTTATTCGGGCTTTATACAGGGTATCTTAGTACAGAATTTCAAAACAATCAGTCAATGCATTTAGCCAAGACTTTGTAACAAACAACACACAAACCAAATGCTGAAATGGTTCAGATGGAACAGAAACCTCGATTCACTCGTTCAATAATCAAATCTGACGGGACACATTTTAGGAAAATTTGACCTATCAGTTGAAAAAACTCAAATCCACATATATACAGCTTATTTTTTCAATTTTCAAATGATTTTAATAAATCTTCTAATAAACAGGTTTAGGGCTATATCTAAGATGTCAGATTTTCAAATTAATGTAACTTTATAATTCCCAAAATTTACACTTTAATTACACCGTGTTAATTTAAACTTTTTAATGTTACAGTCAAAAATTGGGAATTCATTAGTTAAAATAATTCAAGCTTATGTAAATGTATTTCAAGAAACACTTTTAAATTAATGATCTGTGTAGACTGTGAATTTAGTTCAGGCCTCACACTGTATCAAGTTAACTTCTTGCTGTGAAGTCATTTCTTATATTTATGTTAATTAATTATTCATCTTATTAACATGGAAATGAAAACAGCAGCATAAATATAATTTTACTGGTTTGAAAAGCAGGTAAAATTTAGGAAGCATTATTGGAAACAGCTAATAAATATACAGGAAAGTTATATTTCAGAAGTGCATTTGAAAGTAACAAAATTTTTGTTGTAAAAGAAGTAATTGAATTTTGATTGTAAAAGAAGAAATTGAAAAAATAAATGAAAAATGATTTTTTGGACCAATTTTACATGATTATGTCAGGACTAACATGACATGATTAGGTTGAATGTAGAATTATGAAGGTGACTGATTAGAACTGTTTTATTATAAACAGTTTATACAACAAACAATTATATAAACAATTATACAATAACGGTTTATAAAAAATAAACTGTTATCTCAAGTTATTTAAGCAACTTTCATTGAGCCTAATTATGAATATTTTTACTTCTGTATTCAGCAAAAACATTAATTTTCAAGAAATAATTAAATTCTCTTATAATGGTGGTCAAGCTAAACTAGACAAGTAAACCATTAACATTCTAAACATTTTACATGTGAAACTAACACATGGTACATATGATATGTGGAACAATAATGCAGAAAATGTTAATAGGATTTAATATAGTTTTATTTTTTATGCAACACTATTATTTCCTGCTGTAACAGATTTTATGAAAATATAATTTGATTTTTCCAGCAATAACATACATTGAAAATCCATTTAACAATTCCAAAACGGTAGCAATTCCAATTTAAAAAATTGCCATTTTAAAAATTTAATTTCACTATCATAATCAGCGATAAAATCTGCTTAAATTTAAATTTCACTCATTCTTATTTCCCTTAGCTGAAGTCTGTACATCCCTTCCCAGTGTGCATGAATGAATATTAAAAGAGGTTACCTGAACTTTCATGTTATGTTATTGAATTAATTCACTAACTACTGTCCATAACAACAGTTTACAAAATAACTATATAATTAAGAAAGAAAACAAAAGGCTCTAATTGCTCACAATGCTAACTTTTATTTTTGGGCGATTGCTAATTGCTGTCGAGACAATAGATCAAGGTGTAATAAAACCTATTTGAAGTTTACATGAGATTTATTAAGTGATTACAATAAAGTTATAAAAATCAGATCAACAATAAAAATTTTCTGAAAAAGAGGGAAATGTCTGATAAACTAAAAGTGGAACAATTTCATACATTTAACAATGTTTTCAATACTTCCATGACTTAATAAAGAATATTGCACAATGATTTCAACCACAAAGAATTCAAGAATATGCTGAAACCATATACGGTAAGAGCCTGAGCCTGTAGGTATTAATACATTTATTGTTCAATCATGTTTTTAATTTACTATTAACCCGACTTACGTGTTTAACGATTAGCATTTGTGACAGTTATGCACAATGACTCATGTGAAAACTGTTATTGTTGCCAAATACTTGAACTCATAATCAACACTATACTGTGCAGGGCAATTTTATGACTACTATTAACAGTACCAGTATAGACTTTTATAGTTTCTACTTAAATCC
This sequence comes from Callitettix versicolor, assembly GCA_022606455.1. Classification (NCBI taxonomy): domain Eukaryota; kingdom Metazoa; phylum Arthropoda; class Insecta; order Hemiptera; family Cercopidae; genus Callitettix; species Callitettix versicolor. The sequence goes on from CM040182.1 coordinate 4,454,296, forward strand.
CAAACAAGCAAGTTTGCTTTAGTCTAACCATTAAAAAAATCAATTTCTTCTTCTAACTCTAGCATATGAAGCTTAGTAGAGTTACAAAAGTGAAATAATCGTAGACTATTAAGCATATTAATTAAAATGAAAGATTAATACAATAATATTAAAAAAAAAACAACTTTTCTTTCTTTCCTACAGCCCACAACATGTCTCCATTCCAGGAACTGGACTTTCTTCCACCATCTACAAGTGAAAATAACCTTCACTAATTTTCATATCCTGCATCCATCTTTTCCCTTGGCCTTCCACATTCTCTTCTTCCTTCCATTCTGTCATGCAACAGCTTTTTGGGTATCTATTCTTCTCCTACACACTGCACATTCCCCAACCACATAAAATTTTCAAACTGTACTGTTTTTTTCTTGAAGTATATCTTCTTTTTCCCTTTGTCCTTATTCTCCATTCTTTTACATTCCTTACAGGCCCACATATGCTCTTTATAATTTTTATTCAAATATACATAAGGTATTTTCATTAGCAGCTGACATGGTCCATGCTTATGAACCCTAAATCACAACTGGTCTATTGAGGGTCTTATATTAAAAAAAAGAAAACACAAACACAAACTAGCCTGTAGGCTACTACAACTCTTTACTACTTATCTTTGAATTACTATTGTTTATTTGGCAATTTGCTGATATAGAAACAACACTTTTCAAGAGTGTGAATCAAGCTGGTGTAACTTTTATACACAAACTTCCAATTATAATAGTTAGAATATCAATTTAAGAATATTTAATAAATTTAAAAACAGCTTAAAACAATTTTACTTGTCCAACATTCTAAAATATAAAATAACTGAATGAATATGTCATTTACACTTTTTTATTCACTCAAAATAAGGATCATTATTAAAGCATATTTTATTTACTTAAATTCTGTTAATTGAAATTACTCAAATTTTTATTGTTATAGTTTTTATACTAATGTGGATCATTCTTTTGAAATTGAATGTAGGCCTACAATAAAACTTCTATTAAACTGAAATAACAGTTAAAAAACTAAATAATAGACAGAAATAATATGTGTCATCTGCCCAGTGTTTTACACAATGACAGGTAGTGAGCCATGACACTAGACAATGATATCTTCAATGCCTAGGAGGTAGGTTTATGACTTATTATAGGTAATTTTATTTAAACTGATAGGCTTAACTAAATGAGTTTACTATTATTGCATATATTCATTTTTATCAATTTCTTTACATAGTTTTACAATTATTATATTGCCTTTCTGTCTTAAGAATTAAGAAGTTTAACAAGCTGATGTGTTATGAAACTATGATGATATATTGCTGCTAGAAATCGATGCGTTAAGAAACAACAGATCAAAATTACACTTTTTTCAAAAAATACTAGCCTAAGCCTTATTGTAACAACAATGTATTTTCAAGTTTAGTTCAGTAGTCTAAAAATATGTTGTATTGTAAATACTAGTTTGATTTTTTTATTAAAATATTTTTATAAAATTGAACATTTCCAAAATTTATTTTGCAAATTAATTAAAAAACTGGCATTTTTATCCAAATTTTTTGCCTATCTAAAGCCGATTTGCTTTGGTCCGTCTGTCTTTATTAGTTATTTCTAAAATGACATTTCAGATAGTTTAATTTGTTGCCAACAATTTGTGTTGCAATTTTACAAAAAAATCTCTCAACTAAATAAAAAATATGAATTATGTCAAAAATAACTATATTCACATAAACACTAATTATATCACTTAAAATTAATGACAGGAATTTTGGTTTACTCAAAGTGTAAAGGTATTTCATACTATCACAATCTTTTCTATGTTAATCTTATAGTTAGAAGATCAAATATTTTTTTGTTGGAAAACTTTGTAAAATATGCTGTAACATAACTTAGATATACTGCATTAATTTTTATTGGAATGCAAACTCTTTTTTGTGTAAATTAAATTACACTTATGATGTACACTCATTATCAAACCAGACTCCACATGGAAAAACACAGCTACTGTTTTATCAATGTTCTATTTATTTACTTTTATTGATTAAATTTTGAGAATGGACTTTGATCATCTAGAGTGTAATGCAATAGATGTGAGTACATTACCGGCAAGATATCTTTGTTCTGTACATTTGTATGTCTTTGGGGAACTTCCATTCAATATTTGGAATTTTTAAGATTTAAGATAAAGTCAAGAAATATGTTTTCATAATACTACCTCTATGTAACCCTTTTAAATGTACTTCTCTAACCTAAACAGTAAATCAGAAGGCAATGATGAATTAATTTCTCATATCCGGGTCATATATTCACTGATATAAAGTTTGCATTTACCCGATTTCTCTTTATGATATATTCTTTATAAAATTATGCACTTCAGGACTTTATCACATTGTCAGATTAAGTGAGGGGAGGTGCAAGCACAGGATCAAAGAAAGGTACAGGCCACTGAGTTTATTTAACCCTTTCAAACGATAAGGACGTGGCGTGCAACTATACAAGACCAGGATTATATCAGCACACTGAAATTGAGGTTTGGACTCCACTTTTACACAATCAATTTTTGTAAGTTAAATTAGGTAAGGGTTTTCAGGGTGCGAATCTGGAAGCTACTGATCTGAAGTTATAGTATCAGTTTTAACCTGGTTGAATATATCATTTGTAGTTTTTTTCTGTTTTTCCATTGGTTCTATGTTATCTGTCATGTTTCTCAGGGTCTTCTACAAGTGCGGTTTCAGATTTTCAAATGGTTTACCAAAGGTGTTCATCAACATACGAAAAAAAAGAAGTTAAAGAATTAATTACTGTTCTTCCTAAGCTTTGCTGTATATACCTTTAAAAACACTATACAATAGTGTTCATTAATAGGAACAATATTATATGGAACACGTCATAAGTGTAGTGTTGGGTGTGCGTTAGACTCGGATACCGCAAGGGACGTCTAAATCCCCTCAATAGGTACATCTAGTCTGCAGCCCCTGTGGGGACATTTACATTTAGGGAGGCAATAGTAGCCTCAATGTGCTTTTCGCCTTAAAAAATATAAATATAAAACATTATGTTCATTAACAGGATGTATCTACACGTCCATTACTACTTGTCTTTCTAAGAGAGCAGTGATATGGCAACTATAGCTTTCTTTTTTATATACTTTGCCATCTACATTTTCTGTGAGACAACAATAAACAGACTGGTTAAAGATGCCAGCAAAATCTGCAAATATGTGCTTCTATAAAAGAGTATATGAAACAGGACCCACATCCATGTGAAAGAATTTTCAGGCAAAATAAATAATACATTTATTGAACAACTCAGTATGGGATACACAAGTTTTTGGTGCCAACCATATGGTTATTGAATAGCAAACAATTGCCAGTTACCACATGGTATTCATGTGGATAACTTGTGCATTAAGTACTGTATTGTAGCCGCCTCGGTGGCTTATATAAAACATTATGTTCATTAACAGGATGTATCTACACGTCCATTACTACTTGTCTTTCTAAGAGAGCAGTGATATGGCAACTATAGCTTTCTTTTTTATATACTTTGCCATCTACATTTTCTGTGAGACAACAATAAACAGACTGGTTAAAGATGCCAGCAAAAACTGCAAATATGTGCTTCTATAAAAGAGTATATGAAACAGGACCCACATCCATGTGAAAGAATTTTCAGGCAAAATAAATAATACATTTATTGAACAACTCAGTATGGGATACACAAGTTTTTGGTGCCAACCATATGGTTATTGAATAGCAAACAATTGCCAGTTACCACATGGTATTCATGTGGATAACTTGTGCATTAAGTACTGTATTGTAGCCGCCTCGGTGGCTTATATAAAACATTATGTTCATTAACAGGATGTATCTACACGTCCATTACTACTTGTCTTTCTAAGAGAGCAGTGATATGGCAACTATAGCTTTCTTTTTTATATACTTTGCCATCTACATTTTCTGTGAGACAACAATAAACAGACTGGTTAAAGATGCCAGCAAAAACTGCAAATATGTGCTTCTATAAAAGAGTATATGAAACAGGACCCACATCCATGTGAAAGAATTTTCAGGCAAAATAAATAATACATTTATTGAACAACTCAGTATGGGATATACAAGTTTTTGGTGCCAACCATATGGTTATTGAATAGCAAACAATTGCCAGTTACCACATGGTATTCATGTGGATAACTTGTGCATTATGTACTGTATTGTAGCCGCCTCGGTGGCTTAGTGGATAGCATACTAGGCTTTCACCTGAGGACCCGGGTTCGATTCCCGGCGAGGGCTTGGCATTTTCATACGCTATAAATCATCCCATCGTCTGCATTAGCCCAAGTGTGCACAATAATCGGTAAAAAAAAAAAAAAAAATGTACTATATTGTGTGACTTGTATTACTTTTGACAACAGTACAAAACCACTAACATGTAAAAGTAAAAACTAATATATCATAGACAGTATCAGATAAGTAAACATTTTCCTTGAAAGGAAAGTTTTTACTCTCAAAGAATAGGCCTACAAAAAAGTTTTAAATTTTTGTTTTAAATTTTAGAGTATAAAGACGTTCAAATACCAAAATAAAAAAATCAGAAAAATTCATAAAAACGATGATAAATTATAAGTATAAACAAAAACACTACAATCCTACAAATGATCAGTTCTTGTCAGCCTCTTGTTGATTTAAATTACAGAAAGTTATTGCCAGGGTAATTATGAAACAAAACGGTCACGATTCATTGAGGGTTTGTAGGCACTTTGCCTTAATTAGTATAGACATCCATGCCATATGTACTTCCATGATGCTGCACCGATCACAAGGACTGTACTTTGTAGCATACAACTTAAATGCTCCTTTTAGAAATGTATTTCATGGTGTGTGTGTGTGTGTGTGTGCATGTGCGTGTAAGCATGCTTGGTGGTCAGGGTTTATGTTCAATCTATGTTTTGAAAATTTAAAACACTAATTTATGCCATTTGATTAAAATTGCATATAAAAACTGTTACCAGGATGGATAACTTAGCTTGGACAGGTTAATTACGCAGCAAAACCCCCTTTAAAGAGTTACAAAATGGCTGCAATTTTAAATCATGAAAATATCATAGCTTATTTACTTTACACAATTTTAAAAATCAACATTATATATGCATTTATTCCACTGAAAACACTACAGAAACTGATAGCAGTAAAATCAGATTTCTAAACAGTATGTAGTCAAAAGCAATGAAAACTTGTATCAGTAATCTGGATTTGGACAAAAAATGTAAGTTGTCCGTCACAACACTGTTGTAGCCTACTTGTTGCTATTAACAAAAAACAAGCGAAAGTTCATGTTTCCTAATAATGTTTTGAAGCCTCTAGAAACCAATACCAATTTAATCTGTTAGTAACACTGGACTTTTGGTGGTTCCCACGTTAGAAGAAAATTGCAGACACACAAATTATGAAAACAGTACATTCCTTCGATACATTAACTTTAAGTATTATATCAAAACCATTAACAAAACAGTAGCAGTGTTCATCCAAAAAGTGGACACAGGTTTTTAATATTTAACAAGGAACTATACAATGTAGGGTATAGACTAAACCAGATCAGGGGAAAATACTGTCTTTGAATTTTTACTACTAATCTTAATACAAATACATCACTGAAAAAGTAATGTAGTGTGCTTTGGGGGGTTTTTTTAAACACAGAATTATTAAGGGCAATTAATTATTTCAGAAACAAATGCATAAATAACTGCATGTTGGTATGCCAAGAATTGATCATAAAAATTTTAAAAGAGTAGGAAAAAGGGCATGATATAGTGGGGTCGGGTGTGATGGGCTGGGGTAAAATAGGAGAGGGAAAGCATGGATCAATAGTGACTACTGCTGTAGTACTGGAGCTAGGGCTAGTTGCTATGAGACCAGACATCCCCACCCAACTCAACCCTACCTAAGGCAAGAAATATCAGTAACAACTACTGCATTTTCAAATGCTGTTATTTTAACTGCTCCATGGCAATTTATATATATTTAGATACACACCTTAATAAAAAAAATGTATTTGGATTTCAATTAAATTTACCTTACATAATTATTTTCTCCTGCCCATAAGTTGTCAATTTAAAAATTTCAAAAATCTTACTTAGCATAGACATAGCTTTGAAAGACTAAAAATATTTTAACTATTCTAATAATGTAACAGAATTATGCTCTATTTTTTCAACCCATATCTGAACCTATATTACTGACTTTTTAAAAATTATATTTTTTTCATTTAAAAATTCACATTTTACTTTTACATTTGAAATAATTATGGTTCTCGATTGCTTAACAATAAGTTCTGTTGTTAAGAACTTATTTGTTGTTAACACATTTCTGAGCACTGTGCAAATGGATTAAGCAATTTAGTATGAGAGTAAAATTGACTTGAACTTGGTTAATTCTATTATTTGCACTAAAACTCTCAATATAAAATTATTTATAGGTATAACATATTTAGGTGTGCAAAACCAATTGAAATATTAAACACTTTCAAAAGGTATTTAAGAAAATGTCCAGTAGGATAAAATGTGATTAACTTGAGAAAGGATACTTTAATCCCACTATAATTAATTAATTTATGAAATATAATTATAAATTATAATACTGAAACACATTTTTTAAAATAACATTTAACTTGAATTGTAAATATCTACTTTGGTCTACTACACTTACATGCTTGAAAAAAGAAAGTGTTTCTAAAAATAGTGTTTTTTAAAAGTAATATTTCTCAAAGTAAGTTCCATAAATTTAGCTTAATTTTTTTTCTCATTTATGAAGATTCAAACTCTAGCCAGTAAATTAATGCTGAAGGAACTAACATCAGAATATATAGAAAACTACTAAAACCCACATTCTGACTTTATTTTTTGTTTAATTTTGAATTAGATTTTCTTTTATTTAAAATTTGTTGCAATCTCTTGGGTTATTCATTTGGTTTCCAGCATTAAGTACTGCATGTATATATATAAATATAATAAACAGCAAAATTTCTATAGTTTGATACAATATTTTACTTTGTCCAATTAAAATTTAGTACAACCAAATTTTGGAAATTGTTATTTTTTTAATGAACCTACTCTATCTAAGCCAACTTTTTCAGAAGCTATTGTTACACTCATAATAAAATTAGTAATACTATTTAAATCCACAATTTACGCCCTCGGTTTACATAGGCTATAAAAAGAACTATCTACTACAATTCATTGCTATTGGCTTAATAGTTTTGTCTAAATACAGTCATCTATATTGTCTGACTTGTATTACTTTTGACAACAGTACAAAATCCACTAACATGTAAAAGTAAAAACTAATATATCATAGTATCAGATAAGCAAACATTTTCCTTAAAAGGAAAGTTTTTACTCTCAAAGAATAGGCCTACAAAAAAGTCACAAAAAATTTTGTTTCAAATTTTTTACTTTTCTCAAAATTTAGTGTAATTTGCACACTATTACAATTAAAAATTACAATAAAATTGTAGTTGTTTCTTGCCAAAACCCTGACAATTTCTTTAATAATCACTCTGAAAAATTCTAACATTTATTACCCCTAAGTACCTTATAATGAAAAACTATTTCAAATGAATCTTCAAGTTACATGTAAACACAACTTACTGTATTAAAATTAGCTTACCTAAAATAAGACGAAACAATCTACTAACATTTCATTGCCAATGGCTTGGTGGTTAAATAAAATCGGTGAATCAATGGAAGTAGTAACCACTGTCAATGATATTATGTAATAAAAAAGTTAATAAATATATAACCATTTATAATTACTTTTATAATTCAATTATAAACAGTGAAATAAATGTAATTTTTTTATATAATTAGGAATCTAACAAATTGTAGATCATATATTGTGAGATTAATTCTATAGGCATTCTCATGTTAATCACTATTGTACTGGAACTATACATAAAACAGCACAATTCCTTGGGATACTATTCCTCTTGAAATAGTATAGTTCCTCTTGTTTTCCAAAATATATATATATATATATATATATATATATATATATATATACACACACACACACACACACACACATTGACATGTGTGTGTGTGTGTGTGTATATGTGTGTGTGTGTGTGTGTGTGTGTGTGTGTGTGCGTGTGTCTATTCCTACAAAAATCATCAATATAAAAGTAATATTGTACAGTGTTTTTTAGGAATGAATGTTTATAAAACATACGAAAAAGTTATAATAGAAATAATCTTAAATACTGTAGTGTAACATTAATAACAAAAATATGTAGATCTACTGTAAAATTTAAAACTTCATTTAATATTGATCTCAAATGAAAAAAAAATTTTCACAACCATAGTTTGAAGACTGATTTTTTTTTTCAGAATTCTGCAAGAATGTTTACCTTATATATTCCTAGTACATGAATAAGTTATGGTACCCAGATCTGAAATTTGTAACGTAAGTGGACAGAAAAAGACCAGACAACACCTCAAATCCGAATTTTTAAATTTCTAATTATATATTTATTTTTAATTAAATATTTAGCTACAATGTACTTTGCATAGAATATTCGCAGTGAAATTGTTTAAATTTCACTGGCAACGTTGATTGTGTACTGCTAGTACATTAATATCTTTGGCTAATAAAAAAAAAACAATTTGCAGGATTAACTTTTTTTAGAAAAAACTTGCAATTGTTGAAGAAAAAAGTTGACAATACTTCTCCAACACTGTAAAACACAGATTATCCAAATATCAATTAAAATGAGGTATGATTTTTTTTTATTTTGTAAAAAATTGTTTTAAATAAATCTATTATAAGACTAAGAAATGGCATTTAAATGCAGAACAGTTAATCAATTATCAAACAAAATATATTACAATATACTTAAACAGTATTTTCTTACTGTGCTGTTCATACTGAGACAAATTTATGTTTCTTATTTTCCCATTTAAAAAGGTTATTTTTTGTTAACTGAAGCTCTACTTATATGTCTGAAGTTAACAAATCTCATTACCTCATTAAAAAAAGCATTATTGCACTAAGTTTTTGCAAGCAACTGTACTTTTTTTTTGCAAGTACTGTCCACTCTGAAACATATTTTATAATTCTCCAGTCTAAAATTATTGATTGAGAATGCACTTAGTAAATCAGACAAGCTATGAGAGGATTTAAAATCTGAATATTTTTCAATTAGTAATTAGACAGACAGAAATATATACAAAAAATATGACTGAATAGAAGAACAAAGAAATAAAATTTACTGCACAAAATGCTTTATTTTAAATTTAAACTACTGTATGAAAACAGGCATTACCATTAACACAAAATTACTCAAATCCGAGATGGTGACAAAAAAATCTGGACCAACAAATTGTCGTATATGATTATATAAACAAACTTCATGTATAGTCACAAATCAATGATGAAAACTATAACAGTTGAGAGACTTTGTGTTCACTCTGTGTAATTTATGTCTACTTAAGTACATGTATATTTCTCTATAGTGGTTATACGTAATTAATCTGTTTTGAAGAAAGTCAGTATGTCCTTTTTCTAATATGTACATAAAATACAGATTTATTAAAATGAAAATGATTGATATGAATGTTTATAATATGCACATTGGTTTAATTAATAAAAGAAAGTGTGAAGAAGATTAATTCAGTATATGTAAAACAAATAAGTTTTATTATCATTATGTAGTATGACCTCTTAAACTTGTATAAATTTAAAATGCAAAGAGGACCACAAACCTGTACACTATTTTAAAATAAATTTGCACAGGTTTTAATTGTAATGATTTGAAAGAAATGTTTTTGTTTAAAAAAATCAAGTGTACTTTTTTACTTTTGAAATGCAACCAGTTCAGAAAAGACTAGTTTTTTCAACCTCACGAGTTAAACAGATTACAGAAAACAATAAATCATGCCATATAATTCCCATAGCAATAAGCTCACAAAAAACAAAAACAAACTAATTAACAAGTTTTTGTTACTTATTTAAAAAGCAAATGTTTTTATTACTGTATTATGAACTATATAAAATAGCCTAGTTCATAATTAAGAAAACCAATACAGGAATAAATCTGGATCGAATAACATGCAAAGCAATTATACTGTTAAGAGTATAAAGGGGTGGGAGTTAAATTCTTTTTCAAACCTAGTGTTCAGTAGGCCTACACATAAATTACACAGTATAACCTAATATATTTATGAAATTTAGTTCAATTCAAGTTACACGAAACAAACTTTCAAAATTCTCTCTTTTTTCAAAGAGAACGTTTTCCTTTCCATTTTATTATGAAAAGAAGAAAAAAATATTGTATTGCAAATCATAAAGCCTTTCACTAATTTATTAGGCTACAATACATTTCTTTATTTTTGTGGTTTTCCATATTGTTTTATATATCAACTGTAGTATCCAAAGGAAAACTTGAATTCTCCTAACATTTCTAGGCTAATATGCAATTATAAATTTTCTTTATCCAATTTTTCCTTTCTGTGTGAAATAATAATAACAAATTATTATTATTTTAATTTTTAGACTTCAAAACATTTATTTATGAGGCGAAGTTAGGTTGATATGATTTTTTAAATGAAATTATACTGAATAGGCTAGGATTTATTGTACTTTAAGTAATATTATAGTACTTTCAAGTATTACTGTGTTTCAAGTAATTTTGGTAATTCCAAATTAAATATGCTAAGAATATTTTAAGCCAGGTGTTCCAATGGAGGCGAAGTTCAACAAACAAGTTGTGGTTTAAGAGAAATTATGGTGGAAAAATATTGAAATACTTGAAAAATAGCCTAAACATAATAATAATGATGACCATACTGTTTACTATATTTATTTTTTTGATAACTCTTAATTTTGTTTGTACACTTTACTATTAATCTAATTATGCTGTATCATGAAAACTAATTTTTAAAATAATTCATATTGTAGCCAACACACACAAATTCGCCTATAAAAGAATGATTCTTTGGAATGTATAACAGGATCAATAACATTACATATGTCCATTATGTTCAGAAATATTATGTGTGTTTAGCATTATTTACTCTCTACAATCAGATATGTTAAATTACAAAATAATAAAATACAGTGTGTGTAAGTATATATTAAGATTATATGAATGGCATTCATTAAAGACTTAATTCTCTATGTGTTTGACTGATTTACTTTCCAAGTATTGAGTTTAACTTTTACTGTTTTAGAATCAAAACAATTAATATATTATAATAGCTACATTGCCAAGCTTTCCAGAGCTATATAAAGCTTTCCAGAGCTGTATAAAAAAAGGAATTATATGGTTGAAACTGAGCTGTAAATAAAACCTAATTTTTTTGTATAAAATTTATCCCTCAATTTAAAAATGAAGGACTTTATAGACATGGACACCCAGTTTGTATACACTACTAAGTTTTGTTTTTTATAAGCATATACTTTACAAATAACATGTACAATTGAACACGTAAATCCCGTCTTTGCTATTATAGTGAAAAAGCAATTGAATTTATTTATAAACAACAAATTAATAAAAATAAAATAGCCAAGGAGCTAAATTTACCAGTTACTGTGACACTTAAATCTTTTACTTACATGCAACTTTCCAATAAAAATCTGTTGAATCAAAATGCTTTAGAAAAATATATTTGAAGTGGAAATATATTCCTAAGCTATATTCCTTTTTTTGTAAGCTATATTCCTATTTAGTTTCATTTTATTTCTTAACTAAGGAACCCTATCTTATTTTACCATGAAAATTTGGGATTTGTAGTAAATAGATAAAATTATTTATATTTCTCTCAATACCATCCAAAACCATCAGGAAATTTATTTACTATACTGACCATAGTACTATAAATACATTGGACTGTCTCAAAGAAATAAACGTAATAAAAAAAATAGAAAAAGAAAACCAACATACTAATCTATTAATAATTATAATTTCACCCAATAAATTTATAGAAGGAGGTCTATAAATTTTAAAGGAGGTCTCAGCTCTCTTGCTATAATTTTATCGGCATACACAATTTTACTACAAAATAACTGTTAGTAGTCAATAAATAACTGCATCTGTTTGAGTCAAATGTCATTGATTGCAACTAAATATTTTAGTTTTTATGGCCTGAAGTACATAATAAACAAAGTTAATCTCATTATGCAAAGCTTTGTTGAAGTCAAAGTTATAAACTGATATCAGAGTTGGTACAAACCATAACTTATTAAACTGCCAACCCTTTATTTTATCTTAGAGAAGAAGCAACAGTAATGATACAAGTAAAAAGTTGCAAATACTAATGCAATAGATGCAAAGACTAGCTTCTAGTTACTATGGACAGATAAAGCAAATATTGATAATTATACTGATTAAGGGCTAGTGACATTTTAAAAATTAATCTACACTCGATTACTTATTACTTTTTCATGAAAATAGTTATATAGAAATCTGGTATAAAAAAGCATCATTAAAATTTTATATATTCAATTCATCCCAAAACCATGTTGTGTTAGGTTTAAAAGTATTTTTGTTCAGAAATATAAAATTTTTTTTTTAACAGGCTACTTGCAATAATAAATCAATACGGTTTTGGATAGGATAAATAATTTATATAGGTCTACACATGAAAGGTCCTGTATTGCACATTACATATTAGTAATTCTTCCAGTCTGAATATCATGAATCTTGTTTTCCACAGGAGTTGAGATATTTTAAACTGTCATTTAGACTGTTTATAAACAATCTGTGATAGAGGTTAGAAAATGCTCTTTATAATTATTTACTAATTTCAAGATTAATCTGCACAAAAAAAGAGATGTTTTTAATGAGATCTATGTGTAGATTAGTTTATAAAGTAACTGAGAAATGACACTTTAATTGCACAATTACACAAAAATCTTATTTAGGCCCTAATATCTATGAAGACTAGATATTGTGCCTGTTAGTTTTATATTTTATAAAACCACAATTAAGGAAAAAATGTAACTATAGAATTACAGGCCACAATTTTAAAAAGAAACTGGTTAATAAATAAAGCCTAAGTTTAGAAACGTATCATAATTAGGCTAGTTCAAAATTATTTTTAATACATATTTCAAAGTGTAATATTGTCTACATAAAATATACTATACAGCTTAAAAATAATAAATAATTTTAATTATAAGACTGATGTTTTGCTTGCTAAAAAAAAAAATCTAAAGCCCTATAATAAAAATTGGAATGATGGCTAAAATATTTGGAAGATCATAATCCTTTAAAAAAATCACAAATATACTTCAAAGTAAAAGCTACTAAATAACATTGATTTCTTAAAAAAAACATACAAATGTCATGAAAAATGTAGGGCAATATTTGTATAATTGTATCTTGGTGTCACATGCTAAGGCTAATAAATAAGTCTAATGTTTGCATTTACAATAAACAGGTTTTCTGACAATTTACCAAAAGTATAATAGGCCTAACATGTATTAATAGATTTATGTTGATCATAAAATGTATTACAAAAAATAATATAATTCGGAAATGGAAACAAAGCTTTTTACAATTTTAAGTAAATTAAGTAGGCCCCTGGCCTAACTTAGCCTATATGCAAACAGAATTATTTGTCAAAGTGGTTGAAACGGGTTGGGCTTTTTTCACTTGCTACTTAAAGATTTCAAATTCAATAGCTTTATATTATTTCAGATAATACAGTCGCATTTTAGCGTAATTTATAAGAAAATATGCTTAATGTGCATAGCGGCATCGTCTTGAACTTCGTCTACCTATCCTTGACTAATAGGTGGGAACTGTAGGAAGGTCGCTTAGGCTATAAAAAAAACGGTACATGAAATTGAGACGTGAAGTACAACAAAATAAAATATGTGCTTACTATGCAAAATTTACTTTTTTTAAAATATAGTTAAGCAGAAAAAATGTAGGTCCTAGTTTAGATTTAGATAATTTCTTCCTCAAATCTTTCATGAATCGCGAATGAGGGCCAACACTGCTAACTTCGTTAAATATTGTTCAATGTTACATTTTATGAAACACATCAATTGTAACTTACCGTCGTATCTTTCAGCCTGTTCTGCTAATTTGGCTTTATAAACGTTATCCTCCCTTTCTGCCATTTTCGATGAATTTGGATTTAGTCACTGATCACAAACTTACACCAGAATGCAACGCAAAACACAAAGATGGTTACAACCGCCAACTGAAAATAGTTCACTGATTTTTCTCACGTTCACGTTGAATGTATTCATGCGCTGGTTGCACCCCAAGAAGGGAAGAAAGCAAAGAGGTAACAAATTTCAATTTAGATATTTCATTATAGCAGAAGGTATAAATATTTTTTATGCCAAAGGTATAAAAGGGCATTTATTATAAATAATATTGATTTATAAATATAATATTATACACAATAATTTTCATGAAACTCGATTCATAATACTGCATATAATATAGTAATGTTGGTAATGATAGTATTTAATATCATTAAAATTTCTTATGAACAGTTATCCTTCAATTTTAAAATATTAATTAAACGACAAGTAGTTACATTATTTATGAATGAATTTATTACCATGTAATTATTTTATATTGTAACGTTTATAACATAAATATATATATATATATATATATATATATATATATATATATATATATATACACATACATAATACATACATATACACACACACACACACACACACCTGTCGTAAATTCAATTCATTAAAACTTTTAATTAATGTAAAAATATGAAAAAGTTGCATAATTAAAACCTTTTTTGTTATAACTAACGTAAAATGTATATTGTGAATTTATCATTCCTTATTAACAAGGGTCAACGAAATCTAGAAATTGAGAAACTATAGAAATTGAGCATAACCCTATTTAAGTAGAAAGTCCAAATTTTCGGCTTGCCGATTGTTCACGCTACATTAGCTATTTATTTTTTTTTAAAATAGCTAGTTTTGATAGATAATGAGGGTACATGAATTATGTGATGTACATAATGAATGGCAAGAGAAATGACATTTTCGAATCTTAATTCATAGTTTAATGTTGATATTAATTAATAATAGTTAATGTTTTTCTATGTCGATATTTTCATAAAAATTATTTTCTTTTCATAATAATTACTGTATACGTATTGATAACTATTAGATGATTATTTGTGAATAACGAAAATGTCTTCTTTGTAGCTCTTTGGTTAGATGTCCACTGGAACCTGTTCAGACTGTAATAGCCTGACCGTTTTAATGGAGGAACGTTTGTATCACAGTGTAACCGACTCTGGTTTTAACTTGTACGTTTTCGGTATAATTTTTTTTAGAATAATTCAGAGCAATGAAAACCACTGCTCAGATCTATTATTGTGTATAATTAATATAAATTTTACTACACAAAAATTGTCGGAATACAGATAATAAGCAGAGGTGCCAATCATGGCAAAGCTAATGGAGCAAATTCCCCACTAAACGTTATTTATCCCCCCCCTATTAAAATTAATTAATCATATTGGTATGCATAATACACAGGCTATGATTTCGGTAATTCAACCTCTTTTCCATGCACACTATTACACAACAATGCTAAACTTTTATACCTTAATTGCATTTTTTCTCTATGCATGGGTGTTTTATGTAAAATTTCTTCCCCCACAAAACCTTTGATGGAGTAACTTGTGCCCTCTTTCCTCTGTCTGGGTACTTCTGAATAAAAGGATAATGCATATAAGCGTTATGGTGTAAATTTAATTCTGATTAGGCTACTGTAATAGGATTACTGCAGTCTTTTGAAAATAGTATCCATTCATCATTGGGTTTAATACAGTTTTGTAAATGATAATAATCAAAATGATATCACAGTTGGGAACAGATTTGAAGTACTTTATGTAAAATTTTGGTTCACTAGTTTTTTGTATGAGACACTGCCCATTTTTTCTTGTTATAGATTATATGATTATTGGGCAAACACTTTTAGAACTGTTATTTTTTAAATTTAATGTTTCTTATTTAAAATTTATAATTCAAAATTATAATGCATTTTCAACATAAATTTTGATTAAAAAAATTCAAGATTTGCTGCCTTAGGTTTTTAATAGCTAATCCAGGCATTTTCATAGTGGGGCTGATTATGATGACAATAATAATTAGTGAACACATAAATATGGCCAACGAAATAAGTTTGACAGTTTTGGAGAATTAGTAAACATTAAAACTATACAGGCTGAGAGAGTCACTCCCAATGAAGTCCCACATATTTTCCCAATGAAAATTTTTTTTTGTATTTTAAGGCGAAAAGCACATTACGGCTATTATCGCCTCCCTAAATGTAAGTGTGAGTGTGAAGTGTTAAAGTCGTAAGTGTAAGTGTGTGTTGGACTCAGGTACCGCAAGGAATGTCTAAATCCTCTCAATAGGTGCAGCTAGTCTGCACCCTCTTAACAGATTGGATAAATCATTAGTATAATGCAGGTAAGTAACAATGTTTTTCCAAGTGTACTGATGTCTTTATGTTTGTGTTGGCACTCCTGAAATTTTGTTTTTTATACAACACTTGGAATTTATCTTTGAGGAAGTTATGAGAAGTCATGGTTAGGTAAAAAGAACAAAGGTTTTACAGATTTAGGCATGAAAATAAAAGCATGTACTGTTCCAACAAAGCTAAAATTATGAAGACTAAGAGCTGTTGATCACAAAATCAAGAACTGCTCAACTATTTCATATATTCTCCTAGGATGCAGATTAATAAGAAAAAAGAGTAATAGGATGTAGATCTCTAGTTTAAAGTTAGTCTGAACTGGAGTGACTGAAATGTCACTCACAATGCAGATCCAATCAGGGCTGTACTGTATCCTCAGACATCATTAACTGTTCCTTAAACTGTCTCCCCCCCCCATCATAACAAAATGTCTGGGACTGCTGACAATCTGTTAAAATTCAAATTTAGGTATACTTGAATGGTATCAACAATAGTGACAAAATATCACTTAATTTGCAGTTGAGTTTTCAATACCACAGTAATAAGGACACTGTTGCAAAATTGTAAGCTATGTGCAGTAATAGCACAAACAAATTTTGAAGTTCAGAATTTTAACTGTTCTATAGATATTTCAGATATCTGGAAGTATTTTAGGCTTCATTTTACCTTGTTTATAGTTTTAAATAATCAGTTATGGATTACAAGTGTGGAAGTTTCACATATGTATGTAAATCATATAAATATTCTTATTTTATAAGATACTACAATAAGAAAACAAAATCATGTAGTTAACAATATAATTGTTCTCTTAGTGCAAACATAATGGACATTATTATTTATTTATTTTTTTTGTTTGTATTTAACGTCCAACTATTGTGCACACTTGGGCTAATGCAGACTATATATATAAAATGGACATTATTCTCTCTCAAAATGGGTATAATTGTTCTTTTAATAATGGACATTTTTAATGGTATTTTTAGTTCCACTGAACACCTTATGTATACAAAATTTTTCTTTTCCTGTACAGTTACGAAAATGTTAGGCAGTTTTGCTTCTTAAAAAAGCAAATTATGAAAAAAATAAAAATAAATATAGTACATGTAAATTTTTACTGTACAATTTTCTTGTCTATTTATTGCTCTTTCATATTCGTTACTGTAAATTGAAATGTACAGTGATACAAATTTCTCTTGATCAGAATTACTCATGAATTCTTAATGTATTTTTTTTCCAGTAGGAATATTATAATTTCGTAGAGTACTTATCTCTGCCTTTTCTAATCTCAAACCCTTTATATTTGTTGACATGTTGCGGAATATTTTCCATTTTTAAATTTTTTACTGTACTCTGTAAATTTTTTTTGTTTTTTTGGTGTTTAACGTCCGACTATTGTGCACACTTGGGCTAATGCAGACGATGGGATGATTTATAGCGTATGAAAATGCCAAGCCCTCGCTGGGAATCGAACCCGGGTCCTCGGGGTGAAAGCCTAGTACGCTATCCACTAGGCCACTGATGTACAGCTAACTTTTGAAAATGAAAGTATTCCGAAAACTATCAACAAATGAAACGTGTTTGAGGCTAGGAAAGGTACAGATAGAAAATGTACTCTAAAAAACTTGACCTACTTCTAAGTGAAGCAAAATATATTACTTCTTTTCTATGCTTAAAAGGAATAATGTGGATAGATAGTGAAAATAAAAAAAATTGTGAATATAAAAAGCAATGCGTATTTATTAAAAATTATTAATAAACATAGCATTAGATATCAATTTTGTTCTAAACAAATGAACAAAAATAAACAAAAAACAAATTATATTTACTTCTTGTAGAATCAAATACTTATTCTTGAGCAAGCCCAAGTAACTTAGTTTTAACTTTGGTAAAAAAATAGTATGTCAATTATAAATATAAAGAAATAACTTACACATACAAGAGTAAAAAGGTAAAGGGACGTTTTAAATCACATATTGTTTTTAAGTACTATTTTTGAAAATTAAACTATAAGGAAAGATGTTTTTGTTATGATCTACAATACTGAAAACAGCCCTTTACCTAAAACGATATAACTGTACATCGTATTAGTAAAGCTGTTTTTAACAGATACACAGTGCAATGAAGAATGAAGAAAACGCTCAATATTTTAAACGATAAATATCAACAATACTTAAAAAGTCAACTCAACAGTAGAATATATAAAAATATTGTTCTGAACCTTTTGAAAAGTTCAAAAGTTTAGTTAACAGAAATAAAAGTACATCACACAGGTTGTCCGACTTAATTGACAAAATACAGTTGTTATACAGGTTGTATATACATAAAATACAGCTCTGCATACACTTCATTTGACTTAACTGACAAAATACAGTTGTTATACAGGTTTTCCACATAAAATTCAGCTCTACATATACTTCATCAGACCTAACTGACAAAATACAGTTGTTATACAAATTGTATACAAAATACAGTTTTTGCATATACTTCATCTGAATCTTGCATGCCTACAAATATAACTGGGAGATTGCATTATTAATTGCAATTTTATCACAAAAACTTAACATTGGAAGTCTTTAAATACAACAGTTAGACTATCCAAACTTTCTTGGATTGACATTTTCTGGCAATTAACTTTAAAACAAGCCTTAATACAAAAATAAAACAGTACAAAACATTAATATCTACTTAAAGCAAAATGATTACATATAGTTTTCACCAAAACCATACAACTTTTTTAATGTATACAAGAAATTAAAAATACAAAATAAAGTAACGGCACATATATAAATGTAATAATTCTGTTGAAAACTTGAAATGCTTCTGCAGGTTTTTTTTGCATTACATAATGGATATTATTAGTTCCTGGATATTTACTTAACTTAAAAACATTTATTATTAATATTTTATGGATCCATAAAACAGTGTTGAAATGATCCGTAAACTGTTCCATATTTCAATTTCAAATTATCCAACAGATATTATTTGGTGAAAATAACAAAATGTAAGACATAATAACAAACATATTTGTGTTAAAATATATATGTATATTAAGGAGTTAAAAAACTTTTCAAGATGAAATCGACTTTAAATGCATTTATAAATACAATGGAGCATTGATTATCTCGTCAGTTATCTGGACCTTCTAAAATGTTTTTTGTTTAGAAAAACCTTTATTGTTACACTACTTACTATATTTTTAAATACAAAACAGTAAAAATAAAATGTTCATTTAGACGTATTACTGTGTATAATTATACAGTACTGTATATACTGAGAATAAGTTAGGTTTCTTATTTTTAAACATAAAATAATAATTTTTTTGTTTAAAAAGCTAGCCTATTCATAATAAAGTGATGTCTAAGTATAATTTAGTGTTTTCTTTATGTAAATGAGGCTTTGTTTAATTATATTAACTGTTCCGGGTCCCAATTAGTCCAGATAAATTGATGCTCTATTGTAATCGAGTACATTTGCTCAGTGTATGTTAACAGGGAATTTTTATAGCAGCAATTACAGCAAGGCTAGCAATTACTACATACTTGAGCGTTAGAACATATTTTGGGGGTTGCCAACCTTAGACAAGTATCGTATCCAGCTAAATTTACTATTCTGTATTAAAACCTGCATTTAAAATTTGTCTATAGTTCGTGAATCCAACAATGATCAGAGTTTTCCTCATTTATTTCAATATATATATATTTACTCTAAATTTTATTTTTATGATTTTCATCTGATTTTTGCAATTACTTATAAAGAGTCATCGAAAAAGTTTGCCCCTACTTTGTAAAATCACTACACCTAACATATTTTATCAAATTCAACAAATAATTCATGAAAATGTGTGGGGTATTTCAAATTTTTTTTAGATATATGGCTCCATCGAGCTACTGACAAGTGACTTGTTACACAGAACATGTCACATTAATTGTTGCAATCAACATCAAAAGGTTATAAAGGATGCATAGGTCTCAGTTAATGTTTAGATTCACCCCGAGTACCCGGGTTCGATTCCCAGCAAGGGTTTGGCATTTTCATATGCTATAAATCATCCCATTGTTTGCATTAATTAGCCCGTGTGCACAATAGTCCAATAGTCGGACGTTAAAAAAAAAAAAATGTTTAGGTACACCTAAGAAAAGATTGGGAAATGTTCCACACAGTTTCATGCATTTCCTAATTTTTATGAAATACTTTATAGTGATTTTTGTAGTTTTTTACACTGTTATTAAAAAACTAAATCCATAGCAATGTTTTATTGAAGTCTGTAAATAACCGCAGAAAAACCATCCTCAATATTGTATAAATTACAAATGAATTATTTTTCAGAACAGTTGATAATTATATATTTCAATTAAAGGAATGAATAATAAAAAATGTCAAATGTTTTTACATACTATAGCTGCAATATTTATATAAAAATCAAAATATATATTTCTAATGAGGGACGGGTTCTTTTTAACAGCACATAACACTTTAGGCATGTCTGTAAACTGTTTTGTGACAACACACAAAAAACAAAAGTCACCATTGGACCAATGGAACAGACAGTTGTAAGCAAAAATATGGTTAACAAATATTACAATAACACATTTATGATGTAATTAACATTGACTTATAACTGTAAGCTTTAACACTTAAATATATGACTTAGTAAAAATATCCATAAAAATAATCCACCGGATTATTGCTATCCGTGAAAATACAAGACACAACATAAACAAATAACTAATTAGAACTGTAATAAGAGATATCACAACACCGGGGTAGTTACTGAATTTAAATAATAATAAAAGCTTTTAGTGTTAAGCATAAAAATGAAAGGCAAACAAATATTATATAATACTGATTTGGGTTAAAAAAGAAGTTACAGTAGAAACTTGATTATTTAGAGCAGATCAACATTGAAAATTTCTAGAGGATAATAAATTCTACTAAATAAATTAGACTTTAATGTTTTTCAAGTTAATTTTGTAAAAAAATATTGTTATTCTGTATTCCACACATGAATGATTGAGGAGCAATAAGTCGACTGTGAATTATTGCTCGGAAATCAAGGTTCTACTGTACCTTTGTTCTATACACATACACTATGAGGCAAAGCAATTTATAAAGATATTGAATGTCTAAAAGTCTAATTAAAAAAAAAAATCAATACAATAATTGTTGAAATTACTTTATTGTCTTTATATATGACCCAAATTTGAGTGGAGGACTTAAAATTTTTCATCGATAGCTCTTTTGTGGATAGATACATGATTTTTGTTTTCATCGATAGCTCTTTTGTGGATAGATACATGATTTTTGTTTTCATCGATAGCTCTTTTGTGGGTAGATACATGATTTTTGTTTTCATCGATAGCTCTTTTGTGGGTAGATACATGATTTTTGTTTTCATCGATAGCTCTTTTGTGGGTAGATACATGATTTTTGTTTTCATCGATAGCTCTTTTGTGGGTAGATACATGATTTTTGTTTTCATCGATAGCTCTTTTGTGGGTAGATACATGATTTTTGTTTTCATCGATAGCTCTTTTGTGGATAGATACATGATTTTTGTTTTCATCGATAGCTCTTTTGTGGATAGATACATGATTTTTGTTTTCATCGATAGCTCTTTTGTGGATAGATACATGATTTCTGTTTTCATCGATAGCTCTTTTGTGGATAGATACATGATTTTTGTTTTCATCGATAGCTCTTTTGTGGATAGATACATGATTTTTGTTTTCATCGATAGCTCTTTTGTGGATAGATACATGATTTTTGTTTTCATCGATAGCTCTTTTGTGGATAGATACATGATTTTTGTTTTCATCGATAGCTCTTTTGTGGATAGATACATGATTTTTGTTTTCATCGATAGCTCTTTTGTGGATAGATACATGATTTTTGTTTTCATCGATAGCTCTTTTGTGATAGATACATGATTTTGTTTTCATCGATAGCTCTTTTGTGGATAGATACATGATTTTTGTTTTCATCGATAGCTCTTTTGTGGATAGATACATGATTTTTGTTTTCATCGATAGCTCTTTTGTGGATAGATACATGATTTTTGTTTTCATCGATAGCTCTTTTGTGGATAGATACATGATTTTTGTTTTCATCGATAGCTCTTTTGTGGATAGATACATGATTTTTGTTTTCATCGATAGCTCTTTTGTGGATAGATACATGATTTTTGTTTTCATCGATAGCTCTTTTGTGGATAGATACATGATTTTTGTTTTCATCGATAGCTCTTTTGTGGATAGATACATGATTTTTGTTTTCATCGATAGCTCTTTTGTGGATAGATACATGATTTTTTTTTCATCGATAGCTCTTTTGTGGATAGATACATGATTTTTTTCATCGATAGCTCTTTTGTGGATAGATACATGATTTTTGTTTTCATCGATAGCTCTTTTGTGGATAGATACATGATTTTTTTTTCATCGATAGCTCTTTTGTGGATAGATACATGATTTTTTTTTTTTCATCGATAGCTCTTTTGTGGATAGATACATGATTTTTGTTTTCATCGATAGCTCTTTTGTGGATAGATACATGATTTTTGTTTTCATCGATAGCTCTTTTGTGGATAGATACATGATTTTTGTTTTCATCGATAGCTCTTTTGTGGATAGATACATGATTTTTGTTTTCATCGATAGCTCTTTTGTGGATAGATACATGATTTTTGTTTTCATCGATAGCTCTTTTGTGGATAGATACATGATTTTTGTTTTCATCGATAGCTCTTTTGTGGATAGATACATGATTTTTGTTTTCATCGATAGCTCTTTTGTGGATAGATACATGATTTTTGTTTTCATCGATAGCTCTTTTGTGGATAGATACATGATTTTTGTTTTCATCGATAGCTCTTTTGTGGATAGATACATGATTTTTGTTTTCATCGATAGCTCTTTTGTGGATAGATACATGATTTTTGTTTTCATCGATAGCTCTTTTGTGGATAGATACATGATTTTTGTTTTCATCGATAGCTCTTTTGTGGATAGATACATGATTTTTGTTTTCATCGATAGCTCTTTTGTGGATAGATACATGATTTTTGTTTTCATCGATAGCTCGATAGCTGATTTTTGTTTTCATGATAGCTTTTGTGGATAGATACATGATTTTTGTTTTCATCGATAGCTCTTTTGTGGATAGATACATGATTTTTGTTTTCATCGATAGCTCTTTTGTGGATAGATACATGATTTTTTTTTTCATCGATAGCTCTTTTGTGGATAGATACATGATTTTTTTTTTCATCGATAGCTCTTTTGTGGATAGATACATGATTTTTTTTTTCATCGATAGCTCTTTTGTGGATAGATACATGATTTTTGTTTTCATCGATAGCTCTTTTGTGGATAGATACATGATTTTTTTTTCATCGATAGCTCTTTTGTGGATAGATACATGATTTTTGTTTTCATCGATAGCTCTTTTGTGGATAGATACATGATTTTTGTTTTCATCGATAGCTCTTTTGTGGATAGATACATGATTTTTGTTTTCATCGATAGCTCTTTTGTGGATAGATACATGATTTTTGTTTTCATCGATAGCTCTTTTGTGGATAGATACATGATTTTTGTTTTCATCGATAGCTCTTTTGTGATTTTTGATAGATACATGATTTTTGTTTTCATCGATAGCTCTTTTGTGGATAGATACATGATTTTTGTTTTCATCGATAGCTCTTTTGTGGATAGATACATGATTTTTGTTTTCATCGATAGCTCTTTTGTGGATAGATACATGATTTTTGTTTTCATCGATAGCTCTTTTGTGGATAGATACATGATTTTTGTTTTCATCGATAGCTCTTTTGTGGATAGATACATGATTTTTGTTTTCATCGATAGCTCTTTTGTGGATAGATACATGATTTTTGTTTTCATCGATAGCTCTTTTGTGGATAGATACATGATTTTTTTTTCATCGATAGCTCTTTTGTGGATAGATACATGATTTTTGTTTTCATCGATAGCTCTTTTGTGGATAGATACATGATTTTTGTTTTCATCGATAGCTCTTTTGTGGATAGATACATGATTTTTGTTTTCATAGATACATGATAGCTCTTTTGTGGATAGATACATGATTTTTGTTTTCATCGATAGCTCTTTTGTGGATAGATACATGATTTTTGTTTTCATCGATAGCTCTTTTGTGGATAGATACATGATTTTTGTTTTCATCGATAGCTCTTTTGTGGATAGATACATGATTTTTGTTTTCATCGATAGCTCTTTTGTGGATAGATACATGATTTTTGTTTTCATCGATAGCTCTTTTGTGGATAGATACATGATTTTTGTTTTCATCGATAGCTCTTTTGTGGATAGATACATGATTTTTGTTTTCATCGATAGCTCTTTTGTGGATAGATACATGATTTTTGTTTTCATCGATAGCTCTTTTGTGGATAGATACATGATTTTTGTTTTCATCGATAGCTCTTTTGTGGATAGATACATGATTTTTGTTTAAGCGCTGAAGAGGATCACTTTTAATGAAAATATAAAAAGCCACCTTTTTATATTTTGATGCCAGTATAAGGAATCAATCAGAGAAAATACATATACAACATGATCTAGAACCTCTTAAGATTTCAAGCTCTAAAATGTTAGACTTTTCAAGACATTCAAAACTTTAACTTTTCTAAATCTAAAAAAAATACTCTTCTCTTGACATTTTAATCATTAAGTTACAAAGAAATTAAAAAAATGTGTGTTAATAAGTATATAAATAAAATAACCTAAAGCAATCAAAACAATGTTTGTACTAAAAATTTCAGTTTTATTTACATAAATTCCACATCTATTAAAAAAAACAAAACGGTATCGGCAAGTAAAACATGTTGGAATATAAAATATGCCTAAATTTTTTACTGGAAACATTTCTGTTAACTTAAAGAGTGTATGGTCATTTTTATTATAACTGCCTCACCTATGTACACACACTTAACTGTTTGCATAGTGTGTAAAAAACCTATAAATTTTGATGTTTGCGTAGTTTATTTTTTTACAAAAATTTTACAATCTTCTTTAAGATAATTTTTTACTGGTTTATTAGCTTTTAATACATGCGCAGCATCATAAATCAGACGATATTTTTTATATTTTATGAAGCTAATTTATTAATCACGAATAAACAATCCCATCGAAATGACACATTTTTGCTTAACGTTCTTGGAACAATTTCAATATATATATATACAAAAATCATTAGTAGTTTTTGAGAAAAAGTGGATATACATATCATAGAAACATACATACAAATTTAGTTTGTTTAATATTATAGGATAAAACGGTAAAATTGAACTGTAAAATTTAGTGTTTTATTAGCATCAGCTACTACAATGACATTAAAACAATATTGTCATTACAGTAGAGCATCAATAACCTTGAACTGATCAATAACCTGAACTGATTTCTCAAATATGAAATTATCTGGATTTTTGAAATAATCAATAAAAGGGCTAGTAAGATTTCTTAAAAATAAATAAATACATTCTGATGGTTACATAATGTAGCTAATTTTTACTGTTTTTATCTTAATTGCACAAAAAATATGCACTGCATTGCATATACAGTCTGTCTTATTTCATGTTCAGTAAATCTAGGTCTATAATAAAATACAGTAAAGTACAACAATAAAAATACAGTGTGTTACAGAAAAACATCACACACACACACACACACACGACTGGTTTTGGTTAACAACTTAGTGAATTCATGGAGAACAACAATGCTCGAGATCAGCTGTTTGATGTGACTGCCAAAGGCATGAAAGGTGAGCATCGATAGTTGATGTTTTCAAAGCATCATAGAGAGTTAATAGTACATCGGTAACTGACAAATGATATTTTATACACAAATGGTTTTTAAGATTTATTTATACAATGTTTTTTTTTTAGATTTTAACTACAGCAGTTTCAAGATTTTTGGACTTTACACTGGTATGTATTTTTACCCTTTGAAAATCAGTGTAAAGAAAATAATAAAGCTGAACTAATCATTGTTTGTTAAAATTTTGTTTTTAACTATCAGGTATCATCAATGTTGAGTTAACTTACCCTCTATTCTACCAACAAAACCCTATTTTTTCTTAAACATCGATGTTTTTCTATCAATGCTCAACACATGATAGCATTCAAGACTTTACACAAATATTCACTTTTTTGCAATAATTGAAACTGAATTATTGATGCAATTTGAACCAACTTACTGTACCATTAGTTGTTTCCATGTGCTATTTTTTTGTTTTTTGTAAGTATAATAAAATTTGTTTATATATATGTATTGTACAAACAAATGAATATATATAAAAAAAAAAAAAAACATTTATAAATATGTAGTTATTTTCAAGGCTTGTTCCAGAAAAGTCAATACCAAAACTACCTATACTTGCACTCTAATGCATGGAAGTTATTCACTCTCCATCGGCACGGATTCATCCAAAGCTTCGGCACTAGTTATCGTACAAGGTATATTGGATGGTTTTGGATCCCTTCGCATATAGAACAAAACATAAGCTGCCGGTGACTGCAACAGAAACATTCTAAAGTACAGAGTGAACAAAAAATCATCCCTTTTCTTCAACTTAACCCTTTGCCCTCAGATGGCCAGTACTGCTAGCCTAGGGTACTGTACTCTGTCAGCTAGGGTCACATGATTGGTCACTCATGTTTCTGTTACCTCGAACACTATCGAGACTGTGCTGTGCTAACAGCTCAAAATTGTTTTTCACTACAATCTGAAATGGCATACAGTATTAATTTTCTAAAAACGAAATTGGCTTTTACAAAACACTTTTTTGTTGACATAAAAAAAGAGAATGTATATTTTTATTTATAAATGTGATTTAATTGTAAAAATATTGTTGTAATATTATTACAGTAATTTTACAGCTAAACTAAAATGTTCATACATTTTAACGAAAAAATGTAACATAATACAATTCATAAAGCACAGATATTTTTTTTAGTTTTACGCATATAATGTACTTTTTAAGTATATTTAATGCTGAATGTTTTGTTCATAATATTAAATATTTAGAAAACACTACGCATGACTAGAATGACAGTAGAAAGTCAAATGCAGCTGACACAGTACAGTTGATTTTGCCATGTTCTGACAATAAGCAGACTGGAGATGAGGCGTAAATCACTTAGTTGAAGAATTTCTTAAGTGATTCATTACAGCAAAATTTAAACAAAATCAAGCAAATTAATATAGAAGCAAAACATTTTGTTTGGCCGGTCCTACTGGCCATCCGATCTGAGAGGAATTTGCACAAAAATTCTGGCCAGTACCACTGGTCACCCAACCCCAGAGGACATATTTTAAAAACTGTTCCCGAGTGCAAAGGGTTAATAAATTTAGCGCACTAATTCTTATACAATTTCCAAAACACTGATAGACATTTGAATTTATTGATAGTGTTTTTTATTATGACATGATTAATAGCAGAAAAACAAATTTTCTTCTGTAACGTTATAACTGCAAGTCACTGTAAAGTGATGTGACCATACCATTCGAAATTAAATAACAAAACATTTATCATTTTATAATGAAAAATAGTGTCAGTCAATTAATTCTTATTTACCCTGGAAATGTCTCAGGATTGACTGGAAAATATTTATTACAGTTATTAGAATTATAGGCTAACCACATGTAAGAAAATTTATTACCTAATAATACAGTTTTATTCAAAGAAATTAAATTTTCTATAACAACCGCTCGATTTAGAGAAATAATGAAAAAAACAAACTTACAACAACTTGTTCTTCTTTCATTGGTGTAACATTGTTGTCATCAAAGCAATACCATTTCTTATCTCTATTATTTTTACAATAAGCTGTATCTGCAACAAAGTATGTTGTAACATTAGGATCACATTTTTATAATCCTGAACTCTTATTAACAGTGCTGAGTTCCAGTTCCACTTACGTAGATAATAATTACTTATACAGGGTGGGGCAGGGAAGTATCCCTACTTTTGAGATGGCGTTGTGTGTAGTGAGGATGTGTTGGAGGAGTGGGGGTAAGCTCGAATGACGCTGTGGCCATGGAATTTTCCGTTAGTACCGCCGTCAGTTGTAGACATGGCTTGGTCGAATGAGCAACGCGCTTTTGCAGTCGAAACGTATTTCTCTCAAAATAAGTCTATTGTTGCGGTGCAGCGTGCGCGCTTGGAACTCGTTATCGGATTCCTACCCGCAATGCTGTTCCTGACCGCAAATCCATTTTGTTGTGGGTGGAGAACTTCCGTGCATGTGGTAGTGTAGTGCGAAAGAGAGTTGGGCTCAGAGCACCGTCCGAACTCCAGAAAATATTGACCGTGTCAGAAGATCGATCTTGCAGTCTCCTAAGCGTTCTGCTTGCAAGCACGCATCCAGCCTGGCGTTGTCTAATCGTACTGTGCGTCGTATTCTCCACGAGGAACTACACTTCCAGCCATACAAGATGGTAATCGTTCAAGAACTCACACAACGGGACTGGCAACAACGAATACAGGCATGTGAAACTTTCATTGCTGACTTGCCAAATGATGCACGTGTTTTGTTCAGTGACGAGGCGCACTTCCATATTTCTGGAGTTGTAAATAAGCAGAATATGCGTTATTGGAGTGGTGCAAACCCTAGGGTAGTTCACGAGAGGCCTCTACACAGTGACAAAGTGACGGTTTGGTGTGCAATCAGCAGTGAAGGCATAATTGGGCCTTATTTCTTCGAGGAGGACAATCGTTGTGTTACCATCAATTCTGAACGGTATGTGGCTTTTTTATGGGGCTACCTCAAGAGTGAATTGTTTAAACATCGACCCAGGACCCTAGAAGCCTTGAAGCATGCAATTCGCCTTGAAGTTGGCGCGTTCACAAGAAATGCTTCGCAGAGTTATGCGGAACTTTAGAACCAGGCTACAGCAGTGCATTGACAATGAGGACATCACTTGCGTGATGTGTTATTTAAAACAAAGTAAAATTATTATTACAATTAACTTCCATCTGTACCCTTTTGATGCCACAATAAAGTTTTGTTCAAACATTTTTGGTTATTTTTTAATTTACCTTTAAAATTAGGGATACTTCCCTGCCCCACCCTGTACCTATGAAGGTCATTAATGTCTTAATTTGTTACAAGAAAACTGTATATACCATTTCATATTTTAATGGATGTAATGGTATCTATAGGAATTACAAAAACTAAATAAACTCAACCAAGTGGTTTGGAAAAAAACTGCACAACTAGCAAAATACTTACACTAGGTCTAAATAATTCTTCTCATGTTAAATAATTTATAAAATATTGCTAGTTAATAAAATCTTTTAATTCAAATTACTCTGAAATTTTGATAACCACTAATAGGCCTTTTGTATACTTATTTCAATATTTAAATATCTGGGAAAGGGCATCCAAAGTCAATGTCAAGGTTCCAAAAATTGTAGGTCTACTTAATGGAAGTAATTCAAATGATAAGAACTACGGACCTATTTAATCAGGAAGTAACCTACAGGTAATAAGCTACATGTAACATCTAGTCATGTTAGGCACTACATTTAACCCATTGGTAACGAAAGACTTATATTGCCCGTCCTTCTCTCTCAATGGCTTAAGTACTAAAGACGGGCAATGTCCGTCCTCTACTTCACTGATCTCTTTGCCGTATGTTTCTAGCCTAAAAGTCGAATATAGAAATATAAATCTATTTTCAATCTATGAGATATTTTTCCTTCGTTTATTTCCGTTGTTACTCGTTAATTTCCGGCAGTTTATTTGTGAAGTTGTGTACGAATTTGACAGTTGTAGAAACATGGCTTCTCGTGAGGAATTGTTTATTTCTTCGAGTGCATTTAGTGAGTTTGCTGGGGATATTTTAAATGAAAGTAGTTGTGAGATTAGTGATAATGAAGAGCAAGAAGTTATTGTTGAAAATGACAGTAGTGATAGTGATAACAGTGATGATGAGATCTGTGAAAATAGGCCTAATTGCAGACAATATTACACATAACCTACAAGTAAATGATTGGCAGTGGACTTCTAATCCAAATATAACTAAAATTCTGGTGACATTTAATAGGGAAAATCCACCCAACAAGCAAAGCAAGGCCATCTAGAAAGTGTAGAGTATGTACTGCAAAAGGAAAAAGGTCTGAAACAATTTACCAGTGCAAAAAATGTAGTGTTCCTTTGCATTTGGAAAATTGTTTTGAAATTTATCATAGTCGGACAAATTTTTGAAAAAGAAACAAAATGTACATAGTGTAAATATATAAACATAAAAAAATGTTAATATAGTGTTAAAAGTGTTGGCTAAATATGTGTTAACAATTACAAAATTATGTAGGATAAAATTGGTAGGTTACTTGCTTTTATTATTGTACATAATCTTAGTGTAAACTACTGAAGAAATTCAGTACTGAAGGCCAATAGCATGTTAGTAAAATCCAGTTTCCAATGGGTTAATATCCTGATTAGAATAGCCTATAAATTAAAAACTAGAGATTTATCTAATCTGAAACTACATATAATATCTAATCAGAATAAACACACCATTACATAGATTAAGAACTACAGATCTACATAGTCAAGAATCACCTTTACGTTAATCAAGATTTATGTGGTTTAAAGCATTAAATTTTTAATGCAAACTTACAATGTCCACCTCCTAGGTTGCCATAGTGGTTGCAGATACCAATTAAATCATAAATAAGTTCTTGCTTGCTGCCATTAATCAGGTAGCCCTCCATGTGGAAATCAGTCAAAGGGAAGTCAACAAAAGCATCCAATTTGTCTCGTTTTGCTCTTGTATACGAAAATCGCTTCAAGTGAAAAATCAAAATTTGTGGCAGTTTCCATAAGTCAAATTTCTTCGTTGCTCGTTCATGTTTCTTACAGTTGGGACAATACCTGTAGGTAATAATCTCTCTTTATATGTAAATAAAATTTGTAGTTAAAATAGGACAGATAATTGTATGCATATGCATAGCTAATAAAATATAAATTTTAAATTTGGCATTTAAAAAATTTAATTTATTTGAACATAAGTCCTATCATTCTATGCATAGAATACATTTTATTTATGAATCAATCAGAAATTATATATATATATATTTTTTTTTTTGTGTTTAACGTCTGACTATTGTGCACACTTGGGCTAATGCAGACGATGGGATGATTTATAACATGAAAATGCCAAGCCCTGGCCGGGAATCGAACCCGGGTCCTCGGGGTGAAAGCATAGTACGCTATCAACTAGGCCACCAAGGCGGCTCATATATATATATATACATACACACACACACACACACAAATTATTTAACCCGTGATAATGGACAGATCATTTCCAGAATCATGGCTGGTCATGGAAATAAAAAACATAATTAATTTTACAAGAAGGAAAAGTAGTAAAAATTTTAATTATTTCATAGTAAATACCTTTTCCCAATAATTGGAGCTACTTAAACTAGGGCACATTATACCCCTAATTATAGGAAATGAAGATAAAGTTGACTCTAAATAATATAATTTATTAACAAAAAATATGTAGATTTGATTTTTTTCCAGTTTATTCAAGTATGCCTGAACTTCTGTTCAGTTTTGTAGAGACAGTTTTACAACAACACTTACCATGCGTTATCAGCGCCCAACTTTTCTGTAGTTGTATACAAGTTCAAACAATCTTTCAAGCTAAGTTTAACTTTGTTAGGCCTGTGAACTATGTTAGTGTCATGGATCACTGCTTGAATGTCTTTGTACAAGTCTAAACGTACTTTACGCTGCCACTGCAAAGCTATTACTTCACGTCCCAAAATATCTAAACAATCAAAACATAAATTTATATTAAAATCAAATCATTCATTTGAATGCTGACTTTTTAACCTAGTGTTCTGAAACAATTAGAAGAGCTTATTTTGAACTATTTTTCTCCTAATGTAATGTATTTAAGAGAACATTTATAATAACACAGTAAACCTGATGGCAAATAACTTCAAATGTATGTAACAATAATAAATTGTAATAACATAGATAAACCTTGAACATATGAATTGAACTAGGACAGAAACGAGATAATTTTTGTTTTTAAATGTTGGTAATGTGTCAAGCAACATTTCAAAGGAATATTAGCGGGTTCAATGAATACAATGTCTTCACCAATGGGAGACGAGAATAAAAATGTGCCAAATCTTGATATAAAACAATCAATAGTTTCAGTTTCTACATAGAACTCGGTGAATGATGACACTTTTTTCCTCACAACAAAATATCCATTTTTTAAGAAAATGGTCGAAAATCAAAAATATAAAATTTTTAAAGTCAAACATAGGAAAATCACAATAAAAAACGTTTTGCTGTTTTTCTTGAAAAGTATGTTTCATATTGGTAAAAACTTTGTTTATGTGTGTCATATGCAACAAAGAAGATTTAATAATAATGGTTAATCACAGGTCAATTTTGCAAACTGAGTTTCTTTTATATGGTAATAAAAATTAAACAGGTTAAATCTTTTTAGACAAAAGCATATAAGGTTGTTTTTAAAACAAAATCGAGAACTTAGGAACCACATGTTGGTCACAATATATGAGACAATTAGAACTGGAACTTGCCAATAATAACTATTATAAAATATTACATTGTAAAATTAATATAAACAGGCTACAATGTTGATTTATTTAAACCACACTTATTTAACATTTTTACTTTAAACATATGTAACTGTATCAATTCAATTTTAACCCCACAAGGGCGTGCAAAATAGCTGAACCTATTAAGAGGATTTAGACGTCCCTCGCTGTACCCGAGTCTAACACACACTTACACTTAGGGAGGAGACAATAGCCTTAATGTGCTTTTTGTCTTAAAATAAAAAAAATCAAATTTTTTCTTTTAAGAACAATTTTTTTATTTTTAAATAAATAAACTAATCGTAACTAACAACTTGAGTATGTTGATAATTTGCACCTGCTTCACCTTCTTGTCGAAGTACTCGAAAATATAATTCTAAATAATATTTTGAACTAAATAAATTTATTATTTGTAAGAACCACTAGCAGAGTAGAGTTATAGGTCTACTAATCAGATAACACAGTAAACTGTATAGAAGAAATAAGATATGTCTCTTATAAACACTTTATTTTCTTGGCTCGCTGGTAGATTAATCTTCAAACTTCTGTCTTCAAGTTCTGCTTTGTCAAGTGAAACTAGGAATTTTATTTAAAAGAGTCTTGACTGTTCTCACATCAGTTTTTTTATTGAAAGCATGACTGCTTCCAAATTAATTATGTAATCATACATTCAAGAAATGTCATTAAATATAGATTCCTGCCTTTATATATATATATATATATATATATATATATATATGTGTGTGTGTGTGTGTGTGTGTGTGTGTGTGTGTGTGTGTGTGTGTGTGTGTGTGTGTGTGTGTGTATGTGTAACTGTAACAGTTACTTAAAAAAAAAAAACAAGCAACACTTTCAGATCTTAATTATTGGGATGAAACTGAAAACCTGAACCAGTAGATTTACTTTTCTTTCAATACTTAGTACTTTTTTACTCAATACTTTTACTAATATCAGTATAATTATCATTTTGTATCAGACAGAGACATCGGTAAAATATTTTTTTAAGCTTAAACAACACTACTGCTGAACCTCGGCAGGTTTGAACCTGAGATCTCTTATTCAAAAAGTACCACTAAACCAAACTATGCGGTAAACACATCCATATACTGTTTCGGTTTTGTAGGCCTATAATGTATATTACATTTCTTGTCTTGTGAATGTAAGAATTAGTTTTACTTATTTCCATTTAATGT
The DNA here is from genome assembly GCA_022606455.1 of Callitettix versicolor. Taxonomy (NCBI): domain Eukaryota; kingdom Metazoa; phylum Arthropoda; class Insecta; order Hemiptera; family Cercopidae; genus Callitettix; species Callitettix versicolor. The sequence goes on from CM040182.1 coordinate 4,488,617, forward strand.
TTTTGGTGTACATAATATAATATATTATTTGTGGTATATTTTTTATTTTGTTTTGCTATAATATGAAGTAAACAGATACAGTACTATATACTGTAAATAATCTATTAAACTTTGTTGTACTTACTAATATCGGAAAATTCTTTTAGATTTTCCTGCAGTATTAATACTTTGTTTCGATACCAATATCTAGTAAAAGTACGGATAATTTATTTGATATTTCATCTGTAGTTACTTACCAACAAACTGGACAAGAGGTCCGTCGCTAGGTATCTTACTCGCTGGACCATGAGTGTATGTATTTACTAAATACAGTTGAAATATTTCCTGTGCAGCTTCAACAATCTCACTTTCGCTTACCTCTAAACATAAGCAAATAAAACACATTTTTTAATGTAGGTATAAAAATTAGTACCCCTTCCCATTTATACAATGATTTATTAATAATTACTCTTGCAGGATTTGAATACAAATTTTGTACCTAATAATGTTTGTAGATAATGCATAATTTTGGACAATAATTATTAACTCTGTGCAATTGGAGGATCACTACGTCTGGCCATCAATGAATTGGATCAAATACATGTTTACTGCAGTATACCCATAGTTCTGGTGAACCACCACTACATATGGCTGAACTTTTCATCCCCTAACCACCACGCTTTTCTGGTTAGGCTTAGCATTTGTCAGACCTTCTTAACCTCTAATCATTAAATCATGTGTATTTGGAGTTATTATTTATTTTATAAATATCATTTTTCACCAATAATGTAAAGGGGCATATTACACTATCATCGGGCACATCAAATTTCCTTGATGAAATAAATTTGACTGTTTTGTGATTAACTAACCCTTTTATCAAACTTTGAAGAATCTGTGACAAATATTTTCAAAATATGTAGGTTTAACCTGGAAATTCTGTCATTTCCTGTTTGCATCGCATTGTTCCGTTACAAATATTTAAAAGTAATACAAAATTGTCATGGACTTTTGAAGCAGTAAAAATATTAATTTTACAATATGAAAAAGAAGTGTTTGTGGGATATCTATGGGATATCTACCTTACAAAAACTGACATTCTTAAAAATCTTCCATATGAAACCTTATAAATGCAATTCTTTAATAATAGTGGCATTTACACCTAGTATCTTTCTTCTTTGTAGCCATGGCCGGACTCAAACTCGTTTCTTTCATGTTCTACTTTTTTTCTTTCGTAGTGCCACAGCAATTAATGCAGCAGTATAAGTCAACATTATTCAATCAATTATAGCTACTACACTTTAATGGTCATATCTCAAAGTATATGTAGTTAATAAATCAGCTGATCAAAAAAAATTTGATGAATGTAATATGTTCTCTTGGATAAATATTTGCACAAGATATATGGTCAAAGTTTCATCAAATATTTAACAAATATCTCTGATAATGTAATATGCCCCAAGACACATTAGAATTTGACAGACAATTTTTTTAAGGATTATAAAGTAACAAAAAAATTTATTAAATTAAATAAATATGTACAGCTGCACTTACAGTAGAGACCCACTTATCCGACCTAGATTCAAAGAATAATATTTCAAACAATTTAAAATATTTCTTGCGAAACTGAATGCACAATGCCTGTGCACTATTTTCGTATTTCCAGATTATGTATCATGCCTTTATGCCTATGTGTCACTTACGTGACCAGCCGATGACCTACATTCTCTTCAAAACAAAGAGGAGGGTTGACCATACTTATACCTGCTCTGTTTCTTCATTTCTGCCTTTTAGTATCAGTTCAGATTAGTAGAAGAGTTGATGTTTAGAGTGCCTAATTGTGTGTGTTACATAACATCCTCGCAGGGGGTGCAGACTAGCAGTACCCGAGTCTAACACATACTTACACTTACACGGCGATGATAACCTTAACGGTTTTTCGCCGGGAAAAAAACTTACACTTATAACTTTAACACTTTACATTCACACTTATATTTACGAAGGCGAGAAATAGCCTCAATGTGCTTTTCGCCTTAAAATACAAAAAAATGTTTTATAACATTTCACATTTTTTTTTAATTCGCTGTTTTATAAAAGGTAAAAACGATTTTATTTCTCATGAGGTTACAAGATGTAGCAGCAAGAAACGTCAAACAGTTGGTAGACAAAAAACAATTACAAACTTTTTCCATCAAGTTTGATGATTTTACCAACTCCTCTATAACTCTAGTGAGATTCTGTGTGCTGTTTTGTGTTTTAGTATAATACTTGAAATTCAAAGTTTTTTAATATAATAAATCCAATTGAATACTTTTAAACATTTATTAATGGTTTTTCATGTAACCTGGCCATGAGGTTCCAGAGTTATAAGATTTATCACTACTTGAACAGTCATTACTTAGATTTCCTGAGCATGCACTGTGTTGGTTATACATTTCTTTAATGACTGTTGCACTTAATCCATTTATATTTTATGACATGCCATTAAAACCCATTCTGCACAGTGCTTGTAAGCTCTTCTGTTGTTGTGCCAAGGTGCCCTCTTCCTAATCCTACCTAATTCCCTCTTTCATTTCCAAGAATAATAAGAACTTGACATTATTCATCAATATGTAGTACATATACATCATTTTAAACTGTTTTGTTTTGTAGTGTTTACTATTGCTACATGCTGCATTAGTAATCAGCATCTACTTGTAAGAGTGGACATTAGTACCTGTTGTAGCTGTAAGGCCAGAGCACATTGTAGCGGATGGAAGAGGCGCAGTGTTGTATTATTTATCTTCTTTTGCCTGCTTGATATTCTTAAAAAAATTGTTGTATTACTTAATCCGGCCTCTACAACTTTAAAAAATTTTTTATTATTATTTTCCTTTTTTCATTAATGATTTTTTTTTCTATTTATGCCTCTGAAAGTGTTGCTTTCTAGGCACAGGTCTAGTTTTCCAAATGGGGAATACGTGGGCCCCATAAGTGTAGAATGGGCTGTAGTTCTAAAAACTTTAGATGCATGTACTTTATTCATGCATGCCAGATAGTGTGGCCAGATAGTGTGGTAGGTTAAGTTTTCAGTTTTTAACCAAGCTTCATACTCTTGTCACACATATTCTTTGAAAGATTTATTTAGTGAAACGTCAAGTAGTTAAAATCATCCCACTTGGAAGCAATATCAATCACATTTTTAGTTTTCAGATTATTTTAAATTTCTTAAGATGTATGACTTTTAAATGAATATTGATTATTATGTTACTGGGATTATGAAGGACCCCTGGCCTCCTATTCCAAATGACAATGGCCCAATAATTTGTACTCTCATGCATTTATTTTTTGTAAACGAATGATTACATTTTTGGGAAGCTTTTATTTATTGGAATAGTTTTCCTGTTAGAGATTATATAAGGTAGCAATTTATGGTAATCACCTGTTATGCACACCATGACTCTAATATGGTGTTTTTCATTTACCGTAGTTATTATTTTAATTTCTCTAGCAGCATCAGAATTTACTGTATAATTTCGTAGCATACTAAGAGAATAGGCTTTTCATCCGATTGCCTATTTGGCTGACTGCATAGTTACAATTGTTACGAATAGTTCGAAGTTTCTGACATATGGAACTTAAACACTGTAAAGATAGACCTTCATGCATAAATCTATCATACACACTGTACCAATTAAGAAGGGTTCATACAGAAATAGAAGTATTCTTAGATTACCTAGTATACTTTTTAAATTAAATGTAAGACACCATCAAATCTAAGATGCATCTCATTTTTTTGAGTACCAGATCAAGAAAAATATGTGTCTTAAAACTGATATATTATGGTATACAGCTTTTATTCTTAAAACAACAATTTATGTATACACTTTTTCAGAGAATTGTAATGCACAATGTAAGTACAATTTTGTTAAAAAGCCATTAATGTTAAATATATAAGAACAAAGTTATTTTGTCATTACGATAATAAATTAAATTTTAAAAAACACAATTATTAATTAAAAAATAATGCATGCTAACACAAGAGAACTTCACAAATGTAAACGCATGTGTGTGTGTAATGACTAACTGGGTCTAAATAAACAATGATGTAACAGTTTGTGTATATAATCTCAAAAACTGAACCAATGACGTTACTTTATATTAGTTATTCCGCAAGCAATTGTAGAAATTTAAAAGTTCATTAATTATACTTAGAATATATTAATAAAATGAAATAAATAGTAGTGGGAAAGTACAGGAGGATGTGTGGCCCATCAGATTTCGATAGGAGCCATTACGTATGGCCTAGCAGATCTGGATAGAAGCCATTACGTATGGCCTAGCAGATCTAGATAGGAGCCATTACGTATGGCCTAGCAGATCTGGATAGGAGCCATTACGTATGGCCTAGCAGATCTGGATAGAAGCCATTACGTATGGCCTAGCAGATCTAGATAGGAGCCATTACGTATGGCCTAGCAGATCTAGATAGGAGCCATTACGTATGGCCTAGCAGATCTGGATAGGAGCCATTACGTATGGCCTAGCAGATCTGGATAGGAGCCATTACGTATGGCCTAGCAGATCTGGATAGGAGCCATTACGTATGGCCTAGCAGATCTGGATAGGAGCCATTACGTATGGCCTAGCAGATCTGGATAGGAGCCATTACGTATGGCCTAGCAGATCTGGATAGAAGCCATTACGTATGGCCTAGCAGATCTGGATAGAAGCCATTACGTATGGCCTAGCAGATCTGGATAGGAGCCAGCACACGTATGGCCCAGCAGATCTGGATAGGAGCCATTACGTATGGCCTAGCAGATCTGGATAGGAGCCATTACGTATGGCCTAGCAGATCTGGATAGGAGCCATTACGTATGGCCTAGCAGATCTGGATAGAAGCCATTACGTATGGCCTAGCAGATCTGGATAGAAGCCATTACGTATGGCCTAGCAGATCTGGATAGAAGCCATTACGTATGGCCTAGCAGATCTGGATAGGAGCCATTACGTATGGCCTAGCAGATCTGGATAGAAGCCATTACGTATGGCCTAGCAGATCTGGATAGAAGCCATTACGTATGGCCTAGCAGATCTGGATAGAAGCCATTACGTATGGCCTAGCAGATCTGGATAGAAGCCATTACGTATGGCCTAGCAGATCTGGATAGAAGCCATTACGCATGGCCTAGCAGATCTGGATAGAAGCCATTACGATGGCCCAGCAGATCTGGATAGAAGCCATTACGTATGGCCTAGCAGATCTGGATAGGAGCCATTACGTATGGCCTAGCAGATTTCGATAGGAGCCATTACGTATGGCCTAGCAGATCTGGATAGAAGCCATTACGTATGGCCTAGCAGATCTGGATAGGAGCCATTACGTATGGCCTAGCAGATCTGGATAGGAGCCATTACGTATGGCCTAGCAGATCTGGATAGAAGCCATTACGTATGGCCTAGCAGATCTGGATAGAAGCCATTACGTATGGCCTAGCAGATCTAGATAGGAGCCATTACGTATGGCCTAGCAGATCTGGATAGGAGCCATTACGTATGGCCTAGCAGATCTGGATAGAAGCAATTATGTCTGGCCCATCCAAACTGGACTGATACAACACTACTTTGTATCATCAACCTTATCAGGAAAAGTAGTATAACTACTAAACTGTGGTTCTCTTTGCTCAACTGAAACGGGGATGTGTAATAGCTTAGAGATTTATTAACTTAGAGATTCGTTTTTCCTTCGACAGTACTGTGTTATAAGTTTGAGATCGACCTGTGTAATAAGATAGAGGTTCCGTACTGTGTATTAACACAGAGACTACAGCTCCGTCAAGTGTGTTGTACCGTGTGTATATGTTGCTGACGCAGCTGCTTGCAGGCGCTTCAGTATCTTTACAGTTTACAGTTGAATATATTGTCAATACTATAGTCAACAACATATCTAAATGTTTATTTTTGACAATTATATGTATAGAAATATTGGTGTTTTATTGAAAAAACAACAACATAAGTATATATGGTTTGAATAAAAGAGCCTTCAAACAATATTTTTATATTATTATTACTATTAATATTACTACTACATATGTAAATTAGTATACATTTACAGCATTGCACATAAGCCTTTAAGAACAAAACCTATCCAAATGAACTTTATATTTTAATAATATATCTTTCTTTAACTAAGCGAATTCTACTTGCTAGATAAAAGATATTGAAGCGCCTGCAAGCAGCGGCGTCGGCAACATATACACACGGTGCAACACACTTGACGGAACTGTAGTGTCTAAGTTAATACACAGTATGGAACCTCTATCTTATTACACAGGTCGATCTCTAACTTATAACACGGTACTGTCGAAAGAAAAACAAATCTCTATGTTAATATATCTCTAAGCTATTACACCTTCCCACTGAAACCACAAATGGTTGGTTGATCAATGTTAGATCAGACCTTCAGAGGAGCATTTACTAAAAGATGTTCACATAAAAACATAAAATTCCTTGATTTTACCTATAAACAAAACAAAGTATAGTTGACCTTATTTAATCCGTATGTTTTAAATTCAATTCGTTGCAGTCCCTAAAACTCTCTAAAAATTGTTACAAAATCGATAATTTAAAATTTTATAAGAACATGGGATACCTGGTTTCTTGCAAGATTATTTGAATTTGAGATAACTACGTTATATACTTTTTTCATCTGTTCCTTTTTAAATAATAAATAAGTTACTTAACCTAGTTATTGCAATTGCAATTCCAGTTACACAGTGAACATATTTATTGAAAAAGTTGTGATTTTCAATTAAGGAACTATAGTGTTACTGCATTTTTTCTTTTTCAGGTTTTTTTATAACTTGGAAAGTTGCTGTTAAAATTACAGGGAAATGAAAATAATCTGCTATCAAGTGAAGAGACATCATTCCATTTTTCATATTTTATTGTCTAGACATCTGTAAATTACCAAGAGTAAGGAAAAAAAAATTAAGAAAAGTAAATAGGCACGAAAATTATATTATGAAAGTTATATGTACACCTGTTGTTTAAAACAATTTATATAATTAAATTTTCGGTTAATTCCTTTCACCTGAAAATATCCAAAACAAATACATCAACTTAACTTTACCTTGATTTCCATTTAATGCTGTTGCTGTTGAAGCTCCAGTGTTTTTACTTGGAAGAATTTGACAATGGCGGGTCAGTCTCTTACTTACACTGACATACAATTTCTGGTAAGAGATAGGATCTTGTGGCAAAACAATGAGGAATGGTATACCAAACAAACTATTTAGATAATGAGTGATCTTATCTCCTTCTGGTGCTTCCCATAAGACTACTGGTGTTATTATAGAAGTAGGATCATTTTGCGAACAAGGCAGATCATAACTGAAATCATAAAGAAAAAATAAGCAAGCAAGATATTGAAAACTATCGAACATTTATTGTTATAGATATTAATTTATTAGCAGCGGCAAGAATAAATCTTTAAAAAAATAATTAATTGAGATTTACTTACACGTAAAGTACATCTCTGTCATCAATTCTTTCCAAAGGTTCTTCCATACTATAGAACTTATGGAAGTGGCTTTTGTTAATCTCTGCTATGATCAACTTTTCACTGGCCACATGAAGTATAGAACTCAACTTTGCACACAAATCTCGGATACAACCTTTCTTAGAGATACTGAGTTTGTACTCCGCCTCTTCTTGATTTTGATCATATGGAATGTGTCGGATCTGCACATTATTATATTAGAGTACACATTTTTTTTATAGTACAATATTACATGATTAAGAAACATTAGAACGATACTTTTGATAGCAAAATTGATTTATTTTTAAGCCTCCAAAACCTTTTTTGAACTGTTTTTACTTCAAACAGTACCTTCAATAACCCATATTATTTGATAATCTGACACCTATCTGGATGCCCCTTTAAGAGTCAGATTATCAAGATTCTACAGTATTTTTTTTTTGAAAAAAAAGATTAAAAGAAGAACTTTTGAAAATAATACTGGTCTCATGAACAAAGAAGGTTAACATAAACCAGTTTTATATGTTAAATAATAACTTTACAAAATCAAGCATGCAAGTATAGCATCTAGACCAGTAAGTGCTAGGCTAAACAGATCTGAAAAGGGAATAATAAAAAAACTGTCTTACCTGTAGATTCATATCTTTCTTTAAAGGAAGAGGCAGGGAAAGATAAACAAACGGATCAAATGTGATGGATACTTTCTCGCATTCAGGGCAAACTACTCGAGATTTCAGTAAGCCATGGAACACATCGACAATGATTGAATCATTTCTCTTGAGATAATTTCCCCAAGATTCATTTGCAACTACCTGCAATGTAGAGACATGTTAATTACTTTCAATTTAAAGAACAAGACATTTTTTAGAACAAATCACAAAATTGATGATTAGAAGTTATCACTTAAGATAATTTGCAAAGGGAATCTTATTTAGGATATATCAAGACAACATGCTTACTGCATCTTCTCGGCCATTACTGCCTCTAAGCTCTATATAGGGCTTCTGCTTAATACGGTTTAAATCTTCATGCAGTCCATCCAGCAAGAAAGTAAGTAATTCTTGAGAGTCATGCTGTTGGTATCCTGAAAATTGTGGAGCGAATCTACCAACTTGCAGCTGTAAAATATGGAACAATAAACAAATATTAGATATACGAAAACAAGAGTTTAATATTCTGCAGACAAACCTGTTTTTCTAAAACTATCTTTCCCTTATTTTACATTCTTTAACATTTATACTTTATGCTAATTAGACTATGTGGTCAAGCGATCAGTGTTAAACATAAAGGAATGGTAATAAATACAACAATATTGTCATTTTATCAGTTCAGAGAAGCAGCAGACTGATGAATACCTAAACTATATCAACCACCGAGCTCCTTAAAAGTAACTGTTATTTATGAATGGACAGATGTATGTATGTAACAGCTATTAAACAGATCTAAACATCTGTTACTAACAGGTTAAAGCAGAAATCTTCATATTTTATGATATTTCCTAAACATATGTCATTTATTTTTTCATTGGCACGCCTGTAATATTTAAGGTGTTGCTCTTTACTGTGTACAGAAACAATCCTACATATATTTGTTTTCAAAATTTTCCACTAAAAGAGAATGGCTGTATATGAAATTTTCTAAACTTTTAGTATAAATACACTTATGTTTCTTCTGTTGAGCATATACAGATTCATTTTGCAAGGAGACATGATCAAGTTTCAAATGTTCGATTATTTAGTTGCAAATATTTTAAGTGTTAGTGTTTTTTCTTATTAACATATATCCTATATACATAGTATAACCTGTACATACTGCGTTATTGGATGTAATATGAGCCAGGCATGCTCCCCTTCTCAACATGTGACAACACGCGGATATACAATAACTCGCATGACACAGTATATTTTTTGCAGAGAAAGCGATGACTGGAAAATATTGGCGATGCCTTTCTCTGTCTTATTTTTAAAACACAAACTTCCTGTTATCTAACATAGCACACGACATGCCACATTGCAACTACAGACTCACAAACAATACTCCTACTGTTCATTCCATATTTCGTATGTGCGTGCGTTTGCTACTAAAAATAAAATTTAAAATCCCACAAAGTATTTTTTAAAATATAACTAACTAATTTAGTAACTTATTGGCAATGTAGTAAAAAAAATTAAATATAATATCAGTATTATTAACTTAGTTATGGTAGTTTTAATATTTTAAATTACTGCTGAAATAATCGATACTTTATGAATTTATGGTAGTTGGACCTCAGATGCCAGTTCCATTGTTATTTGACAATAAATGTAACTTTACTGTTTACAGAGTTAATTGCCCGATACGGTAAATGGTTTCTTAACAAGTTCAGTACAGCATTTATCTATCCAACACAGTCTAGATTCCGTCTCAGACAGTCTCTGGTACGATGTGGGATATCAGCCCACATTTACAGCTGATTTCTGGACCCCTGCACTACTCATCATTACTTGTCAAGATTTTACCTTCATTAATAATTTATGCTATGCATGTGCCCCAGTTTATAGGACTGCGCCACTATTGCTAGACCTTTGGAACAGAAAGGACCTATGGTCCAAGCAACTCAGCGGTGATCACCATTTTGTTTATACCAGTGTGTGTTGAAATTTAGGATATTTGCCTAAGTTTTGGCCCTGACTGACACTAAACTCTTGAGTTGTGAGCTGATGGGACATATCTGTGATATGGAGATGAGAGTAGTGATAAATAATAGTACAAATAGTTTTAAAACAATCAAATTTTATATGATAAAAGCAATTAAAAACAGATAAAGTATTTTTTTTCTTTCTTAACGTCCGTACTTTGCCATATTAATGAGAAAGAGGGACCCGGTGTTAGCAGAAAGAGCAAAACCAACAGGAGTAACTGTGTTTAGGAGTAGTGCTTTAATCACATTGACCTCCAAGCCCTTTAAGATGAAGCAGTTGATAAAATCAAAAATACAAAAACTTTAATTTCTTAAAAAACCCCAGCTTCACCAGATGGCATATAAACACTACTGCAAAAGGTTACGTAAATAATTTGGAAAAAAGTCTTGTTTTCAATATTTTCTTAATAAACAAAACTGGTGTTAATTAAACCTTAAATGTGTTAGCAAGTATGAATAACACAGCGCAATTTCCATTGCTGTAATGTTACGACATAAACGAACACACGATGTAAAACAATACGTTCTTCTAATCAGTTTGGGTTTTAGGTGAAATATTTCAGTTTACGAATATTTAGAATATACAGTTTAATATTTTCCTTAATCTTTGCCAGAACAGCTGTTTATTTTTCGTTATAGAGTTTAAATATCCTTGGCTAAAGATGTTTATTTGTTTGCTTGAATGGTGATTGATGTCATGTTTATGTATTACTCATTGTATCAGTTATATTTGTTTTTAAGTATTATGTTCCAAAAGACGTTTGTTTTGAAAGTAGTGTAGTCATAGTGTACATTTTTTATACGTGAAACTATGTTCTGATCAGTATGTGCGTGTGTTTGCTACTATAAATACAATTTAAAATCCCACAAAGTATTTTTTTAATGGAACTTTAACTTATTTAGTAACTTATTGGCAATATAGTGAAAAAAATTAAATATAATATCAGTATTATTAACTGAGTTATGGTAGTTTTAATATTTTAAATTACTGCTGAAATAATCAATACTTTATGAATTTATGGTAATTGGACCTCAGATGCCAGGTCCATTGTTATTTGACAGTAAATGCAACTTTATTGTTTACAGAGTTAATTGCCTGATAAGGTAAATAGTTTCTTAACAAGTTCAGTACAGCATTTATCTATCCAACACACAGTCTAGATTCCGTCACAGACAGTCTCTGGTACGATGTGGGATATCAGCCCACATTTACAGCTGATTTCTGGACCCCTGCACTACTCATCATTACTTGTCAAGATTTTACCTTCATTAATAATTTGTGCTGTGCATGTGTGGGCCCAGTTTATAGGACTGCGCCACTATTGCTAGACCTTTGGGACTGAAAGGACCTATGGTCCAAGCAACTCAGCGGTGATCACCATTTTGTTTATACCAGTGTGTTGAAATTTAGGATATTTGCTTAAATTTTGGCCCTGAGGGATGCTAAGCTCTTGAGTTGTGAGCTGATGGGACCTATTTGCGAAATGGAGATGAGAGTAGTGATAAATAATAGTACACATAGTTTTACAACAAACAAATTTTATATGATATAAACATTTAAAAACAAATGAAGTATTTTTTTTTCTTAACGTCCATACTTTGCCAGATTAATGAGAAAGAGGGACCGGTGTTAGCAGAAAGAGCAAAAGCAACAGGAATAACTGTGTTTAGGACCTACAACCTCGATATACACGCAGTTCAGACATAGCAGATTAACCAGTGCTTTAGTCACATTGATCTCCAAGCCCTATGAGATAATGCAGTTGACAAAATCAGAAGTAACTACAAAAATTTTAATTTCCTAAAAAAACCCAACCATCAGATGGCATATAAACACTACTGCAAAAGGTTACGTAAATAATTTGGAAAGTCTTGTTTTCAATATTTAATTAAACAAAACTAGTGTTAATTAAACCTTAAATGTGTTAGCGAGTACGAATAACACAGTGCAATTTCCATCGCAGTAGTGTTATAACATAAACGAACACATGATGTAAAACAATATGTTCTTCTAATCTGTTTGGGTTTTAGGTGAAATATTTCAGTTTAGGAATATTTAGAATATACAGTTTATTATCTTCCTTAATCTTTGCCAGAACAGCTGTTTATTTTTCGTTATAGAGTTTAAATATCCTTGGCTACAGATGTTTACTTTCTTGCTTGACTGGTGATTGTTGTCATGTTTACAAATTATTACTCATTGTATCAGTTACATTTGCTTTTAAGTTTATTGTTTAATGGAAGTTTTATTTTTAAAGAAGTGTGGTCATAGTATACATTTCTTATACCTGAAACTGTTTTGATCAGTATGTGCGTGTGTTTGCTACTATAAATAAATTTTAAAATCCCACAAAATATTTTTTAAAATATAACTAACTAATTTAGTAACTTATTGGCAATGTAGTAAAAAAAAATTAAAATATTAGTATTATTAACAGAGTTACGGTAGTTTTAGTATTTTAAATTACTGCTGAAATAATCGATACTTTATGAATTTATGGTAGTTGGGCCTCAGATGCCAGTTCCATTGTTATTTGACAATAAATGCAACTTTACTGTTTACAGAGTTAATTGCCCGATAAGGTAAATGGTTTCTTAACAAGTTCAGTACAGCATTTATCTATCCAACACACAGTCTAGATTCCGTCTCAGACAGTCTCTGGTACGATGTGGGATATCAGCCCACATTTACAGCTGATTTCAGGACCCCTGCACTTCTCATCATTACTTGTCAAGATTTTACCTTCTTTAATAAGTTCTATGTTTACACAAGCACTGTGCCATTGTCGCTAGATATCTGGGACTGGAAGGACCTATGGTCCAAGTAACTCAGTGGTGACTACCATTTTAAGCTCTCAGTATGTGTTGAAATTTAGGATGTGCTTAAGTTTTGGCCCTGAGCCAATGAGACCTATTTGCGATATGGAGTGGGGCGGCAGTTAAAAATTTGTTTATTACCAGGTAGTCCTTACTAAAATATGCAGTGTTGCCACAAATTGGTTAGTGAAATTATTATTAATTTGTTTGTCAGGGTTAGTTAGGGTGTTTGTTGTAACTGTTGTTCATACAAGCTGGCTTCCTACATGTAATGGCTGTCCTGTAAACGTGGGAAAAACCAAGATTAAAAGATTGACAGCCAAAGATTCATAGAAAATGAACCGGAGTGGACGTTTCAATATACTAGGTGATTTACGCAAATGCCATGCCTGAATCAAACAATGTAACTGAATATTGCTGCAGTTGGTAGCAATAAGTGTTATTTGGTCATCCTATGAAGTAATTATACATACTTATAACCTCTTTTTTTAAAAAAATCAAGTACTTTTACCTAAATTTTGTTACATTTATAAACCTTCTGAAGTCTTTGTTCAAAACATGGTTTGAACACAAATTGACCAGTTGGTAAGTAACAAGAATTGATCAGTTGGTGAGTGGAGAGGATTTATTAAGATTGACCTAAAAGCTTTGTTAAGATATTTTAGGTGTTTGAATTTGTTTCATAAACTCATTATTGTTAATTTACCCTTATATCCTTGTATTAAGCACAATATAAAATTGAAACATATCCGGTTTTTATTTAATATCTTTTTAAAATCTTGTGATGTAGGGCTGTATTTCTGAGCTTTTAGTTATATTAATGCACCGTCCACATTATTTTCTGAAAAGAATTTTTCCCCAGTTACTAGTCAGCATTTGTTTACCAATTTAGGGCATATTTTTAGAACAGCGATTACCTACAACTCTGTGGGTTTTTTTCTGCTCCTTAATGTCCATACTATATACCAGTTAGACTAATGAGGACAAGGGATCGGTGTTCCCTTGAGCTGTGGCATACTAGGATATGGTTATGGTTATTATTATTATTATTCAATATCAACCAACAGTTTCTTTTTTACGTAAGTGTGGAACAGTTTTGTTCTAGGTTAGTTGTAAAACAAATTTTGGTTTGAATCAGCTGATTAGCATTAGAACACAGTGGACCGCAATAAATAACTGTGACTTATTATCTCTATTTCTAACATAAATTAGGTCATACAGTAGGATACAGCTAATAGTGGAACCGTTACGAACTGTTTTCAATTAGATTATACTACCGTCAAAATCTGTTCAATTTAATTATACACGGTTCCAAAATCAGGCAATTTAATTTAACTGAACGATTAAGCTTTAGTTCAAAGTCGTATTTACAGATACTGAGACCTTGGGCAAATTGAAAAATGAGGTCCTTGGTATACTATCTCTGATCAAAAGTAAATAGGAATTCAATTTTAAATCAAAAATTTGCAGCAAAATAATTTTTTGTACGTTTAATAAATTTTGTATTACATACCTAATTTTTTTTATTCAATTTTGCAGAATGGAGAATTATATAAAAATGCAAAACTCCCACTAACATTTACATACATTTTTAAGTTTCATTCTTATTCTTCATTCCCCCCATTTTCATTTCCCTTTTGATGCTACTTTCCGAGGTGAGGCTCCCAATGATCACCGACTTCGCTCAATAAGTAAATATGACTCTGCCTTTGTTTCAATGAATAGCGATATCATATTTAAATGGTTTCAAAATTTTATTTTTGCTACCAATTTTCCCCTAAGTATACTCAAATGCATCCTAGTTGTTTTCCTGAACCTTAATTTATTTTACCTTGGGTTGTATGATGCTATCAAGCACTTTGTGGTCTGGAATGGGATTGGATTGAGTTTAGCTCCTTTTCGGCCATCATAGACTATTTCATTATGTTCATTGTAACACCAAATTCTTTTTACAATTTAATTTTTTTTGTATAGGTAACTTATTAAAACATTTCAAGCTAACCAATCTGCCCTCTTTTGGATGGTGCTTATATACCCACTTCCTTAATTACCTCCTTAGGACTCGACTGTACCTGTCTACAGTGATTGCTGGCGGGCCCATTTCACGTACTATTGGAGAATATTTTTTAATCCCACCCAAATTCTGCCCTCTTACAGAGCCATATAACCTCCCAAAATGTCTTTCCCCCATACACTTTACATGTCCTAGTTAGTGGCAAATGTCTTCAGACAGTTGAAAGACTATTTTCCCTATAAAAATCTGTAATACAGTATTGCATGGATCATAATTTTTTTTTACCTCATATTTTAACTGTCCTAAACATTCACACTATATTTCTGCACACAATCATAGATACACACTTTCTTCTATCTTTACTCCTTTTTCGTTCGGTCTAATTAGTTTAAAGTGCATGTTTTCATTGTATATGTATTTTTGTTTCTCCCCCATATGTATGAGCTATTGCTTTCTCAAATTTTTCTGGTCACTGAGTAAATGTGTAACAAGGATTACCTTACAATAAAAAATATTGCACTCCAATATTGGTTTTTTTTAATACATACCTTTTCCTTCATGAATCTAGACAAATAACCCCAATCACAGAATGATATCCTAACTTCCATCTTCCTCTCGGTTGGTGCTTACTGAAGCTTGTTGCCTTAAATGTGGAACTGGTTGTTATTGGTTGTGAAAATTGGTGCTGCATCACAGTGGTAGCTCTTGTTAAAATAAAATGTGGTATTGGTGGAGTAATATGTGGAGATAAAACCAACAAAAACCAGGCATACCCTGATCCTGGAGAGTCTACCCATCTGAAAGGGCTTGTTATGGGGTGAAAGCATTCCTTACAATGTAGTACCTACACCTTGGGTATATTATCTAAAACATACCTTTAATTTTGTTCCAACCACTAACCTTGTTACTTACCTTGCGTAACATGTGTTTAATTAGTTACATTATAGCCAGTTTTCATTTGGCTAGCTTTTAGTTATTTCATTTTATGAGCTGTCTCGCTTAACAGTTACAAACGAGAACTGTTGGTCTAGCGCAGGAAATGTCCCACCTATTTTTTATAATCAGTTTTACTTCCACTAAACGTTTTGTAGTGACTGTTAGAGCACCTAGATCCTTATTCATGGTTTGTTTATAATTTACCCATAAAAAAACTTATTGGTCAGGGGATGGTCTGAGTTACTCCTATTATTAACTGATTGTAAATAGGGTTATCTGAACTTTCTTATACATTTGACGTCAGTCATGACTTCGAAATCATAATTAATTAATTATACAATAAATTTAGATCATTTAGTATATCCTAGTTACTTATGCCTGGTTTTTGTTGGTTTTATCTCCACATACCACATTTTATTTTAACAAGAGCTACCACTGTGATGCAGCACCAATTTTCACAACCAATAACAACCAGTTCCACATTTAAGGCAACAAGCTTCAGTAAGCACCAACCGAGAGGAAGATGGAAGTTAGTATGTTTATTTATAACATCACATGATGGAGTAACAAATCATCAGCTTCCTGGTGCTATGGCATCCTTGTCACACCAGATGAGCTCTGAACAACTCTGCACACTCATAGTATACTTCCTCTTTCGAATTACCTAATCGTACATGTCTTGCAATCATTTCTGCAGAACCTTTTGTCAGCTACCGGCTTCAACATTTGGCATAAGTTGTTTCGTTCACAGTATTATTTATTAAATTTCCACCTTCATTTCTTACAATTCCTTATCCCTCAGATTTTTCCTGATCACCCACCTCAACACATGCTACCTTTGGCCCATATGGCATGTTATTATACAATTATCTTTTACATCTTGGTAAAAACCTTTAAAATAAAATAATTAAAAAAATAATAAATAAATAAGAAAATAATAAAAAGCACAGCCTAATTTTTCATGTACTTGGTATGTATTTATTTTTATTGTAACACTTCAGAACTGCCAATACCATCTTAATCAATATGCATTTACGGCAACATTTTCTCCTTCAGTTGGGTACCATAAGCGGATATATAAGAAAGAAATGTTTTGTTCCGGACTAACGATTCTGGGTCGAAGGGAAGGTGGAAATGAAACAGGGGTCAGTGCATCTCAATATACCACCAGCAAAATCCTCTATCTTGCCGCTTCATAATGTTGTTTTATTTGAAAAATTTAATAATGAGTTGTCTCATCCATTAAACTTAAGATGATTACAGATGCTCCTTATGTTACATCCTTCCGTTCTGTCCTGATCTTGTCCTTGTAACTCTTTCTTTTAATAGCTTTACTATAGCTTATATTATCTTTTACAAAAACAATTTTTTTTTTTACCAGAATCTGCAACAAAAGTAATATCTAAACTGGAAATACGAAGTTTTTTAAAAAATATATAGGTTTTGCCTTACCTTAAATGCATTTGGGACGGTCGAAGAACAATGGCCAGACCAAATAACTTGGATCAGTTCGGCAAAGGTTTTTGCAATTTCACCTCTCATGCCGAGAGGGTTAGTCTCATTCAGTTCCAGCATATGACGATTTTCCAGGAAATACTGTGTTATGGGGGGACTGTTGCTCATACACTGAAATATACAAATTAAATCAATTCTGAAGGTCAGAACAAAGATTAAGAAATCTAAAAGAAGTAATTATGACCCATACTGTCTCACATTAAATTAGGTTTGTCTGAAATGGATTTTTTTTCCCCGGCGAAAAACCGTTCAGGTTATCATCGCCGTCACGAAGAATGAAAGTATATAAAAAAAAATTAAACAAAATTTTACTTAAGAAAAAAAAACAACAACAACAAACTATAACAATAAAAATAAATTAAACATTTAGATAACAGGTATAGATATATTACACTTAAGAACTAAATAACAATAAATAATGAATAAAATTTAATAACAATACGTAAAAGTATGCAAAACATAACAGAAATAAAGTTTTTAAATAAAATAAATAAATAAAATAACACAAGAAATTACAAATACACTAAATTACATTTTATTTAAAACATTCAGACGATGAAGGAAGTCTAGAACCCGGTCAACGGCCGAGGCACTATCTCCCAACATCGTCTGTAAACAGTTGCTCAGACCACACATAACACGCACATTTTCGAAACCATCACAATCGAGAAATATATGTCTTATTGTGATGGTTTCCCTACAGAACTCGCATTTAGGTGGTTTCCCTACAGAACTCGCGTCCCATCAGAAATCCATGCGTTAACATGGAGTGACTGATGCGAAGGCGGGTGATCACCACCTCTTCTCTACGACTTGCACGTATTGACGACCCCCAAGGACAAACAGTATTTTTAATTACCCTCAATTTGTTACTGCTTGTAGCTGCCCATTCATTTTCCCACTGTAGAAGAATTAAATGTTTTATGTGACAAAGAAAGTCAGACAAGATTACACGTTGAGTGCATGGCGGCAGAAAAGTTGCTTCCTTTGCCGCATTATCCGCTACAGTGTTTCCAAATATTCCACAGTGACCAAGAATCCAGATAAATGATACTCTTGCACCTCGTAGTTCAAGTCTATGGACAGAGCACAGAATATCTTGAACCAGAGGGTTTACCGAATACATATCCCGGATTGCCTGGAGGGCACTTTTTGAATCAGAACAAACTACGAAATGCAAACTATCGAATTCAATAGTGTTCAGAGCCTTTAAGATGGCAAAGAGTTCGGCCGTAAAGACACTACAAATTGAGGGTAATCCATAATTATATGTTTCGTCCAGTTTGTCTGAAATGGATCTACTTTTTTAAATCTATTCCCCGACCACACATTTCTTTAATTTAAAACGTGTTATGATAATATTAATTATGAATCTTTTTGTCACAAAAAATTAATTAACTATTTTGAGAAATTATGTAATTTTTATATTTATATCTATAGGTTTTAAAACAGATTTTTATGGCTATAAAAACCTAAGATTTTTTTTGAGTGTTTATTGTTAGAGCAGATTTGGTAAAAATCCATTTTTAACAGTTTTTTTGAATGAAAAATGTATATTGAATCACTTTTTTTTAACAATTGCTCAGTTATTTTAGTTTCCAGTAATATGCAAGTAATGATATTCAAGTAAAACTCATATTGTTGGACTCATGAAACCTGAAAACAAACAGATCAAACCAGAATTTTTACACGATTACTTTTACTATCCTTTTTTAACAAAACAAACCTTGACTGCTGTTTGCTGTTTAGAATTCCCCATCTCGCTATATGATTTGCAAACTCCTGTTTTTATACATAATTTCCTCATTTGAGTGGAACAGTATTTGTCCCAAATAATACCTGCAAGTGTTGGAAGAACGACAGCCTTTCAAATTTAACTCTACTTTCGGAAACAGAAAAAAGTTGTATGGGGCGAGTCAGGCAAACAAAGTGCGTGGGAAATCACTAATATGTTTTTGGAAGCCCAAAAATTCAAAACGACTAGCAGTGTGTACACAGACAATGTTGTCAGGTGGAGAACACAGCTCTTGTTCTCCCACTGTTCTGAATGTTAGCGGACATTCATGCTTTCACATAACTGCTTTAGAACTTCACAATCAAATTTTCCATTGGTAGTTTGACCAGGGGAAAGGATAAATTCCTTGTTTTGCTTTGATGTATGAATGCTTTTCATGTAAAAAAACATTCAATATGGACTTCGTTGCTGTGAACTTGAAGTGCTTTTTGGCCATAGTGAAGATGGCGATACTGCTGCTTAGCTACAGGATCATAACTGTAAACCCGTATCTTATCACCAGTTAAGACATTGGAGACGAAAATGGGGGTCATGTCATGCTGTAATTTTTAATTCAGGGCAGACAGCTACAATGATGATATTTTTTGTCGATGCTCAGCAGTCTAGGTAACAAATTTTTACAGCAATGCGTCTCGTACACAAATTGTTTGGCAAGATGGACCTGTATGACATTCCTACGATCGCACAAACATCATTGGTTTTTTGTCAACACCTGCAACAATAGGTTTTCACACTTTCATGATACTTTCCAGTGATGTGTTTGTCGATGGTCGTCCTGAATGCACGTCATCACTGGCAAACGTTGTCCATCCTTGAAGAGTTTACCACAAAAAAGTTTTACTTTGACTCATAGCATTTCACCAAATGCTTTCATAAGCATGCGATGGGTTTCTGCAGCAGTTTTTTTAAAGATTTAAGAAAAATTTGAACAGGTTTATTGCACCTTAAAATCTGCCATTCACATAAGTTTAAAAAAATTGCTGCAATACTAAACACGTTACACAAAGGCATGACACTCAAGAACGAGGCTTTTCACTATCACAACTATTCATGTACTAATTCACAAAGAGTATTGTTCGTCCACTTTATTGGCAACAATCATATCACAAAAGGTTCGTGCACAGAATTTATATTCTCCGAACTTTTAGGTAGCACCTTGTAAGTCGTACGAATAAATTTATATGAATTTTAAAAGTTGTAAAGTCTATTACAAAGCACCCTATGAATCTGGAAGAGCCAGTAGTTTTTCAATTAATTTATTAAATTTTAAAGGAGAAAGTTTTACCTGCAATACACTATTCATGAAACAAGTGTTTCCCAAATTGCAAAGCCCACATAATCCTGGCTCACAAGGCTGACCTCTTTTCTCAGAGTTTAACAAGTGTGCTGACCTAGTTGTTCTGAAAAATATATGCAAAAATATATAATCACATCAAGCAATTGTCTACATAACACTATAGAAGCGAATTCTGAACAGCAACAAAATTTATAGCAAACCGATCTCACATTATAAACAGTATTAAAATCTACCTGAAATCATATGTTTTTTTATCAAATTGCATTGGAAATATGAAAATTTAAGTGATTAAATGATTACATCAGATTAAAAAAAACTCTAAGATAAAACTATAAATTTCTTAAAGATCATGAAAGGCCACCATTTCAAACCTGCTGAAAGCATTTTTCTGGGTAATGTACTAGCTCAAGCTATTTTGTCATTTTAATAAAATAGGACCAAAATTGTGAATACTAGTACACACACACACACACACACACACACACACACACACACACACACACACACACACACACACACACACACACACACAAATTTTAAGAACTCCTAAAAAACATATTTTGAGGGGCAATCATTAAATGGCCCTAGGTCGGTATCTTATGATACTACTAGCTTGCTCATTTTCAAATTCTTTCTTTCACTACAAAAAAAAGGATTATAAAACAAAGTATAAACATTACTTTTACCCACTGCAAATATTTTTTTTAAAACCATGTTTGTTTATAATTGGACCACCTATAAATTACAAAATAAATGTTCTAAGATAATATATTATCTTATAAAGCTAGTCAAAGTCACAAAAGCCAATTAAAACAACTTTTTTTAAAATAAAAGAATTCAAAAAGAAAAAAGTAAAAAAACACCAGTAAAAAATAATATCAGCAAACATGTTGAAAATAAGGAGAATTAATTGTTACTACTAAGAATAACAGCAGAGATATAGGAAAAGTAGGAAGTTCCAAATCATGCATTGTTTTTAAAATATTATGTAAAATCTTAGTAAAACAGTAAAAGCATAGGTACAGAAAATAAAGATGTATTGGCACGGATTCTGGAATAGTAACAGGTAAACCAAAGCTCAAAAACCAACCAACACATAAAGACAAGAAACAAAGAAACGTATACTTTAATTCACGAACTTCTGATTTACAATGACTCCTAAAGGAAAAAAATAACAGAACCCTAACGATTTATAATTACAAGAGTGGTAATAAATGATGATGAATTATTAACATTATGGTTTAATTTAATGATTGAAAATATGATACATCAAAATTAATATAGAAAGATTCAGAAGAAATATCTTGGTTATGCTGATGGTAAGGCCTTTACAACAACAAAATAATTGCTTAGTGATGTATTCAAAGAATTAGCCACAGAAGCTAAGAAGACTAACATTATGATAAACAATGTCAGAACGAAGTACAGTACAGTCTCGACTAGCAATGGTTTGATGGTAATTTTTATTAATAAAAAATTATTAATTATTTGAGCTAGGAATTATTTTATGAGGTTCTTATTAAACATTTTTGAATATACAGTAATAAAATAGTACTGAAATATTTTTTAGTTGAATCATATTAAGTCGGGCACCATCTTTCACTCGTATCTCTTGACATCAGCCTCCAGACTGATTCAATTTAAATATTAAATATTTTAAAAATAAAAAAGATATTTTGTCAGAATTTTTTCTGTAATTTAAACATACAATCACATATTGCAAATGTGTTTTCGAATTGTTAGGAACCATATATTTATGATAAATATCATATAAACACACACACACACACATACACATATATATATGTGTATATATATATATATATATATATATATATATATATATATATATATATATAAATGATAAATTTGTAATATCTTTCATTTTTTCCACTTGCATAAACTTTATAATTAAATTAAATGCTTACTGATTGTTTGTTAGGTTATTAGCAAATATTTGACAATAAAACAATTTTTTTTATTATAGAAACGGCAAAAATTTACGGTTTAATCTGCCATTTTGGTTATACAACTGATCCGTCTGTCCAAATTTAGTTGAATAATTGATTGTACTGTACATAGAGGTATAGAGAATATAAATTTTAATAAGAGATAGATATGTGTAAATTCAATAGAGTTGAAAGATTTACACAATTAGGTTTCACCACTGAATAAAATGGTAACATCTAATTGAAAGAGGGAATTATCGTTTTGATTGTTGCTACTATAATATGGAAACAATTCTGTGGTTAGCCCTTGACAACAAAAAAAAAGCTAAAATAAGAATATATCACAAGCAGAAATAATCTACTTGTAGTCTAACTGAACAGCTTTATCTATAACACTATTAATAATAGAATATATTACATGATCAGACTCGAAGTCCTATATGAATAAAAAATACAAGTTATAATTATTGCAACCAAAAACTTACTAGCCTGTGAAACAGAAGAAAGTAGTTCAAAAGATTTCATAAAAGGACACAGTGAGGATAAGGACCCATAGAGAACTGATAAACCTATATGCTTCCAAACAAATAATGGAGAAGAAACTGTATGTCCGGTTGGTTTACTTAGAAAAAATTGACAATGATCTTGTCAAAAATATATATATATATATATATATATATATATATATATATATAAAACAAATTAAAATGGAAGTTATGGACTACATAAAAGTGACAGGTTGGAGGGTGAGTGCACAGATAGGAAGATGTGTGTGATCAACTTTTGTGAGGAATGCCAAAAGGAAAATATTTTGACTTTTGACTTTCTTACATAATTGAAGTAGGACAAGGTCTACTAAGTTGTTTCTTATCTGCAGCGGTAGTTGTCTGAGTATTTTTTGGAGTAATCTTCGAAGCAGATGATGCTCCTGGAGCATATGACATCCTATAAGAAAACAAGTATTTTAACCATTATACTCTTTCACAATAATGCCTTGATATTCAAATACTATCACATTTTTTATTATAGACCCCTGACTCTGGTTTGTTGTTACAAGAGAAAAAAAATAATAAATTACATGGTTACCATAATTGTTTTATCCGCAACAACTACACATATACAATTTATTTCAAGTTAAATTATATACAATTTTATTTTTAGAGTAATATGTTTAAAAGACAGTTTTCAAATTTTTTTTGCTATCTTGTTTGATCTTTAAGATTTTACCAGACCAAGAGTTTTGAGAATAAATATTTCTTTTGTGGAGACTGTTACCTGTAATGTCATAATTATAAAAAAATTCAAATTTTGATTTTATACAGAATTATTATTTTTTCCTCTAATGTACTGCATATTCTGTTTAAAAATATTAACCAAATGATATTTACATGTACATAATCAGCATAACATCATTAGCATAAATATTTCAAAAAAGAAAATATTGAACAATTATTTAAATTATTATTGGCAAATGAAAATTATAACAGATACGAGGTGTGTTCACAAAGTAATGAGATTTTTTAAATTTCGCGGGCTTGGAGAGTCCGATTTTCAAACATTTTTTTTATTATGTTGGTATACATGCCCTTGAAGGATGATACAATTTTCAGCTGTTTTCATTGTTGACTTTGTCTGCGACAGCCATTAAGGTTAGATGTGTTTTTATGAGCTCGGCGATTTTCGTTTGTTAAAAGAAATGGATCAAAGAATTTGTATCAAATTTTGCGTAAAAATAGAATAAAGTGTAACAAAGTGTGTGAAATGTTAATAAAGGTCTATGGTGAGTCTGCTATGAGTAAAGCAAGAGTTTACGAGTGGTATAAGTATTTCCAAGAAGGCCGTGAAGACGAAAACGGCCTGGACGCCCCAGCACATCAACAACTGATGAAAACATAAAAAAAGGGAAAGAAATGGTTATCAACAATCGCTGAATCACAATTAGAGAGGTCGCTGATGATGTTGGCATATCGATTGGATCATATCATGAAATTGTTTCCAATGTTTTGTGTATGAAACGGTTGGCAGCAAAATTCGTTCCAAAATTGTAGAATTTTGAACAAAAACAGCGGCGATATGGAAGGTGCTCAGGAATCACTAAATGAAATCAACGACGATGCAGAATTATTGAAATGTATTATAACAGGCGACGAAACATGGGTTTACGGATATAACGTCGAAACTAAGGCTTCATCATCCTAGTGGAGGAATTCTGGTTTGCCAAGACAGAAAAAGGCTTTACAAGTGCGGTCAAACATGAAGGTTATGCTCACTGTGTTCTTCAATATTAATGGCAAAGTGCATCATTAATTCCTGCCACCAGGTGAAACGGTCAATAAGGAGTACTACCTACACATTCAACACCGTTTGCGTGAAGCAATCCGAAAAAAACGCCTGGATCTGTGGAAAAACAATTCATGGCTTTTGCACCACGATAATGCACCAGCTCACACTTCATTGCTTGTTCGTGAATTTTTGGCCAAAAAAGTACTGTAACGATGCCCCAGCCTCCATATTCGCCAGATATAGCTCCGTGTGACTTTTTCCTATTTCCAAAAATAAAGAGAACCTTAAAGGGCTGTTGTTTTACAGCTGTAGATGACATTAAAAGTGCATCGCTAAAAGAACTGAAGGCTATCTCAAAGATCGAGTTTGAGAAGTGTTTAGAGGATTGGAAGAAGCGCTGACACAAGTGCATAATCTCCAATGGGGACTATTTTGAAGGCAACAACATCAATGTAGAAGAATAAATAAATATTTTGTTCAAAAAATTAAAATTCTTTTTACTTTCTGAACACACCTTGTACATGGTGAAAGTACAGTCTCAGACCAGCTACAGCGGATTTACAGCAAAATCTTGCTCTTATAAAATGATTGCCAATCAGACTTGTACGATATTAGTGTAGTACTTTTCATTTTCAAAATATGAGCTAACATTAAATATAAACTGCTTTGGATATTACGAATACAAGGAAATTTCGGGATGTTTTGACTTATAACCATCTGTATACCACTGACATATCAAGCAAAAAAGGACTGACTAATCACAATTCACAAACAATAACGTTTATAATATTGACATGCACAAATAGAAATTAAAGAATAACAGAAACTGGTACTAATAAGCCTACTTGAAAATAGGGCAGGGAATGGTCAAATTAATGAGTCATACCTGCCACAGCTGTTTATAAATCAACCTTATACTTTATAGAAGTATAGTAAAAAATCTGTTTTGTTTTCCATTTCTTGGAAATAAAGTTAAGTTTCGTTTCACAGAATTTTTCATATACACAAACCCCTGATATAAGAAACCAATAATTTATGGATTTTCCTTCCTAATTACAGGTTGGAGTTAATGCAACCTGAACTACTTGTTACTGCAGCATCTGTCATTCAACTTCATATGACACTCGGCCACAATAAGTCTAGTAAGACCATGACTGTACCTGCCACTGAACATGGCCTAGCGCAGCTGGTTTTTAAGTTTTTGATAATAGTTCAGTTTTTAAAATATCGCTTTTTGGAATAACTTATCACTAGCACATGAATGCTAAAGAAATTTCAACGGTTATTTTAGCGCAAAAACATGTCTAGAAAGTCAATAATTATAAGGCATTATTCACTAAAAACTTAAATGGGTAAACAGTAGACATAAAAATCCCAATTTCTATTATACTGTTCGCAACAGTAATGTGTTGTGAACAATCGTTGCAAGAGAAATTGTATCTAAAATTCCTGGCCTGATAAAATCTTAAAGTTCAACAAAAGGAAAAAGACTGAAAAACTTTTTAAACATGTTATTCTAAAAAAAATTGTATATAATTCTAAAAAAATTGTATATGTGAAACTGTTCAGGATAAAACAATTATAGTAACTTTGTAATTACACTCATTACATTATTTTTCGTTTGCTTGGTACAACGTAACAAAGTCACAGATCTATAATAAAAACTGGCAATATGATAATCTGTAAATTTTACAGAAAACGAAACTTCTACAAAATTTATAAAGGGTTTCTGCCAGCTGACTTCAGAGGCCAATATTTTACTCAAAATTTACCAAGGTAATTTGCGTAGTACCTATATATATTAATGTAGAATATATATATATATATATATATATATATATATATATATATATATATATATACACATACTTTTGCACACAGTAACAACCTTTGTAGAAAATGCAGTCAGTTCACAATGACAGGCACTCAAATAAAGCTATTTGTTTTAACCCTAAATCTGGTGAATTTCATTTTGGAACACTTTCAAAAAACGTTTTAGTGCCATACTTTGAACATGCCTTTTTTGTAACTGCATTTTTTTTTTTTTTAAATATTGACACAAACGTCTCAAAACCTAAACCAATCAATTCAGAATTACGATTCCTAATACATTAGCTTTGATTGTAAATGAAAATTTATGACAAAAAAGTCAATGCCATGAAATATAGTCTTCACTGCCATAAAATATAATCATCGTATATTGATTTGAACTGTTTGTCTAGTACGACAGTATTGCTGACATGAAATAATACAGTAGAGTTTTGCCAACTTGGACTAATATACACAAGGAACAGTGCTGAGTGTCTGATTAAACAATGCTTATTGTAGAAGGCTTCTTTATTTAAAGGAATTGTTTTACTATTGGGACAAACAGTTTTTGATGAACCATTCGATGAACGATGACTTAATCATCCATGCTTTGCTTTGGTTTTTGTAATCAACAGGAAGCTGAACATTCTTAAATGCCTTAGGGTTTTTTGCCTTACCAATCAATCACTAATATGTTTATCTTATGGGTATCTCGTACTGTGACTGTCCAGGAGCACTAACTTTAGCATAGTGAACATGTTTTTTAGGTAAAAGCTGCCAAAATAAACCGCCCTCATCCGCACTATACACTTGGTCAGAAGTTAAAGTCTTTAAATATGACAGCTTTTCTCCCTTCGTACTCAACAGCCATATAGTAAAACATTTAAAATTTGTCTAACCAGCTCTCACTGGCCTGAAAATAATTTTTATTCATGATTTTTCTATAGAAAAATCTACCTTTTCCTTTACAATTTCTCCAGAAGTAGGTGTATACCTACTGCATTCTTGTAAAAACCAAAAATAAAAGGCTTATCTTCAACTTGTGGAAACTTTCAGTGTTTGCAATGAACTGTTAGGATTTAGAAAAAATATTAGTTTTTGGATGCTGGTTTTGAATATGATAATGAGGTCACAGCCAAAGAATGAACACTATTGACAAAAAGAAACATTGGCGAAATTACGAAACTGCTGATGTACTGCCTGTTGCAATAAGCAACACGGTATGTAGAACAGGAGTTGAAACAAAAGCATGGGGAAGAGGTAGGGCATGGACAGTCGATTCCGGTGGTGCCGGAAAGTCAGTTTACTCCGGGTGACTTTTCTGTGAAGACTGTGTGGCTTTTCTGTTCCAACTGGGCGGTGCCGAGAAGTGGCAAATCGGCGATAAAAGTAAGTAGACGATTATTTAGCGTACACTTCTTCCCCCTTTTATTATTTTGGTTTAAAAGGATTAATATATATTTTGGGGAACGGTTCATTTCACATAAGACAGTAGTGTTCATTCTTGGGGTTGCCACCCACAATATTTGTAAGGTAGAACATAGCAAATAATTAAAGGTAATTTTATAATGAACCACCGATAGATAATTATTCCAAGGAACCCTTAATCCTAACAAATGGTGTATCGGCCTTAATCCTAACAGAACTTTTCACATTTCCATTTTTTTTTTAAGAAAGTCTATCTTATCACTGTTCTTGCTCATGTCATGAACTGTACCATGACTGTTTCACCTTTTTCTAAGTCGTTTCAAAATCTTGTTTTATCCACAAGTGATAGTTTTATATTTATGCTTACACTGTACAGATGTTTTTAACTCGGCACTGAAAAACACAATATTATGCTGATGAAATAAAGTACGTTAGCGAACAAGCTCAATATGGAACTGACTGTTGTAAGGCAAAGTGGACACATCGTTCACAATGGTCATGGACCCAGTTATTGGTATCAAATTCATGCTCAAACCATGTTCTTAGTAAAAATTAAGACAATTTTGAACAAAACTCATAGAAGTTTGCTTTACCAAAATAAATAATGTTAATAGTAAAAGGAAATTGTGTTAATAACTTACATTGTTATTACTATATTATAATTAACTATATTTAAATTAGCCAGAGGCTCAAGCCAGTTCCTTCAAATTAAGTAACCCAATATCTAACTTTTGTATTTTTGTATCTATAAATAAACTATTAAAATAATATAGCAGAACAGATCATGCAAGTTCCTATTCTAAATTCCTAAATAATACAAGTTTGAAAAAGATTGTCTTAAAACTTTACCTGCTATAAAAAACCCGAATGCAGCAAATGTTTAATTCATGGAAAACCAATGATTAACATTGTGGCAACAAATGATAATTGATAATCGACTAACAGTTTGAGGGCTTAGAGACTTGGAGAAAATGGCAAATCATTATGTTATTTAAATTAATCAACTACAATTTAAATTG
Source organism: Callitettix versicolor (assembly GCA_022606455.1). Taxonomy (NCBI): domain Eukaryota; kingdom Metazoa; phylum Arthropoda; class Insecta; order Hemiptera; family Cercopidae; genus Callitettix; species Callitettix versicolor. The sequence goes on from CM040182.1 coordinate 4,517,657, forward strand.
TATTCCAATCTTTATTTCAGAAAACTATAAATTCTCTCATAACAATAATATTTGTTTTATTGTTTCTAAACAATGTTTCTTAAAATGGCCTAATAAAATTGAATTTAAGCCTATAAGAAAAATTTGTTAAATGTGCAGGACAGGTATTAAAACCTACAGGAAAAAAGTGCTACTAAGGAATCCCCCCCCCCCCAGAAGAATCTGACTTACGAATGGGTAGTCAATATCACTATTTATTTAACCTGCAGAAAAGAAATCAACTAAATTAAATGTTAGGAAAAAAATACAAACTATTTACACTATTGTGATGATCCCCAAGCCTGGAAAACCACCTAACGAAACAACATCTTATCGACCAATATCACTTTTGCCAAGTATGTCAAAATTGTTCGAGAAACTTTTGTTAAAAAGACTAAAACCCATTATCGAAGATTCTAAACTCATCCCAGATCATCAATTTGGGTTTCGAAATAAACACTCTACAATTGATCAGGTCCATAGAATTACTAATGTAATTGAACAATCGTTAGAAGAAAAGAAGGTCTGCTCAGCAATATTATTAGACGTTTCACAGGCATTTGACAAAGTTTGGCATGAAGGTCTGAATTACAAACTTAAATTATTCCTTCCTGTTCAATATTCAATGATACTGGAATCTTATATATCAGAAAGATATTTCAGGGTTAAGCAAGAAGACGCCTATTCTAACTTGAAGGAAATTAAAGCAGGAGTGCCTCAAGGCAGTGTTTTGGGGCCAACCCTTTATCTTTTGTACACCCGTGATTTACCAACTTTTGAACAAAGTATAGTTGCTACCTTTGCTGATGACACAGCAGTTTTATCTGTTGGTGACAATAACATTGAATCGATCAGACAACTTCAAACAGCTATAAACCAAATACAAACCTGGACTAAAACGTGGCTTAATTAAGCTTAATGAAAGCAAATCTGTGCATATCAATTTCACTAATAAGCATATCGAGCACAAACCCGTTTATATTAATCACCAAGTGGTTCCATATGCGAACACAGCTAGATACCTTGGCATGACGTTGGACGCTAAACTCAGGTGGAAACCCCATGTTAAGAAAAAGCAAGAGGAGTTAAAATTAAAATACAGAAAGTTGCATTGGTTGTTGGGTCGTTGTTCCTCCTTATCAGTGTATAACAAAGTATTGATATATAAGCAAGTCCTTAAGCCCTTGTGGTCCTATGGTATCCAACTGTGGGGTTGTACTGCCCAGAATAATAGAGATATCATTCAGCGATTTCAAAATAAGGTACTTTGGGTATAGTTGATGCCCCTTGGTACATCAGGAATGAGAACATACATAAAGATCTTGAGGTTCCAACTATTGATAGTGAAGTCAGTAAATTTGCACGAGGTCATAGACGAAGATTGCAACAGCACATCAATGTCGAAGCACTCCAACTACTTAACAGCGATGTCTCAATGAGAAGATTGAAAAGAGTTAAACCATTTGATCTGTGTAGCTCTTAGGTCACATTAGTTAAGTGACTATTAATTATATACTAAGGGATTGTCAGTGGATTGACCTTAGTGGAATGTTGTATCGTAGTAGTTTAGGTTAAGGACAAATAGCTTATTAGTGTATTACTAGATTGCTAAAAAAAAAAAAAAAAAAAAAAAAAAAAAAAAAAAAAAAAAAAACTATTTACACTTTGATGTTAACAAGATTAGTGTTCCTTCATAAGGAGGAAAAGATTTTTTTTTTAGTACATACATCTGTGTTTCCTACCTTCAAACATTTTACATTTCTTGATGTGCTTTAGAATACTTCCATTATCAAAACTTTTGCAGTACAGCAAAAAGCTTTTAATAATAGAAATATTCTGAAACAACTCAATAAATACAAAACTTTAAGTTAGGAAAGGCATTCGTATGTATTCAACCAAAGAACAACAATTTCAGTGGAAAAATGATTACATTAGGAAAAAGGAAGTCTATTATAACTTGAATGCAAAAGCTGTGTCAAATTGAGCACACAAATTAAATGCATTACTACAAAAATTATAATTTCAATATTACTGTTACAGGATTTGGACATTTAGAAAATGAATAGTTTTAACTGTCAAAAGAATGGTTTTATGTACAAACACAAGATCAAACAAAACAATAATAAAACCAGGTAAAATAATTACTTGAACAAAATTCAATGACAATCAAATAAAATGATTCACAGTACAGTAGAACTTGGATAACCTCAAGGGACCAGTAACAAAAATTTTTTAAAAAATACGCTTAAAATTCATGACTGAAAAAATATTGTACTTAAAAAACATTAATAACCTACTTGTCGATACATTTGTTACAATATTGGCAATGAAGCTATTGTATTTTTTTTTTTTAACTTCCGACTATTGTGCACACTTGGGCTAATGCAGACGATGGAATGATTTATAGCGTATGAAAATGCCAAGCCCTTGCCGGGAATCGAACCCGGGTCCTCGGGGTGAAAGCCTAGTACGCTATCCACTAGACCACCGAGGCGGCCATTGAAGCTATTGTACATAGACTAATAAAAATTAAATTAGAATACAAAATTCAGTGTTGTAACATGAAATCGTAAAATTTAAGAACACATTGAAATACTATATATTACATATTTAGAAAAATATACATTTACAGTTTCTCAAAAAAGTCAAGACATCTGAACTTGTATTCTTGATTTAAGTTTTTCAGCCACATGTTAGGAGGGGGGATTGCGAAGTCCTGTTTTCTTCTTTAGTCTGTGGTTTTTGCAGATTACATTTTTATAAAATGCACACAAAAAATTATAGTACAGATTCATTTAAGAAGGAAATCACCACACACAATACTTGAATATTTGTAACTCGGCATAACCGATTGTTTGCTGGTGAGTTATCACTTTTAGGAAATGCATCTATAGCTTACTGAATGCATATTTCTTATGGCTCAAGATATAGATATAACTATCACCACTATAAAGCAGTCTTTGTCTGATCTGCTGAAGTGTCTACAACTGATACTGATAAAGTACGCAAGACATGAACAGTTTTGTTTTGGTGTCGTCTCTTGACTTCACAACCCCACAGGAGGGTGCAGACTAGCTGCACCTATTGAGAGGATTTAGACGTCCCTCTCGGTACCCGAGTCTAACACACACTTACGACTTTAACACTTTACACTCACACTTACATTTAGGGAGGCAATAATAGCCTTAATGTACTTTTCACATTAAAATAATAAAAAATACAATTACTTCACAAACAGGGTATAATATGAAAAGAGCCGCCTTGGTTGTCTAGTGGATGGCGTACCCTAGTAGCCTACTTTCACTCCAAGGACCCGGGTTCGATTCCCGGCAAGGGCTTGCATTTTCATACGCTATAAATCATCCCATCGTCTGCATTAGCCCAAGTGTGCACAATAGTCGGACGTTAAAAAAAATAAATAAATAAATAAAATAATAATAATATGAAAATGCCAACAAACAATAAATAATGATTACAAAACTTCTCACTTCTTTCAAGTGGGTATCTGTTATAAAGTAAGATATCACTGATTTTTTTTTTTTTTTTTTTTTCCCCTTATTATAGCAATCTAGTAATACACTAATAAGCTATTTGTCCTTAACCTAAACTACTACGATACAACATTCCACTAAGGTAGGTCAATCCACTGACAATCCCTTAGTATATAATTAATAGTCACTTAACTAATGTGACCTAAGAGCTACACAGTTCAAATGGTTTAACTCTTTTCAATCTTCTCATTGAGACATCGCTGTTAAGTAGTTGGAGTGCTTCGACATTGATGTGCTGTTGCAATCTTCGTCTATGACCTCGTGCAAATTTACTGACTTCACTATCAATAGTTGGAACCTCAAGATCTTTATGTATGTTCTCATTCCTGATGTACCAAGGGGCATTAACTATACCCCGAAGTACCTTATTTTGAAATCGCTGAATGATATCTCTATTACTCTGGGCAGTACAACCCCACAGTTGGATACCATAGGACCACAAGGGCTTAAGGACTTGCTTATATATCAATACTTTGTTATACACTGATAAGGAGGAACAACGACCCAACAACCAATGCAACTTTCTGTATTTTAATTTTAACTCCTCTTGCTTTTTCTTAACATGGGGTTAAGATATCACTGATATAAAAAAAAAAACTGAATTAACCAAAACAAAATTCAAATTAATCACAGTTTTTAACATTGGGTGGATACAAAATGCTACACACCAAGCGAAAAATTTGAATTAAAGACAATTGCAAATTATAGGAATTTGAATTAGTCAAGTTTTACTGTAATATCAAAATGATTTATAAAATGAGAATGAGGAAAAGTTAGGCTACTAAGCTTACAGCTAAAGTAGATACGATAATATAGTTGTTAATGTCTTGGGCAAGCGAAAAACAACATTAATTATAAAGAAAAAGCCAATATCCTACAATAAAATAGGAAATATTAGAGTTACAAATACCTTTTATTTGTATTGGGTCCTGACCATTCACCCCCTGGAGGTCGATTTTCAACCACTACATCATGTTTTTGGTCCATAAATTCTTCGTGCACCAAGTTGTCCATTTTGAGTAAGTCATGAGTATTCTGAGCATAAATTCCCCAAAGGCGAGTCTCGTGGTCATCAGGAATATTAAACACTTCTCTTGCTACTTCATCGATACGTTCTGCAAATACAACACACACAATATTTATAAGTGTAAAATTAACACTGAATTTTACAAGGGTTGTTTGGAAAGTAAAGAACTTTGATCAGACGAGCTGCTCAGTTCCCCACCGCCACTACAATTGACCCTCCCACTTCTTCGTGCCAGTCTAACGCTAACAGCGAGCCACAACAGTCAATTACTGTTAATTTGGGCCACTTTAGAATACAAAAATGTCCACCTTATTGAAGTTTACAAACTGATAATTAATGCATGATACACGCCACTATGTAGAAAAATAACTAAGATATCAAAAGTGTTGTAAAATAATTTATATTGCATTATCTTTTTAGTGTCAAAAAAAAACATTCCTTACTTCTTGGAAGACCCTCCTATATTTAGAAATGTTAACTTGTGTTATTCTACATTAAACTTGTTTACTCTCAGCATGTCTCCTGTCCTGAATTCTGCTACATTTACCCCTGAAATTTTATACCACTTTGTCAGCTTTAAACAATAACAAAATAACAATAAACATAACCTTTTTTCAGAATATCATTTCATGGTTGTTACTGAGATTTAATTTTTTCAAAAACAAAAATCAAATGAAAATACTCAACACTATGACTGTAGGTGAGAAATTTGAGATTTTACCACCATTATTTTATTTGGACTTTGAATTATTTTCAATAATGATGGCTCAATGTATTTATATTAAGATATCACAATCTTACCATCAATAAGCACTTATAGACATGATTTGGTATGTCCCAGTGTAACCTTAGCATTCAGTGCTATCGAGAAAGAGATAACCAGACTTCGTTACTGATGTTAATTTCCACATCCATAAAAGCTTAAAACAACAATAAATGTAAATATATTATAATAAATAGAAAGAACAGTTAATTTCATTTCCATTTCCAAAACTGTATACAATTTAAAAGTTTAGAGCAAAAAATAATGAAATAATTTTTATACTCTGAAAGCTTATTCAGACGGACCTACCGATTATATCGACCTGTGGCAGTATTCAGAAAACTTTTGAGAGCTTATAAATCAGCCCGTATGGTATTCAGTCAGGCCAACAGAGACCTTACTACACTGGCTCGTGGCAGCATTTGGACAACTTTTGCAAGCCGTTTTAAGTGTTAAAGTCGTAAGCGTAGTGTTGTAAGTGTAAGTGTATGTTTGACTCGGATACTACGAGGGATATCTAAACCCTCTTAATATCCTGCGGGGTCAGACAATTTTTAAGAGCCAATATAATTGATCTGTAGCAGTATTCAGTCAGACCATCAGAACCCATATTACATCGGCTCATAGCGGTATTCAGATAACTTTTGCGCCCCTAAATAATCGACATGTGGCGATATTCAAACAGCCTTTAAAAGCTGATTATATAAACTGGGGTGGCCAAAGGGATAAATAACGAAATGAAGAATTTTAAATTTAGATTTTTTTAAAACTCAGGCCTAGTTAAAAACCTGAAAATCCCAAGCACCGACAAAAACTCTGATACGAACTCTGAAAATTATGCCTACAGACCTCTTTTAGTAATTTATATTCTCGGAACAGGAGGAGGAGGAGGAAGAGGAGGAGGAGGAGGAGGAAGAGGAGGAGGAGGATGAGGAGGAGGAGGAAGAGGAGGAGGAGGAGGAGGAGGAAGAGGAGGAGGAGGAGGAAGAGGAGGAGGAGGAGGAAGAGATTTACGTCGTCTCCTTGGATTCTGGCTTTGCAGTTTAAGAAGAGCAATAACAATCTAACCTAATTTTTACATTAACCCTTTGGCTGCTACACAATGATCTATCATCAATGTAATTTATTAGCAAGAAAAATGACACTAGGACCTACTTGCTATACTTTAGCCAGTAATAGTTGAAAATAAATTTAATAGACTGCATCTAAAAGTACCTTTTTTCAATTAACTGATTATTTTAGTTCACTTTTCTGTTACTGTCATATTTTTTTGAGTTACGGGAATGAAATTATACGAGCTGTAATATAACCTTGTCCTTTGAGTTTTGTTTACCAGGTAGTCAAAATGGCTGGCACTCGTGATGCGTTTTTGTTTGGTGTTGATGATGACATAATTCAGTTAAATGTTATGATATACGAAAAGACTCCGAATTTCCCAGAGAATAAAACTACACCAGTCAAATTAGGATAATCATTAAAATAAAGTGGTTTACTGTAGTTCAAACTTAATGTTTTAAAATTTAATTCCACTAAGAAATTTTAAAAAATAGTCTTTTTTTATTAAAATTTGACTGAAACAAATAATTACTATATTAAGAAATCCTACACATTAAATAAAATTAAGAGTGATTTTTTTTCAAATTTTTTAAATGATAAATAGTAACTACATTTAAATTTATAGTTACATAAATACTTTTCCGCAAAAGTAGTGCAGCAATGTTTTAACTCTTTGTCAGCAGCCAAAGAGTTAAAATTTTTTTTCTAATGCTACGACACTGGTAGGCCATGTTGTATACTTACTAACTGGATCTGATTTGTTGAACTTCCTTATAACACCATCCTTCAAATCAAAACTGTCAAACAAATACAGTTCTACTTTGTATACTTCTATTTTGTAATGTTTGACGAATGCTCCACAGATATATGTCTAAAAAAAGTAAACATTAACAATAAATAACAGATGTTTATTGTTAAATATAGGAAGTATTCGACGTTTACTTCGATTATCTACAAAGGAAAATGACAGTGGTGGAAGCAAACACTGACCTGCCTACAATGTTGACAGGTACACTTAAAAGGCAGATAAAATACCCTACAAGAACTTCATGGTACCCAATAAGAACCTTATCATGGAAATTTGAACTACGAAATAATCCGAAGCCAAAGTGGAACAATGTACGCAGAAGGCTATGTGGCTAAGAAGGAGGTTTGAATCTCGAATATCGATGGCCTAGATTTTTGAAGTCCGAATTACCTACACTCTACTGTATTTTTTCAGTTTTGTATAAACTTGTGTTGGAGTAAATGTTTGAATTTGGTAAGGAAATTATTATTTTATAAAGTTGTGAAATATAACATTAAATAGCAGTAACTTATTTATTTATTTTTTTGTTTCACGTCCGACTATTGTGCCTCAGTGGTCTAGTGGATAGCGTACTAGGCTTTCACCCCGAGGACCCGGGTTGATTCCCGACGAGAGCTTGGCATTTTCATACGCTATAAATCATCCCATAGTCTGCATTAGCCCAAGTGTAACTTGTTTAAACTGTAGAACTATTGTAAATGTTTATACATTTTATTGCTTTTTTAAATTTAATTTTGAAATTTCATTAGTGAAATTTGAAAATATGAGATACGATTAAATTGAACTGTCCAATGTAAAGAAAAGATCAACAGTTTATCTCTTTACTACAGACTATGAAGAGTTATTGTCATTATTATTTTACTCAAATTTTGTTTCATTTTAATGTAACCTGATAGGCCCATTCAATCTCAATGTGACAAGTATATCCTCCTCACTTAAAAGCTTGAATAAAAAAATAGATATTTAATTTTCACATGCGTAGTTAGAATGTTTATAGCCAAGAAGTGAAATAGGTTGTCCTGAGTTTAAAATGCAAAGGAATTAAATACCAGACCAGTGCGTCAGGTAGTATAAATGCCTAACAAGTGAGGATCAGTCTGAAGTGGTTTGGTTCATGTGCACTTGTAAGGTTTGCCTGTAACTCTGCTGATAATGTAAATAATACAATGTTGTTACAAAGTCTCCTGTCTTTTGTACACAATCGAAGCAAGCAGGTGTAGGTCTACTTCGTGTTGTTTAGAATTACGATGTTAGTAATGATTTAATTCTTTGAGAATACTGTATATTATCATTTCACTCGTTACATTTTCTCAATGCTTTCCCAAAATTCAGTCAGCAAATACCTTCAGTTATAAAACAAGTTGCTCTTTCAGACCTACTGCAAGACTTGCAAATACAAACACAAAATTTTGACTGTTATTTTATTTTTTGAAATTTTATTTATTTTGTTTAATTTTTTAAAAAATTATAGTATATGGAAAAATGAGTTCTAAAACATTTGCAATTCTCAAAATTTTCATAATTAAAATCCCAAACTGTACTGTATTATATACGGTACTACACTTTTAAAAAAATACAATTAATGATAAAAAAGTAGAAAATAACTTCTACTATATAAAATACCGTACTATATTCTATAAACACAACGATCAATAAATTGGTTTTCGATGAAAGATATTTTTTTTATAAATTAATGAAAAGTACCTTTCAAACAGGTAAAAAAGACCTGCGTTTCAAAATTGCACTGCATATTCTACAGGATTCTAGCACATTCAACACATTTATTATTTGTATTTCAATAGATAATAAAATAGATAAAAAAAAATAAATAAAATTTCAAATTTCAATCATAAATAAAAAACATGTCTATGTCGCACAAGTTACCTGTCAGTTGAATTTGAAAAAATAATGTTTAATGCAATGAAAGAAACATTAATGGACACATCTAGATGGGATTATGTAGCATAAACAAGTAAACAATGGTTTAAGTAAATATAAAATGTATATAAGTATTGTTTTTAACAATACAAAGTTGAAAAGATCACAGAATTTCATATAAAAGTAAACAACAAGCTACTTTGTTTCAGAACAAAATATTTACCTACGATCCTCTCAATATACAAAACTATATTAACTTTAATAAAGCTTAATTTAAACTTTGAAACCAGTTTAACTTTAAATAATCTACTTTACCTTTTTAGCAATTGGTGTTTGGTCTTCCATCTGCCCATACCATGCAACGAGCAATTCCCAAACATCTTCATGTACAAATACATAATCAACTTCTTCGAATAGTCGTTCTTTGAGGTCAGTTTTTGTTTCATCTGAATAAAATAAATTTACATGAAAGAATTTCCTTCAAAAAGTTTTTTTGTTTATTATGTGACAAGCAATATTAACAGAGATAATGCAGCAAACTTTGAACACATGTCATGGTTTAACATATACTATAGCCTTCAAGTTAACTAATAGCGAAATGAACTTTCGAACTTAGCATTCGTAATTTTTTTTTTTTTTTTTGGTGGAAAAATAGATAAATGATAAATGAGTTTTAACATCCGACTATTATGCACACTTGGGCTAATTCAGACGATTGGATTACCAATAAAAACCTTGATTTAATAGCCCACAAAATATTCTTTTAAATCAGTGGCTCCCAACACAAATGAACCCTGTGGAGTAGGCCTACATGTATCAAACTGAATTAAGGCTACTGAGAACTACTGTTTTAAATAAATAAAAATATTCTTATAAAGAGCACTACAGTAGATCCCCGATTAGCAAAGATTAATTAACAAAGTTTTGTGTTTTTGAGCTTAATCTTCATTTATAACTTTTTTAACGACATTTTCAGTACTCTAAAGCAGCGGTTCCCAAAATTATTGTCATGAGACCTACCTTCAGCCAGAACTTTCGTTTCGCAAATCAATACATCATAAGTGATTTTACATTTAAAAAATGGTACCACATAAAATATAATGAAATAAAATCTTTATATTTTGTTTGTCTAAAAATTAAACTTCACAAGAAGAAAAAAAATGGTATTTAAGTGAGTTAAAATACTTAAACTCACCTGTACATCCTTTACCTTTTCTTGTGATGCAGTGTACGAGGGTTGATCAAATATAAACGAGACTGATTTTTTAAAAAATTTATTGCTTACTTACAAATTATTCTTGATACAACTTATTTTTCTACATAGTCTCCCCATACGAGTAACACATTTTTCCCACGGATTGGAAGTTTTTAATTCCATCTTCGTAAAAAGTTCTCGGGCATTCATTGAGCCATTGGAGCACGAAGGTCTCCACCGCAGAATCGTCTTCAAACGCTGGCCTCCAAGCTCCTCTTTGAGTAGCTTAAACAGGTGATAGTCGCAGGGTGATAAGTCTGGACTGTATGGGGATGTTCCATTGGTTCCCAGCCAATTTGATCGAGTTTAAGCCTCGTAGCGTTCGCGAATGTGGTCGGGCATTATCGTGAAGAAGAATGGCGTTTTCGCCGGTTTAGATTTCCTTTTCCTCTGAAAAGACTGTTTTATGCCTCTAAAACATCGCAATAATATTGTGCATTTATTGTGCGTCGTTGATGGAGGAAATCGACGTGAAAGGCGCCTTGATTGTCGAAAAATACAGTGGCCATTACCTTCCCGGCCGACGATCGTGATTAGGCCTTCAGGTTTTCTACTGCTTCCGTCCTTGGCGAATTCCTTGTGCCAAGCAAAACGCGAGCTCTTGACAGGGTCCTGTCCCGTATTGAGCCGTCAATCTACGAAAGATTTCAGTCGGATTGACCCCCTCCTTGGCCAAAAACTTAATAATAATTCTCTGCTCCACGAAGCGTGCACTTCACTCTCACTCATTGTATAGTTTTATACTGAAGGGTCCGAACGGAAATGTTGCCCGTCTACGCCCGTCCCAAACCTCCCAGGCTACCTGAAACCCTACCCTTTAGAGTTCAATGTCCAACGGAAAAGTTTTTAGATAGTCAGTCTCGTTTATATTTGATCAACCCTCGTAATTATACACAAAATGTGTAGTTTTTTATTTCATTTTATATTTTTCAAACTCATTCGCCTGAACTAGATACATGTTACAGTTACAGTAGTAGCCGAACCCAGCATGGCTGCATTGCCCTCACCATGATCACTTTATTTTAAAAACATCCTTTTTGTGTGTAACTTTAGTAAAAGCAATTTTTGTGGAATTGTAGAAAAAATTTCTTAAGACATATTTAATTTTCTAATTTTTTTTTTTATTCGAGAGAGCACTTAAAAAGTTTTAAGCCATTTGCCTTCCCACAACCCACTAGTGGATCATGACTCGTAATTTGGGAACCCCTGCTCTTAAGCATTTTTATTTTTAATGATGATTGTAAATGATAATTAAACTGTTGGTTGGGAATTGTAACGAATGCGCTCTCCAATCACCACCACTCTTTTCAGTTAATATGCATAATACATTTTACATCATGAAATCTGAACCTTTATATTAGTTTAATTACATTTATTATTTACCAGTGACATTAAAAAAATCATTCCAAACATTTATTATAACATAATTTCATTTGGTTCGTGAAATATATTTACTTCAGCAGGAACATAAATATCGCTTGAAGCAGGCTTTTGTCACATGGAAAATTACATTTCAATTATATTTAATTTTAATGCTTCAAAAATTAATAATTCCAAAAACTGTATTTAAATATTAAAAAAAAAACATAAATTTTGCACAATGTTCATCACGTATGACGTTCATCGCCTTCTTTTATCACTTATCAGAGTTAAGAGGGCAACAAATAGTTTGACCACATTTATTTATGGTCACAACCATACCGACCATACCATATTGTGCTGTCACAACCATACTGAATTAAATACCACTGCTAATAATAAATACATATAGTTCACAACCACCAAAATTTGAAATTACATATTTTTGAATTATTAACTCCCTCATTTTTAAATTAAAAGATGCAACCTGCAAATTAAAATTTTTTATATAGTGTTACCTAAAATATACTTACTTCCCCCTAGTTTTGACCTCAGACACACTTTATGCTCCTTGAATAGACACTTAAATAAATTGAAAAAGCAATTTATACCATACAGATACAGTATTATGTTATCTTAATACTGGTAAAACCGTTTTCAGTTTTGATTCCACTACTTTTTCACAAAAAAAGACGATGTTAACGCCACACAACCATTTTCACGTTATGAATTTTTAAGTTGATTTCTATATCTTGGAACTACAGTGATTCTCTTAAGTTCCTAAATAACAAATTTACATTAATTTGAGGAATAAATTAACAATTTTATGTAACTGTTGGAATATTGCAAAAGTATTTTCTTTCCTAAAACCCAAGCTTCAAATGCATGGTGTTTGTGTGTAAAAATACACAAATACTTAAATACTTGTGAACGTACCGTGTTCACAACAGTTGTCCAGAAGTCACAAAGTATGATGTTCAGCACAAAATTCAAAACACAAGAGTACATTTTTTAACCAATTAAAGGAATAACTTTGAATTGAAACTTTTAAATAAAATTCTGAAGCATGAACTGAATTTTAAATGACTGTGCCATAATTTACACTTCAAATATTAGTCCTGTTTTATATTATTTTCTGATTCTGATTTTATGTAAAATAAACTTTCATCAAATAACCTAAGATAATGAATAACTAAGAGCTTCATAATTTGTATCGACTAGTTAGATTCCTAACTGTAGGCATTATCACTGGTAATTCTCCTCCTCTCTCTTTCTGTTATTGCAGTAAATCACTCACTCTGTCAAAAGTTATACATAGGCACTTAGCCTGAAAGGAACAGAACAAACACTTTTCAACATGCACTGACCACAGGGATTTCATCCTATAAATAGTTACTAGTAAAACCCTTTGAATAGGCTAAATAAAATAAGTCTGTTTTTTCCTAAGCAATAAAAATTATTATTGTCAATCATAAGAAAAACATCCTTTTGATCATTTACAAGGGTCACATTTTTCTTATTTAATTTTTGAAGGAATTTACTGCGTGCACACACACATGTATATTATATTTTATAAGAGCTGTCTGTAAACATAAATAAAAGGTTCAGTGACCTAAGTTCTGAGAACACTTAACAGAAGAAATAAACAAATACAGTAAGCACATAAGCACATGGTGACAAATCTGTACGATTTGTTTGTTATAACATAGCAAAATTTATGTATCCAGAAGAATTTGGTTTATAATGTCACAAGTAATGGAATGAAACTCTGAACATGACTACATGTATAATATTTATAAATATTTTAATGAATAACAAACATATTTGGTTTATTTATTTGCTTTTAGTTATTAAAAAATATATTATACAACCTAACTAAGATGATATTTTGATAGAAGACGATAATCTTAATATTCTCAAATTGAATATTTGTACAGCTTTTCTTCAAACTATATAATATATAACTTTCTTAAATTAAGTTATAATGGTTTTGGATGCAGCCTCATCTTTTCATATGTAAGAAAAATTTTGATTTAAATTAAACTAAACATCGTACTTCTGGATTACATTTTACAGTATAGAGTCTCTTCTACACGAGTTAAAGTAGACCAAGCTCAAGTTCTTAATTCATCTGCATATGGTTTATTTGTAGAAGAAATATTAACCTCCTTTCCGCTGATGCAGTTCTTCACACAAGCTCCTATTATCACAGATGATATTTTATATAACCCAACATAAAATAAATAAATAAATGGCAGATAAGTGCTCTCAGAATTACTACTGATGATACAGGCTTATAGCTGTCAACATTTGTGGTTTTGCTAAAATGCACAGTTGTTCAAATTTGAGTTGTATGCTGCGTGTTTAGTCTACCCCACTACATTTAAGCCCAAACATGATTGTTACACAATTGTGCACTATTATCCCTTCTTCTTTTTGGAACTGTATTCTTCTTTTATCCACACATACTGCATCTCTAGATATGTATAAACACATAAATATAATACTTATTGAACATATAATCTGCACTTGGTAAAAATCCATGATATCCAGAAAAATTAGAACACACACACACACACACACACACACACACACAGTTTCACAAAAATTCCATTTTATTCAGTGATACTGTAAAAACTCTAATTTTAATTTAGTTGAACAGACTATCACCCTTACCTCCAGCCTGCTGTTTAGGGGTTTTCCTAAACTGCTACTGTCTGACCTTTTTACATTGTAAATCCTTCCTTTCTTTACCTTCTCCCTTCCAGTTTTACCCAAACAATAAATATATTATTATATAAGCACACTTTATAATTTTTAGCTCTACTATGTCTGAAGATGCCTCACAGCAAAACATATGTCATTGAATACAAATTTTTTTGTGAAACTATAAAAGTGTTATAATTTTCCTGGACGTACAAAAGACTAATCCTAATCTGACCGAATACCAAAGCATCAATTATAAGCTCAGCAGCTGGTGCTACCACATCAACGACAATTGGTCATTTGTTCTTTTTCTTTCAAACACTTTAAACATTAAACTTTGATTTTATATCCAAACACTTCTTCGCAAATATATTTATAAAATTTTTATTTCTGATCCTTTATTTCTCACACAAAGAATTTTTATTTTGTTATTACTATCTGTAGCACGACTATTTTTATAAAATGCTACTTTTTCAATAATTTGTTCAGTTACAATTTTAATATCACAGGAAATGTACTCACAAGTAAACAAACAATACACAGTATAACTTGAAAATATCAAGTATATTCAGACATATTTAGGTTACAATATAATAAGAGTTTATGTCTTACATAAACATTATGACTTACATAATTATTTTGAGTACAATCTTCTGCCATATTGTTCCAAAATCTAAAATTATTAAAGAGTAATTAGTTAAAACAACAAGTTACTCTGAGGTGTAAGGAACATGTATGAACAATTAACTGTGGATGAAATAATAATATTTATTTGATGATGGGGTTATTCAAAAACTTGTAAACAAATATTTTAAGGCAATACTTAGGTGGCAGAAGACTATATTCAAAATAACTATTTTAGGCTACTTAAATCTGAGTAATTATTGATTTTTCAACACTTCACAAAGACAGAAATCATAAACTTGTTACAAGTACATTAACTTCCTTGATTCTGGCGACACGTGGCAGAAAACTGCATTAAAATTAGCCTACTTCACAATACTGTAAGGTAATTGTGCTAACACATCTATTAAATGAAGTATTCATAAAAATATTTATTGCTGAAGCATTTATTGGTAAACAGAACAAACATAAAATTAAAATGATTAAAACAAATAAAAAACGTTTAATATCATTCGCTGCTTGAAAGGTAATCTTTATTTGAATTCTTCGATTATACTATCAAGATCAACATTTCAACTAGCTCTTGTTCTATGAATGGAACCTGGAGATGTGCCAAATGATCTTGCAACATTGTTGACTGGAGTTTTGATTTTAGAGTACCAAGCTTAGAAAAGCTCGTCTCGCAAGCGCAGCTTGTAGCTGAACTGTAGTAAATTTTGCAATGAGACATTTAAAATTAGACAGTCATCTCTCTGTTGTGCCTGGAAAGTCATTCCATCCATCCAATCAGGATAATTCGACGGGAGACATTTCCACTTTTTTTCTTAAAATTGTTACTTCTGCCTCTAAATCTGAAGGATTTAAACTGAATTGTGTAGGAAGAAACTTGAAATAATTTGGATGCAGTTAATAAACACATAAGCCTAGTGTCATAACTTTGCCTGTAGCATGAATGATTTGCTTTGTTTCTTGGCTAAACTGATTGATTACTGTAGCATCTTGTCCAAAACGGAGGAGACAATTTTTTCATGTCAGTAAGATGTCACTAAGATAGGTCAATTAAACTGCAGTAACCAGTGGAATAAATCATCACAACAGTCTTATTTTCGTTACTTTTTTAGTGACTTTTTCAAATTATAAATTGTTTGATAAGTACCCAGTTTCAGGGGGGTGCAGATTAGCTGCACCTATTAAGAGGAACATCCCTCGTGGTACCCGAGTCTAACATACACTTACAACTTTAACACTTTATACTCACACTTACATTTAGGGAGGCAATAATAGCCTCAATGTGCTTTTCGCCTTAAAAAAAAATCAATGTCACTCTGCTTGGATGTTGTTACACCGCAGAACTTGTGAAAGGATTATTTAAAATTGTCACTATCAAGACTAGAGTTGTAAAATTGCTTGGAATTTAAAATATGGGAAAATTTCCTGGAAACTTTGCTGTGAATATTCCCAAAACCTGTAAATGCACAGGTATTTAATTGGACAATGGACAACTGTAGAAAAACTAGTTACTCATTGGATCATTGACCCTTGTGCAACATTAGGTCTACAAGTGAAACAATTATACTGCGTTCAACACTTCTTTTTTTTATATTGTTTCAGTTCAACTGTTTTTCAAATATCCTGAATTTGCTTAAAAAGTGTTTTATTATAATTGTGTATAACTTAAGTAACAAGGTAGGCCTACCTTACATAGTAGAGTCTTAAATATCTGGGTTCTGCTAATGTGGACTTCTATATAATCCAGATTAATTTTCAGAGCAAATAAAGTATAAAATATTTTATTTTCTATCTAGTACAATACATGCTTCTTCTTAAAATTAATTTGAAAATGCTATCCTTTCAAACACAAGGAAAAAAATCATTGTTTTAATTAATAATGACTGATTGGGCTTACTTAATGTTAATAAAACTATATGGCCAAAAAACTTTGAAAAATTAAGTTTACACTTAAAACTGCATATTGTGTGATACTTTAACCATCTCTGCTCTTGATGTGTTCGTAGTACTAAGATAGGCCTACTAATATTTATTAGTTATACTTATCAGTTAACTAATCGATATTTTTTCCAACATGTCATGGCATTAAATCTGTTTTCTCATGTTAACAACATTGTAAAATTAAGTTTTACACCTTTATTTGAAGCTTATTAAATTCTTTTCTTTTACCAAGTTTTAATTTAATGTTTCTTTTCATATTGTTTACTTCTAAAGTTAAAATTACTGAAAACAATACAGCAATCTAAAAGTTTTATATTATGGTCATGTAATTTTTGTCAGTGGAAAAAGTAGTATATGTACTACAAAAATATTTTTTTAGACCTAATTCTGCGTAACATAGTTACTTTAACTCTTTATGGTTGGTTGAATGTAATTCAGATCTTCCTCTAAGCTTGGATATTGCACAGGCCATTTGAAGGATGATAAAGAACTTATTGATTTGTATACCAGGTCCTAATGAAATATAAATTGTTATAACCTACCATATAAAGGTGCATTGTCGATAGGGCCAGGATTTATAGCAAAAATATTTCTTTCCTTCTCTTCCAAACCAATAAACTTTTTGAAAGTGTTAAACCATTTAGTATTCACCAAATACCTGAAACATAAAGTGAAGTTTAAATAAATTTTATATGTCTATACATGATTCTGTTGATGGAAAACATAAAATTATATGTAGGCCTATACTTTTGACTAATATAGCCTAAGCCTATTGCAGGTATAAAATTAACAGTCTAAATAATTGATGTATTAAAATTTAAAATTTTACTGTGTTCTTAACTTTAACCTTAAGCTAATATTTCTGAAATTATTGGAATTTGCACACAATGAAAAATACTTTATGATTATATAGGACCTTACTTATAAATTCCTACTACAATTTTAAAATATGAATTAATGCATTAAGAAAGGACTACTTTTGGTACAATATAACTAATAAATTTATAGCCATAATTGTTGTACTATTAAGCCAATGAAGCAGTAATGATGAGTCTGGGATGTCATCAGATAAAATCAGTAGAGGAATAATTACTTTTAAGCTTGAGAATATTTTTTACTTTCAAATTTCATTGAATGTGTGGAAAAGAAATCTAACCACGATCAAATTTACTTTTATATTTTCAACCAATTCTGACAATTTATATAATGCTAGTTTATGTAGATTAAAAAAAAAAAGATGTTGCCTGTCATTTTGAAGAGGAAGACTAGTTTCCGAGAAACAAAATTTCCAAGCTTAAATTATGGTAGAGTTGGTTGCAGAATTAAGTTTTAATCAAATTGACCAAAATTCTTAACACTACAGTACTAATATACATATGGTCTTGAATATGTTTTACAGTAATGGCCACTAAAATAGCTCTTTTTACAGGGTAAATTCACAAACATGTAAATGTACCGACAGGGTTTTTCAATTGTAAGTTAAAAAAATTGTACTTTACTATTAGCTACTGATATAAGAAGTACTCAGCGGGAAAAGTTTAAGAAACATTTATATCAAGGAAGAATGACCATCAAAAGTTTGTCCATGAATCTATTCCCATTGACGACACCTTTATCACCATTACTTACAACAACTGAGTCGAACAAGCTTATTTTAGTAACTAAATTGCATTTTTTATACATACCTACACATTAACACTTTTCACTTTTATTACACAAACTACACTTTTTTTCTTTTAATAAATGTTTTAAAACCTTTTTTTCATTTTGAGGTCTATTGTAATTCAAGTATTTGTTATACTAATTGGGAGTCACAAGCAACTCTCTCTGTCAAAGAACAGGTTAGGGTTATCCAGTTGCAATCAGTAGTAATGGTTTTTTTTTTTTTTTTTTTTTTTTTGGTGTTTAACGTCCGACTATTGTGCACACTTGGGCTAATGCAGACGGTGGGATGATTTATAGCGTATGAAAATGCCAAGCCCTCTCAGTAGTAATGGAATCATGCAGTAGTTTCAAAGAAAAATTTATTTGTAATAATTTTGAATTTATACTAACTAAATTTATCATTTATTATGAAAATGAACATTATAAAACTTCCTGTAAAATCATGGTGTTTTACTATTATCAAAAAATGTTTGGAATGAAAAAATTATAGATCTTATATGAAACAGATTTTTCTAGAGATATTCATTTATTGTTCAAATACATTAAAGTAGGATATGTTGTTTATTTTTGCTTGCTAACAACAGATTGGTAAAGAGTAGGATCAACAAACTAATGAAAGAAGTATAGGAGAAAATCTTATTTAAAAATTTAAAATCGACACGACATGAAGTGCATACAGTGCTCCACTAAGGCAAACGAAAATATCATTGGTTACCTGGCTGAATTTATTATTCATTTTTTTAACAATAGATTAACATGTTTCAAAATTTTGAAAACAAGAAAAAGTGCAATATATAAAAACTGACTATATTTTCACATATGTAAGATAGGTTATTACATGTTGCTAACCAAACTAAAATAAAACATGTGGAAATAAAATACATTTTTCACCGTTTCTTGTTTTTCTGACTTCCTAAACATGTTACTCCATTCTTAACAAGCAAAAATTAATAGGAAACTACTTCATCATATTTTCCCATGCAAAAAAATTTAATGAAAACATGATACTTTTAGCTGTATTCTTATCTACTAGTCAGCCTACTAAAAAATCAATTTCTAGATTACATGACGAATCTAATAATTTCTTATAAAAATATTACCTCATACTGACATAGCCTATGTAATTTCTTTAATACCACTGTGGAGACAAATATCTTATACAGTAATGACTACACTTTGACTATTTATGTGACATACTTATGAAATCTGGATATATAAAAACGGTTTCCTTTCAGAAGCCTAATATATTAAACTGTAGCCTATCTTTAAAATCACAGTGATACTTAAAACAAAAAATTACTTCATAATGAAATATAAAATGCTATATTATACGACGTTAATATTCGTTGTTTATAAAAATCAGATAATTTTCAAAAAAGCTTACAACTTTCTTGTGATAAGTTTTTTCCCCTTAATGTCTATACTTTGTAATAATTTAGACAAATGAAGACGTGGATCAGCATTGGCGGTAAGTATCTGCGGCTAGCACTAACAACTATGAAATGTGTAGATGAGAGACATAGCAACCAAACCCTACATTCTTGAGTAGAGAGCGAGGTAAATATTCATTAGCCGGACAATGCTATATTTTAATTCACCCCCCCTTGCAAAAACCCTTTATTTCATGCCTATTTATAATAACAGAAAATATAAAATTGAGGAAATTATCAGAGGTTTGAAAAACACTTTATTTAATATACGTAAGTAATAATGAAGTAAATATTTAGTGCAGGTTGTTTTTGATTTTTCGGTAATTCTTTTCGCTAAAACGTTTTATTACATGTTTAAGAAACCTAATCTAAAACAAAAGCGCAAAGTACAGGAAGTATCATAAAAATTGAAAATAAAAATGACCCGCATAATCTAAAAATTGCTACCACATGAAAGTATGTAATTGTTTGTGATCATTAAAATTATAAAAATCCCTTATTTCCTTTTAAAAAATACTGAGATGGCTGTTTTGTGAAAAACCTATTTCATTTAACGGATGCCATTTTAATAACATTTTTATTACAAGAACAACCAAAATAATGTGCTCAAGCTGTAAGACCGTGTAATAAATGACAACATGCATGAGCAGTAAGCCATTGTAGGAAATGTAGTGTGTACCATATATTGTAAACAGCAATAACGCCACAATGTAGTCCCGTAGAAAATAGCTTAAAATTGTAAGTAATCTTAAAAAAAATTCCGCAGGTGAATGTGTTGATAAATAATGTATGTACTAAAAAAATTTCTGTTTGAAAAAAGAATAACCTACACTGCATAAATACTGATAATGAAAGTATAAAAAACTATGAAATTACCTAAATATTAAAAACCAATTTAAAATAGTTACCTTCAGGCTATAGGCTAATGAATAATATTAAAAATACTATATGTGCACAAAGTTCACAAATACGAGCTACTATGCTTCAATTTAGCGGTATCAAATAACCATTAAACAATAACGCAATGATAATATAATACAGTGTATTAATACTACTTTGATGATCTTAGTGTAGGAAATTATGCACACTCTTGGTAATGATGTCACAAAATAGTTAATCGTAACATCTCATAAAATATTTAATTCTTCATAGGTTACTATCATTTAATTGAATACTAAAATACGTAATAGAAAATAATTTTGAAATCATGAAAAAAGTGGTGTCTCACTATTGCATAAATACCTAGAATGAATATGTACATAGTCGAGGCTATTACATAATATGCAGCCTTTTTTAAATAATATTCAAAATGTATCTACGAGTCATGATTATGACCACGTTATGATCAGAGGGAATAAGTATTACCATCATAGCCATTCCAATCATTTACTCCCAGTGGAAATTAGCTAAAAACACATGTTAACATCAGGCATGCTGTTATAGGTTTTTACTGTTAAAACTGAATTAACTAGCCTAGACTATATGGTAGTTCCAACAGGCCCTAGGCCTAGATAGGAAATGCTGGAATTTTTAAGAAGAGGCCCAATTCCTTTTATATGGGTTTTTAATGGTAACATAAAAATTATAGCACTTGGGTAGCTATTAGGCTAATTTACAATTAAACCAACATTAACTGAAATATAATTGTCTTCATGTGTAGGCCCACCTAACTCAATATGCTGAAAACCATGACTTTACAGTAACTTACTTTCAAAGGATAAGTTACATGCTTTTTTACCCTAGACAAACTATACCTTACCTATTTATTAGCAAACTACCAGGTCTGTGTTACTGAAGAAATTAATGCAAGTCATGCAAGCCTGAACTAGCACTAAACGTTATTCCAAAAATTATCAAGCCTTATTGTGATAATTCTTATGTGGGATTTAAACAGAAACCTATTGATAAATTGTTTTCCTTTTTTAAACCACTAGTATAGTCATGATGACAAACAACTTTCAGAAACGTATCTTATTGGCCTAGATCTAATATAATTACAGATAAAACTTTAAGACACTATGCAGTTCGTTTTACGTAATTTTAAAAATAAATACACGAAAAACATGTAATATACATTTCTAGTACTTGACATTTGAACCACATACCCATTAGTCAAGATTCTACAAAATTTGTAGGTCAACTTACCATGTTTGCCCTTCCTTTACAGGAGTTTCCAACTTTTGTGTAATTATTTCTTTTTGAACATCTACGTGAGGTATTGGATCCGTAGTTTCCATCTGATTAAAACTAAATTCAACCATTTTTAATTTAAATTTATATAACGCCGTTATGAAGCTCTTTATTCTGAAATGTTCACTTGAATGGTTAGACGTTAACAAAAGCAAAAGCACAACCACAAGACCACAAGTTGTTAATCAATGCCTTCTATATGGGCGATTTCTTTCACCATTGTCACAGTTCAAGTTTTTTAAATAAATCGTTAATAAATATAAGTTTGTTAAATATAATATTTCCTTCATTTTGTAATGGAAGCGAATTTACAAAAGTAATAATGTCAAAATTATTATGTATATTTTTTTGATAATATGATATTGCCATCATAATAAGCATTATATTCAATTAAACTAACATTTTAAACTGATAATTAAATACAAAATACGAAAATAAATCCTGACTGCCAACACACACACACATACATACATATATATATATATATATATATATATATATATATATATATATATATATAAATGTGTGCGTGTGTGTTTTTAAAAACAAGAATTAATATTAATCCACGTAATTAAATAAAACGTATTTATAATATTTTAAGTCAATGAATAAAAATATATTTTATATGAACATACCTTTACACATTTTTCTGGATAAGTAATGTTACTGCATGAAGTAAATATATTGTGGTATAGTAATGTAGTACGTAATTACATAATAATACATGAAACAATCACAGATTCTCATCAATAATACCTTTCTACTGATTATGAAGCTTCCATTCTAGAAATTACAATTGCTTTAACTTAAAAAATATATTCATATACAGTACATTCATTCATAGTTTTAAGTGTAAAAAAGTTCAATTTTGAAATTGATATATTTAGGATTTAGAAATGTACAGTACATTTAGAAATGCAATGTACTTTACTGTACATACAGTAGAACATTAAATACATAATAAACTGGTGACCGGTTAATATAGCATGTTATCCGCTACTCCTACTGCCCTTATGTCAGCTGGTAAGTTATTTATGCAGCAATTACGCAGAAATTATGCGAGTTTAAAAATACTAAACTACAGCTGTAAATAATTAAAAAACATATTCAGAATATAGTTAATGTTTTTGCTAAAGTCTTCTACCATAGGAAACGAAGGTGGGTTAACAGATTAGTTTTACAGTGGTGTATTTTCATTGTACAAGTAATATTAAGGAAGTTTTGTAACAGTATACTACTTTTAAATTATTCTATCCGGCACTATCTGACTTTTTTAGGGCATGTCTGGTATGCGACGGATATAAGGGTTTCTACTATACGTCATTCTTTTATGTGTAATGTTAACCCACCAAAAAATTTAATGGTTTATGTAATGTAAATATTAAGAATTATCAATGAAGTCTGTTCTTTTTATTGCAATCGTTCTACATTCGTTTTTTTTGTAATGTATGAGTTATTCGTTTATCAATTAATAAGAAAAAATGGAAAACAAATTTGGGCCTTGCATAATATACGTTTTAATACAAACAATATTGTAATGTCCGTTAAAGATTGTAATTTAAAAAAAATCCACTGGAGTGGATTCCCCAACCTATTTTCTGCAAAGATATGACAACCCCCCCTTCCTCAGAAGTCAAACCCACTAGTATATATAGTTCAGCCGCTTAGAAAACGTTGGTTATGAACACCAGTGTTAGAGATAAAAATATACGAGTGAGAGGTCGAGATCCCACTTCTAACCAGAGCTGCCTCATTTTCCTACCCTATCCTGTTGAAGGAGAATTGTCTTACATGCGCGAGAAATTTTCACGTAGGCCGTTTACTAATTGGCTGGACTACGAATAGTTGGTTTAGTACTAATAGTTGGTTTATTCCACTCTTCTACTTAACGAGAGTGTTTACCACTGATAAGTATCATACTTTCCATGACATAGATAGGATCACAGATTAAATTAGGCAGAGTATTAAGAGTAGGCATAAATCGTAACCTATAATACTCTTGAAGTGCAAGAGCAGTTTGTTTTGTTGGGGTTTTTGTATACAATAATATGGCAACAAAAGTCTAGTTAGATATAGAGGCAGGAAAAACAGGTAAATGAATTATTCTAACCAATTAAAAAGGTTGAAAGTGCGTCGATTAACAATGTTTATAAAATTTCAAATTTAAATAAATATGCCGTAAGATTATTTTAACCAGAATTTAAAAAACACTTTTAAGACATTATATTGAATATGATTACAATTCAAACTTTTTGATAAATAAATCTGTTGAGGTTAGTTAGATTTGAAATTTACTAGGACAAAGTTGTAAATTTAGAACGTTCAGGAATTTAAGTAGTAAATTTTACATTCAAAAGAAAAAAAATTACTGGAATGAGTTGCAAGTATTTAGGATGGAAACGGATTTTTTTGATTTTTTTTAAGTAAATGAAATTTATTTTATTGAATAAATGTTTTATAAACTGAAAGAGGTGATAATTATTGTAACAGAAGATGTTCTTTTGCTACTAATTGGTTAAGACTTTACACTTTGAGATTCTATGATTTATGTATATTGGATACATTCTAGGATTTATCGATATTGAATTGTCTGCATTAGCCCAAGTATGGAGTCGGATGTTAAAAAAAAAAAAAAAAAAAAAAAAAAAAAAAAAAAAAAAAGAATATTGAATGCTAGTCACTTTTTTAAAACTAATCTACAGACAATTTATTTAACACACAGCGGTACTTGGTGAAACTCCATATCATAGTGTCTGAAGATGCCTTACCTTACAACAAAACAAATGTCACGAAATAAAGGAATTTTGTACAATTATATTAGTGGTCAAATTTTCATTAAAATCTATAGACACTTTAGATCAAGAATATATCACTTTTTAGCTTGATTATAACCCCTTCAAATTAACAAAAAGAGCATTTTTTAACTAAATAATCGCTGTTTGAAGGTGACTCCTATTTTATCACGGTTTTTTCACTGCATGTGGTAGATTAATTTTGTATAATTTATTTGTTCTCCCAAGTAACAGATTTGTCATCTGATTCCATTAATAGGATTTATAAAATTAATTCAATGCAAGATATTACATATTAAGCACATGATTTCTATCTGTACCATGTCAGGATAGCAAGTATTTTTTTCTAAAAAAGCATTTTATGTATTTTTATTAAAAAAAGTAAATCTATTCCAATATTTTTTTTGTTGGAATTTTAGTTCTCTATAACTATAAGTACATAAAATATTATAAGATGTTAAATATTTAATGTTTTGCAGCTGCTTAAAAAAGTAAAATGGGAAATATTGTTTGCCCATGTAAGAGCTACATGAATAATAGGTTTTGCCAAATCATTTCCTTTGTAATGTGATTGATATTTGTATACCTATTTGTAATATAAACATCTCTAGCAAGGAAAATAACACTGCGTCATAATTCATCTATATCAAATCACTTCCAGTTTTAGACTTGTAGAGACATGGTGGTTGCAATGCATGTGATTTTTAGTGTTTTAGTGATGATTTTAGTGTGATTTTTAGTGATGTTAGGTTAGGAAAATACCCTTTTTTAATTGTTTATTTAAAAGTGTTATAATTATTTGTGCTCAAAAAGTGATAGTCTTAAGCAAATGTTGAAATACGTAAACAAAATGGTATTTCTGCACTTATGGGTGATGTATTAAATTAATGATTTTTGTTTTTAATAATGTACTTTTAAATCGGGTTCGATTCCCGGCGAGGGCTTGGCATACGCTATAAAAAAAACCCAATGTCTGCATTAGCCCAAGTGTGCACAATAGTCAGACGTTAAAAAAAAAAAAAAAAAAAAAAAAAAAAAAAAAAATTAAAGATATTTACCAATGGATGATTAAATTTCTTATGATAGTATTTATGATAGTAAGTTGTTTTTTTTTCAAATAGTGATTTTTAAATATTTTTTGTTTTATTTTGTGCCTTATGTAATTAACACGTATTCACCTGTGGAAAATAATTTTTTTAAAGATTACTTATAATTTTGGGCCGTTTTTACAGATCTATATTATCTATATTATGTCATTGCTGTTTATGTTGCATTAAACATATTAAATTCCCTACATGGATTTACAGGTCATGTGTGTTATTATTAACTACATGCACTTAATGCTCATGCACATTACACATTCTGACAGATATTATTAAATTTGAAGGCTTACTGCTTTTTTTGTTGGCTCGTTTTTTGTAATGAAAACATTGTTAAAATTGTGTACGTTATTTGTGAAGAGTGCGATTTTCCTCTTCGTGTTAGGTTCACCACCCAACAACCAGTATTTGTTAGGTCAGTATTTGTCAGTTAGGTCATTCAGTATTTATAAAGAAAATATAAGTTTCTTCATTGTTTGATCAATCGAAGAAAACATGTTACCTATAACTAGTTAACTAAATAGTTTTTTCATCTCACAAGCATTAGCAATAAAGATTATGTGTCACCACTAAGCACTATGTATCAGGTAATTGAGTATTTTTTTTTTTATAAATGTGTTTTTATCACCTAACAACCATGATAGTTAGGTTCACCACCGAACAACTGTGTCAGGTATATATATATATATATATATATATATATATATATATATATATATATATATATATATATATATATATTAATACTGAGTATTAAATAATCTAGGTTTTTTGTATTGTTATAGTGATTAAAAATACATTACCTACTTTCATGCAATAGCAGTTTTGAGGTTATGTGGGTCACTTTTATTTTTGATTTTTATCGTACTTCCTGTGCTTTCTGCGCTTTTATGTTTTGGATTATTTTTTTTGGCTATGTAATAAAGCATTATTGTGAAAAAATTACTGAACAATCTAAAACAACCCACACTGTATGTTTACCCTTACGATTTTAAGCCATTTTTAATGGAACTGTATTGTGACACCATTGATATTTATTTTGCATGCAGCATTCTAGATATTCTATGCAAGATTACTATGCCAACATGACCTACCAGTGTAGTGCGCATGCGTGTTATATTTACATTATAATAAGTCAGTGAATCTTATGAATTTTTTATAATTCTTGTTCTATTTAATTGTTTAATTTAATTCTATATAATTCTGTTCTAATTTAATCTTGTTCTGTGTAATTCTTTGTTCCATAATCTGTGGTGAAAACTTTGTGGTTAATAGTTACTAGCTTTTACGGAATACTAGTTATATACACAACAACCAGGATAGTTAGTTTTTAAATTTTTTTAAAAGTTTATATTTTTTGAATATTAAAATGAAATTATTAAAAGTTATTAACATTTTTTATTATTTATTAAATTACATGCATTTAGTTAATAAATTTGTGATGAAAATCACATTTTCTTCTTTCACGAATAATCGATTTGATTTAGGTATACAATCAACAACGGAATCGAGTTAGTCTTAAATTTTTTTTTAAAAAAGGTTTATATTCTTTTTGTTATAAATAACATGAATTTAGTTAATCGTTTTTGTGATAAAAAACGCATCAACCTACATTCATGCAGTATCTTGAGGTTATGTGGGTAACTTTTATTCTCAATTTTTGTTCGAACATCCTGTAACTTCAGCACTTTTATAGTTTTGCCTTTAGGCATGTAATAAAGCATTATGAGCATAAGTACAAATTTACAAAAAAAAAAAAAAAAAAAAAAAATCAAACATGAATAATGATTTAGCCCTCATTATTTATACTCATTTTAATTATGTGAATAGATTTTTGCTGCAATTTATTTTATTTTATTATTCACATCTAGTCCTCTAGTCCTGTTTACATTATAATTTAATTTTAAACAATTTTAAGGCTACTCCAATAATGGGCTTAACTGTCTATAATAAAGAAAGCATTTACATCTAACTATAAAGGCACAAGTTACTATTACTGCACAAAGTTACTGGAAATATCTTAACTTGAGACTGTAATTTTTACTATATGTTTCACTCACATTTCGATTTAAAAAAGTGCATCATTGCTAACTGCAACTGAAGTTGGAAATTTTCACAGACCTATTTCAGTTGGAAATTTTTAGCTATCTTCTATTAGTTAAAACAAATTGATTTAATATTTTTTTCTAATAGTTCGAACATGTTTCAGAATATCCTTTATAATTCAGATTTTGTATGAGTAGCCTAAATAAGACTTAATAGTTTGTAAACAAGCAAATAGGACTTACAGTTGTTTTATCAAAAATTAGTTTGTTATAACATTTTCTAAAGTTGGCCTACAAAGGCTGTCTTAAAAATTTGGTTATTAAAATTTTGTACTGGAAGTTACAGATTATGTATAGGTCACTGCAATAAATTTTAATAATAATTGGTAGTCCATTTTCATTATTGTAGAGCTATAACATTATTGTAACTGTATTTTTTTAACAACACAACACATTAAACTAAAAATAATGCAGATATTTTTAAGCTGAAAAATATATTAATAAGTCTTTATCACAAAATTATAAAAACTATGTTCTTTTTCATTTATGTACAATATTTTTATTTTTTTTATAAATAAATTGTTTTTTTTAATTAGGACATAGTTATTTTTTTAAAATGTTGACTTTAACTGAAAAAAATAAAAATAATATTTCAAAAAAACAAAATATTGCATTTTATAGCAAGACTAGCAAAGGACCATTTGTTTTCGAATTGTACGTCAAATTTACTTGTCACTATCCTTACCATAATTTTTTTAATGTTGCTTTTCTAGGGTTAAATTAAATTCTGTATAACCTAAATTTTTTATAACACATACACACTACACAGCCATCCTCTATACTGGTTAAATGTTTTTATGTTTTGTTTATACTGTATATGTCTTGTGATGTAACTTAACACTATTGTCAAAGATGGCAGAACTATGGATATGAGCACTGTGACAGCCAACATTGTAAACATAGCATGAAATGTAAAAGGATTTGATACAATAACTGAAACCTGTGTAAAAGGAATGGTTTTATCAAATGTTTGTCAGTAACACCGGAGGATTTAGAAGAGATTATCGCATCCCTAATGAAGAGCCGATGTTGGATGTCGAAGTAGAAATGGACACTGTAAAACTAAATCTTTAAATAAAAACATTCAATTCAATTCTTTCTTAAGCCGAACATTTGAGTGATCATGTCTGAATTGAATCCTTAAGTGGAAAGAGGTTGAGGTTTAAAAGATGCATTCAAAGTTTATTGGAGCCTTACACAAAAATTTTTAAAGACATTAACCAGAGTGAAAACAGAGTTCAATAATACAGTCTTTTCATTCTTTCCGATCTTCTTTTCCTCTCATCTTCCGAAATGACAGGTTTAGGTCTTATTTTGGTTTTATCTTGGAATCTTATAATACCAGCGTACCCCAAAGAGGGTGAAATGAAAAGAAGAAGAATACAGTCTTTTCATTCTTTCCGATCTTCTTTTCCTCTCATCTTCCGAAATGACAGGTTTAGGTCTTATTTTGGTTTTATCTTGGAATCTTATAATACCAGCGTACCCCAAAGAGGATGAAACGAAAAGAAGAAGAATACAGTCTTTTCATTCTTTCCGATCTTCTTTTCCTCTCATCTTCCGAAATGACAGGTTTAGGTCTTATTTTGGTTTTATCTTGGAATCTTATAATACCAGCGTACCCCAAAGAGGATGAAAGCTAAAAGAAGAAGAATACAGTCTTTTCATTCTTTCCGATCTTCTTTTCCTCTCATCTTCCGAAATGACAGGTTTAGGTCTTATTTTGGTTTTATCTTGGAATCTTATAATACCAGCGTATTCCAAAAGAGGATGAAACGAAAAGAAGAAGAATACAGTCTTTTTCATTCTTTCCGATCTTCTTTTCCTCTCATCTTCGAAATGACAGGTTTAGGTCTTATTTTGGTTTTATTTTGGAATCTTATAATACCAGCGCACCCCAAAGAGGATGAAACGAAAAGAAGAAGAATACAGTCTTTTCATTCTTTCCGATCTTCTTTTCCTCTCATCTTCCGAAATGACAGGTTTAGGTCTTATTTTGGTTTTATCTTGGAATCTTATAATACCAGCTGCACCCCAAAGAGGATGAAACGAAAAGAAGATGGAATCTTATAATACCAGCGTACTCTTAAAGAGGATGAAACTAAAAAAGAAGAAGAATACAGTCTTTTCATTCTTTCCGATCTTCTTTTCCTCTCATCTTCCGAAATGACAGGTTTAGGTCTTATTTTGGTTTTATCTTGGAATCTTATAATACCAGCGTACCCCAAAGAGGATGAAACGAAAAGAAGAAGAATACAGTCTTTTCATTCTTTCCGATCTTCTTTTCCTCTCATCTTCGAAATGACAGGTTTAGGTCTTATTTTGGTTTTATCTTGGAATCTTATAATAGCAGCGTACCCCAAAGAGGATGAAAGCTAAAAGAAGAAGAATACAGTCTTTTCATTCTTTCCGATCTTCTTTTCCTCTCTTCTTCCGAAATGACAGGTTTAGGTCTTATTTTGGTTTTATCTTGGAATCTTATAATACCAGCGTACCCCAAAGAGGATGAAACGAAAAGAAGAAGAATACAGTCTTTTCAATCTTTCCGATCTTCTTTTCCTCTCATCTTCCGAAATGACAGGTTTAGGTCTTATTTTGGTTTTATCTTGGAATCTTATAATAGCAGCGTACCCCAAAGAGGATGAAACGAAAAGAAGAAGAATACAGTCTTTTCATTCTTTCCGATCTTCTTTTCCTCTCTTCTTCCGAAATGACAGGTTTAGGTCTTATTTTGGTTTTATCTTGGAATCTTATAATACCAGCGTACCCCAAAGAGGGTGAAATGAAAAGAAGAAGAATACAGTCTTTTCATTCTTTCCGATCTTCTTTTCCTCTCTTCTTCCGAAATGACAGGTTTAGGTCTTATTTTGGTTTTATCTTGGAATGTTATAATACCAGCGTACCCCAAAGAGGATGAAACGAAAAGAAGAAGAATACAGTCTTTTCATTCTTTCCGATCTTCTTTTCCTCTCTTCTTCTGAAATGACAGGTTTAGGTCTTATTTTGGTTTTATCTTGGAATCTTATAATACCAGCGTATTCTAAAAAGAGGATGAAACGAAAAGAAGAAGAATACAGTCTTTTCATTCTTTCCGATCTTCTTTTCCTCTCATCTTCCGAAATGACAGGTTTAGGTCTTATTTTGGTTTTATCTTGGAATCTTATAATACCAGCGTACCCCAAAGAGGATGAAACGAAAAGAAGAAGAATACAGTCTTTTCATTTCTCTTAGTAGAGGTTGCTGTACAGTATTAATGTTTTCGTATGGAGATATTTCTTGTTTATATTGTATTGGTGTTTTTATTGTGTTAATTTGCTGCTCTAAAGTCATGTTTTAAAAATACTTAATAGTAATGCACATGTTATTCTAAAATCCTAACCCCCAGCAAATAACAAGGGATTACCCTACATTGTGTTTTACTAACATATAAATAATTGTCACATACGTGTTATATTTTGAAAAATATCGTGTTTTGGATGTTGGTTTTTGTTAAAAAATTAAAACATATAAATATTTCGGTTCCATTGAATCAAGTAGAGGAGAATGTTGGTAAGTCCTCTTTAAAATTGCCTGCACTGGCGTAGGTCTACTACTTTGTCATTCATGGAATTGTCACCAAGGAAAACATCCATAGCAAGTGAATCAATCATTTAGCAACTAGATAGTTTAGCCTGTTCATGATATTTGAATTTAACACTTACTGATTTATGACTTCCGTGCCATAGATGTTTTCCCACCTGTTGTGAACACTTACGTGTCCTGCTGGAAACCATATATACTATGCTCTCATTCATAAAATCATCGCTACACAAGTGGCTTATTATTCATATTCATTATACTCTTTCAATTTGTAGCAATCGAATAACAGCACACTATTCACCCTTGATGGGAGAGTCAGTTGTAGTCGACATGTTTCCATGCAATGCCAAGAATCCAGAATGTTGGTTCTGTTTTGTACCTCTGAATCATGTTTTAACTCATTAGACGTTTATAAAAAAAGTCTCTTGTTTAATAACAAAAATAATGAAAACCCTAATTTTCTTTATTTTATCAGGTGTTCAACTGAAACCAAGAGGTAATCATTAACAATGAACCAGCCAGTTGAAGTGGTAGTTAGGGTAAGTTATATGTTTTTTTAAGTTTAATATTTTTGCCACTTAGATTAATGAAAATGGAGAGGAAATATCAACATAAAACATTAATACATTCTATTGTTTAATCAAAACTAAAATTTATGTACATCAATTAAAAACAAATTTGTTGTAAAGGCTCTTTCAATCCTTAAATATAAATATATATTTATAATTTATACTAAGTGTCATTATTTTGGATAGGTAAAAACAATGCTTATATTGTTCTCTTATTTTTAGATTCGTCCGCCAATGGAACAAGATTTCACAGATGAAAATGGTTACACGTACGGTGACAGCAGAGGAGAAATGTTATTTACAAACAAAGATTTCTCCACCAATTACATGTTTGGCCCTGACAGTGACCAAGATGAAATATTTGACATTGCTGTGAAGCCTTTATTACAATACTCTTTACTAGGTAACATAAAATTATCAATCATTTTTATATACAAGTTTAGTTAAAGTTAAACAGTAGAACTACATTTTAATGAGCTCATATGAAAAAAAATCATGCAGATTATTCAAAGTGTGGCTAAAAAGTAACCAGATTAATAGTATGGCATTCTTTCTTTGTATTTTTTCATAACTTTAATATTATCCGCTTTAATATACTCCTCTTCATGATCCTTACACCACTCTAGGGGACTTTCCATTGGTAAAAGCAGTGTTTCAAGTTATTTTCTTAAAGCATGTTCAGAGTCTTCATCGCTTTTCCTTTCACAGCTTCATCTGTCTCACATTTTGTTCCTTTCAACACTGATTTCACTTTTGGGAACAAAAGAAGTTCACGGAGCAAAGTCTAGTGAGTAGGGTGTGTGTTCCAACTTAGGGTTCCCATGCTTAGCCAAAATCTTCTTGATAACGAATGCAGTATGGGCTGGTGCATTGTCTTGATGAAGGATACATGACTTGTTTTTCCACAACTCGGGTCACTTTCTTTTTACTTGTTCACGGAGAGTAATTGGGACCTCAAGATAATAATTATTATTCATGGTTTGACTTTCAGGTATCCAGTTTAAATACACAGTCCCATGGATATTGAAAAACAATCATCATCACTCTGAATTTTGATTTGAATATTCAGCCTCGGTGAATGGGAGTTCTTCCAGTGCATTGATGTGCGCTTAGTTTCTGGATCATAAGTAATCAGAAACCACAATCATAAATCATCATGGATCATGAATTAAAACTATGATTCATCACGTTTATTCTTCTTTCCAAGAGTTTAGTTTTTTTTTTGAAGGATTTCAAAGTGTAAGCACAAATGTAGTACTGTTCAGATGGACATATTTGTACACCATTTTTGAACAAACTTTTTCATGTTAAAATGTTCATGCAAAATCTGCCAAACTGCTTCTTTGTAGATTTTGATGATCAACAGCGTGAGTGGTCATCTGACTGTCTCTTTTCGGATTAAATTGCAGAATTTTACAATTTTCTCATCCGTTGTTGACATTGAAGGTCGTCCTGAATGTGGGTCATCAATCTCTTCTTGCCCTTTTTAAACCTTTTAAACCACTTAAAAACCTGGATGCTTAATAAACATTCATCATCATACACGTGTTTAAAAAAAAAAATGAGTTTATGCAGCGGACTTTTCGAATTTTAGTAAAAACTTCACATTAATGTATTGCTTTTTTTAAAATGTTACATTTTTCTGATAGACAGCAATATTAATGGAGATCACAGCCCACTGAGTAGTTAGCATTCTTAGCTGTGGCAGGAATGGAGAGTCATGTGACTCGGTAATGTAGCATTTGACCTTGACCCACTCGTTGATCCTCTTTAAAAAAGAAAAAAAAACAGTCTGGTTATTTTTGAGCCACATCTCATATATATTATACGCTAACATTTTATTATTGACGTTTAATAACATATTGTATTTAAATTTTACTTTTAAGCCTTTGAGCATATTTTGATCTTTCCCTTGAATCTTGTTATGATTGAGTTCTACTATATATAGATATCATTATTTTCCATTTTTGAAGAGGTGATAAATTGTAAAATTTAATGAATTGTAAAAATGAATGTTTTGGAACATTTAGTTCTAGAGACTAAATACTTCAAATTGTTATATAGTTATAGGACAGTTCAGAGCCAAACTAAAACTAAAAAAAAATCAGATTATCTAGAAGTCTGATCTTTGAAAATATCAAACAACATATCAAAAAAATGTTATGTAGAACAAAACTATAAATAATCTACCAATAAAATACAAAATAAGTCCATAAAGTAAGTTCCATTTGTACGTCTTGCCACAGCAGTGCTGCAATCACAATTTGGTGCATTCACAGTGGTTGCCCCAGTTTAAGGAGAAGGAGATGATGCCATTTTGATGCTGTTGTTTACGCTTTATAGTGCTTGTTTAGAATGGTGAAGTTGGTTGAAAATCCTGTTGCTTGTAAGATTAGTTTTATAATTAGTATTGTGATCGGAAAGAATACCAGCCAACATTTATCGACAAATCTGCCAGATAGTGATCGAGGGAGAGTTGGGTTGCTTATGAAACCCTTTAATCAAATGATAATAGATGGAATGGAAGCAAACTTCATCATCACAACTTGAAGAATCCCTTCCACGGTGTTTTGGAGATCATACAATCAGTGCAAATGTTTACTGCGAGATGTTTAAGGAAACTCCGCTGTGCGATACATTTTTTTTTTTTTTTTTTTTTTTTTTTTTTTTTTTTTTTTTTTTTGTGTTTAACGTCCGACTATTGTGCACACTTGGGCTAATGCAGACGGTGGGGATGATTAATAGCGTATGAAAATGCCAAGCCCTCGCCGGGAATTGAACCCGGATCCTCGGGGTGAAAGCCTAGTACGCTATCCACTAGACCACCGAGGCGGCTACTGTGCGATACAGATTAGGTGCTGAGGAATATTTACAAACAATTTGCAACTTCTTTTTATATTAAAATTTTGTATCAAAAAGCCTCATACAACTGCTTCTGTAATTTTTTTCTGCTCTTATTTGAATGAATTTTTTTTACCTGTTAAATTTATCTTAATACATTTTTAACCGATGACCTTATAAGATAATGCATATTTCATTACCTTATTTGCAGGGAGAGATGTTTCATTGATTGCCTGTGGTCCATCAGGAGGTGGAAAGTCTTATACCATGTTTGGACCAGGACTAAATTGCACGTTCAGTGAAACAAGTTATGGTGTAATCCCACGTGTGGTCAGACACATTTTTTCTGAATTGGGAGTAAGTAAAAAATTCTGACCATATATGTAAAGTGTTGACTATGTGTATGGCACATATTTTTTGTTTTAGTAGAACATGAAATTAACAATTTCTTTTAGGTAAGTGAAAATAATACAAATTGCTTTTGAGAATGTCTGTTCTTATAATTAATATTTTTTTTATAAAACCTAATTTAAATCTGTGTGTAATATTAAATATTCAGCACATATCAAACCTTTTTTTTTGTTTGGATTAGAAATTAACCTGTTTCTAAATATATTTTAAAAATCCATATTCTTTTAGGTTTCTATTCTTAAATTAATGCTCATATGAGTATACAGTTTGTGGCTTTTATAATTATAACAGTTATAATGTTTTATTTTTATAATTCGTACATATTTTACAAGTCAAAGGAGAATGGCAACGAAACATTTTCAGGAGAATGGCAATGAGTTATGAGTAGTTTTAGTGATAACTCATTTTAACCCTTTGAGGAGTATTTTCGTCCTGGAACGTCATAATACTGGGTCTGTTAGGGAGTGAGGATATGGGACAAATACAAGCTGAAAGTAGCAAACACAATTTTGTTTATGCATTACAAAATTTCACAAACATTCAAATATTACATCACTAAAACCATGTAATAGCACAAAGTATTTTAAGACCACATTTTAAAATTTATAATATCACAGTTGTGAGAAACTAGTAAACTGCCTTAGTATTATACTTATAAACAACAAAAAGATTAACGTAATACTGAAAAATAAACAAAATAATAAATCTAGAAAAGCTATATCATGAGTAAAGTGAAGGAACCATGAATATATGTGAAGTGATTAAACCATAAAACAAAGAATAACATTTAGTGTAAATCTCTAGTGAGAGCAATTTATGGATATAAATAGAAAAATACTACTGGAATTAGGTGTAAAAAACAGATGTTTACAGTGTAGGTTGTCTGTCACCAATAAATAGTTTTCACCACTCTTGTTCACACAGTCTGTCAACTGATAATCTTCTCATTCATAGGGGGCTGATAACTCCTCCACCATTGCAAAGGGCCGATAACCTGTTCTCCTTCGCAAGGGTCTGATAACCTTCTTCTTGTGCAGGGGTGAATAACCCCTTTTTCACTGGGGGCTTATAATTCCTTGTTCGCGGGGGCTAATAACCCTTTTATCCTTCGCAGGAGCTGATAACCCCTCCTTCACAGGTGCCTGATAACCTTTTTTTCCCTTAGATAACCACTTTTCCCTTAGGCCAATAACCCTTAGCAGGGGCTCTTAAATGCTCCTCCTTTGCAGAACACACAAACCACTTTGTTCAATAACTCAAACACTTATAAATGTCATGCCATGTGTTCTAGAAACGCTAAAAAATAATGTCATAAAAATTTTCCAGTGATGTTCCAGAATGTTGTTACTCCTATTCATATAAATCGCTGGAGATGATCCAAAATGTCAGTACTATTTACACACAAACACTTCTACTTGTCAAAGAATTAAAGGGTTTTTGTAGGACAGAACAATCCCATAGCAAGTGCTTGTTAGGTAAGGTTCCTCATGGGGGACTTAGAGAGGCAGTAGACATTTTGGGCAGAGCACAAATCAGGAAAATTATGGGGCTCATTACAGGGCATTGTGGTCTGAGAGTGCACATGAACAAAATTTGTGTGTACCACAGAGAAACTGTGTGTAGGTTATGCAATAAAGAGAAAAAACTGTAGGACACATAATCCATAATTGTAAGGTTCTTGCTAGAAGGAGGCCAGGATAAGCTAGTCAGTTGATTGCTGGAACTAATCTGCTTAGTAAGAGCACCAATCTGCTGAACTAGTAATTAAGAGGTTTAGTTGCACAATAGGTTTGTTGATTGCAGTGCCTGGGGTTTTATAAACCCTTCTAGTTTTTAATCCAAACTAATCTAATCTAGAACAGAACAATTTATTGTAATAGCAAAATTTAAAAATTCTTGTACCAGAAATACAGCCGAATGTGGTTACAAGGGGGGCCTAGTATGTCATGTCAATTCTATAAGTGGCTAGGGTTACTTTAAATTTATTTCAAACCGTAATATATGATTTTTTAAAAATTAATGTACATTTGTTATGTTGTGTAGGGAAGGCCACTTTCAGTCACGTATAGTATTGGCATCAGAATCATTGAAGTTATTGGAGGTAAAGTAAGATCACTATTGGAAAATGGCCATTCTAAATGGACTCAGGTAAAGATTAATATTAACTTAATTAATATAAAATATTTAAAAAGATATACTTTTTTCTTATTGATTAGGACAGGGGTCTCCAAACTTTCCAGCCTTAGGGCCATACTGATTACTCCAGTAAATTCCGAGGGCCAAAACCATATTATCATTGTTGCCGGTGGTAAAAAGTGAAATAGTCCACTGATGAAAAAAAAGTCCGAAAAAGTGCATAACGGATTCATTTCAATAATTTGTTAGTTATTATATACTGAAGTTAAATTTTCTGCATATTATACATGTCTTTACTCATTACAATTCTGTGTTTCTTTATCCAACTTATCACAAAACAATAACAATAAGCCTACAACAATGTTATGAGTAGTTAGCCCATGACCATATCAATGTAGATGTCATATTAATAATTATTCAACATAAAATTAGAATACTTCAGTAAACTAAATTTAATTTGCTATAAAAAATATGTTCTGTAAAAGGAGTTTTCAAATATGCTAGCTCTCTGCGGGGCCGGACAAAATCTGTCCGCGGGCCGGATGTGGCCCTCGGGCCGTAGTTTGGAGACCCCTGGATTAGGAGTTTCAATCTGTTGTGCAGAAGTTAGACTTTGAAAAGAAGAAAAAATAATATACAAATAATTTTCAGACAATATGGTTGTTCAAAAAATAAATATTTTCTGTAAAAAATATGTCATTTTTATTTAATTTTTTTTTAAAGAAAAAGAAAACTTAATATTGTTCTGCAAAATAATTTCCATTATTATTGAGGCATGTATTATAACAGGAGACCATTTTGTTTATTTTTTCTTCTAAAAATGGCACCAATAATTATGACAAATGAGTTCAAGATTTTGATGTTTGTATTTGAGGTGAATTTAAAACCTTTAGATTATCTCTTCCACTTAACCCCACAAACAGTATTATAATTAGTAATCCTAAATTTAAGTATGCATATTAAAAAAAAATTAATTAATAAATTTACACTTTGTTAGGAAGAAAATTAAAAGCTAAACCAGTCTCTTTATTAAATAAAAATATTAATGAATGCAAAACAAACATAAAGAATATTTTTTACTTTAATTTGTAAATTATAAGAAAAATATGTTTTGCATTAAAAAAACTAATAAAACTTTAAACAAACAAATTAAAACTAAAAATATAAAATTTAATTAAAAAATGTTCAGTCTTATTCTTTCATAACGGAAATTTAAAAAAATATAGATAATCTGATTTACACACACACGCACACATGCTTGCTTACTCACTCGCTCATTACCATAACCGCATATCGATTGTGTTATTACATAGAAAAGATTACATCAGTAGTGTGTTTTTGGGTGCATAATAAAACGTACAAGTTTAAATTATAAATGTAACATTTTATTAACAAGACTAAAACTAAGCGAAAATAAACAAAAGTTGTACTTTACTTTGAAATATTATAGAACTTGATAGTCCAATATACAATGAAACTTTGAATAATCTCAGTGGGTCTGTGATGGTTAATTGAATGCATGGATAACTGAAAAACCATTAAAAAAACAACCCGTTTTGTTCTTTGCATGCGAACAAAAGATTCTCGTTTATGAACTGGATATACATTCTGAAATAAAACAAAATATAAGTTTTACATTCACATTTATTGGGAATTACACTTTATTGTTCTTATCAAAAGTTTGTGTGCTGAAACAGCTAAGCAACTACTCAGTAGTCACAAAGCAACAAATAACATAAACATCATCAATCATTAACCTTACCAGCCACAACTGCAACTGACAACATGAGCGTGTTTTAGTAAATGATGAAAACATGACTGACGTCAATACATCAAAAATGTGCTCCACATGAGCGTGTTTTAGTAAATGATGAAAACATGACTGACGTCAATACATCAAAAATGTGCTCCACATGAGCGTGTTTTAGTAAATGATGAAAACATGACTGACGTCAATACATCAAAAATGTGCTCCACATGAGCGTGTTTTAGTAAATGATGAAAACATGACTGACGTCAATACATCAAAAATGTGCTCCACATGAGCGTGTTTTAGTAAATGATGAAAACATGACTGACGTCAATACATCAAAAATGTGCTCCATTTTTGTACCTACACCACTCAAAAAAAGCGATAATTTTTTTTTCTGAAGTCTGGCTACTGTATATATTAGGAGCACTGGGATCAGTATGTATTGTACTAATAATTATTGTTTACATTTTTTTTGTAGAGTACATATGTGCCTTTCTTAGCTTTAAACACTTTATATTTGTTGATGAATTTTGTAATACTTCCATTTTCAAAACTTTTTACTCTGCTCTTACTCTGCACTCTATAAAAAGTTTTGAAAGTGGAAGTATAGTAGAGTCTCGATTAACCATTATTCTCAAAACCACTGATGTAATGAGAGAACAGACAGGTAACAAATAGACCATAGATATAGATCGTACTTTCGGCGATCGATAAAAGGTACATACTATATTCCCTTTGTAGCGCAGAATGTTTTATTATTATTTTTTAAGAAAATTTAGTAAAACTCTTTCTATTTATCTCTAATTATGTATTATACAAATTTGATATTCCTAGTTCTATAATACAGTAAATTTTCTGTACTTGACCTTTTGACAAGTATCCATGTAACACATGCGAGAGCACTGCATGTGCCACTTAGAATACTCACGTGACTGTTATGTGATCCACTTATACGAGGTTTGTCCAATAAATACGCGAACTGGTCGAATATGGTGGCCATTACGGAGAGTTAAGCAACGTCCACTGGCCTCACGTGTTGTCTGGGACCCAATGAGCCGTCAGTGCTTGGCAGAACGTTACGCTGTGCAGATCTTGCGAGTAGAGTTATTTTTAGTTTTGCATTATTTTTTTGTTCGTCGATATGGAAATTGACCAATTCACTGAACAACGAATTAACATCAAGTTT
Source organism: Callitettix versicolor (assembly GCA_022606455.1). Lineage (NCBI taxonomy): Eukaryota > Metazoa > Arthropoda > Insecta > Hemiptera > Cercopidae > Callitettix > Callitettix versicolor. The sequence continues at coordinate 4,558,409 of CM040182.1, forward strand.
TTGGTAAAGCTTGGTAAAAATTACCAAGAAATTGCTGAAATGTTGAGAGTTGTTTATGGTGATAATGCTATGAAGAAAACAGCCATTTTCAAGTGGATTAAGCGCTTTAAAGGTCGAGAAGACGCCACGGATGATGCAAGAATTGGATGACCTTCAACCTCTTGTGTGCATGAAAACATTGATCGTGTGCGGCGTCTTGTCCGTACTGATCGCCGAAAAACTGTCCGAATGATAGCTGAAGAACTAAATTTAGGAAAATCAACAGTGCACACAATCTTAACCGAACATTTGGGCTTAAGAAAGGTTTGTGCGAAAATCGTGCCAAAACTGCTGACTCCGCATCAAAAGTTGAGAAGAGTCGAATGTGTTACTGACTGGAAAAATTCCATGGAAAATGATGTTGGATTCTTAAATAGGGTTATCACTGGTGATGAATCGTGGTTTTTCGAGTATGACCCCGAATCGAAATCGCAAATCATGGAGTGGAAAGCAACAGGTGAAGCTCGAACAAAAAAATCAAGGAAAAGCCGATCAAAAATCAAAGTCATGCTCCTGGTTTTCTTTGATATCAAAGGTGTTGTTCATCATGAATTCCTTCCTGAGGAAAAAACGGTAAATTCTGAGTTCTACCTTAACGTTCTCAAGCGTTTGAGAGATCGAGTGCGTCGTGTGCGACCACATTTGACTCAAAACGATGGATGGATTCTTCATCAATGCACCCGCACATTCGGCTTTGATTGTTCGCCAGTTTCTGGCTAAAAATTCAATCACTATCCTTGATCATCCCCTTATTCACGGACCTCGCCCCCGCGACTTTTTTTCTATTCCCTAAATGCAAAAATGTGATGAGGGGACAGCATTGGAAGATGTGGACACAATAAAGCAAGAAACGACGAGGAGACTGAAAAGCCTGACTTCCGAGGACTTCCAAGGGTACTTTGAAGAGTGGAAAAGAAGATGGGATAAGTGCATAGCAGTGAATGGAGAGTATTTTGAAGGGGACAAAATCAATGTAGATGAAATTTTGTAAAATAAAGTTTTTATGACCTTAGTTCGCGTATTTATTGGACAAACCTCGTACATTGAAAATAATGTATGGGTATTTAAACGGTATTGTTTTGTTGTTGTTATTTTAAGGTGAAAAGCACATTCAGGCTATTATTGCCTCCATAAATGTAAGTGTGAGTGTAAGAGTCATAAGAGTCATAAGAGTAGTGTTGTAAGTGTGAGTGTGTGTTAGACTCGGGTATCGCGAGGAACATCTAAATCCTTGAGTATTATTGTAAATAGTGTGACAGTATTTATATTTCAATAGAAACATTCATACAATCTTTCAAAATTTATTTGACACTATTTGAAGTGTTTCTATCATTTCACTAGATGATAGGATAGTTTACTTTTCAGTTATCAGTGTTTGCTTAGGGTAGCATTTAGTGTCAGCTGTCATCACCTATGCTGCAAAAGTTTTTAATTCTAGACAGTGTTTTTGTTTTGTCTAGAAGGTTACTTATTATAAATTATTTACAATAGAAGACTGTTTAAAAATGCCAGATAACAGAATTAACCTAATGGTTAATAGAAACTGACAATTAAAAGGGTGACAGTTAATCAATACTCTACTGTATTCCGAAATGCATCAACAAATTTAAAGTGTTTGATGTTAGGAAAGGCAGAGATGTGCTCTACAAAATTACAACATTCCTAGCATAAAACTTTTATTTCTTCGTTTCATCTATTATTTCTCTAAGAGCTATGTATAAGAAAAATTACAGTGTAATAGTATTTAATTACTGCAATTAACTTTTAATAATTGACTGTTGGTTAGACAGTTCTGTTAACTGGTGGTTAAAAGAGCGACAGTTAATCGAAGTTCCACTGTACTGTTTTCAAACTGTCTCTATCAAAAAAAGTATATATAAACGAAAGTTTGGCCACATTGGCATTTGGTCTTTAAAGTTCCATGGCAACTTGACTGTCACTACTCTGCTGTTTTGTTTTACTCAGTATACATACGTAGTTAGTTGATATGATACAACAGTAATGGTATGCATGTTAAAAATTATTTCTTTACTGTTTAAAAATAATATTAGGTTATAAACACAGTTAATTATATACAATAGTAAGCCTACTTTGTCATCAAGGAAATTACACAAAAATATACAGATATTTTATCTTATTTAAATTTTAAAAACTTGTTTTGTATAAGTATTTGAATTTGTATAATCTGGTAGCTTACTAATGAATGTTATTGTTTTTTAGGATGCCAGATTAGGGCAAGGAATTAACGTATTACCTTGTCCTGATGTTGCTGTGGCAATGTCGTATATTCAAAGTATGTATCCAACAGATTCTTTCTTGACCCAATACAATATTAAATTACAAGGTCACTGTATTGTTACATTATATATCAATGAGCAATGGCCGGTAGTTCCTGGTAAGTTTGTCATTACTTTATCTAACGCATTCGTTTGTGATAGTTGCAGTAGTCACTGTTTATAATATTCACTGGTTAATCCGATCAGCCGCTTATACTGATCAAATTAGAAAGAACAGATTAAACATGTAAATAAATGTGTGTGTGTGTGTGTGTGTGTATGTGTGTGCATGCATGCGTGCGTGTGTGCGTGTGTTTGTGTGTGTGCACGCGTGCTTGAATGTACGAGGGCTATTCAGAAAGTAGATTACGTTTTTGGATAAAAAAAAAACTAAGTACAGGAAAAAAATTTTATTATATACATTTGAAAGAGGAACTAAAATACTATTTTTCGACATAATCGCCAAACAAATTTAGACATTTGTCATATCGGTGAACTAGCATTGAAATTCCCGTGTCGTAGAATTCCGCCGCCTGTGACGCCAGCCAGTCAGTCACGCCCGCGCGGAGATCTGCGTCGTCATCAAGCGCTGTGTTGCAAGCCAAGTCTTCATCTTCGGGAATAAGTGGAAATCACTAGGTGCCAGGTCCGGACTGTAGGGTGGATGAGGAAAATCTCCCACTTGAAGGCCGTCAAGAGGCGTCTTTGTTCGATTTGCCGTGTGAGGGCGGGCATTGTCGTGCAAAAACAACACTTTTGCACTCAGTTTTCCTCTCCGCTTGTTCTGGATAGCTCGTCTTAAGTTTCGTAATGTTTGGCAATACCTTTCTGAGTTTATGGTTGCTCCACGTTCTAGGAAGTCAACCAGAAGAACACCTTTCCGTCCCAAAAACGGTCGCCATGATCTTCCTTGCTGACAGGGTTTGCAAACATTTCCTCGGTTTTTGGGGGAATTTGTGTGCCCCCACTCCATAGACTGTAGTTTTGTCTCACAGGTAACGTGCTTAACCCAAGTCTCATCTCCCGTTACGATGCGATCAAGAAATGATTCACCATCTTTGTCGTAAGCGTCCAGAAATGACAACGATGCAGCCATACGCTAACCCTTGTGCTGTTCTGTCAGGAACTTTGGCACCCATCTGGCACAAAACTTATGGTATCCTAACTTTTTGGTGACAATTTCGTGCAACAATGTTCGCGAAAGTTGTAGGAAACAAAGTGAAAGTTCGGTTATTGTGAAACGGCGGTTTTCACGAATTTTTTCATTGACATTTGCAACCAGCTCATCACTCACAATGCTCGGTCTGCCACTCTTCTCTTCGTCATGAACATTACTTCGTCCATTTTTAAATCTAATGCACCATTGGCGAACTCCACCTTCACTAATTACGTTGTTTCCGTAAACTTCACAAACTTGCCGATAAATTTCAATCGGTTTATGGTTTTTTGCTAACAAAAACCTTATAACTGATCGCACCTCACAACTGGCGGGATTTTCGATTGCAGCGCACATTTCAAAAGGCTATTGTGACGAAACGAGCAGCGCGCCGACCCTCTCTAGCACGGCTGGATGCCGACTGATCATGAACGCCCAGACACCCAAAATGTCGCGCGCCGCCCACCCACCGCCGCTACATATAAAAACGTAATCTACTTTCTGAATAGCCCTCGTAATAAATGCAATGATTTATGAGTCAGTTTGTCGCATTAATTTTTTTATCTCATTCTGCTTTGTCTGTGAAATGTTTGTGTTTATGAACGATGATAAATAATGTAGAAAGGTCAACAAATTAAAATGCATGGGTCCTGGATTGTCAACACAGCCACCCTTACTTTTATTTTGTATGAGGATTGTTCAGAAATTAACCTCCGGTTGGTTATTAAAAAAAAACACCAAAGTAAATAAAAATGAATTTATTATATACATCTTAAAACTACATCATAGTTTCCATACACATTCAAGCACTTACCATATCTTTCCAGTAGCTTAGAAATTCAGCATAAAAATCTACCACTTGCGCTTTGAGACAGCATATTGCACTGACGCATATTCAGTTTGTCATCATCACCAAAGCTACATGATAATCGTTGGGAGCCAAATCTGGGCTGTAAGGCGGGGATGATTGAATACGTCCCAATTGAACTGTCCTAGAAGTTCATTGGTTACCTCAGCAGAGTGAGATCGAGCAAAGTCATGCAAACACAATTTCGGAAGTCACTGTACCGGTCTATGTTTTGTATGGCTCTTCTTATGTTTTTAAATGTTAATTTTTGTCCCCCTGATCTGCCGTGCACATGTGTGTAAAGATGGTAGCGTTACCCCTACTACTTCGTGCCAGTGGCCAATCAAAAGTTACTTTCCGAACAGTTCTCATAGATAATAATTCATTTTTATACATCTTTGGTATTATTTTGGTATTGTTGGGATATTATTTGAAAACTACATTTTCATTTAGTCTATTGATTGACTAGAACATCCAGGTTTTGAGTCAGTTTTGAATGATTTAAGCTTCTTTTCAAAGTAGTTTATTTTAACAAATTAGGACTATTAGGACTATTAGACTAGTAACTATTAGACTATTAGGATAAATAATCAAGTGATACAAGAATGAAATATTTCCTTTATCAACACTATATACTGTTGGTTAGAACCTAAATGTATTGAATATTTAATTTCATAAATTTTTGCAGTTACATTTGAAATTATTTTAATAATTGATTCCTTTAACATTTGGCAAATGTCGGTCATATTGGTGATAAGGAAAATAATTACTTTTTGTCACCAGTTATGGTTTAGTTGCATTTTAAAATATCTGTTATGGATCTTTAAAAATATCCAAAATTTTGCCGCTTCTCAAATTTTACTGCTGTGTGCTCAAGCTCAGAATAGTACGTGCCTAAATATGGGCTTGTGTGTAAACCATTAGTATTTTGGCACTTTTGTCTGTTTGTTAATAACAAAACACAGAAACTGTTGATGGGTAATGCAAAAAATGAACTAGCCGCCTCGGTGGCCTAGTTGATAGCGTACTGGGCTTTCACCCTGAGGATCCGGGTTTGATTCCCGGCCAGGGCTTGGCATTTTCATACGCTATAAATCATCCCATTGTCTGCATTAGCCCAAGTTTGCACAATAGTTGGACGTTAAACACAAAAAAAACTTAATTAATAAAATATGTTGATTATTTAACCGAACAAGTGAAATGTACAAACATAGCCAAAAAATGTCATAAAAAAAGATTCAAGTATCCTTTAGTGCAAAAATTTTGGTCCATGTACTTCTAATAATCGTACACATTTGGGGCTTTTCTGGTGCAAGATCACTGAAAATTATCAGGCAGTGTCTACAGCAATTGCTAAATGCAAAGTCAGAGAGCAAAAATAGCTGAAAAACGATACTTTTTAACAAATAATGTTTATCACGAAAATGGGGATAAATATTTTAACCAAAATATAGGCTGAAACTTAAAGTTTATTTTACATTTGAAACGATACAGTCTACATACATGTGTTTGACTAATCCCAGCCTGCACTGAGCACATCTCTGTGTACTGTCCTCGAGCCACAAGAATTGATTTTGTCCGTTTTGATGTACAACATTGTATTCTAGCTGTATCTTGCATTCTTACAGGTACTTGCATATGTGCCAGCAAAATTATGTTAGGTTGTTTCCTTCACCTGTTCTTATGTCATGCGAATATAATAAACATTCCCTTTCGTGCAACATGCTGGTGCCAAATTGTCGGGTATTTCAGACTACTGGATGACTATTTGAAGTCTACTGTATACAAACTCTAAGTCTGAAGTCGAGTGAACCATTATATTAAATCTGAAGTCTGAACTATATTACTGTCATTAATAGTATGTAATAAGATATGTGTCAGTATATAATGCTTTCAGGTAAACAAGTTAGAGAATATTGTTATAAAATCAACATGGTAGATTTGGAAACCAAGGAGAGGGAAAACATACATTTCTTAAAAGAATTTCAAATTTGTTTTGACCCGTTAAAAATGCCACATCATTTAATGCCAACATTTCACTCTGATATGTATATAGACATACCAGATTATCTGCTGTATGAACTGTCTCAGGTAAGACAAATGTTTTATTCTAGAAGTGTATTAGATCTATTCTGCATAGCTTTTGTGGTGACCATCTTGAGACATAAATATACATTCGGTAAGTTACATATATATTTCGTAAAAGTCATGACACATTCTGCAGATGGTCGGTTATGCTGAGGTGACGGATATTCAGAGGTTGGATATGCCAGCCTCTTACAGTATTACAAATTTGAAAATTTAAACATTCCTCTCCCCCCCCCTGTGTCCTCTCCCTCCCCTCTCCCCAAATAATTTTTTCCATTAGAAAGAATTTTTCACTCTGTAAAATGTTTGAACACCAGATTAAAATTGATTGATAGTGTAAAAGCAAACCTATTCTCTGCATTGTAGGGAACAGCAATCTGATGTGCAGTTGATATTTCAAATCCATAAAGGTAATAAATAAAGATAATAAAAGTTTTATTATTATATAAGTGACCTTCATTAACAATAGCATTACCATAAGGGTTAAATTATTTTAGGACTAGCCGCCTCAGTGGCCTAGTTGATAGCTTACTGGGCTTTCACCCCGAGGACTCGGGTTCGATTCCCGGCCAGGGCTTGGCAATTTCATACACCATAAATCATCCCATCGTCTGTTTAGCTTAAGTGTGCACAATAGTCGGACGTTAAAAAAAAAAAAAAAATTAGGACTATTATTAAGCACTTTTTGTAGATGTATTTATAAATTTACATAGTTATATTACTAATGGCTTAAGTAATTTTTATTTGAATACACTTTGAAATTTTTAGAACAGTACAGTGATACCCTGGTTAACGGTCCTAATTCATTCCAGAACTAAGACTGTTATGCGAGTCAGCATTTACAATAGAAATTTATAAAAATTGTTTTAATTTATTCAAAATTGAAAACTGGATTTAAACAATTTGAAACTCACACACAAAGACACTTAACGTTTTGTTAAATTTAAAAATCAAAAGTATGTAACACGATAATATTATAACTGTTTAGATTTTTTAATGGTGTAACAAATTAAATACACAGTAAAAGAATTGAAGGCGCACTAAGTAAAAATAGGTATGATGACAGAAATGGGAATAGGAGGGTGCATTCTGAGAACAGATAAATAAGAAATATTGTGAAAGTTATTGCGCTATAAAAACCTCCATCAATCAAAGGCTTGTTTGTGTTGTTGTGTTGTCTGTAGTACAGCAGCACAGCACAGTGTTATCTCCATCTTGACTCATCAGCTTAGAAATAATTTAACAAAATATAAACAATCTTATATAACTGTTATGGGTTATTTTTCATTCCATAAATTAGACTGTTGTCCAGGTCGTTAGCCGGGGTATCACTAACTCCAAAAATATTTAAATCTAATTTTGCTGAAAGTTGATTAGATTTATCAATCAAAATCAATTTTTGATTTTATCAAAAATTTGATAAAATTTATTTTTATCAATTTATCAATTTTATTTATATCAATTTTATTTTTATCAATTTTTTGATATCTCATTTTTTTACTACCGTCGGTTTGCTACATGATTCTATGCGATTAACCCTTCTCGTAGGTAATCAAAGTTAAATATATCTGGTTTTGCTATTTCTAGTATTAGAGTTTGGTTATATTCTGATAAATGTTACCTATGCTAACTTAAAGTTTTCTTTGCAGGATGTCTTTAATGCTGAGGTCCCGACGATAGTATTTTGTTGCCTGTCACCTACTGTTAGAAGTTACAGAACATTTGATCATGCTGTTATCGTAGATAGCCTTAACACAATAAGAGAAAGTTATCTTAAATCTAGAGAAATAGCCTACGGGGCTGAATATCCTTTATTAGAACAAACGGCATTTGTAAACCAGTTGGGCACAAGAAATATGTATCCACTGGCTGACGATAATGCAATATATCAGGCAACATTACTTTTAAATCTAAGTCCTACCACCGTAGACCAACACACAATGCAGCAAAGTAATTTAAATGAAAATATAAACAATAATCAAGAACCTCTTGAAGGAGACGGATTTGGGTTTGTAAACTTTATTTCTGTCATTGTTATACATACTTGTCATTGTTATACATACTTGTCATTGTTATACATACTTGTCATTGTTATACATACTTGTCATTGTTATACATACTTGTCATTGTTATACATACTTGTCATTGTTATACATACTTGTCATTGTTATACATACTTGTCATTGTTACATACTTGTCATTGTTATACATACTTGTTTGTTTTTTTACAATGATTATTTTTAAGGCTAGCATTGTGTATATAATTTTTGTTTTGTTTTTAGGTTACAGTTTGCAGCAACACAAATGAATAAATTGGTTTCTAATGCCGAAGGATTGTTCTACAAGTTACTATGGAGAACGGAGTTGTCAGATGATTTTAGGCAGCAAATTGATCAGTGGATAAATTTGAAACAGGAATATGAGTCGTGTATCTCTAGCAGAAGCAACTCTGCTTGTGAACAAAGTAGAGTTGGCTTGGAGAAGATAGGCAAGTAAAACTTAATGAATCACATTGTGTAAAATACTAATGATCTTCACAGTCAAGTATTAAATTAATCATATATATATATGCAATATGTTTCAAACAAATTACTTTAAATTTCCTAGTTCTATGAGGAGCATTTTGTAATATGTATTATTGTGTACAATATTAATGATGTTCACAGTCAAATATTAGAGTAAAAAAATGCAATGTGTTTAAAAAAAATTGCTTTTAAGTTTCCTGATTTTACGTGGTTCATGCTATAATATGTATCATATTGTGTACAATACCGATGACCTTTATATTCAAATATTAAAGAAAAAACAATATTCAGTGTGTTTCAAACACATAACTTTAAATTTTCTGGTTTTCATATGGAGCATCCTGTAGTACGCGTATATATCACATTGTTTACAATACTAGTGATCTTTACAGTAAAATATTAAAGGAAAAAACAATATGCAGTGTTTCAAATAGCTTCGATCTACCTGATTTTATGTGGGACATCTTGTAGTATGTATCACATTGTGTACAATACTAATGATCTTCACATTAAAATATTAAAGAAAAAGAAGCAATATGCAATATGTTTCAAACAAATAACTTCAAATTATCTGATTTTATGTGGGGCATCCTTTAGTATATATCACATTGTGTACAATACTAATTATCTTCACATTAAAATAGTAAAGAAAAAAACAATATGCAATATGATTCAAACAAATAATTTAAATTTCCTGGTCGAGAAGATGAATTAGAGTAGTATGAACTAGAGGTACGATTGGATCTCTAAGCATATCAGCTGCTCATCTCAACTGCCTCCAGCAGAAATTTTAAACAAATTTTCAGTAAACTTTTATCAAAGTGACTTTTAAAAATTAGTTACTTTTAGTTGACCTCCAAAAATCAAATTTGGAAAAGTGGGCTTGTATTTTTGCCTTATATGCCTAAATATAGTTTTTTATACTAAAAAATGTTTCTAAAGTTTCCAAATTGTTTGCTTAAAAGATGTATAATTATACTAAATAATTATCTTACCTTTATCAACATCTATCAAGCATCAAAAATCGTGAATGCTAAAAATTCCTGTTTGCGTAAAATAAAGCACAGCTGAGACCATAATTACATTCTTTATTAAATGTTGTTTTCCTGATAAACGTATTTAACATAACACAGAATGGTAAATACAGTGTTTAAAATATTTTTACAGAGGAAGTAACTGAAAGTGATGATAAGAACTGTAGCGACAATGAAAGCAGTTACTTGGGATCTACTTCTGCTGCTAGTTCAGACAGTTTTTCTGACAGTGGTGAAAGTATTACTGATAATGAATCTTCCAACGTTGAAGTAAAGAAAGATGAACCTGCATTTAAACCAGATTTTAATGATAAATTAGAAAAGTTAATGGAGAATTTTCAAAACATATTTGATGGACTTGTTGAAACTACCTTTACAAAAGTGGAAACAGATCACAGCCAGCCTTCCCCACTGCTGCCAAAACGAGGTATGTGTAATGCAGTTTGTTTTGTTTTAATATTTTGTTCCTTTCATTGGTAATTACAGTTATTGCTTTATTTTAACATTGTGAATCACTATAACAAGAATGTGATGCTATGAAATTGTAGACATCAATTTCCTGTAGCACATAGTAACAACATTATCGTCATCATTTTTCTTACACTGTTTAATTGTTATTGTCATATTGAAATCAGCTATAATATAATAAGGCTTCATAGACGTTTCTTAAGGAGATGTTAATGTAAATCTTAAGAAAGTCTTACAAATAATGATGTCCGATGAGTGACTGACTCAGCTAGATGATCTGAGATCTGCTTGCATACTGTAATATTTAGGATCTAACCTAATATAGAAATCAAAACAGTTAATAAGGCTTAATGAAATTTAGTAGAAAATGAAGCCTAAATACATCAGTTGAAAAGAGAAGCCTTTGATGCATCCAATCAAAGTGCATCATTTGCATAATTGTTTATAATGGCCTGTATAACAAATAATCAGACTTGTTGACACAAATATGAACCTTTATTTTAACTGTTGAAAATATGGCAAATATAAATACAACTACCCTCAACATCATTCCTAAGTAAACAAAACCTCTGTCTTTTCTTCATTTCTATAATTGTACAGGAGTATTGCAATTGTAATACCAGTTTATCAAATTTATTTTACAATACATCATTAGAAAGAAAAAAGTTATCATGGGTTCGTGATTGGTGAGTCCGTAGTTGGCAAGTGATTACTGCATGTAGTTTTTTTAAAACATAGTTCCTCTAAATAAATTATATTTAAATAACCTTAATTCATTGTTTTCTTTACAAAAGCACTGTTTGAATTTTGTACACTGAACATCGTATTTTTTGAGTTCTGAACATTTGTCTTCTGAACAGCCATTGCAGTATGGATTTTGTTTTTGATAATTTGAATTTTCATTAATTAGGTGTCCGTTAACCAAGGGTGTATTGTAATAAGAATTTGTGGCAAACAAAATAAACATTGATTAAGAAAAAATCTTAAACAAAACAAAAGATTATCCTGATTTTAAATTAAAATAAAATAGTTTACTTAGTTTTTGTAAATCATTTGTACTAGAAATGTGTCTACATTATTTAAAAAAATTTCAGACAAGAATGAGAAATGTGGCCGGCGAAAAAGTATTTTACCTGGAGAGCATCCGATGGGCTTAAGTGGTTTATTAAAGACTGATATTTCAGACTGCTCTCTACCTGAAGTATTTGTAAGTATAATGATACTTCTTAATTGTCAGGGTTGAGGAAGTTGCCATGATATTTTCTCCTAGGGGTTTTAACAAAAACTCTGTGCCCCCCCCCCCCTACACATCAGCTATAATATTTTTGTGTTCCCCTTCAACTTCACCTTAAACTGACTCCAGTACCATTAACAAGCTCCAGAATTTTGTATAAACCATGATAGTTAATAGAATAGAGGAGTAATAACAGAAGAACCCAAAACAACCTTCTCTAACCATTGCATACCATTTAGGACAAAACAGTGTTAAATAAAATCAAAACAAACTAGACATAATAAATAGAAAGGTTAATTAGCAATAAAAAACAATATACTTGTGAATTTATTTTAAAAAAAGGTTACCATTACGAGAGTGTAAACAGAAGTTAACTTGAACTAATGAGGTTAGAACTTTAACTTATGTTTATTTGTTTAATTAAATTACTTGTTCTAATAACATTATTAAAATCATTATTATTATCATCTATAAACATCATATACAAATATAAAACATCAATCTTGTATAATACTGTTAATGCATTTTAAATATTTATTATTTTGCTTATTAATATTTAAGAACAGTTTTATGATAAAATGTTTATAGTCATATTTAAGTTATATGATAGTCAAAAAATGACAATTTAAATTTATTTCGTTGTTTTTATGTATATTAATATAAATTGTTTTATATTATTTTCTATACTTATTATTTTGTTACGTTTCTGAGTAAATAGTTAATATACATTTTGAATATTTTGATCAATTTTGAATTTTATTAAAACTTTAAAATAAAGTAGTAATATTTCCTGTTTTTGTTGATTTCACTAACTGTAGCAATAAATCATGATAAATGTTATAAAATACTTATAGGCCTATTTTATTTAACTATAGAAATTACATTTTTACAAATAAGTTATAATAAAACATTGAAAACAATTATATTTACTTTTTTAAGTATAGGCTATAACCTAAATTTAGTGCAAAACTGGGTTAGACAATATTGAGATAAAATTTGAATGTTGAGTTTTTAATCATATAATATTCAATCAAATGAATATATTTTCATAAGTAAAATGATATATTTACAAAATAAGTAAACTAAAAACCATTAGAAAACTGTAAACTTATTGAAAAAAGACTGAAAACAATCATGCACAGTGTTAATTTACTTGTTTACAGCTGATGTGCAAAAGTTTTGATTTCATTACCCAAAATATATTGTTTTTAGTGGAGAATTGTTTCAAAACAATATTCACTGGAGAGCAGCACATATTAGAGAAATTATAGAAATATTTAGAAGACTGAAATATATAGTAGGCTTAATAAACAAACTGCTTTATGTTGGTTCAAGTTTGACGTTCAAATGCTAGTATAAATTTAATGTTAGACTCTGTCCGACATAGAAGGGAAGAGGGTTAATTATAATTTAGATATTTATTATTTATATACGTAATAATATTTTCATATTATTGTATTCAAAATAAGCTGGTAAGAAGCAAGGTACAAGAAAACATTACATTACACAACAAGATTTAAAAAAAAAACTAATTTTTGTACGACGTTAATTACAAAAACTAATTTTCCTTGAAAAAATTAATGGAATCATGTTTGAAATTAGGATCTGATAAAAAATAAAAGTTAACTCTACATGATAAGTATTCCATTGATTTTTTAATGATTTTGATCATAAACTGATTATTATTTAAAGTCATTTCTAATTTTCTTCATTTTTTTAGGATGGAGTGAACAATCCTACAATTCCTATGGAGAAAATGAGCTTAAAAGCAACTGAGTCTTCAGTTGAAGAAGATGACTTGCCTTACAATGAAATGAAGTTGCTTTCAATAGGAAGTGAAGCTAAACAGAATCAACTGGAACTAATAACATTAGATGTTGAAGGACTAAACAAGAGAATGGGAGAGCTTCAGTATACAATAGAAATAAAGGTAGACTACAGTGTTTAGCCTGATGTTTCTTTTGTTGTAAGTGTGTATAGTTAACGTCATTTCACTTGTGATCGTGCTGCTTTTTCATTATACAACTGGTTTCAATCAAATGATGCTAATTTTCAATCACCGTTAACACTCAATGCAAATGAATAACCACAAAATATTCTGTAGAGTGCTGATCATTTGGACTAATTGGGATCATATTATTGTTACATTCTTATTATTATTAATCACCACTTCAGAGCAATAATATTCTAGACACTGTGTGTTATAATTTAAAATGGATCCATCTGAAATGCATTATGAAGTTTGAAAATGTAAGGGTTATTGTTTATACTTACTATGTTTTTCATATGCTTGGTCTCAGACATTCAAAAACTTTTACATTTTTTCACAGTCAACTCCTGGTTATCCGTGGGATTAGGTGGCATGATTGCTGCGGATAACCTACATATAGGAAACAAAATTAGAACCAGTTAAAACATGTTATTATACGAGGTTTGTCCAATAAATACGCGAACTGGTCGAATATGGTGGCCATTACGGAGAGTTAAGCCACGTCCACTGGCCTCACATTTTGTCTGGGACCCAATGAGCCGTCAGTGCTTGGCAGAATGTTACGCTGTGCGGATCTTGCGAGTAGAGTTATTTTTAGTTTTGCATTATTTTTTTGTTCGTCGATATGGAAATTGACCAATTCACTGAACAACGAATTAACATCAAGTTTTTGGTAAAGCTTGGTAAAAATTACCAAAAAATTGCTGAAATGTTGAGAGTTGTTTATGGTATTAATGCTATGAAGAAAACAGCCATTTTCAAGTGGATTAAGCGCTTTAAAGAAGGTCGAGAAGACGCCACGGATGATGCAAGAATTGGACGACCTTCAACCTCTTGTGTGCATGAAAACATTGATCGTGTGGGGCGTCTTGTCCTTACTGATCGCCGAAAAACTGTCCGAATGATAGCTGAAGAACTAAATTTAGGAAAATCAACAGTGCACACAATCTTAACCAAGCATTTGGGCTTAAGAAAGGTTTGTGCGAAAATCGTGCCAAAACTGCTGACTCCGCATCAAAAGTTGAGAAGAGTCGAATGTGTTACTGACTGGATAAATTCCATGGAAAATGATGTTGATTCTTAAATAGGGTTATCACTGGTGATGAATCGTGGTTTTCGAGTATGACCCGAATCGAAATCGCAAATCATGGAGTGGAAAGCAACAGGTGAAGCTCGAACAAAAAATTAAGGAAAAGCCGATCAAAAATCAAAGTCATGCTCCTGGTTTTCTTTGATATCAAAGGTGTTGTTCATCATGAATTCCTTCCTGAGGAAAAACGGTAAATTCTGAGTTCTACCTTAACGCTCTCAAGCGCTTGAGAGATCGAGTGCGTTGTAAAGCGACCACATTTGACTCAAAACGATGGATGAATTCTTCATCAAGACAATGCACCCGCACATTCGGCTTTGATTGTTCGCCAGTTTCTGGCTAAAAATTCAATCACTATCCTTGATCATCCCCCTTATTCACGGACCTCGCCCCCTGCGACTTTTTTCTATTCCCTAAATGCAAAAATGTGATGAGGGGACAGCATTGGGAAGATGTGGACACAATAAAACAAGAAACGACGAGGAGACTGAAAAGCCTGACTTCCGAGGACTTCCAAGGGTGCTTTGAAGAGTGGAAAAGAAGATGGGATAAGTGCATAGCAGTGAATGGAGAGTATTTTGAAGGGGACAAAATCAATGTTGATGAAATTTTGTAAAATAAAGTTTTTATGACCTTAGTTCGCGTATTTATTGGACAAACCTCGTATATACAGTTTAAGCTACAACATTAATTTAAAGAAGAATAAATAATAATAAACTGTTTAAATGAAAAATAATGCTTTACAATACTGAGACCCATGACAATCTTGTTTGTTTGTCAATAACAGCAAGAACAAACCCCCAACAGGCTTTTTGCATAATAGCTGAAGCTGTTATTCATTTATTGCATCAGCTATCATTAATGTGTCTACTTTTGATAGGATACATGAAATATGAGGTGTGGTTAATAAATAGTGAAACTAATACTGCTAAAGAAAAAATGTGCATCGCCAAGTCCGTACGATCGAGAGCTGTATAGCATGAAGGATTCCAGTTTTTTGTAAACATATTCTGGCCTTTGTTTGGATAATGTATTTTATTGTTTTGACAAAAAAATGATGTGTTTTATTTAGGAAAGAAATGTGAAATTTCATTTAAAATTTCAAAAATCTTCTACTGAACTTATCTTTAATTAAAAAGAAATATATGGCAACGAATGTTTATATCACATGCTCGGGTTTTTGAGTGGTTTAAGCATTTCCAAGATGGCTGAGAAGACGTTGAAGATGATGTTTGCCCAGGTTGCCCTTCCGTGTCAAAAACAAATAAAAATATTGAAAAAATTGGTAATCTGATCCAGTCTGACCGTCAGTTAACTGATCGTCCAATTGATGAATCCGTCCAATTAACAAAGACAACAAGCTAAATTTTATTTAAAAATTTTAACATAAAAAAATTGTGAATGATAATAGTGCTCAGAATTCTCACAATCGAACAAAAAGAACCTCGTGAAAGTATTCTGACCCTTTGAATGCCACTAGAAATGACTCAAACTTCTTGGAAAGTGTGATAATATGTGATGAATCTTGGTTTTCACTTGATCCAGAAACTAAGCGTGAAGCCATGCATTGAAAGGCCCCCAACTTCACTGAGAGCTAGAAAAGCTTGAATGAGCAAATCAAAATTCAAAATGAGCAAAGCAGATAATCAACCTGCACATAATTGGGAGTTGACTGTACTTTAAGCACTATAGATACATTATTACACACAGAAACTTACAATAGTAAATCAGATTTTTGGTAAAACCAAGATTTCCATTTTACTTCACTTTAAAAATTGCAGCTGTAAGGTTTATATAAGATGTTTAATTCATTATTTCCTTGCGCCATAACTGTTTATATATGTAAAAGTATTTTGTTATAATTTTAGGAGCGATTCATTGATGAAATGCTGAAGAACAGTGCTATAAGAACTGGTGCCAAAACAAGCATAGAGAGAAAACAAAACCATTTGGAAAGTGAATATTTCAAGGCTAGGACAAACTTAGCATTAGCAGAAAAAGCACTTCATGAAGATAGAAAGTCCATTCATGAGCATAAAGTCATCAAGTACAGAACTTTGGCGATGGATTTTGAAAAGAAATTACACAATATAGAACTTATTAACCAGATTGCTGGTGATAGTGCAAAAAAGTAAATGAGATTTATTTTTAATTAATTAAATATTAGTTGATAATTTTAAACATTAAAGTTTTTGTTTTGGACCAAATTATTCTGGGGTTTATATATTTGGTCACTTTACCCTACATGACAGATGCTACAGCTATATCAATCTCTGTACATATAAATAAATTAATTTACAAGGTTTAAACTTATACTAGCAAATTAATAAAAAAAAGAATACATGAATTGAGCATTTTCTCCTTTCTGTCCCTTCCTCTTTACTTCATGGTATGTGTCTAAATCAGTATTTTGTAAAACATTCTTCTTGTTTTATGAACGGGGAAACTACAGGGTTCAAATCAAGTGATTTAAGTTTGTTATGAGATAATATTTATTTGCTATGTTTGTTGGTTAAGTTACGTTTTAATGTGATAATATTTAGAAAAACATTAAATTTATAATTTTTTTAAAGCGGAAATAATAACGTTTAATTTTATGCTTAAAGTTTATGTCTAATTTCACAAAGAATACAAAAGTTTCAAAACAAAAACCTTTAAATTATAAAATTGAAAACAAAACAAAAAAACAATAATAGGCTTGTTAAATTTTGAAGCTCAATAAAATTTTAATAAATCAAAAAACAAGACAACATTAAATAATACTAGTAAAGTTATTAATTAATTGTATATGTAATCAAATTATTAGGTCTTCAGGTAATAAGAAATAATAAAAAAACTGATAGACCGCATTACTGCATACACTGTGTTAAAAGAGCGAAACTGATTGAGGAACAGTGAGCAAGATTGAATCCAACAATATTTATAACTAACTGCTGATATTGCTGAGTTCGGCATTTGGATCTGGATTAGTTATGTGAATGGTGTTGGCATACAGCAGACACATTGCAATCAGAATTAATTCTAAGAAGGATGTAGCACACATAAGCTCAGAAGCCAATATTATGTTATTTGTTTGTTTTGCTTTTGATTAACATAAAGTGGACAAAAACAACTTTAAAGGGTAAAAACATCTAAACTGAAAAAATGATTAATTATTATAACAGACTATAGGCCGTAATGAAAACTACTTTTGACATTAAAATATTATACAGCTTGTTATAAAGAAGTGAAAGTGGTCTAAACCATTTACAGTAGACAAGAATATTTAGTCCCGCCTCATGACCACCAAAGAGGAACATTCGTTTGTTTAGGAATGATCCATCTCTACCCTTTATACTGTTTTTCATTGTTTAAAAGCCAGCTACTTTTAAACTTTTATCTTTAAAAATTCATCTTCATTAACGAGACTACTATAAAAGAAAAAAATATTGTTTTCAATGATTATTAATTTAATATGTTTATTGTTATTAATAATAAATTTATATTTTTAGAGTTTTAGAACTGGAGAGTAGTTTACAGAATTCTAAACGGAAAATGCAAAAATTGAAAAAACAAGTGAAAAAAGACCAAGATCAAAAGCTTTCCTTAGAACAAGAAATTCTGGAAGATCAGAAGAAGATAAAAGAGTTAGAAGAAAAATACAAAACACCAACTAAGGTATCTATCGTTCTTCATACAATTTGTGAAATGAGATATGTTCTGTAAGATAAGTCTTACTTTCATGGGATTTCCCCTTTTGTTGTTATTATGCATGACTAAAGTTTGAGAAAAATATGTAACCTGAGGTAAATTTTGAAAAATTGAGCTAACATTAGTGATTTGCAATGAGTTCCTTAACATACTTTGATAAATATTTTTGTTTATGGTAAGCTGTTTTTGAGTATTTTAAAAAAATTATTACTGGCTAGGTTTGATAAGGGTTTTTGTAAAATATTTTTCATTGTTTGCTTGGCTTGAAGCTTAGGTCTAATTTCACAGAAAGTAAGAACATTTCAAAACAAAAACCTTTATATTATAAGATTAAAAAGTTAACATAATTGTAGTAGACTTGAAACAGTTTACTTCTGTAGTCATTAAGAAGTAATTATTTTCTATTTAGGAGACACAACTAGGTTTTTTTCATATTGAGATAATATGTTGTTTATTTTTGCTTGCTAGCAAATGCTTGATTAACTGATGGGCACTGTTTTCCTGCTATTCTTTGTCTGATAATTTTGACACCTATACCATTTGTTAGGAAATCTAAAAAATCTACAAAAATGTTTCTTTCATAATAAAAGTATTGTACCATTTTAGAGTTTTTTTTATTTAAAGGTTTCAAACAGCTGCAATTTTGAAAAGTTCATTTGATCAGGTTTTTTCCAAGTTAGGACTATTACCTGATAAACTTTCAAGCAGAGTTTCAGTTCAATTGGTCAAACCAATCTTCTGTATGTAGATAAACAGAAGATAAACTAGTATAAAAAATATTACTAAAAATCAGAAGTTAATACATTTTTGAAATTGTTTTTATTTTTATTAAAGCATAATTTGTGTAATGTAAACAAAATTTATTATTTTCAGACAAAAGATTCTAGAAAGAAAAGGCAAACTGATGTAGATGATGGAGGTACAAGTCTTCGGGATGATTTGAACCTTGAGAAACACGAAGGTCTTTCAAAAGATAAAATTGGTCAAGATAAAACTGTATCCAAGGTTAGTATTTAACTTTGTAACTTCACTGTTGATTGGTCACAGATCGAACAAAATCAATTATTAAAAATAACCCAACCTTTCATTATGGGAGGAAAAATTTTGATTTTGATAAGTAATTGTATTGTATAAAGGGTATTGATTAATTTCCTAAACTTTTTTAACCTATTTTGTAAGTGAGTGAGCACAGCAGTTGCTGAAAGTTTCCAAATGAGTATGTACAACATTTACTGTTTTTATCATTATTCTAGACTTCTTTTATTTTTCAGCTATAATATCTAATAACCATAGCTTGAACTAAAATGGTCTTTATTGCAACACATCAAGTAGCAGAAACATCTAGAGTTGAATAGATTAAACACAGAGCTTACAGCTCTGTTTTAAGAAGAACTATGCATTTTAGCAGAATGACAATGTTGACAGTTGAATCTTGCCTTTATCAGCAGCAGTAATTCTGATGACATTTATCTGCTAGTTGGTAACGTCAGTGTCGACCTTATCTGCTAGCTGGTTACTTCCATTTTACTTGGACTTTTTCTCTTATGTGCTTCTACATAAGAAATTTTTGACACAAATAATATAATATCTATTGTAGTTAAACTTGGGACTTTTTTTACATTCAAGATAGGTATTTGGCCAGAGTAATGAAAAAATGATGCTACATCCAAGTTGACATACAATCTAACTTTAAAACTAAGTTTGATTCTGTTTAGTGTAGAATGTAGTTTTTTTGTAAAAAAATTTTATTGACATTTTAAATTACAGAACTTGATGCAAGTGGGCGTTCGTATTAACCATTTGGAGCAAGTAATGAAGGAAAAATCCAGCAGTCTAGACAAGACTATTGATATTGAGACGAAGGAAGCGGTTAGACATGAAATAAGAAATTTGCGAAGAACAAGAGATTGTTTAGATGAGCAGCGACACAGTCTAGTCTCTAAATTTAATAAAGTAAGATTTTTATATTTACAAAGGAAAAAGTTTAGTATAGAAACGATTAGAATAAAATTTTGTTATAGTCTTTTTTTAGAATATTTGTGTTGAACCAGAAATGTAGACTAGAGAATCAATTATCCAAACTGATTGTTGTGTAATAGTATTTGGATAATTGATAATTCAGATAACCAATTTTGATTTTTAAATTTAGAATGTTAGGGTCTATTTAAAATTAAAATAAAGAATAGTGTATAACTTACCTTTTTGTCTTAATACAATTTGAGTAAGGGAATTTTTAGTGATGAAACAACACTATAATAGAAAATAAATAAAAGAATAAATAAATGAAAATTAGATATTTTATTAATAGAGAAGTATTTGAAAATTTACAAAATTAGATTAGGTAACCAATAACATTGCTACCAACCAAACTACTTGCTCAAGGTTGCACAGGAATACTGTACTTTTAATATTGTTATTTGAATCTAATGGATATTCGGATAATTATATTTGATAATTGATAATTATATCAATTATAATTGATTATTCGGGTGACTGATATTCAGACAAAGTGCTTTTGTATTTTTACACAAATGCCTGTATATTTGTCAGCATCATTCACAAATTAATTTTAACGAATAGATGTGTTAAGAAAAATTAAAAAAAAAACCGTTTCTGCATATAATATTCAAAATTCAAAAATCAAGTATTAGTGTTCAGTAAAGTATCCCACTTTTTATTAACCCTTTGCCGGCCCTAATGCTCCAAAGGGCTTGCAATGTAAATGTCCCCTGCCTGTCTATACGCTCGTGTTGAGCCTCTGTAAATCTGTTGCATAGTAACAAGGAAAAAGAAGATATCTGTTTTCTGACTTAATCAAATTGCTTAGCATGCATGCCTGCATTTGTATAAATATGAATCACACTTGGTGAATCAGGTGATAGCAGTATTTACTTCTCGTAAGCGTACAGGCAGGAAGAGAAGTGTAACCACAGGTTACCACAGCATCCTCTAAAATGCTTCACACCCTAGAAAAATGTTAGGCCGTGCAAAAGTGTGTGCTATGTGTACAGAAAAAAAGATAAAAGCCCCATCTGGAAGGGGTAAGCAGACAACATAACAAATGTAAACAATATGACCTTCCATTGTGCCGTGTGGGGTGTTTTTTGGAATACCACCAGCAGCGAAACGTGGAGGTTCAAAATTAGGTGAGTAATTTACCACTTGCATAAATCTATTATGAATCAAATAAAAAAGGGATTTAGGTCTATCTCTTATAGTTTAATTATTATGATTTTTTTTCCGAAGGGAGAGCATATTTTCTGCTATAGCTACATCTGGTGGTAAATATGAATATGGTGGTAAAAAACACAGCCATCTTATCCTTGCAATAAGGACTTTAAATAGGAGCGGCAAAGGGTTAACTTCAAATTCAAATGGTCTCTACCACCGCCAATGGCTCCGACCAATAGAATGATTTGGTTAAGGTTACAAACAGCCGAAACCATCTCCCAAAATGTGGAGCAAGATTAAATGGATCTTATTAAATCAGATGCTAACAGAGGTTGGTTAACCTGCAACGTTTGAAAGTCATGCCATGGCGCATCTCCAAGCCAGCTCTTCAAATTCATTTGTGTTACAAACATTCTACAAGGAACAAGCTTGTGCGTTAAAGATTCTACTAACAGTCCACTCACTTTAGCTTCCATGTTTCCTATCCACAACAATCGAACATTACATCTCCTAATTCACCCTTATTGTGAGATGATTACAATACCAAAATATCTTGTTTCTCAGATTAACACAGGGTACCATCTTTTTTTAGTTCAAGAGTCATGAGTTCTCCCCAGCAGACAATGTCCGATATCTCTCGTGTACAAACGGAATATTATTTCACTTTTGATTGTAATACAAAGTAAACAGATTCATCAACACAACATCCTGTATTGTATTTCTGCCCACGAGAACAAAATCCTGACATCTAGATCACTTTTTGAGGAGTTATTTTGTGTGTGTGTATACACGTGTGTGCGTGTATGTGTGATCGAGAGAGAGAGAGAGAGAGAGAGAGAGAGAGAGAGAGAGAGAGAGAGAGAGAGAGAGAAAGAGAGAGAGAGAAAGCATGTTCACATTCATAATAATGGTCCGATTTAATTAAAACTTGGTTCAAAATCATTTATGGAAATAGCTTTGACAAGTTTGTTGACCAGCAAAATTTGTTTAACAGCTTCAAAATAGCGAAAATTTCAAATTTTTTTAATTCATAACTTTTTGTCTCAATTTGTTTTAAAAATCAGATTTCACAGTTGTAATCGGCGATAAAAACTGTATCTTAAAAATTTCCAAAAACCATTAAAATTAAATTTATTTTATAGTGGTCTAGGTTCATTTTTGATTTTTTATTGTAATGTGAGATTTTAAAATGTTACTACATATGCAGATTTTAATGCTGATTATGATGGTGAAATTAAAATTTCAAAAAGGTTAAGATAAATAAAAATACTTTTGGAAATTTTCTTCCATCACGTCAGTCATGATTATTAATCATTTCATGTATAATAGTGTATAATAGACATATGTACATGTACTGTAGGGCCTACATCAGACAACACATATAGCTGTGTGGAGCATGCAGAAAAAATCTATGGTTTTCAAAAAACATGCCAGTTCATATGACACAAAACTTGTGAATACTGTATTACCTTCAATAATTATTTAGTAATGTACTTTGGTTTCAAATTTTTTAAATAAATTATTCTCAGTTATTTATGTGTGTAACACATGTTGACAATATATTTAATTAGTTTTAACTTATTTATTTATAATGTTTGTTCAAACAGGAGAAAGTTCTATCAAAAGGAGAAGAGAGGAAGTTCTTAGAGTGTGATGAAGCTATTGAAGCCATAGATGCAACAATAGAATATAAAAACAGTTTAATTTGTGGCAGAGTTATTGAAAACCCGAGCGATAAAAAGGTATGTCAGTGATAACAATAAACTAATAGGTAGTCAAGTAAAAATAACTTCTTAATAATAAATAACTTCTTATTTTAAAATAATATATATGAATCAAATGGCGGATGAAGATGTATTTCTCAACGGCAAAGAGGGCGGAGGAACCAAGAACACCAAAATCCAGGGTGCGTCTGTAGTGGCAACCACCGGCAACCTGGTCAGCGTCTGTTCATCCAGAGGATGCGGCTGTACGTAACGCTCCAGGAACTAACAATCCCTGGTTCTAAAAATCCCAGTGGAAACAAGATTACAAGAATCCTTAAGTATATACAAGGTGTCAAATCAACAACGTCGTGGATCGCACAAGTCAGAATAGACCTACATGACGCAGAAATAGACTCACAGACGTTGAAGACAGGAATGCATACAGGAGAAAGATGCTCGGTTGGAAGGTCCCAGAGAATAAAATCCCAAAGGGAGCAGGGGTAAAATGGACGGAGGAGCGGAAGAGGATCCATGGGGACAGGATGAGGGAGGTGTGGAGGATTAGAAGGAGCAAGACATGAGTCGGAGTGCTTTGCGTGATCCAACAGGGTCTATATGCAGATAATAATAATATATACACGTTTGCTACTGAAATTTTACTGTCTTTAATTATCCATTTTTGTTTTTATTTTTTTAACAACAATTAAAATTTGAGTGTTATATTTGTAGTAGACACTTTTGATGAAAATCAATCACAGTACAACCCTGGTTATCCGAAATAAAGGATCGAAAACTGTTTGGGTAAAGATTTTCTTGGTTAAACCATGCACATCAAATAATTTTTTGTATCTAATTAATGTTAGAAGATTTTGAAGGTCAAATCATTCTAACCTCTTTTTTAGGCTGTATGTGACTTAATAAAGTTATAAATAGCATTTTTAGGCTTACATCAATAAACTATTTACTTTATTCAAGATAACATCTGTCAGTGTTGTGGGGTGGCAATGCAGCTTTATTTTAACTTGGGAATTTAGTGGCTGGGGAAGTCAACTCAGGGTCATGTGTTTAACTTCTTTGCTAGCCCATCTGATTTTATACTTATATACACGCATATTTTATTTTTCTTCATAAATTTTTTTAATGGATTTGCTATTCTGGATGTATTTTGGATAACACAGTTTTCAGTTGACCTAGTTTGGTTAACCAAGGGTTTACTGCTGTAATTTAACATATAAAAAAATAACATTCTAAGATATGTCAGTGCCTTAATTATTAGTTATAGTAAAATAAACAATATGTTATTAATTAATAAACATGCATAATATGCTAACTTTTATTTCACATAATTTTTAATATTCTTTTCTTATTCCTATGAGCTCATAAATTCCTTATAAAAAGCAAAGTGCAGGCAACAGAGAGCATGATAGTTCACAAGAGCAATCACAACTGCTCACTGCTCAATGTTGAGAACAGTGTTTTCAGCAGCAGTGATAGAAGCTGCTAGAGACTGTGTACAAGACTAAATATTCGTCTTTCTCTTTACTGGCTGGCACAGTACCTAAACCCAAATATTTCAGTTTGTTAATTTTGTCATCTGTTAACAACTTATGTAGTAAAAGTTATATTTTTTATTCCAAAACATCCTTGAAAAACATTAGGCCTAATTTTCCTTCTTTAAGTGACATTTTTATGTAATTAAATTTAACTATATCAATTATACATATCATAACCAAAAAATACAAACAAGTTAACAAAATGTTGTCACTGTGAACTTGTAACTTTATTTAGACACACTTGTAAGTTTTTTCACTAGTGATAAAAGTGTTTGTGAAACACCTGTACTTGTGAAACTGTAAATATGTAACTTGTAACTTGCGTGAACAGGGTCCTGATGTTATTCTTAACAGTGGGGAAACACGAATGTTGTATTTATAAGAATTAATAAAGTGTAAAAAGGGACAATAAGTCAAAAAATTATATATTTAGATGCTGTTATGAGGTTAGGAAACCAGTATATATATACACACACACATACACGCACGCACGCATGTGCGCACACACACACACACAATTAACATACGAGGTTTGTCCAATAAATACGCGAACTGGTCGAATATGGTGGCCATTACGGAGAGTTAAGCCACGCCCACTGGCCTCACGTGTTGTCTGGGACCCAATGAGCCGTCAGTGCTTGGCAGAACGTTACGCTGTGCGGATCTTGCGAGTAGAGTTATTTTTAGTTTTGCATTATTTTTTTGTTCGTCGATATGGAAATTGACCAATTCACTGAACAACGAATTAACATCAAGTTTTTGGTAAAGCTTGGTAAAAATTACCAAGAAATTGCTGAAATGTTGAGAGTTGTTTATGGTGATAATGCTATGAAGAAAACAGCCATTTTCAAGTGGATTAAGCGCTTTAAAGAAGGTCGAGAAGACGCCACGGATGATGCAAGAATTGGACGACCTTCAACCACTTGTGTGCATGAAAACATTGATCGTAGCGGCGTCTTGTCCTTACTGATCGCGAAAAACTGTCCGAATGATAGCTGAAGAACTAAATTTAGGAAAATCAACAGTGCACACAATCTTAACCGAGCATTTGGGCTTAAGAAAGGTTTGTGCGAAAATCGTGCCAAAACTGCTGACTCGCATCAAAAGTTGAGAAGAGTCGAATGTGTTACTGACTGGAAAAAATCCATGGAAAATGATGTTGGATTCTTAAATAGGGTTATCACTGGTGATGAATCGTGGTTTTTCGAGTATGACCCGAATCGAAATCGCAAAGCATGGAGTGGAAAGCAACAGGTGAAGCTCGAACAAAAAAATCAAGGAAAAGCCGATCAAAAATCAAAGTCATGCTCCTGGTTTTCTTTGATATCAAAGGTGTTGTTCATCATGAATTCCTTCCTGAGGAAAAAACGGTAAATTCTAAGTTCTACCTTAACGTTCTCAAGCGCTTGAGATCGAAAAGTGCGTCATGTGCGACCACATTTGACTCAAAACGATGGATGGATTCTTCATCAAGACAATGCACCCGCACATTCGGCTTTGATTGTTCGCCAGTTTCTGGCTAAAAATTCAATCACTATCCTTGACCATCCCCCTTATTCACCGGACCTCGACCCCTGCGACTTTTTTCTATTCCCTAAATGCAAAAATGTGATGAGGGGACAGCATTGGGAAGATGTGGACACAATAAAACAAGAAACGACGAGGAGACTGAAAAGCCTGACTTCCGAGGACTTCCAAGGGTGCTTTGAAGAGTGGAAAAGAAGATGGGATAAGTGCATAGCAGTGAATGGAGAGTATTTTGAAGGGGACAAAATCAATGTAGATGAAATTTTGTAAAATAAAGTTTTTATGACCTTAGTTCGCGTATTTATTGGACAAACCTCGTATATTAAGATATTTAGATGTAATCAGTTTCTGAGCTTATGTTTACTTATTTGTATGTTTATAGGATGAATCTATGCTCTTGGCCAGACTTTCAAAGCTGTCCTTGGATGAAATAAAGAGCTTGCTTTGCAAATATTTTCGCAAGGTGATTGACCTTAGGGAAAATGGTAGAAAGATGGAGTCTCAAATTGCAGAGCTAGATGTGAGTGGTTTTTTCTTTGTTATGAAATAGATTAGTTTGTTCACTAATACCTGGTTTTCCAAATGAACACATCAAAACAACTAATTTCTTGTCCTTGCAAATTAGTATCCTTGCAGTGTTTAAGTGTTTTGTTTTTAAGAGTTGTAAAAGTGATTCAAGACCCGTGTTGTCTGAATTTCACCAGCATGGGTTGTACTGTTTGCATCGTGCCCCCGAGGATTCGATTCCCGGCGAGGGCTTGGCATTTTCATACGCTATAAATCATCCCACCGTCTGCATTAGCCCAAGTGTGCACAATAGTCGGACGTTAAACACAAAAAAAAAAATGCTCATTTTGAAACTTACTTGATGCTCAAACATAAAAATTTACTTTTCAGTTTTATTCTTCTTATTTTTAAATATACTGGCAAATGTTGAGCAGTGTAAAAAATACTTTTTTAAAGTTGGTGAATTTTTCAAATTACACCAAAACTAAGAACATTTGTTGAGGTTTATAAATACGTAAATATCTAAACTATCAAAAAATACAGAAAAATGTTTTTTAATCAAACTAGATTTATAATTTTTCAAATTTTCTAACCTAACATGTTGGAAGTTAGAGGGGTGGGGACTTGAAGCTTGAACTTTTGGAAAGGTCTAGCTGCTGTATGTAGACTCATTATGTGCAAAAAATGTATATATTTGGAATCAGTAGCACTTGTAGTTTCAATTGATACCCCAAACTAAATAAATAAAATAGAAAATATTTTCCCTTAAGATTTTAACCCTGAATATTTTTTTATCACCAATTCCTATATTTTCCTGGGTTCAGACTGCTACAAAAGCCAGTTTCAGCAAATTTTAGTAACTGGTATTGTAGTTTATGAGTAAGAGGTGCATTACCAACTGCCAAGGATCCTTGGTTTTATCTACGAGGGTTGATCAAATATAAACGAGACTGACTTTCTAAAAACTTTTCCGTTGGACATTGAACTCTAAAGGGTGGGGTTTCAGGTAGCCTGGGAGGTTTGGGACGGGCGTAGACGGGCAACATTTCCGTTCGGACCCTTCAGTATAAAACTATACAATGAGTGAGAGTGAAGTGCACGTTTCCGTGGAGCAGAGAATTATTATTAAGTTTTTGGCCAAGGAGGGGTCAATCCGACTGAAATCTTTTCGTGAGATTGACGGCTCAATACGGGACAGGACCCTGTCAAGAGCTCGCGTTTTGCTTGGCACAAGGAATTCGCCGAAGGACAGGAAGCAGTAGAAAACCTCAGCCATGATCGTCGCCCGACCACTTCCGTCCACGGACGAAAACATTGATGCTGTTCGGAAGCTCCTGGGACGAAGACAGACGTATATCGCTGCGATTTATTGCAGATGAACTCCAGTTGAGCTATGGTAGCGTTCAAAAAATCGTTACATCAAACCTGGAACTCAGCAAAGTATCTGCAAGGTGGGTTCCACGAATTTTGACCGACATTCACAAACGGAATCATTTGGAGATTTGCCAGCGACTATTGACCCAATTTGAACGAGATGGTGAGGCATTATTAAACCGGATTGTCATCTGTGACGAAACATGGGTTCACCATTACACTCCCGAGTCGAAACAGGCAAGTATGGAGTGGCGGAAGGGGGGAGAGAGGGCGCCTCTGAAGGCCAAATCACGATCGTCGGCCGGGAAGGTAATGGCCACTGTATTTTTCGACAATCAAGGCGCCTTTCACGTCGATTTCCTCCATCAACGACGCACAATAAATGCGACGCACACTAAATTATTGCGATGTTTTAGAGGCCGCAAAACAGTCTTTTCGTAGGAAAAGGAAATCTAAACCGGCGAGAAACGTCATTCTTCTTCACGATAATGCCCGACCACATTCGCTTAACGCTACGAGGCTTAAACTCGATCAAATTGGCTGGGAACCAATGGAACATCCCCATACAGTCCAGACTTATCACCCTGCGACTATCACCTGTTTGGGCCACTCAAAGAGGCGCTTGAGGCCAGCGTTTGAAGACGATTCTGCGGTGGAGACCTTCGTGCTCCAATGGCTCAATGAACGCCGAGAACTTTTTACGAAGATGGAATTAAAAAACTTCCAATCCGGTGGGAAAAATGTGTTACTCGTAAGGGAGACTATGTAGAAAAATAAGTTGTATCAAGAATAATTTGTAAGTAAGCAATAAATTTTTTAAAAAATCAGTCTTGTTTATATTTGATCAACCCTCGTAATAAAAGTAGAAAATGTACAATGTTTGCATGTGTTCTAAGTGTCAGTAATCATTTATACATGAATTAAAGAAACAGTAAAATAATTAGTTGAAAATAGTAAAACATTGAAAGTTATTTTCAAAACACAGAAACTCAAAACTCAATAGCTATGGGAGAAAAGTTATATAAATAGCTTGTATCAAACTAATTTATAGAGTAATCCTATTTTTGGTAGAGATCTGTGAACAGAGATGAAAATGGGCTTAAATTGAAAATATCGAATCTTAGGTATGAGTAGGTACATATTTTCAAAATATCACTGCATCAATTTTCATAACAGTCGTGATAGCCATAGGCCTCATTGAGGATGTTAGCCATTGGAAAAAACTAATGATTAACCATTTGACTGCCACTGCCAATTTAGTCGGGTTTTAAAGACTGTTTGAACACTACCATGGGCTATTGTAATCGGCTCCATTGGTCCGTCTGAATAGCATCATGGGCCATTAATATTATCCTTCAGAATGTAAATTATTTCACTAAATATTTGTCTTAATTTTTAAATTATATACACTTTTGGGAATGAAATGAACTGTTCTACCCATGGTTTTATAGTATATTTACATTTTATTGTTATTTTAAATGTTTTTATGGACATGGATGTTAATGCTACTAATGAAGCCTGGTTTGCTTTATCTTCATAGTACTATTGCTAAGTTTACACTATTTGAGAAATTCTAAATCGTGTTTATCAAGTGCTGACTTCTGGCTGAGAATGTGATATCGTATTATACACACATCCCAGCTTGTTGTAAGCACATCGAGCCAGCATTATTTAACGAAAATGCTAATGGGTTTTTGTGCTAAAGCATCAACAAATAAGATAATGCAATGCAAAGTTATGCTTAGTTAGTCTTATTAGTTAAGACACCAAATTGTATATTAAATATGTCAATTATTTTCATTAAAAAAGAAAAAAAATCATTGCTCTTCAACAAATTGTTTTTTTTTTAATATAGTTGATTGGAAAGTAAATGTATGTATCCGTTAAATGTTATATTTCCTAATGAAATTTTCAAAATTTGTTCTATAATTGATAAAAAATAACATATAAAGCTTAGATGCAAAATATTTCTTTTCATGTACTTATAGAATTTAAAATTTAAAATTGTTTATAAAAACAAACATGTTATTTCAGTTAGAAACACTATTAAAGTCTAAATAAATGAAGATTTTGTAAACATAAATTATAGTCCGTTTATTTCTGAAGAAACAAAACAAAATCATAATTCTATCTTGAATATTGTCAAAGTTATGATTTTAAGCGTACTTGTATCAAAATGGCCAGATAGGCTTATGCAGTACCGAGTAGTGCCATGCGTCTGAGGCTATGTCTTATGGAAATAATGTTGGCACCATTCAACATTATTTTTCAAATAAGGTCTGGTAATCAAAGGGTTATACACAAATAAACTATAAAGTATGTATTGAACTGTAAATGAGAGAGGGGGTAACTATTGAAGAAGCAATTCATCTGTTGATTCATACTGTTGCGTCATTAATCCGTCAAGTATATGTTGAAAATATTTTAATTTTTTAAATATTTGTACGAATGCACTAACCTGAATTTTAATATTGAGTTTAGCAAACAACAGAATCACAACAATTAAAGATCCAGTCGCTCTCGAATGCCTTGCAACAAGCTCATCTTGAGTCGGAGCGTAAGATGGTTGTTACCCAAAGAGAACATCAAGAAAAGTTACATCTCTTGTACCGCCATTTTACTGAGGATACGAGTAGCCATAACTCATCCTGTAGTCCTGCTGAAGGATATTTGCGTGCTCAGAACAAAGCTTTGAAACAAAGATTAGCAGAAATAGAAACAAAACTGCACAAACTTACAGGTAAGAAACCTTCCTTAACACTGTTGATCGGTTGGTTCCAAGAAAGATGAGTATCGAAAGCATTGAAAGCATGCTAAATGACAGTGCTGGCCTTTGGGGGGGGGGAGCGAAGTCTGGCGGTGCCCTAGGGCACTAGCTCAGTTAGGGTGCTGCTGTCTAGTTTTTAAAGTTATCAATAAAAATAAATTTAAATAATCTTAAAATGTATTTATGGATTATATAAAAATAAATAAATAAATATATAAATATAAATATATATATATATATATATATATATATAAATAAATATATAAAAATAAATAAATAAATAAATATTATATAAAAAAATAAAATGGATTTATGGATTAAGATTCAAATAAATGATTTTCAAATTTATTTCAAAAGTATATGTATACCCATTTTTATTAGATATCTTAAAAAGGCGTCCTTTACATAGGCACCACAGTAGGCTAAGGCCGGCACTGCTAAATGAAGTAAGATTAGTTGTTATGCCTAGTACATGTTATATGTATATAATGTAATTTTTTAGTTATGGATAATAAATAAAAACATTTTATTCAAGTAATATATTAAAATGTAATTAACTTTCAAAAAACATAATTTGAACAATGTTTTAATAGAAGGTTGAATTGTGCTCAATCACAAAGCCTTATTTACTATTTTTTTAAACTCATTCTGGATAAACAACACTCATAACAACCGAGTACCTTATTAAACAAACCTGTTTAACTATTTAACAAAACTATTTAACAAACCTGTTTCAAACAAAAGTCATGTGATGAGAATTACCATTACACTTCACTAAACAAAAAGAAATCTGTGTTTGGATATTTTTCTGTTTCTGTACCATAAAACTAGAGTAAATCATGTACCATTAATGTAATCATTAGTAATAATACGAATTTTAAAATGTTACTGTAGACCTGCAGCAAAAGTTATTTCAATTTGAAGTTCATGAGTACATTAAAAACTATATTTTTAAAGACTTTATTTTAAACATTTTTGAAGTATGTTGGATATTTTAAACACTCCAAAAAGGAGGGTGGTCCTATTTACAACGGACAAATAGCCAACATGGAGTTCTAATACATTCCAGAGTAATGCTAGCGATTGCTTTGATGATCACGATTTTAAATTTTGTGGGACATTTGGACATAAAGTTATTGGAATGTTTTTCTCAGTAGAAAGGTAATATGTATTTGTCTTATTGATGCTAATATATGAATAACAAAAGCAAAGTATTGAAAACTATCGCAAAATACTATGATTTCATGACAGTTTTATAAATTTTCTTCCTTGGAAGTTTTGTATGACTCAGGTTTTTCTCAAACACACAGTCTACTGTAACAAAAATTTTAAATACTTAATTTTATGTATATATATATATATATATATATATATATACACGAGGACTATTCAGAAAGTAGATTACGTTTTTGGATAAAAAAAAAACTAAGTACAGGAAAAAAATTTTATTATATACATTTGAAAGAGGAACTAAAATACTATTTTTCGACATAATCGCTAAACAAATTTAGACATTTGTCATATCGGTGAACTAGCTTTGAAATTCCCGTGTCGTAGAATTCCGCCGCTTGTGACGCCAGCCAGTCAGTCACGCAGCGCGGAGATCTGCGTCGTCATCGAAACGCTGTGTTGCAAGCCAAGTCTTCATCTTTGGGAATAAGTGGAAATCACTAGGTGCCAGGTCCGGACTGTAGGGTGGATGAGGAAAATCTCCCACTTGAAGGCCGTCAAGGCGTCTTTGTTCGATTTGCGTGTGAGGGCGGGCATTGTCGTGCAAAAACAACACTTTTGCACTCAGTTTTCCTCTCCGCTTGTTCTGGATAGCTCGTCTTAAGTTTCGTAATGTTTGGCAATACCTTTCTGAGTTTATGGTTGCTCCACATTCTAGGAAGTCAACCAGAAGAACACCTTTCCTGTCCCTCACGGGCGTGACTGACTGGCTGGCGTCACAGGCGGCGGAATTCTACGACACGGGAATTTCAAAGCTAGTTTACCGATATGACAAATGTCTAAATTTGTTTGGCGATTATGTCGAAAAATAGTATTTTAGTTCCTCTTTCAAATGTATATAATAACATTTTTTCCTGTACTTAGTTTTTTTTTTATCCAAAAACGTAATCTACTTTCTGAATAGCCCTCGTGTATATATATATATATATATGTGTGTATGTATGTTTTTTTAGAAGGTTCTGGTTCCATGGAAACCAGAAGTCCTCCATCAGTTATGATACCACAACCAAATCTGATAGAAGTCGAGGAGGAAATGGGCAGAAGAAGTGCAAGTCATACAACTACAACTAAAGTCACTCGGCACAAAAATAAACTAATCATCCAACAAGAAAAAACTAAGAAATCAAAATAATTAAATGTATATTATATAATATTGTGTTTATAAATTAAGTTAATTTAAATAATCTTTAGTAATGTCTGAATGTGCTTAAAAGTATTCATCCCCAACAAATTTGTCTATAAAGGTCAAACTTTATGTAAAACACTGCTAATTAGCAGATTTTTTTGGCAAACAGCAAAGTATAAGGCGTGTACAGTATAAGTAAGTACAGTTTTGAAATTTGGCCACTACGGTTGCCATTCTACACACGCGCACTGAGTAGTATCTGAAGAAAATGGATTAGCTTTTAAAGATGATCGCATCAATGTTCGTGATGAGGAACAAAGTGGGCGACCTTCTGTTATTACTAAAGACAGGGTGGAAAAGTGATGAAAAAGTTGAAGGGAACAGATGATTTATGATTTCATCTTTATTTAATTAGTTACCTTAAGTTTCAGGAAATGTTCTTTATTATTTTGAGACAACTTAAACTGTCATAAGTTGTGCTTATGCTGAGCACTGCAATGTTGATTGTAGTGTTCAAAGCTAAACTTTTATGCCAATGCTTTGACTTTCCCTGAGCAATACATTGGTGTTGATTTTTTAATCCAAATTGTCACAGACCTTAGATGGTCAGTGCCCTGATGATGTTGATAAGGTCAAAATGGTTGTAAGTCAGTTGGTTATCAAATCAGGCGGTGCATTTGTATGATGATGATGATATTTAAAAGCTGGCTGTACTTTGTGATAAATGCTTTAATATTGGTGGAAATTACATTGAACAGCAGGTTAAGTTACAGGTCTTCATGTAAAAGTAAAAAAAAACTATACTTGTTTTTATTTTCAAAACAGTATTTACTTATAAAAACATGCCTCATTTCAATCTGTTAAGAATCTACTTGCCCTTATCAGTATGTGTCTTGGTGTGTTATACCTGCATGATTATATGATGTGGATCTGTAAATGTTCTCTCTCTATATATATATATGTACTGCATGAAAATAGTTTGTGTCACAATGTAATCAACATCATAATATGTTGTAGATCTGTAAGGGTTGAAAGGGCACTGGCACAGTGCTGTAAAATGTGTCTTGGTGTGTTATACCTGCATGATTATATGATATGGATCTGTAAATGTTCTCTATCTATATATATGTACTGTATGAAAATATTTTGTGTCACAATGTAATCAACATCATAATATGTTGTAGGTCTGTAAGGGTTGAAAGGGCACTGGCACAGTGCTGTAAAATGTGTCTTGGTGTGTTATACCTGCATGATTATATGATGTGGATCTGTAAATGTTCTCTCTCTCTATATATGTACTGCATGAAAATATTTTGTATCACAATGTAATCAACATCATAATATGTTGTAGGTCTGTAAGGGTTGAAGGGGCACTGGCACAGTGCTGTAAAATGTGTCTTGGTGTGTTATACCTGCATGATTATATGCTGTGGATCTGTAAATGTTCTCTCTCTATATATATATGTACTGTATGAAAATATTTTGTGTCACAATGTAATCAACATCATAATATGTTGTAGATCTGTAAGGGTTGAAAATGCACTGGCACAGTGCTGTAAAATGTGTCTTGGTGTGTTATACCTGCATGATTATATGATATGGATCTGTAAATGTTCTCTATCTATATATGTACTGTATGAAAATATTTTGTGTCACAATGTAATCAACATCATAATATGTTGTAGGTCTGTAAGGGTTGAAAGGGCACTGGCACAGTGCTGTAAAATGTGTCTTGGTGTGTTATACCTGCATGATTATATGCTGTGGATCTGTAAATGTTCTCTCTCTCTCTATATATATGTACTGTATGAAAATATTTTGTGTCACAATGTAATCAACATCATAATATGTTGTAGATCTGTAAGGGTTGAAAATGCACTGGCACAGTGCTGTAAAATGTGTCTTGGTGTGTTATACCTGCATGATTATATGCTGTGGATCTGTAAATGTTCTCTCTCTATATATATGTACTGTATGAAAATATTTTGTGTCACAATGTAAGGGTTGAAAGGGCACTGGCACAGTGATGTAAAATGTGTCTTGGTGTGTTATACCTGCATGATTATATGCTGGGGATCTGTAAATGTTCTCTCTATATATATGTACTGTATGAAAATATTTTGTGTCACAATGTAATCAACATCATAATATGTTGTAGATCTGTAAGGGTTGAAAGGGCACTGGCACAGTGCTGTAAAATGTGTCTTGGTGTGTTATACCTGCATGATTATATGCTGTGGATCTGTAAATGTTCTCTCTCTATATATATGTACTGTATGAAAATATTTTGTGTCACAATGTAATAAACATCATAGTATGGTGTAGGTCTGTAAGGGTTGAAAGGGCACTGGCACAGTGCTGTAAAATGTGTCTTGGTGTGTTATACCTACATGATTATATGCTGTGGATCTGTAAATGTTCTCTATATATATATATGTACTGTATGAAAATATTTTGTGTCACAATGTAATAAACATCATAGTATGGTGTAGGTCTGTAAGGGTTGAAAGGGTATTGGCACAGTGCTGTAACTAAGATGGGCTCTGCAATTAACACATTTACTTTTCTTCATATTATATTGGTTATCACGTGTAATACTGTTATGCTAAAAGAAAAAAAATATGTGATTTATATTTTCCTCAACTAACCAACATATCTGAAATGCTTAAAACAACAGTCAGTCTGCTGCATACACCTCAAGGTTGTAGGTTCAAGACTGGAGTTACTGCTGTAAGCATTTCCCTTACTGTTAAAGCCATTTTAACATTTTAAATCTTTCTTCAACATTTTGTTTAACTGATATATAGACATTAAAAAAATTCTCCTAAATGTTATGCTTGTATGCTTAACTCTCTGTGACCTCCACTCTGCAATTTACGCCAGTACACTGCCAGGATAATGACAATAAAAGTTGTACTATTTTATTTTTAACATCTATTAGTAGTTAAGATTTATTAATCTTGTTTTTATGATTAATGTGGTTGATCTAAAAAAATAGTCAGTGCTCCGATCATAATACTGACTTCTGCCTATTAGTGTTTATTGACTGACTAACCATTGCTGTGTCTGCAAGCAGCTGATAACATGTGAAGTTGTATTAATTTGTATAAGATTTTCTCATAAACCTTCTGTTAGTTTGCTTTTGGCCTAATTGATGTCTTCTGGTATCAGAAGTACCAAGTTTCATCACTATTAATTAAACGTTTTTAAAAACCCAATTTTTAAAAATATGTAAGTAAAGTTTTACAATTAGTTTTATAGTCACTTCTGATTGACCTTAATTGAAATTATTATTCGAAATTTGTTTAAAAAGTATCCAATCTTTGGTTAGGAAAATTACATTGCTCTAATTATGGGGTTGGGACCATAATCATTTTCAAATAACGCCACTTGCCTGCGCACACTTAGGCATCGATGCTTCAACTATTGACAAAAATTTTGGAAGGCTTCTTTTGGAATAGTGTGTATTGCTGATGTTGTATTCTGCATTATTTCTTCTCAACTTTCAAAACAGAGCCTTTTAATGGTGTCTTCAATTTTAGAAATCACAAGAAGCTATGTGTAAAGAATAAGTAAGTTGGCCAACGACTTAAATTCAATGTTTTGCTAAGAAATTCTGGATCAGGGTGTGAAATGAACAGGAACAATGTTTTGCCGTCCAGAAGTCTGCATTTTGAAGTTGACAAAAAATTTGTTGATGGTATTTTTTGTCACAGTTTTTTTTTCAATGCATATTTATGATGCAATTCCACGGATATCAAAGAAAACAGTATCATTTTAATTTTGCTTTGCACCTGTTGTGTTTTTTTTATGTAGGATGTCTTGGAATGCTTCCATTGTGACAATTATGCTGTTGCTTCTGAATCAGACCCATACAGCCATGACTCGCTCCAGTTATCACGATGTTGAGAAACTCAGAATTAGTGTTGGCTATGTCTTGTACAATCTCAAGACAAAGTTCTTTCTGTTTCACCAACAACAGCTTGGGCATATATTTTGAAGGGACTCTGCGCATGTTTAAATCTATGTGCAGAATTTTTACTGATCCTAACCTATTCAGCGGCCTTCAATACGGACAAAAAACGATCTCTCTGTACTAGATTGTCCACTCTCTCGACAACAGCTGCAGTTTGTGATCTCCCAAAGCGTAGTCAAGCACCGTTTACTCTTCACTAATTGGCTATTTTTGAATTGGTTGAACCATTTCTTAATTTGTGTAACCCTACAGCATCATCTCCAAATACCTGGTTAATCTTCTGAATTATTAAGTTTTGAAAATCGCCAAGCTTTTGACAAAATTTGACCTAGCATCTTTGCTCATCTTATCTTGTGTAGTTATCTGTAGAGAAATTTAAGGCTCAATGAACACTTACCACAGCATCTTGCTCATGAAGCAACTAACAAAATGTAAATACCGATTTTATATACAATGAAGAGTTTATATTAACGGTGTATTCAATTTAAATGAGTTGTCTCCACTATTCTGAAGTGCTAATTCTTACTACTGTATACAATGTATAATTGTATTTATTATAATAATTATGAATGAAATGAGTAAATTTACTGAAAAATTTATTAAAGAATATTGAATTGTGCTGTAGATTAAACATATATAAAAAGTTTTTAGAAAATGTATCACTAGAAGTGCCTCAAGATGATTTTCAAATTTGGCCTAAAGAGACAAACAAACATGAGTGGAGAAAAGCTTTGGAAAAAAGTCATGTCATTTTCTAACTGTCCTTTCTGTTGCAGATCAATTTAAATAACGGTCTGTACTTGATATAAACCCCATATTAATTCAAACAAAACTTTATTTTTGTGCTCCTTTCTATTAATGTGAATTATTAGAAGTTTTAGATTTATTTATTTATAAAATGTTTCCTGTTTCTGAAAAGCTTGGCTTTCGCCCATCTAATAATATATGAACTTCTCTCGTGCATGGATGTGGGACATCTGGACTAATGTTAAATATCTATACAATAAATGTCTAAACAATAAAATGTTTCTCTGTGTATATTTTTTGTTAATATTGATTAATATTATATATTATTTATACTTACACTAGAATCTTGTTTAACTGAATTTGGTGGGAAGATCATTAGGTTGTATGAAAAGTCAGTTAATCTGGAAAAATGTACAAAAACATCTTTCTTGTAAGAAAAATGTATTTGAAGCATGTAGGTAGTGCCTGTATTACGAAGCTTTTTTTAAGTAAGTACTATTTTGAAATTTGGCAATTCAGACACTGAGGTTGTTGTTTTGCATATGCGCACAAATTTAGTATCTATATCTGTTGGTTAGTCACAGATGTCATTACAAAAGCATTTATTTACATGTGTTTGTAAGTATTTAAGATGTCTCAGTCAATTGGACATCCTGCCGACTGTGAAATACGTTTTGTGATTCATTTTCTTAAAGACATAAAAATGGATGAAATTCATCAGCAGATCAGTAAAATTTATGGAGAAAACGGTATAAGAATGGTAAGAAAATGGGTTAGATTTTTTAATGATGGCAGCACAAATGTTGATGACGAGGAAAAAAAATGGGCGACCTGTCATTACTGAAAACTTGACGTGAAAAGTTAATTAAAAAGTTCTAGAGAACAGATGCTTTATGACTTTATCTTTTATGTAATGAATTTGCTCAAGTTTCAAGAAATGTTCTTTATGAAATTGTGGCTTAATGAATAGTGCTTAAGTTGTCATAAGTTGTGCTCACACTAGGTAGCAAAAATGTTGACCGAGGTGTACAGAAACAAACGTTTCATGTTGATGACTTCTTAAGCCGATTAGTGCCTTAATATTGGTGGAAATGTGTTGAAAAGTAGGTTAATGAAGTGATTTTTGTACAAATAAAATTATTAAAAAAAAAGTATATTGCGGTTTTTAATTTCAAATGGTACGTACTTAAAAAATACGTTTCATAAACATCTTTAGGAAAACGTGTGCTAAGAATGTATATAGTGCCTGTAATACCTATGTTGTATTGTGAGACTGCAGCAGTAGGTGCTGACGTACTCATTTGAACACAGTTGCAAGAGAAGTTTATTAAATTCAATTTTTAAGTGTTAAGGACGTTTTATTATAGAAATAAATACTAAAATATTTGGAGGTAAAAATATTAATTTTATTTAATATAAGATATATGGCTAGTATATTATACAAGCCCTTAGGAATGTACAGGGCGCTTTTGTACTGATCAATCTTGAAGTTTTAACATTTGTCATAGTGCATTAGACACTAATCTGTAACCACACAAATATATATGTATATATATATATATCTGACAACTGAATAAATGAGTAATCTGAAAGTTTAAATTATAACTTATAAATAATGAATATTTGTTTTTATACGGTGACAATATATATCCAGAACATTCATTGCTACTCACAACTGCAAGAGCGTTTCTATTTTTACACTTTTTTTTCAAGAAACGATTTGATCATTTCGAAAATTTGATTCATTGAGATTCAGTTAAACAAGACTGTAGTGTATTTAGACTCGACTCTAGCATGCCAAAACGTAATTCACAAATAATACAGTGATTTTCAAAATGTTGATTTTTGTGTATAATTATATATATATATATATATATATATATATATATATATATATATATATATATATATATATAAGTTAGGATAACATTTATTTATACTAGTCTTTGTTAACTCAAGATATTTTGTTTAACAAAATAATTTATTTAATTAATTATAAGCTTTAGTATTTATTTATTTTTGACTTGCAACTACCATTTGTGTGTTATATTTTTTATTATTTAGATTATGTGTACAGTTTTGTATTTTTGAAATAAGACTTTATTCTTAATAAAAACATGTTACCGATTTTAATAAAATCTTTTAATATTGCATTTTGTGCCCCACATCCTTCTATGAAAATTTAAATAGGATATATTACACATTGAGCCTTAATAAAACAAATGTTTTAATTATACTAGAGGCTATGAACTATTTTTTTTCTAATGTCATAGGCTTCAGGGCCTCAGAGCTTCCTGGCTCCTGTTTGTAGTATGTAGTTTCATTTACCTTTCAGTCTTCCTTCTTTTTCTTCTTTGCTTACGTTTTTCTCAATCCAGTTTACTTGTGGTTGGCCAATAATTTTATTCAACATTTGTCTTGCTTCTAGAATACCTCAAAAAATACTTTCCTTAATAAATAATAATTTATTTTATACATACAAGTTTGTAATTAAAGAAATTTATGTGAGTAAATCAAAAAACAAAACAATCCTGATAACGGACAGCATTTATTTTTTATTTTCCTCCTGAACCGTAAGTTTATTTAAAGTTTGCAATACTGACTTGAGTCTTGAATCTTTATGTAAAATTTGAACAAAATCTGATGAAATAATTTTGAAAAATCATGCACTTTTTTTACTTTTTTAGTACAAAAAAAATTTATGATGCAGGGGAGTGCAGACTATTGAGAGGATTTAGACGTCCCTCACGGTACCTGAGTAACACATACTTACACTTACGACTTTAACACTTTACACTCACACTTACATTTAGGGAGACGATAATAACCTTAATGTGCTTTTTGCCTTAAAATAACAAAAGTAATATTTTTCCTTTTTTAAAAGCTCCAGAACCCAGATTTTATAAGAATATACACATACATTTTGTTTGGGTACTAACGAAATGTATTTGAATAAAATTTGATCAAAATTGTTATGAACGATTTTGATTTCAACAGACTTTTTACCAAAATAAGGCTTTGAAAAATGTTTTTATTTTGCTTTGAAAAAATGTCCTGAGATATTGACAAACTATACGTAAATACAAAAACTTGAAATCAGTCAATTAGTCTTCAGTGATGTGTCCAGACATCCAAGTAAAACGTTTTTTGGACTATGTGAATCCTAATATGTCAAAATTATTTGATGATCATAATATTTTCTTACTTCGTATTAAAGAAATTAATTATTTTTCAAAATTGCTTTAATTAAAATTAAAATATTTCCAACTAAATAAAAACTTTACCTTTTTATTGGTGTAAACCTTTCTTATTGGTGTAAAAAAGTGACTTTTAAAAGAGCCATTAAAAAAAATTAAATAGTTTGGTTTCCTGCTTTGCAGACCTAAAGATTATATTATCCTAAATCAGTTTGTTTTTATTTTTAGTGTGTGTATGTAAATAACATTTTTATTTTATATGTACATGGTCTTTTTATTTACTATTTTTACCGTTCTTATTAGCAAACACCCAGACACGGACACTGAAATGAATGTTGATCCTCATGTCTTGATCATTTTTTGAAGGGTTTTAAAAAATGGTGTATGTGTGTTATCACTCTAGAATTCACAATTTTGGCCAGATTTGATTAAAACATCAAAAAATGATTCTGATAATGGCTTAGGCGAGTTTGTTACTCAAAAAGATCATTTAATGATTTCAAATAATTGTTAATTCAAATCTTATGAATGCATTTGTAGGGTGCAATGAATTGCACTGCAACAATTGTAAATCTATTGTGCCCTTTTTCTATATTCCTGAGTTGCTCAGCAACAGCGCCTTCTCCAGTCCTAATCTCTTTATAACATCTACAATTTGGACGTGATCATGTGGATAGCTCCACCATTTCAAATCGGTGACTTCACAGTTTTTTTATTGAGGTAATCGCAGTGCTAATTCCCTTTCAATTTTTCTTTCTTTTGACCCTTATTACCGACGTTTTGCACCATTTAGCCAATATTTTTGTTGTGCTATGAGATCCCACTCATTCTATTTTACATTTTTACTTATGAGAACCACAAATAGCTAAGGAAATGAGGTCCCTGCAGGAACAGATCCTTGTATGCGTAAGGCTAG
Source organism: Callitettix versicolor (assembly GCA_022606455.1). Taxonomy (NCBI): domain Eukaryota; kingdom Metazoa; phylum Arthropoda; class Insecta; order Hemiptera; family Cercopidae; genus Callitettix; species Callitettix versicolor. Next base: position 4,600,643 of record CM040182.1, read on the forward strand.
GGAGGTCCCCAGAGCTCTATTTGATACACTATTACGCTGGTGTCATTCATTCCATCAGTGTAAGTCTTTTTACACTTCAGAGTTGGCCAAGCTACATAGAGTAGTGAATGTGTGTTTGTCTTGGAGTATATATATACAAATAATTTTAATGATCATGATCATGATAAGTGTACATTTTAAAGTCTGCCTTAACATGTCTGAGTCGTACCGTAACAGCTACTCCAATAGCTCGTTTTGCGAAGCTATATAAAATAATCTAAAACATTGTTCTGTATTTATTAAAACAGTACTATTTTCAATTTTATTTGTATGTGCGTGGGGGGGGTACCATCAAAATCTTTGGAGGACTAATTAACCCTCTTCCAATCATCCAATCGAACTGAAACTTGGTACATAAAATCTTTACCAATATAAAAACTTTTATCAATACACAAACTTATTAACAACTGATTGTTTATCCATTACCTACAATGTGTGTGTAAAGGCTTTTACATATTTGAAAAATGTGAACCTTAGACTGAACAAATTAAACTGGACTGCTCATTCAACAATTAAATCATTTCATTGATAGAACATGTGTTGACATCTTTAACTGAAATTTTGAAAATTTGTGCAATATCTCCCAAAAAAGTGTTTACAGCTTCAACCAAGTGATATATTTCACGCAGGAAACAAAAGGTATCCTGCATGCTTAATGTGAAATTTTATACCATGCCTAATGAATTATTTGGTTAAACACTCAATTTGACTGCGCAAACTTCCCTCCTTATCACTATTTTAATAATAACTAAGAATGAATAAAAGTATGTTTCTTATTTAATTACAACAAAATCTTAATATAGTGGAGGTGTATTTTTAGTTGAAACGAAACTTTATTTGAAGTTAAACAAGAAGATTCGAAAAATTTGTCCATCTCGTAAGGTTCTAAATTTTACATTCACACTTCTGTACACTTGTATATGAAAGCAGTTCAACCTGCCAATGACATAAAACTGAAATGCATAAATATTAAATAAATAATTATATATATATATATATATATATATATATATATATATATATACACGAGGGCTCTTCAGAAAGTAGATTACGTTTTTGGATAAAAAAAAAACTAAGTACAGGAAAAAAATTTTATTATATACATTTGAAAGAGGAACTAAAATACTATTTTTCGACATAATCGCCAAACAAATTTAGACATTTGTCATATCTGTGAACTAGCTTTGAAATTCCCGTGTCGTAGAATTCCGCCGCCTGTGACGCCAGCCAGTCAGTCACGCCCGCGCGGAGATCTGCGTCGTCATCGAAGCGCTGTGTTGCAAGCCAAGTCTTTGTTTCCCACAAGTTTCGCGAACATTGTTGTACGAAATTGTCACCAAAAAGTTAGGATACCATAAGTTTTGTGCCAGATGGGTGCCAAAGTTCCTGACAGAACAGCACAAGGGTCAGCGTATGGCTGCATCGTTGTCATTTCTGGACGCTTACGACAAAGATGGTGAATCATTTCTTGATCGCATCGTAACGGGAGATGAGACTTGGGTTAAGCACGTTACCTGTGAGACAAAACTACAGTCTATGGAGTGGGGGCACACAAGTTCCCCCAAAAAACCGAGGAAATGTTTGCAAACCCTGTCAGCAAGGAAGATCATGGCGACCGTTTTTTGGGACAGGAAAGGTGTTCTTCTGGTTGACTTCCTAGAACGTGGAGCAACCATAAACTCAGAAAGGTATTGCCAAACATTACGAAACTTAAGACGAGCTATCCATAACAAGCGGAGAGGAAAACTGATTGCAAAAGTGTTGTTTTTGCACGACAATGCCCGCCCTCACACGGCAAATCGAACAAAAGACGTCTTGACGGTCTTCAAGTGGGAGATTTTCCCTCATCCACCCTACAGTCCGGACCTGGCACCTAGTGATTTCCACTTATTCCCGAAGATGAAGACTTGGCTTGCAACACAGCGCTTCGATGACGACGCAGATCTCCGCGCGGGCGTGACTGACTGGCTGGCGTCACAGGCGGCGGAATTCTACGACACGGGAATTTCAAAGCTAGTTCACCGATATGACAAATGTCTAAATTTGTTTGGCGATTATGTCGAAAAATAGTATTTTAGTTCCTCTTTCAAATGTATATAATAAAATTTTTTTCCTGTACTTAGTTTTTTTTTTATCCAAAAACGTAATCTACTTTCTGAATAGCCCTCGTACTATAGTAAATTTTAATGGTAGTCAAGCATCATAATTTCCACTCTTTTCGGAGATACAAACTTAAAGGAAAAGTAAGGAAGTGACGTTTTGAAAATTAAACAATTATTTTAATTTTAGATATTTTTTCAATTAGTTAAAGACGTCATAACAGGTAAAAAAAATTGTTACGTAAATGTTTTTGCGTCACAAACGATTGCCGTTAAACACAACTGATCACCTGCTTGTGACACTGTCACAAATTTCGCGCAAATCAAACTTAGCACAAAGAAGTAAAAGAACCCTTGTCAGTTCCTTTTCTGTCATTATGATTTTTGCAGAATGATAAAAGAATTGACGTGAACATTTTATTTTCAAGCTTAAAACATCAAGCTATATTTCAGAGTATTGTATTAAAACCACGAGGGTATTTATACCATGAAGTACCGCTTTGTATTTGACGCTACGTCACATTATAAACGTGAACATTATAAGTTGAATGTTTAAATCCTGACTACCAGTTTTTGTACGATTGTTTAGGCTACACATTTATATACAGGGTGATTGGCAATTGGTTTCATGACATTTTTTTGTAATAGAGCTTTCATGAAAAACGTTTCTCTCAATTTGCCTTGAAACAAGGATTTTTTTAAATTAATTTTTAAAAATTTCATGATTTATCGACAAAAAAGTGGAAATATTGTTTTAATATTATACAAATTCACTAAACTTATTTATCTACCATCAAGTGTTACTTTTGTATTGTTTCCTGAAAGCGCATATGTAATTTCGGATAAAATATAACCATTTTCATTTTTACAAGTAATAATGTGTTTAGTTTTGAAACCAACGAAATAGCGTTCCCGGAAAAACCGAAAAAATTCGGTCACAAAGTCATAAAAATTGTCAAATACGAGGGTTGATCAAATATAAACGAGACTGATTTTTTAAAAAAATTATTGCTTACTTACAAATTATTCTTGATACAACTTATTTTTCTACATAGTCTCCCGCACGAGTAACACATTTTTCCCACCGGATTGGAAGTTTTTTAATTCCATCTTCGTAAAAAGTTCTCGGGCGTTCATTGAGCCATTGGAGCACGAAGGTCTCCACCGCAGAATCGTCTTCGAAACGCTGGCCTCCAAGCGCCTCTTTAAGTGGCCCAAACAGGTGATAGTCGCAGGGTGATAAGTCTGGACTGTATGGGGGATGTTCCATTGGTTCCCAGCCAATTTGATCGAGTTTAAGCCTCGTAGCGTTCGCCGAATGTGGTCGGGCATTATCGTGAAGAAGAATGACGTTTCTCGCCGGTTTAGATTTCCTTTTCCTACGAAAAGACTGTTTTGCGGCCTCTAAAACATCGCAATAATATTGTGCATTTATTGTGCGTCGTTGATAAACATTTATGATGCTTCCGAACAGCATCAATGTTTTCGTCCGTAACGGAAGTGGTCGGGCGACGATCATGGCTGAGGTTTTCTACTGCTTCCCGTCCTTCGGCGAATTCCTTGTGCCAAGCAAAAACGCGAGCTCTTGACAGGGTCCTGTCCCCGTATTGAGCCGTCAATCTACGAAAGATTTCAGTCGGATTGACCCCCTCCTTGGCCAAAAACTTAATAATAATTCTCTGCTCCACGGAAACGTGCACTTCACTCTCACTCATTGTATAGTTTTATACTGAAGGGTCCGAACGGAAATGTTGCCCGTCTACGCCCGTCCCAAACCTCCCAGGCTACCTGAAACCCCACCCTTTAGAGTTCAATGTCAAACGGAAAAGTTTTTAGAAAGTCAGTCTCGTTTATATTTGATCAACCCTCGTATTATAAAAAAACGGGCCCTTGTAATTTCACGTAAGGTATTTCACTTTGTTCTTTTAAACTGTAAAAGAAACACAGCTTGAAATACAAAAGTAAGTTGTTAAACCACTTTATTTAATTCATGTTATTTAAAATTCAGTCGAAATTCATAAACCGTTTCAACACGTGACTAAACAGATTATCTTATAGAAGCGATTAAAATTTGAGAGGAATTTATTTTCAAATTTAATTTAGTGTTTTTTTTTTAATATTGTCCTATATAGCAATAACATAATAAAGTAAAGTAAAAAATTGCTAAACATGGAAAATGTTTCTTATTTTGTTTGCCTGAGAATTCCTCTTTAATCCTATATTTAACCTAATTTTCTCTTACAATTTTAAGGAAAAATGTATCTTACATGAAATTAAAGCTTCTCACAAGGGCATGTTTTTGATAATGCTGTACTAGACAATTTTTATGCATAACTACACTTCCACAATACCGTTTTCAAATTCAGGTTAGTTCCGAAAACACCTGTTTCGTTTGTTCAAAACTACACAAATACACTAACGTTATTACATTAAAAATGAAAATTTTTGTATTTTTTTTCAAAACTAAATGCGCTTTCAGTATATAATACTGAATGTAACAAACTGGTAATGGTAGTAAAACAGAAAATTTTACTTTTCGATGATAAGTCACGAAATTTTCGAAAATTAGTATAAAGTTCGTTGTTCCAAAACAAACTGCAAGAAACATTTTTCACTTCTACTTCATATTACATTACAGACACACACACACACATACATACATATATATATATATATATATATATATATATATATATATATATATATATATATAGAGAGAGAGAGAGAGAGAGAGAGAGAGAGAGAGAGAGAGCTGTCTCGGTAGCCTAGTTGATAGCGTACTGGGCTTCCACCCTGAGGACCCGGGTTCGATTCCCGGCAAGGGCTTGGCTATAAATCATCACATCGTTTGCATTAGCCCCAAGTGTGCACAATAGTCGGACGTTAAAAAAAAAAATTTCATATGCTGCCGTAGTGTTAAAGAACTCCGAAATGTTCCACCCGCCAATGCACCCAAGCTGCCGTAGTGTATATGAGGGTATGTTTTGCAGTTTTTAGTTAACCATAACTTAAAAACGAAACGTTTTATAGAATTTATAGAATTAGTACTATTACCTTAATAGGCATGACGAAGTAGTTGGAAATTAAAGGAAAATGATAACCTGTAGAGTCAAAGCGGAGAACTATTTGAAAAATAACACGTTCTGCAATTTTCTCCTTCTTCAACATTGACGCGTCCCTCAACCAAAACTGAAGAACCAATTTTGACAAACGTTGACTCGTTTTGTTCGTTACGTTTGCGGAGTATGTTTTTTGTACGTATACAAACTCCCAAAATATTAAAGTTTACAATTGTAAAATTTCAATTTAAAAAATGTAAAATGAACATTTACGAGCTTACAGCATAAACTATTTTACTACTTTAATCTACAATGAATCATTTTATTCATCACAGTTGCAGTATGTCCTTCTTGTATTAAATTAACAAAAATATATTAAAAATTATTAACTTGTAAAAAACGCCAGAAAGTTTTTAAAAATGATTAAATTTGGTAACATTTATGCTTATACAGGTCATTTTTTTTTGTTTAACGTCCGACTATTGTGCACACTTGGGCTAATGCGGACGATTGGATGATTTATAGCGTATGAAAATGCCAAGCCCTGGCCGGGAATCGAAGCCGGGTCCTCGGTGTGAAAGCCCAATACGCTATCAACTAGGCCACCGAGGCGACTCCATACAGGTTATACTAAAATAATATATTTGCATATATTAATTTTCTTTTCTTCAGAAATTATTAGATAATTCAATTTATCATGCAAAATATCAACATTTCCACAACATTTGGTACCAATGACATTCTTACAAAAATAATCTAAATCTAAACAAACCACCAAGCGGTAAATAGTTTCCCTCCAAGTTTGCAGTTTGAACTCCGCCAAGACCTGTTTTTACTGTTTCCTAAACAATTTCAATCTTCGCACTTGGCGGCGGCGTGCCTTCTGCGTCAAAATAGCTTTCAGTCGTGGTTTATTTATTTTATTTTTTATTTACTGGTTACAAATTTCCCATAAAAGGTAATAAATTACCTAGTTTAATTACAAAAAAGATTCATACATTGCTTATCTTAAAACTAAAACAATATAAACTAAATCTAAACCTAATTCCAAGACCTCACATTGCCTTAGAAACTAAAACTAATTACTTAACTAATTACTTATTCAAATATATCTTTTATTATTATTATTTCTAATCACTTACATTACATTTGTAAAATAGATATGTAAAATATTGAAATGTGCTTGGATCAATACGTTCAGTATAATGATCTGCCTTCCCTAGCTTATATTAAAAAGCTTATCTATTGAGTATAGATATAGTTTTTGAAGATGGAGGTTCTCCGAAACGCGTCAACGAATGTAGAATTGACGAAGCTAGGGAAGGCAGATCATTATACTGAACATAGTGACAATAATCCTAGCAGAAAAGAAGAAGAATATAAACAGAATTTGCTTGGATCAACTTTAAATTCTCAATTTAAAGTTTATATGCGAATTCGTTATCTGTCGCAGATAGGAGGGGTATTCGCAGTGTAAGTGGCCTACTCGGAATGACTTGAACCCTATAGTTAAAGTTAAGTGCGTGGATCAAGTTTAAATTCTCAATCTGTCGGACGGAGAGGTATTCGCAGTGTAAGTGGCCTACTCGGAATGACTTGAACCCTATAGTTAAAGTTAAGTGCGTGGATCAAGTTTAAATTCTCAATCTGTCGGACGGAGAGGTATTCGCAGTGTAAGTGGCCTACTCGGAATGACTTGAACCCTATAGTTAAAGTTAAGTGCGTGGATCAAGTTTAAATTCTCAATCTGTCGGACGGAGAGGTATTCGCAGTGTAAGTGGCCTACTCGGAATGACTTGAACCCCATAGTTAAAGTTAAGTGCGTGGATCAAGTTTAAATTCTCAATCTGTCGGACGGAGAGGTATTCGCAGTGTAAGTGGCCTACTCGGAATGACTTGAACCCTATAGTTAAAGTTAAGTGCGTGGATCAAGTTTAAATTCTCAATCTGTCGGACGGAGAGGTATTCGCAGTGTAAGTGGCCTACTCGGAATGACTTGAACCCTATAGTTAAAGTTAAGTGCGTGGATCAAGTTTAAATTCTCAATCTGTCGGACGGAGAGGTATTCGCAGTGTAAGTGGCCTACTCGGAATGACTTGAACCCTATAGTTAAAGTTAAGTGCGTGGATCAAGTTTAAATTCTCAATCTGTCGGACGGAGAGGTATTCGCAGTGTAAGTGGCCTACTCGGAATGACTTGAACCCCATAGTTAAAGTTAAGTGCGTGGATCAAGTTTAAATTCTCAATCTGTCGGACGGAGAGGTATTCGCAGTGTAAGTGGCCTACTCGGAATGACTTGAACCCTATAGTTAAAGTTAAGTGCGTGGATCAAGTTTAAATTCTCAATCTGTCGGACGGAGAGGTATTCGCAGTGTAAGTGGCCTACTCGGAATGACTTGAACCCTATAGTTAAAGTTAAGTGCGTGGATCAAGTTTAAATTCTCAATCTGTCGGACGGAGAGGTATTCGCAGTGTAAGTGGCCTACTCGGAATGACTTGAACCCTATAGTTAAAGTTAAGTGCGTGGATCAAGTTTAAATTCTCAATCTGTCGGACGGAGAGGTATTCGCAGTGTAAGTGGCCTACTCGGAATGACTTGAACCCTATAGTTAAAGTTAAGTGCGTGGATCAAGTTTAAATTCTCAATCTGTCGGACGGAGAGTGGTATCGGAATCGCAGTGTAAGTGGCAAGTTTAAATTCTCAACTCGGACGGAATGACTTGAACCCCATAGTTAAAGTTAAGTGCGTGGATCAAGTTTAAATTCTCAATCTGTCGGACGGAGAGGTATTCGCAGTGTAAGTGGCCTACTCGGAATGACTTGAACCCCATAGTTAAAGTTAAGTGCGTGGATCAAGTTTAAATTCTCAATCTGTCGGACGGAGAGGTATTCGCAGTGTAAGTGGCCTACTCGGAATGACTTGAACCCCATAGTTAAATAGTGCGTGGATCAAGTTTAAATTCTCAAGACGGAGAGTGCAGGTGTAAGTGGATCGGAAGTGACTTGAAAAGTTAAAGTTAGTGCGTGGATCAAGTTTAAATTCTCAATCTGTCGGACGGAGAGGTATTCGCAGTGTAAGTGGCCTACTCGGAATGACTTGAACCCCATAGTTAAAGTTAAGTGCGTGGATCAAGTTTAAATTCTCAATCTGTCGGACGGAGAGGTATTCGCAGTGTAAGTGGCCTACTCGGAATGACTTGAACCCCATAGTTAAAGTTAAGTGCGTGGATCAAGTTTAAATTCTCAATCTGTCGGACGGAGAGGTATTCGCAGTGTAAGTGGCCTACTCGGAATGACTTGAACCCCATAGTTAAAGTTAAGTGCGTGGATCAAGTTTAAATTCTCAATCTGTCGGACGGAGAGGTATTCGCAGTGTAAGTGGCCTACTCGGAATGACTTGAACCCTATAGTTAAAGTTAAGTGCGTGGATCAAGTTTAAATTCTCAATCTGTCGGACGGAGAGGTATTCGCAGTGTAAGTGGCCTACTCGGAATGACTTGAACCCTATAGTTAAAGTTAAGTGCGTGGATCAAGTTTAAATTCTCAATCTGTCGGACGGAGAGGTATTCGCAGTGTAAGTGGCCTACTCGGAATGACTTGAACCCTATAGTTAAAGTTAAGTGCGTGGATCAAGTTTAAATTCTCAATCTGTCGGACGGAGAGGTATTCGCAGTGTAAGTGGCCTACTCGGAATGACTTGAACCCTATAGTTAAAGTTAAGTGCGTGGATCAAGTTTAAAAATCTGACAATTTTAAATTTGCACATTACCTTTGCCAATACGCAATATATAAGGAACAACATGGAAGAATACAATTCGAATTACAGCGAGTAATGAATGATAGAACGGAAGGCACACAGCCGCTAAGTACGATGATTGAAATATCAATTAGTAAACTGCGTAATTAATAAATAATTACAGTATTTATAATTTGAATTGGGGATTTTTTATATCATAATATTGAGTAGCTGGAGGGGAAACATTATATACTATTTCCCCTGGCAAGAATGTTAAGCATACCTTATTCATATAATTCTGAAAGTTTGTGTGTTTGTTATTGAATCACACGTTAACTACTGGACCGATTGAGATGAAATTTGGTATGAGCATGGCTTAAAAACCTGAGATAAACACAGACCTATTCCCGTTAAAAAAAACATTATTATACTACTTACTCAGTCCAACTTATTTATTTAGTATTTAATTTTGTGGCATGTGTTAACTGTACAACACTGACGTTTTATACATTTATTATATATTGGTAGGTGTGAATAACAAATATTTAAATTATTTTTACAGCCATTATACATCTTACACAGTCCAACTTAATTATTTAGTATTTAGTTTTGTGACAAGTTTTAACTGTACAACAGTGAAGTTTTAACAATATTTTATACTTTTTAGTATAATATTAAAAATTTGAAAGTTTGTTTGTGTGTTTGTATGTTTGTTTGTAATTCTGGGCCATACGCATTAACTACTGGGCCGATTGAGATGAAATTTGGAATGAACATGATTTAGGTACCTGAGATGGACATAGATGTATTCCCATTTTAAAAATCTTAATCCCTGTATCCATGTTATTATTTATTACGAAATTATTGTTTAGATGATTACATTTTCAATTAGTTTAATTGAATTTAAAAAAAAGAATCTCTATAATTTTATCCCAATAATTCCAAACAACCTGCCTTTCCAATTTAAAAGATTGCAGTTTTAATTGAAGTTGGAATTTACAATGGCAATTAATAAGTCGAAGTGTCAGACTTTAAGAGTAGCAGAAATAGATTTGGGAACTCTGTGCTTCTCCCACGGTAAATTGTATGTCGCCTGTTCTAGTGTCGAGTAGCAAAAATGTATGTCTTGGCCGTAAAATATTGTGTATAGAAATATATTAATTTGAAATGAACCTATTCTGATTTTGAAAATCGATTATAAATTTTATTACCTACATTATAATTGGTGGCAAAGCCGTAACGGGTAACAGCTAGTAATTATATAAATATTACTATAAAGGAAGCAATAACCATACTCCATCTGTCCACTGACGATCACTTTTAGAATTCATAAGCAAAAATTCATAAGTTGGTCATTGTTGGTGAATTCATTGTTTGGTCCAACAAAAAATCAGTCTCGTTTATATTTGATCAACCCTCGTATATAAATATTACTATACAGGAAGCAATAACCATACTCCATCTGTCCACTGACGATCACTTTTAGAATTCATAAGCAAAAATTCATAAGTTGGTCATTGTTGGTGAATTCATTGTTTGGTCCAACAAAAAATCAGTCTCGTTTATATTTGATCAACCCTCGTATATAAATATTACTATAAAGGAAGCAATAACCATACTCCATCTGTCCACTGACGATCACTTTTAGAATTCGTAAGCAAAAATTCATAAGTTGGTCATTGTTGGTGAATTCATTGTTTGGTCCAACAAAAAATCAGTCTCGTTTATATTTGATCAACCTCGTATATAAATATTACTATAAAGGAAGCAATAACCATACTCCATCTGTCCACTGACGATCACTTTTAGAATTCGTAAGCAAAAATTCATAAGTTGGTCATTGTTGGTGAATTCATTGTTTGGTCCAACAACAGTTATGGCCTTTTAAAATGATCATTTAAATTGTATGCTAAAAGTTGTATAGTCTTTGCTATGCATTCTGAATGACTAGCACAATCTATTCCATTTCACAGCAGTGACGTCAGCTGATTCATATCTGCACTGTGTCTCTACCGCCTTACTTTTTCAAATAACACAAGTAACAGCAATTGCAGTTTATGTTATACACCCCATATTAAACAGAGCAGTAAAGACGCCCAACTAGCGATCCTACTCCGGCTAGAAAAGTGAAAACAGAGAGAATTGGCTGGGCTATAGCACACGATGTGATTCGTCAACCTGAAAGGAATGGGTCAGGCTTTGTTGAAAATCCCTTCAACCTTTGCATGCATAGGCTATAAAAATAAGTGTTTATTTAGCAAACAAAAGATTGACAATAATTGGATGAAGTAATCCTCAAAAATCTTAATTTTGTTAATAGTAAGTTTGGCTTATGAAGTGGGGGGGGGGTTACTCATAGCCATTGACTATGAGTAAATGTAAACTGACTGAGGATTACAAGATAGTTGATGAAACAAGTACAGGAACAATGAAATATTTGTGAGAAAAACGTATACATGTTTTTATTTATTATATTAACTCTAATAGTCAAATTCATAACATTTTTAATAAATTATTTTGTTCAAAATAATGTTAATGATAACAGTAGAGGGGTTTATAGTTTTTAAAACAATTTTTTGTGATACATAATGTAACAGAATGCTATAGATGTACTTATTTATCTAGAGAAGTGTATTAAATATACTATTGTTTATTTTACTATCAGTGACTGGCATGTCATTAAGGGCCTGTGGGGCCAGGTCCCACCAAAAATTCACAAAAAAAAACAAAAATTCACCTTTACAAATTCATAAGCGTATTCGTTTGTCTGTCGGCAACGCATTCCGTGAATAGTGTTACCAATTATTATAAAATTAGGCGAAATGGTTTTTGTAGTTGCTCAAATCCAGGAATATTCAAGGCTTGACGAGCAATATTTAGCAATGGCGGTATTGCATACATTTCTTTTTCCTAATGTGGATGTTATATGAAACTAGAAGTGATATTGATTCTGAACATAGTTTTTGCACATAAAGAGCTAGAGCGAAGCCGCGAGAACTCTCAGAAGTAAACATTTTCGTGTCCCCATAATTTCGACATGTTGGTCAAAAAACTTTCTAAACCTCATTTCAACCAATGCAAATGTAACAGAATTTTACAAATTTTTATTTTAAAGTTTTTTTCAATCGATATATTGCAGTCTTTTACGCGTGTTTTGAAACATTTACGAACTGTAAAAGGTCTTTTTCTACTGCGGTGTGGATAAAAAATAAGCAAAATACGATTCATTTTTATGTTTGATCATTAAATGCGTTTCAAAAATATTTTTAAAACTGTACAGTAGACATCTGTTCTAGGCATAGTTCTAGTCCGCATCGCGTCAGTCCAGACTACATATAAGTCAGCTGATTCATTGTTAAATCTGATACAAATGTTGAGTGATTGTAATCAACAAAATACGAGGGCTATTCAGAAAGTAGATTACGTTTTTGGATAAAAAAAACTAAGTACAGGAAAAAAATTTTATTATATACATTTGAAAGAGGAACTAAAATACTATTTTTCGACATAATCGCCAAACAAATTTAGACATTTGTCATATCGGTGAACTAGCTTTGAAATTCCCGTGTCGTAGAATTCCGCCGCCTGTGACGCCAGCCAGTCAGTCACGCCCGCGCGGAGATCTTACGACAAAGATGGTGAATCATTTCTTGATCGCATCGTAACGGGAGATGAGACTTGGGTTAAGCACGTTACCTGTGAGACAAAACTACAGTCTATGGAGTGGGGCACACAAATTCCCCCAAAAACCGAGGAAATGTTTGCAAACCCTGTCAGCAAGGAAGATCATGGCGACCGTTTTTGGGACAGGAAAGGTGTTCTTCTGGTTGACTTCCTAGAACGTGGAGCAATCATAAACTCAGAAAGGTATTGCCAAACATTACGAAACTTAAGACGAGCTATCCAGAACAAGCGGAGAGGAAAACTGAGTGCAAAAGTGTTGTTTTTGCACGACAATGCCCGCCCTCACACGGCAAATCGAACAAAAGACGTCTTGACGGCCTTCAAGTGGGAGATTTTCCTCATCCACCCTACAGTCCGGACCTGGCACCTAGTGATTTCCACTTATTCCCGAAGATGAAGACTTGGCTTGCAACACAGCGCTTCGATGACGACGCAGATCTCCGCGCGGGCGTGACTGACTGGCTGGCGTCACAGGCGGCGGAATTCTACGACACGGGAATTTCAAAGCTAGTTCACCGATATGACAAATGTCTAAATTTGTTTGGCGATTATGTCGAAAAATAGTATTTTAGTTCCTCTTTCAAATGTATATAATAAAATTTTTTTCCTGTACTTAGTTTTTTTTTATCCAAAAACGTAATCTACTTTCTGAATAGCCCTCGTACAAGTACAGTGTCCATGAGTACTACATGTTAATTATAAAACACCCAAGTTGCATTTCAGCGATCGATACAAGTTAACAAGGACGAGAAACACGTACGAACCTACAGTATGCATTTTATTTTATTTTAATTTTTTTGTTATTTTAAGGTGAAAAGCACACTGAGGCTATTATCGCCTCCCTAAGTGTAAGTGTGAGAGTAAAGTGTTAAAAGTCGTAAGTGTTGTGTTGCAAGTGCAAGTGTGCGTCTAAATCCTCTCAATAGGTGCAGCTAGTCTACACCCCCCTGCGGTGTATGTATTTAAAAAGCTACTCATTTTATTTCTAATTTTATTACTACACGCGCGCGCGCACACACACACACACACACACTATACGCACACACACCCGCACACCCCGCACGCACAATAAACAATAAAAGTCCAGATTTAATAAACAATGTGCAGCCAATACTATTACAGCTAGAGACTTGAAATTTTCAGGCTACCTTTTTATAAGAATTTCAAGATGCACTAAGAAAGGATTTTGCAAACAATTGATTTTATCGCCATTAAACTACTTACCCAGTCCAAATTTAATAAACAACTTTAATAATACCTAGAGACTTTGAAATTTTCAAGGTTCCTTCTTACAATAATGTAGAGGTGTACTAAGATAGGATTTTACAAAAATTTGATTTTAACGCCATTAAACTACTTACCCAGTACAAATTTAATAAACAACTTACAGCCCTGACTATTATACCTAGAGACTTTGAAATTTTCAAGGTTCCTTCTTACAATAATGTAGAGGTGTACTAAGATAGGATTTTACAAAAATTTGATTTTAACGCCATTAAACTACTTACCCAGTACATATTTTAATAAACAACTTACAGCCCTGACTATTATACCTAGAGACTTTGAAATTTTCAAGGTTCCTTCTTACAATAATGTAGAGGTGTACTAAGATAGGATTTTACAAAAATTTGATTTTAACGCCATTAAACTACTTACCCAGTACAAATTTAATAATCAAAGTAGAGCCAAGACTAGAGACTTGACATTTTTAGGGTACCTTCTTACAACAAAGTTGAGGTGCACTGAGAAAGGATTTTGCAAACGTTTAGTTTTAACGCCATTAAACTACTTACCCAGTCCAGTTTTATTAATCAACGTACAGCCGTGACTATTATAACCAGAGACTTGAAATTTTCAGGGTACCTCATGACAATTTCAAGGTGCACTAAGAGAGTATTTTGCAAAAAAAAAATGATTTTTACGCCATTAAACTACTTACCCAGTCCAACTTTAATAATCAACGTATATCAGAGATTATAATAACTAAAGATTTGAAATTTTCAGGTTTTCAACCACATGTAGGATGCACTGAAAAACGATTTTCCAGTATCCAACCCCTAAAGAGGTAAAAATGAGGTACTTCAATTTTTACTGGACAAATATGTTTTTCGTCTGACCTCCTTAAAACGTAACATAGTCACTCTTAAACATAAGTAATGAAATATATTTTTCACTATTTCCCAAAACTAATTTCCTAAAGAGATTGAAAGAGGGTAGAAAATGTAAAAAAGAAGTATACAATTTTGCATTGAAAAAATATTTGTTTTTGATCATATATTCTAGAAATATCCTATGAAACACATATTTCAAAATTTTTCCGAATTCATTCCCTAAAAAAAAAAAATGTAAAATAGAGGTATAATTAGAGAAAAAAGTGTTTTTTCATTGATTGGAGAAAGAAAAATATTTTCTATTGGATTTACTTTAAAGTAAATAATATATTCTAAACACAAAATATAATACACGTAATTCAGAATTTCCCACCGAATTTATCCCCTAAAAGGACAAAAATACAAAAGAGGTATAAATGTTTGTACTGGAGAAAAATATTTTTTATCAGATTTTTTAAAATTTGAATAGACACGTTTGAAGACGTTAAAACAACATATCATGTTATAATATTTTTTCATATTCACTGTAAAATAATCATGAGTTTAGATGATCAAGCTTTTAATATATTTCTTTTGTTTCTAAATTATTACATTACTGAAACAGTTTAAGTTTCGTGGGCGAAGCCACGACGGGTAATGCTATGTGTGTGTGTGTGTGTGTGTGTGTGTGTGTGTGTGTGTGTGTGTGTGTGTGTGTGTGTGTGTGTGTGTGTGTGTGTGTGTGTGTGTGTGTGTGTGTGTGTGTGTGTGTGTGTGTGTGTGTGTGTGTGTGTGTGTGTGTGTGTGTGTGTGTGTGTGTGTGTGTGCGCGCGCGCGCGTGCGCGTGCGCGTGCGTGTGCGCGTGCGTGCGTGCGTGCGTGCGTGCGTGCGTAGACTAAGCCACGATGGGTAATGCTAGTATATACGAGTAAAAGACCTCTTAAAAAAGTGATCTAGAAGCCAGGTTTAGTGCTCATTTCAAAGTTCCAAACCTGGGTCTTACCATGACGGCCGCTCTTATATTACATTTTCCAATTAAAAATCCGCTGCAATACACGGAACAATAAATACTGTACGAGCAGATTATTCCATCAAATACGTATTAAATCCTACTTGACTCTCAGTTTATATTATAACTAATTGGAAAACAAAACAATTCGTTAAGCATATTTAATTAATCGATAAACAAACTTGAATAGCACACGGTCAAAATTAAATCGTGCGGCGTAATTATTTCAATGAACGGGAATAAATAATATCAATTTGTTCAGTATTGATTTCACATCGGGAATATTTATTTTAGAAATTCACAAAAGAAATACATTTTTTTTAGTAAGCCGGGTTTTATTTTGTTTTGAACCTCTGTAATTTTGTGACATCTGTAAAACAGTTTATTAATTTTAGTGTGTGTGATTAAAACACCTGCTTAAAAAGGTAATTGTTTTGTTTTGCTATTTTAAGACGAAGAGCACATTGAGGATATTATCGTCTTCCTAAATGTAAGTGTGAGTGTGTGTACTCGGGTACCGCGAGGGACGTCTAAATCCTCTCAATAGGTGCTGCTAGTCTGCATCCAATAGTTCAAAGAATAGTCATTAAATGAAGCACCTACGACTGGAAAGTAGCTTAGAAGAATATTTTGAGCTTTTAACGTGTTGGAATTGTTGTTTATCTAGGACCAAAAAGGGAATCGATTAAAAATTAAAAAAAAAAAATAGTTTTAATCCTTTCGGTTAGATTTCCGGGACGCCATATCTTTGTGCGTCTTTAAAGCTTATGATAAAACTGCGTAGCAAATTTCAGATCTCTACGCTTTTTGAAACTGAAGATACAGAGATAAGAAATAAAGCCGTTTTTACCTCATTTTAAGCTATTAAGAGTGGTTTTTTAACTCCATCTTAGCGCGAAACTATAAACCAATAACAATTATACGTGCCAAAATTCGACTTTGTAGGCTTTATAGTTTACAAGATTTCGTGATTAGTGAGTTAGTCCGCGAGAAGTGATGATCCCTAGGCCTGTGCATGGCGTTAACAGAAATTGCGCGAGATACAATACGAGGTTTGTCCAATAAATACGCTAACTAAGGTCATAAAAACAGCTATCATTCGGACAGTTTTTCGGCGATCAGTAAGGACAAGACGCCGCACACGATCAATGTTTTCATGCACACAAGAGGTTGAAGGTCGTCCAATTCTTGCATCATCCGTGGCGTCTTCTCGACCATCTTTAAAGCGCTTAATCCACTTGAAAATGGCTGTTTTCTTCATAGCATTATCACCATAAACAGCTCTCAACATTTCAGCAATTTCTTGGTAATTTTTACCAAGCTTTACCAAAAACTTGATGTTAATTCGTTGTTCAGTGAATTGGTCAATTTCCATATCGACGAGGAGACTGAAAAGCCTGACTTCCGAGGACTTCCAAGGGTGCTTTGAAGAGTGGAAAAGAAGATGGGATAAGTGCATAGCAGTGAATGGAGAGTATTTTGAAGGGGACAAAATCAATGTAGATGAAATTTTGTAAAATAAAGTTTTTATGACCTTAGTTCGCTTATTTATTGGACGAACCTCGTATAAACCGATAACAATTATACGTGCCAAAATTCGACTTTGTAGGCTTTATAGTTTACAAGATTTCGTGATTAGTGAGTTAGTCCGCGAGAAGTGATGATCCCTAGGCCTGTGCATGGCGTTAACAGAAATTGCGCGAGATACAATATAATCGTCGGGCTGGCTTCATAAGTTTAATTTCGTCACCTCCGACGGACAATTGCAAACCGTGTGGTAGATTCTGGTAGCATTCCCGCACTTACTCGGGAGTTGTATTCGTGTGCACGTAACTGTGTTGTATCGGCTCCAGTTTAGTGATGGGTTGCTATTTAACAATCTGTTATTTTTTAGCTGCTAAATGGTTTTAGCATTAGCAGACTGCTAATCACACTTAAAAATAACAGATAATAAACAAACTGTTAAATAACAGGGTTAGAGCACACTGCTTCCGACCTGCTACGGTGCTAACTGCTGACCCCTGGCTACTAACTGTTAACTGTAGTGATGGGTTGCTATTTAACAATCTGTTATTTTTAACTGCTAAATGGTTTTAGCATTAGCAGACTGCTAATCATACTTAAAAATAACAGATAATAAACAAACTGTTAAATAACAGGGTTAGAGCACACTGCTTCCGACCTGCTACGGTGCTAACTGCTGACCCCTGGCTACTAACTGTTAACTGTAGTGATGGGTTGCTATTTAACAATCTGTTATTTTTTAACTGCTAAATGGTTTTAGCATTAGCAGACTGCTAATCATACTTAAAAATAACAGATAATAAACAAACTGTTAAATAACAGGGTTAGAGCACACTGCTTCCGACCTGCTACGGTGCTAACTGCTGACCCCTGGCTACTAACTGTTAACTGTAGTGATGGGTTGCTATTTAACAATCTGTTATTTTTTAACTGCTAAATGGTTTTAGCATTAGCAGACTGCTAATCATACTTAAAAATAACAGATAATAAACAAACTGTTAAATAACAGGGTTAGAGCACACTGCTTCCGACCTGCTACGGTGCTAACTGCTGACCCCTGGCTACTAACTGTTAACTGTAGTGATGGGTTGCTATTTAACAATCTGTTATTTTTTAACTGCTAAATGGTTTTAGCATTAGCAGACTGCTAATCATACTTAAAAATAACAGATAATAAACAAACTGTTAAATAACAGGGTTAGAGCACACTGCTTCCGACCTGCTACGGTGCTAACTGCTGACCCCTGGCTACTAACTGTTAACTGTAGTGATGGGTTGCTATTTAACAATCTGTTATTTTTAACTGCTAAATGGTTTTAGCATTAGCAGACTGCTAATCATACTTAAAAATAACAGATAATAAACAAACTGTTAAATAACAGGGTTAGAGCACACTGCTTCCGACCTGCTACGGTGCTAACTGCTGACCCCTGGCTACTAACTGTTAACTGTAGTGATGGGTTGCTATTTAACAATCTGTTATTTTTTAACTGCTAAATGGTTTTAGCATTAGCAGACTGCTAATCATACTTAAAAATAACAGATAATAAACAAACTGTTAAATAACAGGGTTAGAGCACACTGCTTCCGACCTGCTACGGTGCTAACTGCTGACGTATACTGCTAACTGTTGAACCTGTTAAACGTTGAAGCTGCTAATCTAACTGTTGAATAGCAGGGACATAACAACTGTTTCGGACCTGCTAACTGCTAACGTCTACTGCCAACTGTTGAACCTGTTAAACGTTGAAGCTGCTAATCTAACTGTTGAATAGCAGGGACATAACAACTGTTTCGGACCTGCTAACTGCTAACGTCTACTGCCAACTGTTGAACCTGTTAAACGTTGAAGCTGCTAATCTAACTGTTGAATAGCAGGGACATAACAACTGTTTCGGACCTGCTAACTGCTAACGTCTACTGCCAACTGTTGAACCTGTTAAACGTTGAAGCTGCTAATCTGTTTAATAGCAGAGTCATAGCACACTGTTTCGACTGTTACCGACCTGCCAACTGCTAACCTCTACTGCTAACTGCTGAACCTGTTTAACGTTGAAGCTGCTAATGTAACTGTTAAACAGGAAACACATTGTCAGTGTTTCTTTCCATTAATTGTTGTTGGCTACTGTCCTGAGATTCAGATTGCATAGTAGTATCATATTTTTCTTTGTTAACTGTAAATTTAAATGTGGGTGTTTTTTATAAATACTAAATGTAACACAAGTCGAACTTGTACTTTTAACATAATAAAAATATTTAGCTTAAAATTATATTTTAAAACATAAGAATTATAGATTAACAAGTAATTATTTGTCCTTCAAACACTTATTTTTTGATTTTTCACACAATTATATATAGTATATAATAAATGACAATATTATTTTAAATAATGTGATTATAACAAAAATAAAAATTATCACAACCATTATGATAGTCTATAATAAAATACTTGAAATAATACCTAACAAGAACATTTTAATTTATTAGGAACATGAATAAATAAGTGAAATCTAAAAAAAAAGATAGGCCTCCATAAATAGCCTACATGTATTAAAATACAATAATATTTTTTAAATAGCATTTTAATTAATTACAAACATCGAACATGACCCTAATCAAATTAAAATTAATTTAATTTAATTTTTTTAAATTTAAATTATTATTGTATCATAGGTTTAGAAAAGGGTGCTACAAAATATATTTCATATTACTTGACAGTGCGTGAAAGACAAACCGAATACAATTAATTGCATCTTTGAACTTGCATCTTTCACTTGCATCTTAATTGCATCTTTCACAAATCCTATAGACAAATTAATAGTGCAGTAAGGGTAGGAAAAAACGTGCCAACTGCATCCTCACTGTATTTGCTTATCTCAGCTGCCAAGATATGGAATAAAGAATAAAGTAATGTGACAATACTACTTAAGCTGCGTTTTCTTGCTAAAGTCGTTGTTAGCAGTCTAGAGAATTAGCAGTTGTAACTGTTATTTTTAACTGCTAATTCTAATTAGCATTAACAGAATTAGCTGCTAAACAAAAATAGCGCTTTTGCCCATCACTACTACAGTTAGTCACAGTAGTGCACATTCCAGTATAAATAGGAATGAGACTGGGACTTACAGGTTTGGGAGGGACAGAACACCCACTAGGCAAACAGGTGGTTTCGTCCGAGAAAACTTTGAAATTTGACACTACAAAAGCGTATTTTTAGAAAACTTTTTAAAAAAGTTTTTTCTGTTTAATAGCTTTAAAACTTAGCCAAATTATTTTTTTCTTTAGTAAAACTATGCGAACTCTCCTCATTCACAAATCATTCATATTATTCTCAAGAACGATTTTTTTGTGTGCCTTTTTTATGTCAATCTGAACAAGAAAGAACCTTCATAACATTAGAGTTCTTGCAGTTGTCTCTAGCATCAAACTTTTTTCTCATCAAATATTATTCATTAACGAAAACATTCCACTTTCCTCAGGCGCCTATTTTCTGATTCGATATCACTGCCAACCAAATTAATATTCTGTTTTGAATATCCAGTGATATTAATAATAATAATATTATTAATAGCCGGCCTTATTAATCTTAGATATATGCAAAACAGTTTAAATTTTAAAATACAAGTTTTTAGTGCTTTTGTTACAATTTTTACTTTACTATAATTTTTTCTGCTGGCCGGGACATTCACAAATCCAGCCCGGACAACCGGACAAGAACCCAAAACTGGGACTATCCCGGTGAACCCTAAGTATAAAACACATTTCTGCTAGAAATACAGTTGCAAACTTCCCCAACAAGTTCCTGCGCCTACTTCCGGCAAAGCGAGACCGTTTGAGAATGTTTTTATCGAGTGATTTTGTCCTCAACTCCTCGTTAAAAGGTTTGATTTATGAGGTTTTTATAGTCATAACAGTCGGATTAAAAAAAAAAAAATATTTCAAACTTGCTGCATGGATCTGAACCATAAAACAAAGTGAACAAATCAGTCAAAATCTGTTTACATATCAACTAAATTTTAGTGAAATTTGATTACATTGGAACCGATTACGAGGAATTAAGATTAAAAAAACCAAATATAAGGGCATTAAAAACTGCAAACGGTCTATTAGCAAAGTTTTCAACTCTTAATTATAAGCACGCGCGCGCGCAAACACACACACACACAAATGGATAAATAGTCAAGCAAAAACCACTTTTTTGGCCTCACGGACCTGAAATTGGTTTGATACATCAAGATTAACTGTTTTCTCGACAACCAACATTTTTTTTATACTTAGTAGTCTATTGTGAAAAAGTAAACGTTTGTGAAAATTTAATGCATGTTAAAAACTTTTATGTACCTAATTTTTTGTTTATTTCGTTTTTTATTTATCTCTCTTTTAAAATGTTCTTACTATATTTCTGAAAAAGTAAACGTTTGTGAAAATTTAATGCATGTTAAAAACTTTTATGTAGCCTACCTAATTTTTTGTTTATTTCGTTTTTTATTTATCTCTCTTTTATAATGTTCTTACTATATTTCTGAAAAAGTAAACGTTTGTGAAAATTTAATGCATGTTAAAAACTTTTATGTAGCCTACCTAATTTTTTGTTTATTTCGTTTTTTATTTATCTCTCTTTTATAATGTTCTTACTATATTTCTGAAAAAGTAAACGTTTGTGAAAATTTAATGCATGTTAAAAACTTTTATGTAGCCTACCTAATTTTTGTTTATTTCGTTTTTATTTATCTCTCTTTTATAATGTTCTTACTATATTTCTGAAAAAGTAAACGTTTGTGAAAATTTAATGCATGTTAAAAACTTTTATGTAGCCTACCTAATTTTTGTTTATTTCGTTTTTATTTATCTCTCTTTTATAATGTTCTTACTATATTTCTGAAAAAGTAAACGTTTGTGAAAATTTAATGCATGTTAAAAACTTTTATGTAGCCTACCTAATTTTTTGTTTATTTCGTTTTTTATTTATCTCTCGTTTATAATGTTCTTACTATATTTCTGAAAAAGTAAACGTTTGTGAAAATTTAATGCATGTTAAAAACTTTTATGTACCTAATTTTTTGTTTATTTCGTTTTTTATTTATCTCTCTTTTATGATGTTCTTACTATATTTCTGAAAAAGTAAACGTTTGTGAAAATTTAATGCATGTTAAAAACTTTTATGTAGCCTACCTAATTTTTTGTTTATTTCGTTTTTTATTTATCCCTCTTTTATAATGTTCTTACTATATTTCTGAAAAAGTAAACGTTTGTGAAAATTTAATGCATGTTAAAAACTTTTATGTAGCCTACCTAATTTTTTGTTTATTTCGTTTTTTATTTATCTCTCTTTTATAATGTTCTTACTATATTTCTGAAAAAGTAAACGTTTGTGAAAATTTAATGCATGTTAAAACTTTTATGTAGCCTACCTAATTTTTTGTTTATTTCGTTTTTTATTTATCTCTCTTTTATAATGTTCTTACTATATTTCTGAAAAAGTAAGCGTTTGTGAAAATTTAATGCATGTTAAAAACTTTTATGTAGCCTACCTAATTTTTTGTTTATTTCGTTTTTTATTTATCTCTCTTTTGATAATGTTCTTACTATATTTCTGAAAAAGTAAGAATAAAAAAGCCGCCCCAAAAATATTCTGATTTAGGTTAAATGTAGTTGTAATCTGACACACTCTTGTGTATTGTCACGTGATACTATAAATGTAACTAGTTCTTTAAATCCGAGTTACACTGATTTTACGTTCAAACTCAGAGATTTAATGCCGCATGCATTTATCGCGGATTGGTAATATAATTTACGAAGTTTTGAACGCATGTTCGGTATTTTGTTATTGCATCAAGCAAACAGCCAATAACAGATTGGCTGGGATAGGAAGTGGGGTAAGCGTGTTAGAACAGGTGACTGAAGCTTATAAAACAGATTTGTTATCTGCGTTTGGTACAGTAAGCATCGCTCGCAGGTTCGTTTCCTCATTTAGCAACTATAGCGATTAGCACAAGTAAGCACTGAAATTAATTAACTTTAAAATATTTTGTTTAGAATTATTTATTTAATTGTATACTTTTACGTAATTTTTATTATAACAATCTTGTAAAACTCTGTCACTGTAATTGTTGCATCTTAGCTATTTGTCTAAGATAACGAATAATAATAGTTAATAATAGTTAATAATAGTTTAATAACTTTTTTTTGTGCAACATATCTTTGTGATTTTTTTTTAATAATTACCTTATCGGCAACAAAATTAAAATACTTGAAGTTTGTTAACAAAATATTAATAAGATTGTAACAATTATTAATACGTAAAAACTTTGTTACCACAACGGGTTTTCATTAATTCGACTGGAATAACGTAAATACTTTGAACTACTAAGTAAAAAAACAACAGTAACTTTTTAACATTGAAAAAAAACTTCTTTGATCCAAAAATTTGTTGTTTTAAAATTGCCCTACAAAGAAATGCAAAAGTACAGAGTAACCTCGTTTAAAGTCATAAGTAGAAATGTGAAAACATAAAAGACTATAAACAGCAAAACGTATTTAAATAACAATGAAAACAAAATTAAGTTCTTTGAATCCAAAATTTTGTTGTCACAAGAACTGTCTTGTAAGAAGTATAAAATTACAGAGTAGCTTCGTTTAAATGGAATGAAGACTTAAAACCAAAGTAATATCTACCCTAAATAACAATGTAAAACATTAGCTTGTTTTAATACAAAAGTTTTTTGTCTAAGAAATGTCCTACAAAGAAATACAAAAGTACAGAGAAGCCTCATTTAAAATCATGGAAATGGAAAACGTAAAAGACATAAAACCACAAAAAGTATTTTTAATAATGAAAACAAAATTAACTTCTTTGAATACAAAAGTTTGTTTCCTAAGAACTGTCCTACAAAACTACAGAGTAGCCTCCTTTAAATTCATAATTTGAATGGAATGCAGACTTAAAAACCAAAAAAAATATCTAAATAACAATGAAAACAAAATTAACTTGTTTAAATCCAAAAATTTGTTGTCTACGAAATGTCCTTCAAAGAAATACCGAAGTACAGAATAGCCTCGTTTTAAATGGAAAATGTAAAGATTTTAAACCTAAAAAATATTTAACAATGAAAGTATTTCTTTTTTTAGGGGGAAATTACATAATAGTACCGAGGTTCGAGAAACCAGTCCTACATGTCATATTTCATAAAAATCTGTCAATTAGTTTAAAACCAGACTACGGTTTTCTCGATTTACTCTCAAATGGTCAATTTTTCTTTTTTCAATCTAGATACTATGACTTATGTATTATTATTTATTCATTATGAAACTTAATACATTACCAAAACTTTATCAAAATCTAATGAAACCATGTTGAAAAGCCAAACTGATTTTTCAGTTTTTTCCGATTGTTAACAAACCATATTTTTATGTACTTTTGGACTACAATTGACAAAATATGATAACAATCGTTAGAACTAATTTTGGTTTTCGGAAAACTAAAAATTGTTTCGAGATGTGAGCAAGCCAGATCTGTTTATTTTTTCCTGATTGATTCCCAAAACGTAAATTTTCTTAATTCAAAATTTGATATCATACGACCTAGACGTTTAGTTTTGGTACTTGTGGACTACAGTTCAGCAAAATTTTATCAAAATCGTTAAAGCCAATTTAAAAACAGAACTTTGACAGTTTTGTTTCACATAAAAGGGTTAAAACGTTTTTTTCAAATTCAAAAAACAGTCGCGATATTTGAGCAAATCATAAGCCTACATGTGAAAACTAACGGTGAACAGGTTTTGTTCTTGGTTTTTCCGACTTTCTGCAGAATTTTATTTAAATTTTTAAATTTGTTACATATCGAACTGTACATTTTGTTTAATTGTTCATAGACTATATAAACATGTACAATTAAAACTGCAGTTCTACAAAATTTGATGAAAATCGTTAAAACCAATTTTCAACAAATAAGATTTTTGAGTTTTTCTTATTAAAAAGAGCTTTAAACGTTATTTTTGAAATTGAAAAATGACCCCAAAAAATGAGTAAACAAAACCTACTTCCCAAATTTCATAAAAATCGTTATATTGGTTTAGTCGCCGGCCATGTGAGCAAGCTAGCGAGCATTCTCTCTCTCTCTCTCTCTCTCTCTCTCTCTTTATCTTACACACACACGCGCGCGCACAGGCTCGCGCACGCACATATCCACGTACGCCATCACGCACTCACGCACACACCTACGCACGCGCACACGTGTGAGCAAGCTAGCGAGCATTCTCTCTCTCTCCTCTCTCTTTATCTTACACACACACGCGCGCACACACACACACACACACACACACACACTCGCGCGCGCGCAGGAGCACATCCACACACGCACACCCACTCCCACGCACATCCATGTGTGTGTGTGTGTGTGTGTGTGTGTGTGTGTGTGTGTGTGTGTGTGTGTGTGTATGCGCGTGTGCGTGGGTGTCGATATGATTGCACACACACACACACACACACACACACACACACACACACACACACACACACACACACACACACACACACACACATATGGATGTGCGTGGGAGTGGGTGTGCGTGTGTGGATGTGCTCCTGCGCGCGCGCGCGTGTGTGTGTAAGATAAGAGAGAGAGAGAGAGAGAGAGAGAGAGAATGCTCGCTAGCTTGCTCACACGTGTGCGCGTGCGTAGGTGTGTGCATGAGTGCGTGATGGCGTACGTGGTTATGTGCGTGCGCGAGCCTGTGCGCGCGCGTGTGTGTGTAAGATAAAGAGAGAGAGAGAGAGAGAGAGAGAGAGAGAGAATGCTCGCTAGCTTGCTCACACGTGTGCGCGTGCGTAGGTGTGTGCGTGAGTGCGTGATGGCGTACGTGGATATGTGCGTGCGCGAGCCTGTGCGCGCGCGTGTGTGTGTAAGATAGAGAGAGAGAGAGAGAGAGAGAGAGAGAGAGAGAGAGAGAGAGAATGCTCGCTAGCTTGCTCACACGTGTGCGCGTGCGTAGGTGTGTGCGTGAGTGCGTGATGGCGTACGTGGATATGTGCGTGCGCGAGCCTGTGCGCGCGCGTGTGTGTGTAAGATAAAGAGAGAGAGAGAGAGAGAGAGAGAGAGAGAGAGAGAGAGAATGCTCGCTAGCTTGCTCACATGGCCGGCGACTAAACCAATATAACGATTTTTATGAAATTTGGGAAGTAGGTTTTGTTTACTCATTTTTTGGGGTCATTTTTCAATTTCAAAAATAACGTTTAAAGCTCTTTTTAATAAGAAAAACTCAAAAATCTTATTTGTTGAAAATTGGTTTTAACGATTTTCATCAAATTTTGTAGAACTACAGTTTTAATTGTACATGTTTATATAGTCTATGAACAATTAAACAAAATGTACAGTTCGATATGTAACAAATTTAAAAATTTAAATAAAATTCTGCAGAAAGTCGGAAAAACCAAGAACAAAACCTGTTCACCGTTAGTTTTCACATGTAGGCTTATGATTTGCTCAAATATCGCGACTGTTTTTTGAATTTGAAAAAAACATTTTAACCCTTTTATGTGAAACAAAACTGTCAAAGTTCTGTTTTTAAATTGGCTTTAACGATTTTGATAAAATTTTGCTGAACTGTAGTCCACAAGTACCAAAACTAAACGTCTAGGTCGTATGATATCAAATTTTGAATTAAGAAAATTTACGTTTTGGGAATCAATCAGGAAAAAATAAACAGATCCGGCTTGCTCACATCTCGAAACAATTTTTAGTTTTCCGAAACCAAAATTAGTTCTAACGATTGTTATCATATTTTGTCAATTGTAGTCCAAAAGTACATAAAAATATGGTTTGTTAACAATCGGAAAAAACTGAAAAATCAGTTTGGCTTTTCAACATGGTTTCATTAGATTTTGATAAAGTTTTGGTAATGTATTAAGTTTCATAATGAATAAATAATAATACATAAGTCATAGTATCTAGATTGAAAAAAGAAAAATTGACCATTTGAGAGTAAATCGAGAAAACCGTAGTCTGGTTTTAAACTAATTGACAGATTTTTATGAAATATGACATGTAGGACTGGTTTCTCGAACCTCGGTACTATTATGTATATATATATATATATATATATATATATATATATATACACGTGCACGTGCACACACACACACACACACACACACACACACACACACACACACACACACACACACAACTAACAGACATACATCATTTAAAACCATTTTTTATTCTAGAAATCAGAAAACGTTAAAATTATATAATTTGTTTTTTCATTAAAATTCCTTTATACATCGGATAGTGAGAATCTAAAAACGAAGAAAACGTTTTGCGGGTGCATTAAAAAAGCATCCGTTATTTGAAACATACAGGTATGTGAAAGGAATTTTCCAATAGTGCTGCAACAAGCATGTTTGACCTGCAGTGTTATCAGAACCTAAAGGAATAATTTTGTTTATAAGAAAGAATAATTTATAATAAATTTAAATATTTGGAGTCTCCTGGCAAATCTGCAACAGTAAGTTCAAAGTACGAATAATGTTATTTTGGGAACGAATATGGCTTAGTTTTTTTGAATGACAAACTGAAAACCTACATTAGAGCTAAAATGGCATAGCAAAGGAGTGTTATTTGCAAGAATAATATTTTATTGATAATTTATTTATGTAAAGTATGTACACTAAAAATTTATAAATTTTGTATTCATTACATAAATGTTTAAACTGGACAAAGTATCTGGATACATTATGTAGAAATACAGCAGCGTTCTGCCCCCCCTATAAATCTTCCAATGTACTTAATATGCATGGCAAGTATAGATTTTGGGGTTCACAGCTATAAAACCAGAGAATCTGGTTCATAACTATCATAAAAGGGATACAAATTAATTGGAAAACGTAACATACTTTTAAAAATTGTTTTAGAATAACCAGATGAAAGAAGTTAATTTGATACTTTTTTTTGATTTTTAATATTCCTCAGAATTTCAATGGCAGCTACAGTCTAAATTATTAATTCGATTTTGAATAGGGGTTAAAAAAACCTTTATCATACCATGTAGAAGCAAAGAAAAAATACCAATTTTTTTTTAAAGTCTATACTTTGTACCAGTTAGACTAATGAGGACGAAGGACCAGCGTTAACGGTAAGTAAAAATGTTGGACTTTAAAATTAACGTAGTTTCTGACCTAAAGACTGTATATTTTACCATTAGATTAGAATTTTCACATCTGACCAAAATTTGAGCAAAAGGTGAACCAATATTGAAAGACTTTGTTGCTTTTTCAGTTTTTTATGGCTCTTGAACCAATTTTTACATAGTGAATATTTCGATTTGTTTCCGTACTCAAGGAAATCATTTCAGAAATATTTGATTAAAATTGTTAGAGCTAATCTTTATAATAACATCAAAATTGTTGAATTAGTTTAAAATTTTTAAATTTGTTATAATGACTTCAGTTATGATGCTTAATATATGAACATTTAATCAAAACCAGAAGAATTAATGTTGAAAAATTATGTTCAAAAATTCCAATTTTTCAATATTTTTAATATCTTCTTAACCAGTTTTGAAGTGAAACTTCTACAGGCTGTAGCATTTTTCATGGTAATAAATCAAGCAAAACATTTGTCACACACAGCCAGTTCATCAAGCAAAAAATTGTTTATAGTTAAATATATCTTTCATGTAATTAGTACAAGATCGTATTTTAATTTATTTAAATAAGTTAATTAATTATTTAAATTATTAGTGGATACCACTGAATTACATACCCAACCCTGCCTTCAAAATTTTTAGAGTATTACAACTGGAAGCTATGTGGGTTACATTTATTTCAGTTTTCACTTCTGCTAGCCAATTTCACAATTGCCACATTTTTTTTGTTATTGCTACATGCGTTTTCCATTCGGATCTTATAGACTATTCAGCAAAATTTTATCAAAATCATTAGAGCCGATTTTGAGAAAACCTGATTTCAACAGGTTTTTTAAATCAAAACAGGCCTAAAAAACCCTTTTATTAAATTTTAAAATGGTTCCGAGATATGAGAAAACATGATCAACATGAAATCATTATTATTGTTCTCCATGTATTTTAAACAACAATTTTTTTGGTTCTTTATCATCAAATATATATATATATATATATATATATATATAAATTCGTGTGCATGTCCTTCTATCTATTGGTAACACGCCTCTTACTTATTAACAAAATGGCAGACCACTATATAATTCGACGAAAAATGTTTTTTGTAATAGCCTGAAATAGGAGCAATAATTGGGGTTGACAACAAAAAATATTTAAGGGTAGTTAAAAGTTAAAATCTTAAGTAAAAACATTTTATATTTTTCTAGTGAGGATTATCATTTGAAAATAAAAGTGATACCGAGTCATAATATATATTTATGGTTTTGTCATATAAAGTATTTATAAAAAATTGCCAGACATTTTGAAGACTGAAGTTTTCATGACCCGCTCTCTAATTTCGACATTAAGTCAAAAAAATCTTGAAAAATTTATAAACCTTATTTGAATCAAAATAAAACAGGGTTTTTCAGAATTTTTCATTTTGACATATTTTTGTATTTATGGACCTCAACAAAAGCCTGTTTTGAAAAATTTACCAACTTCAGAAATTTTTGTTAACACCGCTCAAGCTATTGCAGTGTGGATTGAGTAAGTAGAATACAAACCCAATGTTAAAATTATTAAAAGGGGCAAAGTGATTTCAATATTTGAGTATCATACATGTTAAAAAAAAGCACTTAAACTCTTCAAAGGATACAGTTCATGTCCGACATTGCAGATGACTCAGAAGTATAGATGTAATGAAATTTCAGGTCCGGGACCAAATTAAGGATTAAGTATTTGTTTTTATGAAGTGGAAAAGTTGGTCACAATGGGTTTATTTTACTTATTGATTGGTTCTAACATCTGTTAAACATTAATTTTTACAGTTAAGAAATATTTTTCAATAATTTTTTCCAATAAACAAAAAATCACGCCTCGGCCCTCAGGTGCCTCAGGTGGACTCTCTTGTGAAGGCTACGTGTATGGTATCATTTGAAAACTAGGAGAGATAAAAATTTCGAAAATATATAGATTTCTTTGCATATAAAGAGTTTACATAGAACTAATCAATTTTGGGTGATATATAAAAGCTGATCATTCTTATTAATATGTATTTTTCATTTGAAACAAGATGCCTAAGTTTCAGTATGCTTGACCATTTTATTTTGTTATTAAATTTTTTAATAAAATTACAGCTTAGTTTTTCTTTTTTTATATCACAAAGTTCACATGCTAACCAAAACTGCCAATTTTTTTATATTTCTGGCTCACACTTAAAGCATTCTCGATAAATATGGCTGTTTGCATGAAAAAATTAGAGGTTTTTTATTTATATACTATAAATAAATCCTTGTAGATTTCCCTCGTACATTTCAGATGGAAAATGGAAAAGTTCCTGCCAGTATAAACACCTTGTTTTACTGCGAATTAATACCAGTACTCGAAGTTGTTTATGCGTGGCAGTAGCATAGGCTATATATCTTCAACTGCTTGTCTACATCGGAGAGTTAGAGTTTCTTACATTAATTTAAGTATGTTTAAAAATAATAAACTATTTATTAAAAAAAATTATAAAATACTTATCACCTGTGCAGGTATTTCATCTTTCTAATTTATCACTTTTTTTTGTTTTTAACAAGCCATTCTTTTAAATGAAGTTATTACTGATCGTTAGTTAATTCTCAAAATACTTTTATTAAATTGTAATAAATGTGTACTTATTCTTTTAGTAAAGTTATATTGTATAGTATTTTAAAAAACTAAATCCTTATGTACCTAATTTATTTTGAAAAAAGCTTACCATTTTCTAGCAAAAGTTTTTTTCTTGCCTACCCCTAATCTACTCATTTTCCTCCAGCTTTTAATTATTTTCATTCGTCGCCATTGAATGGGAGAATTAGAAAATCAATAAATATTAACGCCATATAAAATTCATTATTATAAAATGTCACTCTTTTTAATACTCTGACATTATCATAGGTGCAAAAATTGAAATGATTTCATAAAATATGTATTTAAATGCTAAGAAAGTATGATAAATATTCACTAGATGTAGAATTTGCTTATGTAAATTATTCTCATTTTTTTTTTTTTTTTTTCGTTTCACCCTCTTTGGGGTACGCTGAATCAATCATTTCTTGCGCGCTGTACTTTTCTTTGTTCCCAGTAGCTCTTCATTCTTTCCGATCTTCTCTTCCTCTCCTCTTCCGAAATGACAGGTTTAGGTCTTATTTTGGCTTTATCTTGGAATCTTATTCTTTCGTCTTTGGTAATTATCTTAGCAGTTTGGTCAAACAATGAATCTTCTGTAATTTTTAATTCTATTAGGTCTTTTTCAATTTCTTTAAACCAGTTCGGTTTTGTTTTACGATTATGGAAAAATCAAACACCTGTTTTCGTCAATCTATTGGAGTTCATTCTAAGAAGATGGCGTAAAATTTATTCTCCTTTTTCTCATAGTATCTGACAGTTTTTCAATTTTCTTATAGAGAGCTTCATTTCTTATATATACAACCTTATTATCCTGAAATTTTGTTCCTATAATTTTTCTTAAGATTTTCCTTTCCGTTATTTCAAGTTTTTCTATCTGGCCTATGCGATTCATGGTTAATGTTTCTGCTGCGTACAGTGCTTCCGGCTTGATCACTGTTTTATAATGTTTAATTTTGGACCCCCATGAAAGGGATTTCTTATTGTATGTTTCTTTCGTCAATTGGAAGGCCAAATTAACCTTGTTTAAAATTTGAAATTTTATAAATTATTTAGTAAATCCTGACATTTTGGAAATAAATCCTTGAATTCTAGCCCTGTGGAGAATAAAGATGTCATATGACGTCTTTAAAGCTGAGATCAGAGTGAGCATATTAAACATCAAAGGGAGTAAACAAAAAAATTATTTAATTAATCAAAAGTTATTTATTTTATTGTAAAAATACATAAAATGAAAAATAATTTGTTTTACTATATCCTTTGTGTAAACAATCCTCAAAACATAGATATTGGTGATACACACAGTGCAATGCTACACTGTGAACATTCAAAGGAAGTATCTTTTCTTTTATGCTTCTTTGTTTCAATGTTGTAACAAACATAACGCTTCCTTTGAATTTTTCTTTTCCGTTCCCTACTTGTTAGTAGAGGTCGGATGAAATGATGTCCTATGAGCAGCAACAAATGTCTATCAGTACTTGGATGTGGACTGTGTGTCGAGGAATTGCTCTTTAGATGTATAATGTACTTCTACAATTTGTCTAATTAGGTTGAGGTGATAATCCATTAGCGATTTTTTTACTGGTATGTAAGTTGGACATGTGATACGCACTGAACACAACAATATTAAGTAAATTTAATTGTATCAAAACACAATAATAACAAAACTACAACAAAAAATAACCAGATAAATAATAAATAATAAAAACTGAAGACAAATAACCAACACAATATTGAAATAAACTCTTCTATTAATACATGTCTCACTTCGAATACTGTCAAAAGGATAATAACTACTGGCAAGCTACCAAGATTTCTCATGTCAAAATATACTGACACTGCAAGACCATCCCATTTTCTGGGAATGTCTAATGGGCATCCACCAATGAGTGTATTACTTTTATTTTATTTAGCAGGAAAATGTACCAATATGAGACGGGAATATAAAATAACTTCATATTATATTCTTTTATTCCGTTTACACAATAATTGCAGTATGCAAATACAAAAAATAACGAAATGTCATATGACGTCCTTATTCATCGTTGTACTTTTATTGCACTCCTTAAAGGGCTAGACCAGTGATGAACAAGACAACTTAATTATATTTATTATTTATTATGACCCAGAAAAAACATGTTTAGCTTTATCAGGCAAAAACGAAAATGCCAAACATATATAGTATGTTTCATATTATTAATACTAATATATATTATTACTATTATACTATATTATTATTATGTTATAGTAATATGTATTAATAATTGTATTATTAATACATGCATGATGTCATTAATAAAGTTGTAAATAATATATGATCTCAAACGCTTACTCACAGCTAATTTAGAGAGCTTTTTGACTCAATGCAGCTTGAATACATTGATGTAATACATACCTCTACTAGTGTAGAATATTGCACGGCTTTTGAATTTCACTTTTTTTCACAGATCTTCTGTGTCATTTAAACAATTTGCATGTTAAGCTGAAGAAAAGAAATCAGTTTATTTATGATATGTGGGGTCCCAAAGGATTTAAAATATATACTAGTTTTATTTGAAAAAACAGCTAGCTAAAAAAGACTCGTCCAACTTCTGGAGACTAATAGCCCCAGCGATGGAAGACAAACTTGTAAGTTATGAGGTTAGCATGAGAAGACCTCAACACATGATCGATTCAAACACAGGTCTTAAGACTTTAAACGTATTGAACAAGACTTTCTTAATTTCACTTTGCCATTCAATTTGGTCTATGAAACAGTTAAAACAGAATTTCAGCTTGAACTAATTGAGTTATTCTACAATACTGATTTGAAGCAGTTGTTTCTTAACATCCAAAAAGTGGAGCTGTACTAGTTGCCATCAAAATTAAGTTTCCAGAATTAGATCTCATGCCCAGAAGATAAGTAATATTTTTACATTCAATTATTTCTGTTAACAAGTGTTTTTTTTACCATGACACTTTGAAAAAAGTAGATTCAGAAACAGACTAATAGATGACCACTTAGCATCACTTCTGAAAATCATCATCCCAGTTTCAACCAAATTTTGTACAGAATTTTTTTAAAAAATGCAGCCACAGTTCCATTAATCACAAACAAGTCCAGTCTGTCACGTACAGTGCTAATGAATCTTTAGTTCAAGTGAGATGGAGCACATAAGTATCTAATTCCTTGCACTATACAGTACAAGGTCTCTAACAAGTGCAGGATTAACAACCTTTGCGGCCCTTAAGCAAAATAAGGGTAAATAGGTCAAGGTAATATAACCTTACACTAATATGTGTGCATGTAATTGCTAAAAGAACAAAACATATACTTGTACTTTTTAGTGCAAACACTCAACACAATTGTGTAATAAAAAACATATTTGTAAAACACATACAACTACTTTGGCATACTAGCACTATGTACCATTAACTTAGTGGCAAATGAGCGAGTGCCGAGAAGACTGAGAAGTTATGCTACAAATAATCAAGTCCTGCTTCTCTCACCTCTCACAAAAAAGACATTTTCAACCAAAACTTCTGTCAAAGTCAGCAGTCAGCTGTTTGCCTACATGTGCCACAAACTTTGAACTCTATTCGCCCTTACAATCCACTGTACAGAACAAGTTGTAGAAATAAAATATAATATATTTATTTTAAGTGAAACATGATTGACTGACCTGAAATCTAAATAAGAAGAATTATTGATGTCAATTTTTTTTTAATTAATAAAACTGTAACTTAATTTTTTCTTAGTGCAAGACGCATTTTTGGGACCACAAAAACTGCTTATGTATGGTCAATCACGGAACTACCTTTAATACTGAATATTTTTGAAAATCAAAGCAATTATTTTTCACCAGACAGAGAATTGTATTAAAAATAAATTCTGAGCAGTATATTAATCCATAAAGAATAAAAGTTAAAAATATGTTGGCTATATATTATTAATCAGTTTGTTCCATCACCTTGTGGAACTACAGTGGTATACTGTTTCTACATTATTCATATTAACACCTTTTACAGACACTTTTATTTCAGTAACACTCGTATATGTATGTGAGGTAGCATAGGATGTCTTCAACTACAAAAAGAGCTTCAAATATTTATCAGAAATAATTTTTTCTTTTAGAAAAGTATGTTGACAATCTTCATTTTTATCTTCCCATTATACAAATAAATTTGTTTGAATAACATCTGTATTTTTCATAGATTTGAGCTCATACATAGTTACATAGTACTATGTCCTTACCAACAAATATGGTACTATGTTGAGTCATTACCAACAAATATACAAAGGACCATATGAAAAATGAATTCTGTATATCAACTCAAAAAAGTAGGAATTATTGAAATATATTTGCTGTATGTTATTTCAGTTTCTTCTAGCAACTTGGAAAATTATTATAACAGTACTGTGTTTCCATACTTACACAATATATGTTCTTTTCTGAAATATTTTGACCAGCAAGACTCGTATATTGTGTAAGAGTGGTAACATGGCTTTTCATCTTCTGCAAAAAGAACTTCAAATATTGATAGAATTTAATTTATTTCATTGTATACTACTTGTACGATAAATCCTAATTTTTATATCTTTATCAGAAAATTTCCACAGGAAAAATTAGCTATTGGAGCAGCCATCATGGTAAAACCCAAACCTGGGGCCTTTAAATAAGCACTGGTCCTGACCTCTAAATCGCTTTTTGAGGGGGTCAGTAATTGTGTATGTGTGTGTGTGTGTGTGTGTGTGTGTGTGTGTGTGTGTGTGTGTGTGTGTGTGTGTGTGTGTGTGTGTGTGTGTGTGTGTGTGTGTGTGTGTGTGTGTGTGTGTGTGTGTGTGTGTGTGTGTGTGTGTGTGTGTGTGTGTGTGTGTGTGTGTGTGTGTGTGTGTGTGTGTGTGTGTGTGTGTGTGTGTGTGTGTGTGTGTGTGTGTGTGTGTGTGTGTGTGTGTGTGTGTGTGTGTGTGTGTGTGTGTGTGTGTGTGTGTGTGTGTGTGTGTGTGTGTGTGTGTGTGTGTGTGTGTGTGTGTGTGTGTGTGTGTGTGTGTGTGTGTGTGTGTGTGTGTGTGTGTGTGTGTGTGTGTGTGTGTGTGTGTGTGTGTGTGTGTGTGTGTGTGTGTGTGTGTGTGTGTGTGTGTGTGTGTGTGTGTGTGTGTGTGTGTGTGTGTGTGTTTGTTTGTTTGTTTGTTTGTTGTGTGTTTCAACATGCTCATGTTCACAATATTGGTTCACTTGGTTTCAAATTTTACACAAAAATCAATGATGGTATTGGTTAATAGCTTGAACAAGTCCATTAACCAGAAAAAATCACTCGACAGTTTCAAAATAGCGGCAATTTCAAATCTTTAAAAAATATTTTTTTGAAAATCTGATTAAAAAAAATCATAGTCTTGAAAAATCCATAATTAGCATTTTGAAATTTTAAAATCCAATGAAATTAAAATTTTTTTTTTGGATGACAGTGTGTATTTCATTTTTGTATTTTCAATGTAATTTGAAGGTTTAAAATGCAGGTTATAAACCTAATGCAGGTATGACTAATATATACAGATTTCGATATTTATTTTGATGGTGAAATCAGAAATTTTTTTTTTAAATAAGCAAAAATACTTTGGTAATGTTTATTATATATCCTATTAATGTTTCCTTCTATCACATCAGTGAAACATCTGCACGTCATGATTATTTCTTCCTTGTTTTACTTTTAGTGAAGGTAATAAGTAAACGAATTAATGTATTAAGTATAAGTTTAAATCACATAATTCTTTTCAAAAGTATATTGATAAAATATATAAACCAAATCTGCCTTGACTAAAACGAGTTTAATATTGGCAGTACAGGAATCCCATTTACCATGTTTAACAAATGGGAGTGTTGCTGTTACAAGTTTCTCTACTCGCCCATACTAAGAATCCTTTTCACTTAACACAATCCTATGCAAAAGAAAACTGCAATTAATCCATTATTAATCATGACATGATTTAGGTAGATCATGGTTATTTTAGCAGTATAAGATTCAACAGATGTTACTTTTATTATGTATTTTATTCACGATGTTTTTAGTACTAAATTACCATTAATAAAAATTATAAAACACGACAAATATAGTAAGCAAGGAGTAATAAAAATTTTTAGTTAGGTGAAAAAGTGAGAAAGTGAAAAGTTTTGGAAAGGGTTGAAATTTTGTATTGCCATAAAAAAAAAATCAGTACGCTGGTATCTGTTATGTGATCAGTATTATAAAAGTATAATTTGCTCTTTGTTAAATTATTCATGATTACATTAATTAAGAACTAACTTCATTTGTCTGAAATAAGAGGCATGCAGCAAAAAGCGTGAATAATCTATTTGTGTAGGCTACCAATGCATTGCAGTGCTCGTTCATAATACCTGTACTACAAACATGAAACACACTTTAATTACTGACTTGCATGCTTTGACCAGTCACAAAAAAAATTGTTACTATAATAAACCTTTAGAAATTTTGGTAAACACTTTTCGTTTTGTACCCTAAGATAAACCTGTGTGCCAAATTTCAGCTCTCTACAACTTTTTGAATGTGAAGACCCAGAGATAAAATGCAAGGTCGTTTTTACCCAATTCTAACTCTTTAGGGATGACATTATGAAAAACCCTTTCTTAGTGCACATCCAAAGATAAAATTTTATGTTATTTTGTCTGTTTATGAAACTTCATCTGTACATCTTTTGGATATGCAGATAGACAGTTAAAACATAAAGTTCACTTTTACTCTATTTTAACCCTTTAGGGTAGAATTTTTTAAATAATGTTTCCTAGAGGACAGCTAAAAGCCAATACCAACATATACACCAAGTTTAACTTCATTAGTTTTATAGTTATAGAAATTTCATGATATTTGTACAATAGAGTGTATATATATATATATATATATATATATATATATATATATATATATATATATATATATATTAGTGTGTACAAAAATGTATGCATTTTTAATGAGTTTTTATGTTAGGTACATGCTTTTTGATTGTATTTTATGTATTTTTCATGTTAAGCTTTTAATGTATATATTTTTATGTGATATGACTTTGTTGAAATATATTTACATATTTTTAATAAAAGTTTGAATTATTTTTTTAAAAGTTTTACAGTTATTCTAAATCAATAGTAGAAATACCACAACCAGTGACATAGCTGGCAGTGGCAGTTTGTGACAATTGCTGTTGGGGGGAGGGCTATCATCTGTCATTAAAATCATATATCAAGTTATGATCAAACAGTAAACAATAAAAACAAGATACATTTTGTTTTTCTAGGTTAATGGTAAGCCAGGAGTTTCTAATATAGTACAATTGGCCAATGTGTTTGATTAAAATTGCATGCAGTCATCATCATTAAATCAGAGGCTGTTATCTTGAAACAGAAGTAAATTGGGAATTTTTTTTTTTTTTGGTGAAACATGCCAGTGAAAATATTATAATAATTGTTTAAATAATAATTCCAGACAGACAGACTAATTAACCTACAATAATACTTATATACAGTATAATGTTGTTCTGTATGTTATATTCAATTACACATGGTTCTTAGTTCATGCTACAGTTGCTCCCATTAAAAAAAATCAATTACTACACATCTTTTAAAATAAAGTATTAAGTTCATTTTCTTAAATCAAGTATAGAATTGTATAAATTATTTCTTATTTTAAGTTTATACATTTTTACTGTTTATAAAAAAAACACTAAATTTAGTTAGAACAAAAATAATCAATTTAGAGTATTTTTGTCATATATTTATTTATTTATAAGCTACTGATAAAAATCAGTAGACCTGTTTCAGTTATGTTAATGTTCCGATATTAATGATATTTTAATTGCTATCAAATTAGTTGATATTGATAAAAAGCTTAACCAATTCTTTTGATTATTTTAGATTTTTAGTTTACGAGGTTTGTCCAATAAATACGCGAACTGGTCGAATATGGTGGCCATTACGGAGAATTAAGCCACGCCCACTGGCCTCACGTGTTGTCTGGGACCCAATGAGCCGTCAGTGCTTGGCAGAACGTTACGCTGTGCGGATCTTGCGAGTAGAGTTATTTTTAGTTTTGCATTATTTTTTTGTTCGTCGATATGGAAATTGACCAATTCACTGAACAACGAATTAACATCAAGTTTTTGGTAAAGCTTGGTAAAAATTACCAAGAAATTGCTGAAATGTTGAGAGTTGTTTATGGTGATAATGCTATGAAGAAAACAGCCATTTTCAAGTGGATTAAGCGCTTTAAAGAAGGTCGAGAAGACGCCATGGATGATGCAAGAATTGGACGACCTTCAACCTCTTGTGTGCATGAAAACATTGATCGTGTGCGGCGTCTTGTCCTTACTGATCGCCGAAAAACTGTCCGAATGATAGCTGAAGAACTAAATTTAGGAAAATCAACAGTGCACACAATCTTAACCGAGCATTTGGGCTTAAGAAAGGTTTGTGCGAAAATCGTGCCAAAACTGCTGACTCCGCATCAAAAGTTGAGAAGAGTCGAATGTGTTACTGACTGGAAAAATTCCATGGAAAATGATGTTGGATTCTTAAATAGGGTTATCACTGGTGATGAATGACTTTTTTCTATTCCCTAAATGCAAAAATGTGATGAGGGGACAGCATTGGGAAGATGTGGACACAATAAAACAAGAAACGACGAGGAGACTGAAAAGCCTGACTTCCGAGGACTTCCAAGGGTGCTTTGAAGAGTGGAAAAGAAGATGGGATAAGTGCATAGCAGTGAATGGAGAGTATTTTGAAGGGGACAAAATCAATGTAGATGAAATTTTGTAAAATAAAGTTTTTATGACCTTAGTTCGCGTATTTATTGGACAAACCTCGTATATAAAATAAGGCATATTTCTAATTTTAAGATATTGAAAATTTATACAAAAAAAGACTTATTAAATATTGTTTTTAGAATAATTCTAATGATAGTGTAAAGTTCTGTTTGTGGATTTAATCTCAACTATAAAATTATGCAATTAACTAAAATGTCATTGTTGTAATTAAAACAATTTTTCTACATTAAGAAATATTGTTGTAAACAATATGTTATATATTGTATCTTTATGTATGCATATGTATACCAAATAAGGCCCTTTTCAAATCTGTGGATACAAGGGTAGTTTGTAGATTTTGTACATAGTACAAGCAAGCAACATACTGCTATTTACCATTCATAGCTGATGAACTCCACAAAATAGCATTAGATCCACAAAGTTTGGTGGTCCCCTGGTACCATTACTTGCAAATTGCCTTTAGATAGTTGTGAGTATTGATACTACCTAGTTTTAATATTATTGAAACAATATTGCTTATCAAATATATGTGTTCTACTATTCTGAATATGAATGTACATGATTATAGTACAGTACCTACAATTAGGCCAATACAGGCTTTGTAAATTCAAAAAACTAACTTACCAATTTGGAGTGGTTTTATTGAATAAAATTCCACTTAAAATAAAAAAAACTCCAAGAGTTTGATGGTTTTAAATGAAGTTTAAAACATCTTTGTCTATCTAATGCTATTTTGTGGAGTTCATCAGCTATGAGTGGTAAATAGCAGTATGTTGCTTGCATTATATACAATTTTACAGATTACATTTTTGATTTTCTGTATCGTTATTATTTTATTTTAAAATAATTTATATGTACAGTAGAAACTCGGTTAACCGTCACTCTTTTAACCGTCACTCTCTGTTATCCGTCATCATCCAACATAGTCAATAAGTAATTTTGCGAAGCGCGATTATTGTTCGAAGCGACTGTCGGAGCGCCGTAATAGGAAGCGAGTGTACTCGCCAGGTTACTGATTAGTATTGATAAGTACGTTGTGTATCTCAGTAGTGTTTGTTGTGTCGAGTAACCGCTGCTTGTATATCGGTGTTTACTGTATTACCGTGGACGTTGTTACTGAACTGTGGTGTTACTGTACTGTATTGTACCGTTGTTTCTGTGTTTTATTACAAAGATGGCTGAAAAGCGAAAACGTCTTGTGCTAGGCTTAGATCAAAAGCTTGAAATCATTAAACGTTTGAGGAAGGTGAAACGGCGACCAGTATTGCTCAGATTTACGGTGTTGGAAGAACAACAGTGAATGACATTAAACGTGACGCTGAAAAGATAGAGCAGCATGTGTCAAAACTGCAAAGCACTGATGGAGCTGTTAAACGTCGTAAAACCATGAAGCCTGCAAAATATGATGAACTTGATAACGCTATGTATCAGTGGTTTATTCAAGCCCGAAGTCAAGGAATTCCACTTTCAGGCCCCATTATAATGACCAAGGCAGCTGAAATGCATAAAAAACTAGATGGTGACCCAAACTTCAAAGCTAGCATGGGATGGCTTGATAAGTTTAAATTCCGTCACGGCATCCGACAACTTGATATTAGTGGAGAAAAGCTTAGTTCAAATAGTGCAGTTGTAGTTGACTTCCAGGAAGAATTTAAGTTAAAAATATCTGAGCTTAAACTAAAGAGGGAACAAGTTTACAACTGTGACGAAACTGGACTCAATTGGAAAGCCTTACCACAAAAGACTCTCGCATCGCTTTCAGAAAACAGCCCCAGGTTTTAAGATTCAAAAAGATCGAATCACTGCAATGGTCTGTGCAAATGCAACCGGGAATCATAGATTGCCGTTGGTGGTTATTGGAAAAGCCAAAAAGCCTCGTGCATTCAAAAATTTAAACGCACTGCCTGTGAAGTATTACGCTCAAAAAAACGCTTGGATGGAACAAACAATTTTTTCAGAATGGTTCCAAAATGAATTTGTACCTCAAGTCAGAGCACATCTTGCACAAAATAAACTGCCCCAGGAAGCACTGCTGCTCATGGACAATGCGCCTTCACATCCCTGTAACGAACTCAAAAGTGATGATGGCAAAATAACATGCTACTTTCTCCCTGCGAATACAACGCCACTTATCCAGCCAATGGACCAGGGAATTATCGAGAACATGAAGCGTCGTTACAGAAAAGAGTTTATCGAAAGCTTGCTGTCATCTGATAATGCAACATCTGTTAAAGAATTTTGGAAATGCTACAATATAAAGGATGCAATCTTCAACATTGCTAGTTCATGGGCTGAACTGACTGTGGCGAACTTGAAGAACGGTTGGAATAAATTATGGCCTGAATCTACATCGACTGATGATCCCGAAGAAACTGACAGTGTTACTGTTGACGAAATAGTAAACATTTGTACCAGTGGACCTACCAGTGAATCACTGACAACAGAAGAAGAAACGGATTGGCTGGAATGTGACAAGCAGGATGAAGGCTTTGAAATTTTGAGTGACGATGAGATTATTTCAAATGTCCTTGCCATTGAAGAAGAGGTTGATGCAGACGAAGTCGAAGATCCTACGATTGATGAAAAGCCGACTACAAGCCACTCCGAAGCAGAGACAATGCTATCAAAGTGCATAGACTGGTTTGAAAGACAAGAGGAAGCAAGTGCAACACAGATTTTACTTCTCCGCAAAATACGGAACATTGCTGCGCAAAAAGCCCGAGCCTCGAAGAAGCAGAAGAAGATGACCGATTATTTCAATGCATAAATATTTTATAACGTAAGCATAATGAGGTTAATGTACAGTACGGTTTAATGTAGCCTATTTAAAATATATAATCAATGCATTATTTACAGTACATAGTAACATGTTTTCATTATTGTTTTATCCAAAACCAGTGGGGATTTCTGTTATCCGTCTATTCTCTTAACCGTCACAGTCCCGGTCCCGGCGGTGACGGTTAATAGAGTTTCTACTGTACTGTAGTTTGTTTTGGGAGTACAAATTGTATCGTATTGTCATATGTCTTACACAATATATTTGATTGTCTAACAGGAAATAGGGAAAAAGTTTTAATGTGTTTCACTTTTGTTATGTTTTGTGATATAGATTAAATTTACTGCCTGGTTGAACTGAATAAATTGTGTTATGTAATATTATTGTAAACCTGTTATACAATGTATAATTGTCCACAGCAGAATAAAGAATGATCAAGGGATCTATTGTGGAACTAAACCTCTTAGGTACTACCTCTTTCAATAACTGTTCCTGGTTGTTTGCTCTCCGGTCTTAGAATACTGTTTCTTAACAGTCCTGTTGCTGCTGTGTGAGTGTAGTGTTTTTCACCCCAAATGTTTGATACCTGGCAGGACCAACATTTTTCTTCTATGATTAATTAGAAGCCTCTTTGCTAGTGCCTACTTCCTTCTTAAATTATGCTTTTGCATTCCCGATAGACATTTGTAGATGGTCATACTGATTTAATATG
This sequence comes from Callitettix versicolor, assembly GCA_022606455.1. Classification (NCBI taxonomy): domain Eukaryota; kingdom Metazoa; phylum Arthropoda; class Insecta; order Hemiptera; family Cercopidae; genus Callitettix; species Callitettix versicolor. The sequence continues at coordinate 4,643,952 of CM040182.1, forward strand.
CTCAACTTTCTCTTTCATGTCTTCCATTACAGGTTGGGTAGGTCTAACTAGCGTCCCTACAGACTGCTGTGATTTACTGCTTGTGAACCCTGTGGAGTTAGGTAAAACCTCAATTTCCTCCATCTTCATGCAATTTTCACTACCCAGTTCCACTTTTACAAGTTTCCCAATGATTTTGTGATGTTGACATTTTGTTTTTAACTAATAAAATCACGCATTAGCTAGGAAAATAAAATAACCACATGTATAGGTAAGGCTACTTTAAAACTGAAGGTGGCCTGGTATCCAGAGTGTGCATACTTAAAGCAGAGCTCCTCCTTAGCCATCCAGCCTTTGGCATATGCTGTTCCACATTTTCTTGACATTAGATAGGGATGGAGAGTAGAAAGGATACTGTTAGGAAGTAAAAGGGATGATTAATTTAGGTTCTGATTCCTTTCAAAGGGTTGTAGATGAAGGTGGATCAGTACTGCTTACATATGGGCAAGATTCACCAAATTCTGTACTAGAATTGTAGTGGAGTGCTGCTCGCTATGGACGTGTGTCATGACATAATGTTTAAAATTGAACCAAATAGAAGCTTTTAATATTTAGCAAGTACAAATATGAAGTCCTTGTATAAAACATACAGGTCTTACTCTCACCAAAAAACCTATATAATAAGTCAACTCGTGTATCTATTTTTAACTACCGAAGACCTCATTGATCGATGTGGCTAAAGCACTGGCCAATCCACTGTGTCTCTGACTGCACACCTCAAGATTCTTAGTTTGAGATACAGTTACATAGTGTGAAGACAGACTGTGTTTTTTTATGGATTGAAGAAAGAGGATGCTCAAAGTTGTTATAAGTCCAGTAGGAATGTCCAAATTTTTTTTTTTATTGTAAACATACAAAAAAAGTGAATTACTTTTCTTGCTTTAACTATTGCATCACAGGGTGTGATAGAGTGATCACAGTGTGATCAAACAGCATGATGACGTTTTGTAGTTCATTGCTTAGACTCATAAATGTACCTAACAGAGGTCCCCATTATTGCAAATACCCACATTGTTCAGTTCCTTTGTTTGTCATAATAAATAAGTAACATTTACACAGTTTTCTTCAATCAATGGGTATATAAGCTACACTAATTAACAATTCAAGATTGACAAGTGGGCTTGTGTAAAAAGTTTTTTTGATCTAAAACCACATCTGCTCTCACATTTATATCTGTATCAGCAGCACCTGAAAGGGTTTTAGCAGCATATCGTTTTAGAAATACAGTAAATGAACAAACTTGTATTACTGAATATTTGTAATTAACAGGTATATTTAGTATACATTTTGATAAAACTATATGTTCTCTTTATCACAAATATCAATTCATACCACAAGGAAGGATTTACGAATTACTGTACTAACAGTACAAATTAACACTTATGAGAGAATATTAAGTATGAATATACTTTTTATTAAAAAGAATAGTTTTAAATAAAATAGAGTAAATTTAAATTTTTTATATGCAACATTACACCATGAAAAGCTGAAATTAACAAACAAAAACCTTTGTTTTACCTTTAACACAATCTGTTTTCCATAAACAATAATTTTAAGTACAATTTTGTTATCCAGTACACACAGGTACTATTATATAGTAATTCTGTACAACTTAACATGTTATAGTGTATATGATTAAGTTTGCTGTTTGTGATAAATAATCAGCATTAAATTTTAGATATATTTTATGATTCCCTTACATTTTCCCGAATGGTTTTTCCCGAACTGTAATTTTCCCGAATATTTATTTTCCCGAATATGATAATCCCGAACTCGATTTCCCGAATAATAATTTCCCGAATACTAAATTCCCGATTATTTTTTTTCCCGAATGAGGTTTTGAAAGATAGAAAATTACATTTAGTTGCTAGGCGACTATTTATTTATTTATCTATTTATTCATCAAATTATTATTTGATTTAATTTCAAAGGAAATTTTGATAATGGAGAGAAAATTTATAAGTGATAAAAAGTGTATTATTGACGGATATGTTTATTTAAAATCAAAGGATGAGAATAGACTCGGTAAATCGTATTGGGATTGTAACAGGTTACTGGTAAAAGAGTGCAAAGCTCGCGCTATAACGTCAATTGCGCAAGAAGGGGAAGAGCCTGTCGTATTCAAAGGACCTGATAAGAGTCAGCACGCTCATCCCCCCAACAGAGAAGAATGCGCTGCAGAAGACATAAAACATGCAATAAAACGAAAAGCAGAGGAACACCCCGAGCAACCCCCTGCGCAAATTTTGAGGACCGAATTAGCTCGGGTTCCATCAGGAGTCTTGAGCCAACTTCCCGAGCGAGAAAATATGAAGCAAAGCATGCGGAGGATCAGAAGAAGAAATTTGCCGCCTAACCCGAAAAATCTGTTAGACCTTCATGATTTACCCAATTTATATAAAAGGACGGAAACGAGTTGGAATACTTGAAAAATATAGCACATAATATTGTATTGTGATTGAAGAAAATTTGTTATGGAAATAAATATTTTTTAATACTCATTCGGGAAAAAATATTCGGGAAATTAGTTTTCGGGAAATTATTGTCCGGGAAATTGAGTTCGGGATTATCATATTCGGGAAAATAAATATTCGGGAAAATAACAGTTCGGGAAAAATCATTCGGGAAAATGATGGTATACCATATTTTATGTATCATAACAAAAGTACACATGATCAATGATAAAAAGTACAAGTATAAAAAGTAAAAGTACATAAGATCAATGATAGCTGATGCAATAAGTGATTAACACCGTCATAGTCGTTGGAATACTAATTAACAAAGAACACTGTTTGCTCACTTTACCGGCAATAGGTCATACAAAAAATCGTTTGCGTACAGAATTCAAATTCCCCAAACTTTTGGGTAGCATCTCATACAGAAGAAATTGTTTGAATACTTGCAGCATTGTTAAAACCAATAATAAACTTATATCTTTTAGGTGTTGAGACTAAATATGGTCACTGACTGACTAAGAGTGATTATTTTATTTACAGATGTACTACAATAACTTTAAATTTGGTAGATAATTAATTTCACTCAGTGACGTCTTTGCTATAAGGACTCTGAAGCACAGCATTTCTAGTAAAATTTAACATAACATTTATTTATTAATTTGATAGGAATTTTTCACCAAATCAAAGAAAAACATTTGACATTGCGAGCGCTGGCCAGAGAGCCCCAAGCTACTGCATGCAGTGTAAATGGAATATATAGTGATCAACTGAAATTGTGTGATGACATCCATCAACAAGAATTCTTATAGACAGTTTGGGACTCCATCCAAGAGCTTACGCACATGTGCAAATCTATTCAGACAGCAGCTAATAGTACTTTTGCTATTGCCAATATATATTGTACAAGCAATTTAACTTACTAAAGCCAGGTCTATGTATTAACAGATGCAACTTAATTCTTATTTCTTTTCTAAATATGATTTTTAAAAAAGTAGACCTTTCTTCTGAATTCTGATGATCGGTTTTGCTGATTTAAAATATAAAGCTTTCAAAATTGCTTCATGTTCAATAGCTATGTACTTCTTTGAAAAACAGAAATTTTTGCTGCAGAAACAAAATTTGCAGTAGTGTATGTGTGTGAAATATTTTATTGAATATTATATCATATATCATATATTATATCATTAACTTTGGTCACACCATCTACATGGAACTTGCTGAGCAAAATTTGTTTGAACTTTTATTGTATATGTACTTACAATAAAGTATGTACTTACTAAAGTAACTACCTTAACCCTTTGAGTATTGACGTTCTGGAATGTCACAATACCAGATGTTTCAGGAAGTGAGATGTGAGACAAAACACAAGCTGAAAATATTTTTTTTTTCTTTATTAATTGCAAAAATTTCATTAATACTTAAATATTAAATCATCAAAACAATATAATAGGCCCAAATTATCTTAAAAACAACATTTTAGACTTTCGTATATTACAATCCATTACTAATGCAATGCAAAAGTAAAATACTTAAATAAAAACGTTTAAACTCATATAAAACAAACTAGACTAACACAGTACTGAAAACTAACACAAAATAATAAAACTATAAAAAGATATTTCAAGAGGAAGTGAAGCAAACGATTACATCACGGAAAACGAATAAAATTTAGCATAAATCTTTAATGACAGTACTTATGGGAGATGTAAACAGAAAAACATTACTGACTTCAGGTATGAAGAACAGATGCTTACAGTGTAGGTTATTAATATTATGTCATCAATACACACCACACCCTTTCACGGACTTCTTGCCATCTGCTAACTGACAACTCCTTCCTTTGCAGCACAAACAAGCCAATTGTTTCAATAACACAAAAACACTTACAAATGTCATGGCAAGTGTTCTAGAAATGCTAGGAATTAAAGTCATGCAAATCTTGATTGAATAATAACTCTACTACATTTCATGTAAATTGCTGAAAACACTCCAGAATGTCAATACTATTTACACACAAATATCTATACTCATCCAAAGGTTAAGTTAAATCAGTACTACATTAATTTTTTTCTTTTTTCCCTTATGAATTAAATGTTTCACTTAAATTCATTAATTGTCTCATTCCTCTTTCAGTCATCACTCTCTTCTTCTGTGATATTTATGGTCAACTTGTGGTGTTAAGTGCTACTCATGGTTACAACTAATTTGTCCTTTGGCTGTTTTCCGATTGGTCTTCTAAAACATTATTTGTTTGAATTTTTTCCAATTCTATTTACATGCTCATATCATTTAAATTTTTTCTTGTTTTTTTAATTAAAGGTTACTCAACTCAAATCTTGCTCTTATTTTAACAATGTTTTTCTGTTTTCCAGGTTTTCTTGCCTATCTATCTTAGATACTTCATTTCTGCTGTTGCTGTTTTACTTATAATTTGGTTAACTTTCATTGCATATACAAGGCTAGGTAAGTAGATTATCATTTTGGTACATGTGTTTATTTCCTTGACATGTGTTTATTTTACTTAATTTCTTAAATCGTATTTGTGTGTCTGTTGCTTTGATTTATCAGTGCATCTCTATCTAAATGAAACACTACATGAGCTGATAATCTGTGACATGCACTTAAACACCAAATGTAACTGGAAGTCATTCGTGTTTATCGGGTGTCACGATTGTCAGCTTCACTAACAGCAGTACCAACAAGAGATTTAATTGTAATATAGCCAGCAGTATTATTCAAAATACTATATACCAACGCTTAACCTGTTGTGTTTTCCATTTTGAGGTCCGTTTTAACACAGCACTTAAAACATTAAACCACTTACACACCACTTAAACCATTTTCGAAAAAATTTAGTGTAGCAATTAGATGATCTTCTAGTGAAACTGCTTTTCACATTACACTGTCTTTTTTTGTTCAAACTTAAACTAACCACAGAAAATATTTTCTTTTCATCTATGGATAAATAATTTCTAAAATCATCTGGATTATCTTTTTGTATCTGTTTTAGAAGTGTCATATGATACAGTTCTTTCCACAATAACAACATTTAACCAAATTTTTGCAGTTTTTCTGTGAGGTATTATTATTGTGTAACCCATCATTCTGTCTAATTTGTATGTAGCACACATAGGAAATACCTAACGACAAAATACTTAAACATTTCAGACCACTAAAAGATCATAAATTTTCACAATTTGAAATATAAAACTTGAGCAACGGTACTTATCAAACTTTCAGATAATATACAAGAATTGGTTTTTTAATAAAATTGAAAATTAGTATCCTAATAAGTACGAGAAATCTTAATGTCGGTGCAATTTATCAGGCCCAATAAATCTTCCCATGTGTATGACGCTAATATATGGAGGTAACAAATAAATTCAGAGCAAGCTGACTTCTGTTGTCAGATGTGCTAAAGTGTGCTGATTAGAATGAGGTGTCATGCCAGATGATCAAAAAAGCTTTCACAGAAGAAAAGGTTTACTGAACAGAAGAGCTGCTGTCCAAATTTGAGTTGTATCAAGTTGTGGAAGGTTCTGGTCATTATCGTCTTTTGGTTTCAATTTATAGAGAACTGCAGCAAAAGACAAAAAGAACTGATGAAGTTGCAAGAGGCCTTGTTTTTCAAGGGTTTTTGAGAAAAAAAAGAAAAAGTTTAAATTGAAAAATATGTCTTTACTGCAAGAGCTAGTCAATTGTGGAAGTTGGTCACTATTTAGTGTAATCTTATGCCATTAAATTGTTTCTGACTTTCACAGTTATTAGTTCATGTAACAGCATCTATATATACAAATTTAACTGAATAAAGATAATTCTCCACCATGACACCTTAGTTGTCCAGTAGTTATTAACACCCCACCTCAAAAGCAAAAGTCCTGGGTTCAATAACCAAAATCTGGTGAGACAAAACAGAAATGCTGAAATAAATAAGGATTCTGGTTACAAATTTTAGATAAAGCTAAACAAATTGTGCTGTGCTGACCACTAGTCTCCTTAACAAACAGCACCCAGTACACCAAGGTTTCATGCCACCTAGTCCATCTTGATGGACTATAGATATTTTTCGAGTTTTGGGGCAAATTTCCCTGGTACTAGAGTTTTTTTTCAATAACTTTGGATTACTTCCTTCCCCCACAAGTACTTCAAATAAAGTAATTTAAATATTAATGATTTATTAATATATAAATGGTTTTTAACCATTAAAAAATATCATTTAATACCATTACTTTACTCTGTTACAAATACTATTTTTAATGCCTATTCCTTATCAGGGAATTAATTATTTAACATTAAATATACTTGGGAAAAGTTTGAATACTTTAATGATATTTATTATGAAATGGTTTACCTCTTTTCAACCTTAATTCCAATCAATAATGGCACTCAACTCTTTCCGTAAAGCTTAAATGGAGGGAAAGGTATTTGAAAAAAATATAAAATATACAGTTTAGGGTAGGTATTCCTTGACATATTACATGACGTTCCTTAAATTTAATTAATCATTATACAATTATATTAATTTTCTCTATAGTTACTACCCATTTAGGAATTGAATTAAATCAAATTCTCACAGAATATCTAAATGGTAAGAAAAACTAGTTGATAAAATATCAGCTTCAACGTAAAAAGTAGGTAGGATTTAAACAGAAAACCAAACTGTAACATGTCAATCAATAATGATTCCAACTTAAATAATTTTTAAATACCTTAAAAACCTATGTTTTATAAAACGGTAGTAAGAAGTATGAAAAGAAATACACTGTAATGCATTCAGATCCTTCAAGAGAGCGGGAGCAAAGAAGGCAATGCATAGGGGCTTGTGGCTCAGGAGACTTGGGGCCAGAGAAAAAAAATCTTAAAAATTTATCTGTAATATCACATTACCAACTGTATAAATTTTATTTTACCGTCTGACTGAATTATCTTTTATAAGGCTTATAATTTCTGCTAATAATGTTAATAAATATTTATTGTTTAACTAGGCTGATTATTACTTTTGATTACTAATATTCTCGAGCTGGGTCAGCAAGCAACTGCTCAATGTTATCCAGCAGAGTTGGCAATCAACAGACTCTCTATTTTTGATCAGTCTGCTCAATATTCTTCAGCCTGGTTGACCAACTGACTAATGTTCTCCTGTAGAGTTGCAATCTACCAATGTATATTATCTAGCAGAGTTGGCAATTGACTGACTTCTGCTGCACCAGGGGCTCCCTTGTATACACTTGAGCACATCACATGCACAGAAACCAATTTTTGGTTAGTTGCATCCCAGAGCATGGTTCAATAGGTTGTTCTAGGTTTGGCTAATGGCAGCCATAAAACCTTTGTTTAGGCTATAATTTTGAACTGACCTTTGATACCATTTACAACCTTGCCTTAGGTTACAATTGTGAACTGACCTTTGAACTGTTTACTGCTTCACCTTTAGCTACAACAGTGAATTGAACTTTGTTACTGTTTCCTGCCTTGCCTTAGGTTACAATCATGAATTGAACTTTTGATCCTCTTGACTGTTTTGTTTTAGGCTATGTAGGAATGGCAGTGTGGTTTAGTAACAGGGTTATTTTTAACTTGTCACAACCTCTAATTTCCTTTATTTCTTCAGGTGTAAAGTGATCTCCTGTTTTCCAAGGCACAGATTCTATCAATAATTTATTTCATTAGCTGAGGATAATCACCTGCTTTGCTGAAAATCGAGTAAGTAAACCAGCCAATCTCTAAAAATAAGTAACACTTTCTAAAAAAAAATTTGTTCACATTGTGAATATTTGACTATGTATTTAATAAATAATATTATTGGTAGTTAAAAAAGTGGAATTTGGTAGTTCCCCCTCAAATTTGGGGGGAAATAAGGGTTACACTGTATAACAAGGTGAGGGTTGGTTTGTAGACATGGGCTTTCCAAGTCAACACACTTGGCATAGTCTTGCTTTAGCAGCCAATATCCCACTTCAGCTGGCCTTTCTGATAAACACTTATTATGAAATGGCTTCTTGTATTTCTATATACTATGTTATTCAGATTAAATGAAAACTTTTTAACACTGTTTCCATAAGAACTTCAAGGGACCAAATATCATAAATCTAATTAATCACAATTTTGAATGAAATAAGATCAATAGTCAGTCTACTGTAGTCAACTCTTCAAATGCAAGGTTGTAGACAAACGGAACTGATTTATTTTTTAATATCCATACTTTATACCTGTTACACTAATGAGAGTGAGGGATTGGTGAAAACAGTAAGGGTAAAGTTTAGTAGCAATAACTGTGCTTCCAAATCCATGACCTTGAGGTGCACACTAAGCCGCATGAACCACCCAACCCCTTAAACAGAACAGAAAGTACATATTGGCATATGCAGATTATGTCACGACATGGGCAAAGAGTGTGGATGGATTGAAAACTGAGATGAGCATGGACTAAAGATTAATACGAGGGTTATACAGAAAATAAGGAACATTTTAATCTCACTAGCTGCTTAGTTTCCCTATCACCGCTGCTCTCATTCAACTTCCCATTCCGTCATGCAGTCTGACTTTAACAGTGAGCCACTACAGCCGTTTACTGTTTATTTGTGCAACTTTAAAATGTGTGACAAAATTAGTGATCCCACTACGTGTAAAGTTCATAACGTAATACTCTTTTGAATGTGAAAAAAGTCTGCCCTACAGAAATTTGAACATAGATAACCGAGGTTTATGGTTAACATGAATGCCAGTCAATGGAATGGCATCGTTCGCAATCCCCATGAAAACAGAATAAAAGCCAAACAAATTCTGAGCGTCAAGAAGGTTATGGCTACAGTGCTTTTGGATCGAATGGTGTCCTACTCATCACCTACATGCATAGAGGGGAGACCATAAATGCTGCAGCCTTCTGTCAAACCCTTCACTGGCGACACACCATTCAAAACAAATGGAATGGCTTGTCGTCGTGGCATTTTGAGGAAGCCTACAATAACTCACGCCTGCATGCTGATGTGGGGTATTTAATTTCTATTCCTCTGGTGTTTCATGATGACGAACTTGCTTCAGCAGTTTAAGTGAAAAGTTTCTGAAAATTGCCTTATAGCCCAGACTTGGCCCTGGGTGATTACCATCCTTTCCCCAAATTCAACGATTTTTTAGGTAGAAACCACTATGGAAGTGACAATTGTCTGAAAGAGAGTGTGAGTGGTTCAACAACCATGTGGCAACCGAGTACACAGAAGGCATATAAATGCTGGTGAAACACTACAACAAATGTTTAAAATATGAACAGTTGATATATAGAAAAATAGCTAAAGTATCAAATGTGTTGTAAAATAAGTTTTATTATCATAATAAAATCTCTAGAGAAAAAAACAGTTTTTACTCTCCGAATAATACTCACACATATAAGAGGATAGACAGAAGTAAGTTATAGAGGAGGAAAGTATTCTTAAAAGGAAATAAGAGCTAAAGAAAGTGGATTGTAACATGGAAAGCAGGATTCCATCACCTGGAAAATAAGCTACTGGCTAGAATGTATAGCACTGTGTGATGGTCAAAGAAAAAACCTTGAAATTAAAAAGGACAGGATAACGAATCCTTACGGTATATCAACCAATAGTATATGGTTTAAAACATTTGCACAAAGAAATCCCAAAACAAACTAAACAGAGATGAAAAAATTTTCTTACACAGAAATTTAGAAACAATTAGAAGACACAGGGTGTGACAAGGAAACATTTTATACTATCCAACTTGTAGTTTTGTTTCCATTATTTATCACTACAAATCTTACGTTGCACTAGTTAAATAAAGAGTTACATATAAAATTCATTTAAACATTTCTGAAGGAAATTTAATTCTAAATTGAGTGTTTTTAATGTTTAATAAAAATAACCACTTACTATATAAGCTGGTAGAATATGTAGCCATTTTCTTAATAACAGTCATTAAATAGCTTTCATTTTGAAACAGTTAAAACAACTTTTTTTAAAAATTAGCTTCCTATTCCCTATAATTTACAAATAACTTTCTATAACAACCGTTTTAAATTTTCAACTCCCAGTTCATTTCTTAAATACAAATTTTTGAAAATCTCTTAGTTTATTAAATTCATTATACAGAAATACACCCATGACAATTTTCAGTCTTATAGAGAATTGTAAAATGAACACACTCAGACATTTAGTTAAGATTCTATTTCACTCCGCTCAATTTAAAATAAATATTTCTTATGCAGTGATCGCCTACAACTTCAGTGGAATGTAATGTACCAAATTTTACTGTTAACTTGAATGGTTTCAGAGAAATTGTTTTGAGTCTGGGAACAGTATTTCACTTTTATGAGGCAGGTTTTTTAAATAAGTATGATTTTTAAATTTGATCGCTGCAGTTACGCAGCCACAGAAGCCATTATGGAAGCATTCTGTTTATGCATTTTCTGTTTGTGTGTTTAGAATGCTTCAGTCATACTGCCAACTGTAAAGTACAGATTTGTTTTCTTAATGTAAAAGACATGAAAGCAGCTAAAATTTATCAGCAGATCAGTGGTGTGTGTGTAAAAAAAACTGTGATGGAATGGTAAGAAAATGGCTTAGAACTTTTAAAGATGGCTGCAAAAATGTTCATGCAGCCTTTCTGAAAGTTTTTTCATCAACTTTCTGAATCAAGTCTTCAGTAATGACACAAGGCTCCCTACTTCGTTCTTGATTATGAACGTTTTTGTAACCATCTTTAAACACTCTAACCAATATCCCTATCATTGTGTAGTACCATTATGAGCACATAATGTTTTCTGCATAATCTTCACTGATCTGCCAATGAATTTCAGCTGCTTTCAAGTCTTTTTTTATCAAGAAAACAAATCACAACGCATATTCAGAATGCATCTGTAATGATCTTTGTGGTTAGCCGACTTTTTTTGTTGTTATTTTCAGACGAAAAGCACATTGAGGCTATTATCGCCGCCCGAAATGTAAGTGTGAGTGTAAAGTGTTAGTCACAAGTGTAAGTGTGTGTTAGACTAGGGTAACGCGAGGGACATCTAAATCCTCTCAATAGGTGCAGCTAGTCTGCACCCCCCTGCGGGGAGGTTAGCCAACAGATGCAGGTACTCGGTGCACGTGTGGAATGACAACTACAGCTGCAAATTTTCATAATACTTACTTAAAAAACAAACCTTGTAAATTTAGATTCATTAATTCATTGCTATTTAGTAAGGAAAATAAGGAATTTACTCTGCTGCCATAAAGAAACACGAAAGGTGAGGAAAAGGATTAAACAAAAAGAAATTAAACAATTTAGAACTCATAAATTTGTACTTGAGAACTACTAAAATTGCACATTCAATTAAGTCACCAAATACATAGATTTGATTTTAAAAAACAAGTCAAAGAATTTCATTCACGAATGCAATCAATTTGATCAAATTTAATACTGAATACATTTTAAATCACGTTTCATTAATAACAAGATTAAAAAAAAAAGAAATGGACACCGAAAATTGTATTTAAAACTTAAAATTAAGTTCCATTATATTCTCTGCACAATTACATTGAACACAAAACATAAAATACTTAATATATTATTATTTGTTTCCTTTAAAAAAATATTTATCCTCAGGAAAAAAATGTGTATTAGATACAATACAAACTTTATTTTCAAAACTAGTGAAATTAATGTGAAAATCATTTTCCTTAAATATTATGTTTCAAATTATGTTTTATGCAATAAAATTATAGTGCTAAAATTTCTTCTATATTTTATAAATAAATTAAGTAACAATTAAAAAAATAATTTATGAGAAAAACAACATCATTATCACAAATGATACTTCCACAAGAGCTTTAGTTAAAATCTCAGTGTTTTCGAAACATTTAATTTTATCGCTCCAAGGTCAGTATGATATATATAGCCGAGAGCATCAAAGAAAAAGATATATAGACAGGCCTATATGAATGAGTTTACAAAAAACAAACTTTTCAGAAATTATTATAGTTTTAACATAAAAACTGGCATCGATTAATTATTAGAAGCAAGTAAAACTAAAGAAAACAAATTGTAAGACCTAACTAATATACTCGAGTCATATTCCTCGATTATAACAGTGAGAAGCCCGTTAACACTTGAACAGAACATTTTACATCCGACTAAACTGACAGAGCATTTTGCACATCTGATAGTTTCAATACAACAATTATCTCAGCTTAGCAGGCCATATATGTAACATTCAAATATCTCCTCTACAGCTTGTAAAACCACAAATGTTGATACATATTTTATAATTATTAGAAAACAAAAATTACTTGTAAATAATATTGCCATTTATTAATATTTTTTATAAAATACTGATGGGTCTTGGAAGTGCTACACATTTGTTTGTATGTTTGGTATGTAACGTTATTTTAGGCAACAGTGCTTTAATTTGTAATGTTAAATCTTGTAAATATTAGTTTTAAAGTATAGTAAACGAGTGTAATCAGAAAGTGTTGTTATAGTGGAAAAATATAGAAATTTGAAGAAGAAAGTGAAAAATGGACAAGACTGTGTTGCACACAAGATAAGTGTCGTGTCACACAGAAATTTCAGTCAAGTTTTTGGCCAAAAAAATATTCCAGTGGCTACTCAGACTCCTTATTTGTCTGACGTGATGTCTTCCTCTTCCCGAGATTAAAAAATCATCTCAAGGGACATCATTTAAGGGATTATGATTTGTAATTCTATTCAAATAAAAGCATTTTACAAAAATCAATCTCATTACTTAATTTACTAGCTCTGTGAATTGAGTCTGAACATTGCCTCTCACACAACACATTCCTTATGAGGATGGGCAATGTGTTAAGACCCACCCGCTTGCATGCCTCTACGCATTGCTGGGAAGTTAAGATGCACACCTGGAACACCATACGACGAGGGCTGCTTGGATAAGGGGAGCTTAGCTTGTAGTATGCAAACTCTGGGTATACACACTGGGATCTGTACGGGTGGGGGGGATCCCATTTTCCCTAGCTATTCATGGGACCTTCAATGGAAATTAAACAAATTTGTTATTCCTAAAGCTCAAAACCCTGAGGGGTAAGGAGAAAACTGGAGTTGTACTAAATCCTGTGGAATCAACCGGTTATGAACAGCAACAGAATGTGGTATTGCTGCGCAGACCTATTCGATCTGTGATAGTTTTTCACTACACAGGGGAATAAGAGTAGTTCAAGTTAACTAGCATCACTGTAAGATGTTGAGCTACGACAATGCACATCACTCGGTGTACGGGAGCAGCAACAAAAACAAGAAGGGGAGCAATTATTTCCTTTACCATAATTGGAAAAAATTCCGATAAGCATTCCATCTAAACTTTATAGTCTTAATGCGGTTACGTACCGACCTTTGTAATGAAGGTGAGAAGTGAGATTTTAGATCTTACTCTGGGGAACAATGGCGTTTATATCATGTTGGAAAGGTGGTACGTGTCTAAAGAGCCATCTATTGTGATCACAGGCACACAGTTATGAATCTTAGAGTAGCAGACGGATCAGAAAATACATATCGCGATCTCAGGAGGCCGACAGGTAACTCGCATGATTTAGAGAATGCAGCTGGTAGATTAGTGGAGATAATTGTAGACTCTTTTCATGAGAGTTACCCTCTTATAACAAAGCTAACTGGGTCATAAGACACTTGATATTGGGGTTAATATCGAGTGGTGGACTCAGCACTTTCTGAACAAACGAGGCACGTTAGGAAGCTTTTTAATGCGGCCAATCGATACAGTGTATTGGGGGGCAATACAGTGATATGTCCTAATGTGGAGTACTCGACAACTGGGGAGGACACTCCAGAAGTCATACTCCAGGAACACTTCCCTGACTTAAGATATCAGGAATGTAGGAAAGGAACGAATCAAATATCTCTTACAGGAAACCCAGTAAGGGGAAACTGGAGTATAGCAAACCAGATTGTGGACTTGGATGAAGGGAAATAGGCTATATATCATTCACCCATTCAAAATCATAAGGTCCAGACAGAATCTTTCTGGTTTTTTTACAACACAAAGTCTATTGATCTTATCCTGTGCAGATTGTACCAGGTCAGCATAACACCAGGTATGTACCCTTGGAGTGGAAAGCAGCCCGTATAGTCTTTATTTAAAGCCGAGCAAGCTAACCCTAAGGCTTATAGACCTAATAGCCTGACTTCATTCATTCTGAAGGTTTTAGAGAAACTGGTAGAGACATGTTACAGGGATCATGATTTCTCTACATGTTAGTCGGTATGACTACCCAACTAGGAAAAGACTGTAAGAGTGCACTTCATAATTTGGTCCACAGATTGGAAAGGACTCTAGTGTCCAAAGAATATGAGCTTGATGTCTTTCTAAACATTGAGGGGGTTTTTGACAATGCCTCCCATTTTTTGATGTTTGATGCCCTTTTTCGGCGCTGGATTTCTAATAATGTGTGTGACTGGGTCGGAGACATGCTGAATGGGAGGACCATTGTAGCTAAAGCCTTAGAAGAAGAGGTGGAGGTTGTCAGGGGTTGTTCGCAGGGGGGAGTGGAACATGGTGGTGGACTGAATCTTGGATCTTCTCTCTTTGGGGTGCTATACCCAAAGATATGCAGGTGATATGATGGTGCTTACCTGAGGGCAGCAAGGCAATGCAATTATGGATCTCATGAAGGCTCATATTCATACCGATAGTCAGGCAGCAATAAAAGCAACTGCGGATCCTACAATTCAGTCCAAGCTGGTTTGGAAGTGTTAGGAGAACTTCCAACACTCTGTCTCCGAATAACCTTGTAACTCTTCACTGTTATGAGGTATAAGGGAGTTGAGGGTAATGAGGAGACAGACCGACTGACTGGATTGGGATCTGTATCTGAGTTCATCAGATCTGAACCAGCCAGGTTTGCTATTAATAGGTGGATTAATAAGCAACACTAAGTAAGATGGGATAACCTTCATGGGCATTCCTGTAGTAAATGTCTCTTAAGAAAAGTTCCTATTTTATAGGACTCAAAGGGGCAGCAGATGTCCTGAGCAGAGCACAACTCAGGAGGATCATGGGGCTCATAACACGGCATTGTAGTCTGAGGGTGCATATGAACAGGATAGATATTTATCACTGAGAAACCATGCGTAGGTTATGCAATAAAGAGGAGGAAACTACAGAACACATAATTTATGATTAAGAGGCTCTTGTTAACAGAAGGCTAAAGGTTTTTGGTCTCCAGGACCTTAAGAACCACCAGCAGGTGAGATATTCAAAGAACTGTTGAAACTGACTAAGGCAGCAATCTGCTGAACTAGAACTTAAAAAGGTTTAGTTGCACCACAGGTCCGTCGATCACAGAGTCTGGGGTTTTATATTCCCTTCCTCTAATGATTTTTGTGCAGTTCATTATTATAGAATATTCAATCCCATTCAGGAGTCAAATCCATGTTTTAAATATTGTTGTCATAGAATGCTGAATGGTTTTATTAACAATGTCTGAAAAATTTAATTTGTTCAGCTGAGTTAAACAATATGTGCAGCAGTTGATATAATACAATTATATTCATTGGCATAAGAAATGTTATAATGCCTATTTGAATGGTACAATAATAAGACATTTTACTGAAAATACATTAAACAAAATAAATTACCCTGTATTATTATTATTATTATTATTTTATTACCATTATTATTATTATTATTATTACATTTATTAATCAGTCTGTGGAAAACCATACATACACTAAACTGAAAGTTATATTTGGAAAATATGCACTTTTATGTCTTCTTTCATTTGGTTATTACTATTATTGCTGAAACTTAGAAACGTGAATGTTCTAAAATTTACTAATAATTCTAATTCAAGCGTAAATCTCAGATATATCAATCACAATATTAGGATAATACTGTAGGTGAATTTATAAAAAAAAACAATTTTTGTAATTAGCCTTGTTTTAAAATTTAACATAGAATTGATTAAAATTACTGTTTTATAAATCTTATAATTATACTGATTAATTAGTAAGTTTTAATAAATATTATAGCTGAATTATATTAATTACAATTCACAAGAGACAAGGTTTCCATCTATGTTAAATTATAAAAAGGAAGCAAAGCAAACCCAATACATTACATTTTCATACTTATATAAAATATTATTTGTGTTTATGCAAAAATTTTGTGAATATTAACTCTTGTTTTTCCTATGTTAAGGTTTCATTGAAGTGTATTTCTGCATGCAATTAAAAATATAACAAGTATTTTTAATTAATTTTAAAAAATGGTTAACCTAGCTGCTTAGTTTTGACCATAAATAAGTTATTATTTCTTTATCTCAATTCATATTTTTAATTTTTACTTTTTAAACCAATTAATGTAATTATGAAACTGAAAAAATGTTGAATCCAGGAAACTTCTCATTTTACATTTTGTTTTAAAAAAACCCCATTTCGAAGATTCAAAGTAAACTTTAATCTCGTTGGCAAAACCCTTACTAATTTTACCTCAGAAAGTTTTAACGCTTGAAGAAATTTCAATTCAGTTTCAACAAAATTATTGCTCCTCTTTGAATGCAGAAAAACTTATCTGTTTAGCTGAAATGACTATCACACACTTAATACTAATACTCTTTTTTGACATCAAAATTCAATGAAGATTAAACTAAATAAATCTAAATTTAAGATTACAAAAATATTGAATTTAAATTGTACATCAATCTAGTTCCCTTAATGACAATAATATGTATGAACAGAAACATTAACATATTCTGTTACATATTTGAGAATTTATATGAACAGTGTTAAGAGAAAAAAACATGTGTACATAGATTCGTAAAGAATGTATTGTAAGATTATACAATAACTTCTTTAATCCTATGCGCCCATTTGTATTTACAAAATAAAAATAACTTACTAAATTAATAGGCACTAGTAAAACGTCAGCCTTCTAAAGAAGTCTATCCTCTAAAGAATGATCATTTAGAATATATGGTAAGCTATATAAATATTATGCTGTATATGGTACTCAAACTTTACAAATTCTTTTCTTTGTTATTTATTAACATAACACTCATTTCTATTCAATACGTTTTTACATTTTCCTACTTGGGTACAATTTATACAAATTATTTAATCTTAATATTTGACAACATTTGACCGTGTTTACTCTGAATATAAATTGATTTGAAAAACATGTCTCTAACTTAAGTAAATTTAACTAATGCTATAAATTTTATGCTTGGATCTTTGTTTATGCACACAAGAAACTAACCTTTCAAAGAGTGAATAATAACTGCAACATACAGTAGATACATTACAGTGTGACCAGAGAAAATAATCAACTATAGTATATCAGGTCAAATGATGTTTCATTTTTTTACCTTTTAACGCTCCAATCCATATTGGAGGATAACATTATCGGTAGATAATATTATGAATGTAAACACTTTTACAAAACAATTAAATTTTATTTTTCATTTCATTCATCACATGAAAAATTCTTGATATGATATAAACATCATACATTTATTAATCCTATTTTGTAACTTCACAATCAACATTTTTATAACTTTAATATTTTTATGCATTTATACTTCCTTTAACATTTTTATTGTAACAAATCTTATAGGAACTAGCAACTTTCTTATTTACCTTGTACTTTGTATTTTGTCATTGTGAATTTTGCACTTTTTTAATTATAAGGACATGATAACAAGAAGTGAGGATTGCACTTATTACTAATGGGGGCCACTCCTTAAAAGGTTTAAACAAAGTAGAACTTATACAACTATGCTAAAAAAAATATATAATTACTTCTATACAGTCATACTTCATACACCCAAGTCTGTCCCTGCATATAAAACCAAATACTCTATCCAACTTGACTTACATGTTCATATTAACGGTAAAAGTATCATTACAAAAAATATACATATTTAAGCGTATAATGAAACTTATGTCTAATCTGACTCAGTAAAAGTGGAACCATAATGATGTCACAAAGCGTGAAATCCTGAAAAGGGAGAAAACTAGTCATACTTCTAAAAAATCTTTTAATAATGTTGCTCTACGCTTTTCTGCAATATCTATTTGGTTCTCGAGGTCACCACGATCTGTTGATTCAGCTCGTTCGATTTTCCATGATAAATTTTCTATTTCAGCTTCAAGTTGAGCTTGTTGATACTCAAACTACAAAAAATGTTCATAATATTTTTACTATTATTGCTGTGTAGTATGTTACTATTTGAATGTTCTTATGAAAGTTATTTTGAAAAACAGTTCTTAAAATTTTACATAATTATAAAATACATTCAATTCTGTATAATCCAGCCAGAACAAAAAATTTGATCCAGAAAAAATTCTTAACAAATACCATATAGTATTCTTAAAGATTTTCTTTACTTTAACAGTTTCACCAAAAATGCTTATGTAATAAACCTAGAAAACATAAAAAAAGAAATGTGAATTTTTTTTTTTTTTTGAGAGAACATATTTTGATAATAGTTTATATTTTCCTAATATTTACTAATGCATTTACTCAAACTTTTAAACTTCTTCATAAAATACCTTAAACCAACTGATTTTGTTGGTTTAAGATAAAAAGTTGATGTTTAAGATAAAAACATAATTATAATTTAATTATAATCAATAAAAATTTTTTTTGGTGGTAACATAAAAAACTTACCTAGCACAGAGACATCATTACAAATACTTTTAAAAGGTGGAACGTTTTCTACAGTATGCAATAATGAAATTTTCACTATTGCTACATAGCCACCGGATCACACATTTAAATAATTAAAATTTTGCCCTATTTTCTTCCATCTAGTGGTCTTTTTACTTACCTCGTAAAGGCTACCACGGTTTCAGAACCTCACTGTTTCATTTTCAAGCCGTAATACAAAATGTCAAATTCTTCTATCGAGGTCATCACAAAATTAACATAAGATCAGACTAACAAAACATCCTCAGTAACAAACTTCACGGCTCTAAGGATAACTGATAACACTGATTATACCAATGAAGACACCACAGTCTGG
Organism: Callitettix versicolor; assembly: GCA_022606455.1. NCBI lineage: Eukaryota > Metazoa > Arthropoda > Insecta > Hemiptera > Cercopidae > Callitettix > Callitettix versicolor. The sequence goes on from CM040182.1 coordinate 4,663,450, forward strand.
ACTGTAACGACATACGAGTTGCACAGTATTCCGTCTAAATCCAATCTAATAGATGACACGGCTCTAAGGATAACTGATAACACTGATTATACCAATGAAGTACCAATGAAGACACAACAGTCTGGACTGTAACGACATACGAGTTGCACAGTATTCCGTCTAAATCCAATCTAATAGATGACACGGCTCAAAGGATAACTGATAACACTGATTATACCAATGAAGTACCAATGAAGACACAACAGTCTGGACTGTAACGACATACGAGTTGCACAGTATTCCGTCTAAATCCAATCTAATAGATGACACGGCTCTAAGGATAACTGATAACACTGATTATACCAATGAAGTACCAATGAAGACACAACAGTCTGGACTGTAACGACATACGAGTTGCACAGTATTCCGTCTAAATCCAATCTAATAGATGACACGGCTCTAAGGATAACTGATAACACTGATTATACCAATGAAGTACCAATGAAGACACCACAGTCTGGACTGTAACGACATCTGAGTTGCACAGTATTCCGTCTAAATCCAATCTAATAGATGACACGGCTCTAAGGATAACTGATAACACTGATTATACCAATGAAGTACCAATGAAGACACCACAGTCTGGACTGTAACGACATACGAGTTGCACAGTATTCCGTCTAAATCCAATCTAATAGATGACACGGCTCTAAGGATAACTGATAACACTGATTATACCAATGAAGTACCAATGAAGACACCACAATCTGGACTGTAACGACATACGAGTTGCACAGTATTCCGTCTAAATCCAATCTAATAGATGACACGGCTCTAAGGATAACTGATAACACTGATTATACCAATGAAGTACCAATGAAGACACCACAGTCTGGACTGTAACAACATACGAGTTGCACAGTATTGTTTGGCCAAACCAAATTTTATTGTTGTTCATTTTAATAAAAATCATGTAATTGTGTTTAGTGTTTGAGGTGTGTTTTCAATGTTTTGTTAACTTTGTTATGTCCTCGACAGATGGATTTGACATTTTGTATTACTGCCTGAAGATGAAATAGTGATGTTTTGAAACTACAGTAGCCTTTACGAGGTGAGTAAAAAGGATAGAGGAAAATAGATCATAAACCTATAATTTTAAATAAAATTTTGACAAACACTATTAAGGACATAGATGAAGAAATTTAGAAAAGATATAACAGTAATTTATCCCTTTTGCAAAAAAAAAGCAAAATAGATAGATTATGAGGGAATGAGAGAACAACACTTAACATTCAGGTTTTAGTCTAACATTTTATCATAGATATTTAAATCCTATGATAAATCCTTAGCGAAAATCTTTTGCTACAGACTATCCAAATTATCAAAAATTTATTAAATTAAAAACTTCTCTAATTCAGTGTTAACTAAATATTTTAGGGTTTTGTAGGGTTATCAATAAGATTTCTTGGAACTCATTAGAGTATGTTCAAAATGTACCTGTACTACAGCACGTTCAATCACTGATGAACAGTAATTTTTTTTTTATTTTAAGGTGAAAAGCACATTAAGGTTATTATCGCCTCCCTAAATGTAAGTGTGAGTGTAAGGTGTTAAAGTTGTAAGTGTAAGTGTGTGTTAGACTCGGGTACCGCGAGGGACGTCTAAATCCTCTCAATAGGATGCAGCTAGTCTAGTACCGTAACAGTACTACCTTAGTCAATGAACAGCAATTACTGACTCACAATATGACCTGAACATACTGCTTATGTACCAGCACTATTGGAAGAAATATTAAAAAAAATTAGGTAGAAAATATTATTACCCACTTTCAAAATAAAAAATTAGTTTTTGTTGTTCATTAAAATTAAATCAGGGTTTGTTAAACCATGGTTTTACTATATTTTCTATGACAATAAACAAAGATCATCACTAAATATGGCAGCAAACATACTCCACAGGACAGCTTCATGTTACTCATTCCAGGGTTGTACAAGCAGTTGTTTATATGCAAATATGAAAGCAAATTAATACATGCAAAGTCCTGGAGTAACTTAACTTACGCCACACAAAAACAAACCCAGACATAGCTGATACCTATATGAGTTATGCAAATTCTTGTAGCCACCAAATGTCTAACATAGTTTTCACGACATTTCCCGCAGTATATGTTTTACCAAATTTCAACCTCACGAAATATCCTGTAATGTGCGTGCAAAGGGTTAATATTCTAAAAAAAACCCCACTGTATTTTACTACAGGCAGAATATATTTATGTAGAGAAACGTCTTATTACATTTTCAAACATAGCCTTTGCATATGATCTTGCTTGGCGATGGTCAGGACAGAATAAGGCACACAGACGGACCCCATAACACGAGTCCAAAAACACAAGTCAGCTACTGCATGCCTCATTGCCTTTGATAATATATCACAAAGGCCTCTGATGGCATCTGTACCAAAGGCAGTTATTTTAATACAAATCAAAATAAAAACACATACCAGTTCTTTGCGTGGACCAGGTTCCATATAATATGCATATGGATATGTATATTGTAATGTATATCTACATTTTGCTAATAAGGATGCAGCATCCATCAGATATTGCCAGTCTATCCATGTGCCTGAGGCTGTCATCACTTTTACATTGATTCTACTCTTTATTTTCTCCAAGGTCACTTCTTCTAGCTTCAAGCTTTTTGAATGATTCTCCCACTGTAAATAGTAAAATTATAAAAGCAATGCAGCATTATTATATAATCACTCAAAACAGCATTACTTAATATGTTTTATAATTCCACAAAAAACTGCTTTACTACCAATTATAAAGTTACATACAAAATTAATCTGGTGCATGACCTACTACTGGCTTGCATTACTACAGGAACTAAGACATGTATGTAGCTAAGACAAATAGTATTGACAAAGAGCTAGTAGACAAAGAGTTTGAAAAATAAAATAAAATAAAAAACTTCATATTTTTTGTATAATAACTACACTTCATTTGAAAGAAAGATAAAAGAGTATATAAGTTTAAAAATTTTTAAACTAACTTTTACACCATTTACTCTTTTCTTATGATAAAGTGTAATTAATTTATTTTTATTTTTTGTGCTCCTTTTTTCCTATGCACACACGCAAGCACGCGTGGACGCACTCACACACACACACACACACACAAACACAACTAAACTCTATGATTTCACAATTAATACTCAGTTGATTGACACTGGGAAAACTAGTAATATCACGGATATACTTAACACCATCTGATCCAAGCATGCCTTTTCAATTGACTAAAAGACATTTATGTATTAAAACTGCATTTGCTATCACTGTAAACAAGTCACAGGGACAAACACTTCAAAGAGCAGGATTGTATTTACAAATTGCCGTCTTTAATCACAGTGAATTGTATGTAGCATTGTCAAGGGTAACTAAACCAACTAACATGTTCGTATCCATTGAAGAAAATGAAATACAAAAAGTACAAGAAGATTACATTATTACATCAAATATCGTATACAACGAGGTATTGTAATGCCCTGAAAAATTTCTATTAAAAAAATATTTGCGTTGAAATGCATATACTACAATGACTCATAAATTTGCGATTATTATTACAAATCGATTGCTTTTCGATTTATTTTTTAAACATGTTTTCCCTTCCTTCCAACTACCTAGGCAGAAACTATTAATTTAAAAATGCCTTACTGCATAATCTGGACACCAGTTTAACTGTCATGTGCTTATGACCATCGCTGGAGACCAAATGAATTAATTGAGTTCGATGAAATTTAACAAATAGGTCTATTTACCTATATTTAGGGATTATTTTTTATTTAACCTTTTCTCTGTGTATTAATTTCCAAGTAGTTCCCTGAGATTTCAAATTAATTAGGCATAACATATTTTTTTTTAATTTGTAGTTTATTTTACTTATATACTCTTTACTATAATTGGGATACTGTTTTTATAAATAAGTTACAATTATCAGGAGTACAATACTTAAGTTTTAATAATAATAACAGGACCTTAAAACTAAAATAATGTTAAAACATTATTATTTTAAATAAATATTAATATAAATACAATCAAAATAAAGAATTAGAATTAATAACAATATTAAAATCATGTTATAACCTTGAACAAACATGCTGGATTGTTAACGAACAACATATGACAAACCTAAGTTCCAATGACTTCCAAAAGATAGTAGCACACATTAAGGCAGAAATAACCACATTTCTATTGACAACAGTCAACTTACGGAGTCAATGAAAACGTTTTTTAGTGTTGTGGACTGAAGTTGATATACACAGCGAAAGGTAAATCAGATTGTAGCTGATTTACACAGCGAAAAGTTTTAAAAAATGCAAATTTTTGACCAAGAATTCTTAAAGATACTATTAACTATTTAATTAAATTAAAAAAAAATTTAGCATAATACGAAAATATATAATTACAACTACTAAAAACTATTCAAACAAGTTCACGTCAATAGGTCTAAGGCTATTTCTTGTTTTTCCTTGTTTGAAAGCAATTCTAGGTTAGTAGGTCCAGGTCTGTTAATTGCAATTTTTTAACAATTTTGTTGTATGGCACCAAGTGACAGATTGTTCAACATTTGGTTACAATTTTTTTTAATTAAATATTTTTTAACTTTTAAGCTATTACAAATAAAATACTAAACAAAACAAAAATCATAAAATATTGTAGATTAAATGATTACCTAATTACCACTGACTTTAAACCTAAATTGACCTGGTAATTTCAATATTTTAATTCTTCCACCTTATTACTGATTACATCAACAGTTTACTACGTTTGTAATCCAAATTGCAACCACTCATCATTTTTGATTTTTTTTTAATTTATCCTATGTATACAACTATGGCTAAAAAAATAACCAAATTAATGGTATGAAATTCTTTGTTTTTATTTCTTCACAACTTTAATATTATCCCCTTTAACATACTCACCTCCATGATTCCTACACCACTTCATGGGAATATTCCACTTGTCAAAGCAATGTTTCAAGACATTATTCTGAAAGCATGTTCAGTGTCTCTATCAAAGCAATGTTTCAAGACATTATTCTGAAAGCATGTTCAGTGTCTCTGTCAAAGCAATGTTTCAAGACATTATTCTGAAAGCATGTTCAGTGTCTCTGTCAAAGCAATGTTTCAAGACATTATTCTGAAAGCATGTTCAGTGTCTCTGTCAAAGCAATGTTTCAAGACATTATTCTGAAAGCATGTTCAGTGTCTCTGTCAAAGCAATGTTTCAAGATATTATTCTGAAAGCATGTTCAGTGTCTCTGTTAAAGCAATGTTTCAAGATATTATTCTGAAAGCATGTTCAGTGTCTCTGTCAAAGCAATGTTTCAAGACATTATTCTGAAAGCATGTTCAGTGTCTCTGTCAAAGCAATGTTTCAAGATATTATTCTGAAAGCATGTTCAGTGTCTCTGTCAAAGCAATGTTTCAAGACCTTATTCTGAAAGCATGTTCAGTGTCTCTGTCAAAGCAATGTTTCAAGATATTATTCTGAAAGCATGTTCAGTGTCTCTGTCAAAGCAATGTTTCAAGATATTATTCTGAAAGCATGTACAGTGTCTCTGTCAAAGCAATGTTTCAAGATATTATTCTGAAAGCATGTTCAGTGTCTCTGTCAAAGCAATGTTTCAAGACATTATTCTGAAAGCATGTTCAGTGTCTCTGTTAAAGCAATATTTCAAGATATTATTCTGAAAGCATGTTCAGTGTCTCTGTTAAAGCAATGTTTCAAGATATTATTCTGAAAGCATGTTCAGTGTCTGTGTCAAAGCAATGTTTCAAGATATTATTCTGAAAGCATGTTCAGTGTCTCTGTCAAAGCAATGTTTCAAGATATTATTCTGAAAGCATGTTCAGTGTCTCTGTCAAAGCAATGTTTCAAGACTTTATTCTGAAAGCATGTTCAGTGTCTCTGTCAAAGCAATGTTTCAAGACATTATTCTGAAAGTATGTTCAGTGTCTCTGTCAAAGCAATGTTTCAAGATATTATTCTGAAAGCATGTTCAGTGTCTCTGTCAAAGCAATGTTTCAAGATATTATTCTGAAAGCATGTTCAGTGTCTCTGTCAAAGCAATGTTTCAAAACATTATTCTGAAAGCATGTTCAGTGTCTCTGTCAAAGCAATGTTTCAAAACATTATTCTGAAAGCATGTTCAGTGTCTCTGTCAAAGCAATGTTTCAAAACATTATTCTGAAAGCATGTTCAGTGTCTCTGTCAAAGCAATGTTTCAAAACATTATTCTGAAAGCATGTTCAGTGTCTCTGTCAAAGCAATGTTTCAAGACATTATTCTGAAAGCATGTTCATTGTCTCTGTCAAAGTAATGTTTCAAGACATTATTCTGAAGGCATGTTCAGTGTCTCTGTCTCTGTTGCTTTTTCTTTCACAGTTTAACTGCCTCAAATCTCATTCCTTTGTATACTGATTTCATCTTTGGGACAAAGTTACACAGAGCAAAGTCTGTCGAGTAGGGTGGGTCCCATACTTAGTACAAGTAGAATGACACAGGGACTCATACTTAAGAAAAAAAATTGACAACCAACGTAATATGGGCTGGTGTGATGTCTTAATAAAGAATCCAAAACTTGTTTTTCCATAATTCAAGTCATTTTTTCACACTCATTAATAGAGAGTAATTAGGACCTCAAGATAATAATTCTTAGTCAAGTTTAATCATCAGTATTCATTTTATATACACAATCTCTAGGATTTCAAAAACAATCTTCATTGATTTTAATTTTGATTTGAACATTTGAATATTCTTCAGTCTCATTGAATGGGGGCTCTTCCACTGCACCGATTGGCGCTTAGATTATTGATTGTGAATAAAAAAAACAGTTCATCATATGTTATTACTCTTTCTAAGAGTTTCGAGTCTTTTTTAATAATTTTTTAAAAATGTCAGCACAAATGTTTATTTGAGAGTCCCTCTGTTCAGGTGTTAGATTTTTGGGCTCCCTTACTGAATGAATTTTCTTCATAAAAAGTTCATGCAAAATCTGCTGTACTGATTCTTTGTTGATTCTGATCTCAGAAACAGCACTAATGTTCAACCGATGGACTTTCCAGAGTAACTTACCGATTTTTTCAATGCTCTTTCAACCACCGCAGATGTTGAAGGTTGATGGGTCATCATCAATCTCTTCTCGCCCTTCTCTGAACTGTTTAAACCACTCAAAAACCTGAGTGTGTGATAAACTTTCCAAGTTTCAACAACTTCACATTAATGCGTTATTTGTTAAAAATGCTATGCAGCGAACGCATGATGTAGTACGAATGAAAGCCACAACCTGATCATAGTCTTATCAGCAAGAGGAATGGAAAGAGGGGATTTCCCATGAGCAATGTAATGACTCAGCAATGTTTTGAACTTGATGCCCTCTCTGGTCTCTTTAGAAAAATCAGTCTGGTTATTTTTTAGTCACACATCGTATAATTACATTAGGCACCCACGAATGGTATAATTATTGCAATGTTGCATACAAAAGAAACAATGGAACACACCTACTAATGAAAAACTAAGAATTTGTTAAATTTTTTTCTTTATTGTAATTTATATGAAAAGAAACTGAGCCAATTTTTTTGTTATCATACCTTACCCTCTCATAATAATGAAGATATTTCTTAAGAGCTTCTCTTGCTTGGGCATGAATTGACTCGTTCGCTATATTTGGGTTTTCTTTGTATCGAGAACACTCATAATATTCAGATCCATGTGATTTCCAGTCTCCAAGGCACATCCAACAGAAATCATGTTTGCAATTATAACATTGCATGTGATTGCATCCTCCATTCTTCTCAATGCAAATATGACAACGTGGGCACTAGACATTAAAACAAATAAATTAAAAACATTGTAAAAACTTTCTCAAAGATAAATAAGTTACTTAAAATAAGGTAAAATAGAGCCTGATGCTCTTTTTTTTTGCTATCTACGAAAAATCTGGTTTGTGTTCCCAACAATTATATCCGAAATCTAGAAAAATTATACTTGTATATTATAAAAATTTTTAACCAAATAATTAATTTTTGTTGTTGTCTGTGAAATCCAAAATCTGTTAAAGCAAAAATATATTGTATTTGTAACCACTGTAATTTTTTCAGAATTTAGATCCGGAGACTAATGAAACTACGAAGTTCCAGGTTTTTGGTCGATTGTTTTCAATATTTAAAATCTTGTATTACTGAATCTCACAGAATGTAGATGAGATCCAAGTCACACTGTACACAATCACGAGTCTGTTGTATACAGCAATCTAATTTGAAATTTAATCCTGTTTATGAACGTGAAATCAGATTTTCAAAAAATATTTTTGAAAATTTGCTTCCATCCTGCTAGTGAGACAATTACATGCTACAATTACTTGAAGCACTAAAATTAAAAAAAAACTGCTTTTCTTTTAGTACAATGGAATTACAAAGGAACATGTGTGTATTTCTTTTTTTTTTTAACTATATGAAAGTAAAAGCTTTTTTATTGTATTAAAAATAGGTAACTTTGTGTCCAGCAACATCTTCAATTTTACTACATTAACAAAAAACAAATCACAAAATTTAATATGGAAATTCATGTGTTTATAGGTTGTATGCAGAGGGTGCAGACTAGCTGCATCTATTGAGAGGATTTAGACATCCCTCGCGGTACACGAATCTAACACGCACACTTACAACACTACACTTACGACTTTAACACTTTACACTCTCACTTACATTTAGGGAAGCGATAACAGCCTCAATGTGCTTTTCGCCTTAAAATAACAAAACAAAAAAATATAGGTTGTGCTTAGTTAGTATATAAATAACAAAAAAATATAGGTTGTGCAGGTTGTGTTAGTATAGTAGACAACTTGAAAATGGTATTGTTATACTGAAATCATTTACATCAACACAAAAACAAATCACAGAAATAAGGTAACTATTTTGAAGTAATCTACCAGTAGAAATTAGGAGATAATTGTTACAACTTTACTCCATAATAACATACATATGGGAAAATTTACTAAAATTTTGTGTTCAGATAAGAAAGTGCAACATTTTTTAACTAATAATAATAAATAACTGCCATACTACGAGGGCTATTCAGAAAGTAGATTACGTTTTTGGATAAAAAAAAAACTAAGTACAGGAAAAAAATTTTATTATATACATTTGAAAGAGGAACTAAAATACTATTTTTCGACATAATCGCCAAACAAATTTAGACATTTGTCATATCGGTGAACTAGCTTTGAAATTCCCGTGTCGTAGAATTCCGCCGCCTGTGACGCCAGCCAGTCAGTCACGCCCGCGAGAGATCTGCGTCGTCATCGAAGCGCTGTGTTGCAAGCCAAGTCTTCATCTTCGGGAATAAGTGGAAATCACTAGGTGCCAGGTCCGGACTGTAGGGTGGATGAGGAAAATCTCCCACTTGAAGGCCGTCAAGACGTCTCTTTGTTCGATTTGCCGTGTGAGGGCGGGCATTGTCGTGCAAAAACAACACTTTTGTACTCAGTTTTCCTCTCCGCTTGTTCTGGATAGCTCGTCTTAAGTTTCGTAATGTTTGGCAATACCTTTCTGAGTTTATGGTTGCTCCACGTTCTAGGAAGTCAACCAGAAGAACACCTTTCCTGTCCCAAAAACGGTCGCCATGATCTTCCTTGCTGACAGGGTTTGCAAACATTTCCTCGGTTTTTTGGGGAATTTGTGTGCCCCACTCCATAGACTGTAGTTTTGTCTCACAGGTAACGTGCTTAACCCAAGTCTCATCTCCGTTACGATGCGATCAAGAAATGATTCACCATCTTTGTCGTAAGATCTCCGCTGGGCGTGACTGACTGGCTGGCGCCACAGGCGGCGGAATTCTACGACACGGGAATTTCAAAGCTAGTTCACCGATATGACAAATGTCTAAATTTGTTTGGCGATTATGTCGAAAAATAGTATTTTAGTTCCTCTTTCAAATGTATATAATAAAATTTTTTTCCTGTACTTAGTTTTTTTTTTATCCAAAAACGTAATCTACTTTCTGAATAGCCCTCGTACAAAAGGAATATAGAAAATAAAACAGTTTCTTTAAAAGTAAATTTAATATAAAAAAATGGAAGACATATTTTATTACATAACATAAAGGAATGTATTAAAGAGTATGTGATGTTTTTAAAACTTACATCTTTTGTGTGAGCACTAATATAATTTGCGGTTTCACTATCATCAGCACACTTAGTTAGCCATTTCCTTATGGTGTTGCAATCTGTAGGGGCATGATATTCTGTTCCACACCTAAAACTAACATTAACATTTATAATTAACCCATTGGTAACGAAAGACTTATATTGCCCGTCCTTCTCTCTCAATGTAGTACGGGCAATGTCCGTCCTCTACTTCACTGATCTCTTTGCCGTATGTTTCTAGCCTAAAAGTCGAATATAGAAATATAAATCTATTTTCAATCTATGAGATATTTTTCCTTCGTTTATTTCCGTTGTTACTCGTTAATTTCCGGCAGTTTATTTGTGAAGTTGTGTACGAATTTGACAGTTGTAGAAACATGGCTTCTCGTGAGGAATTGTTTATTTCTTCGAGTGCATTTAGTGAGTTTGCTGGGGATATTTTAAATGAAAGTAGTTGTGAGATTAGTGATAATGAAGAGCAAGAAGTTATTGTTAAAAATGACAGTAGTGATAGTGATAACAGTGATGATGAGATCTGTGAAAATAGGCCTAATTGCAGACAATATTACACATAACCTACAAGTAAATGATTGGCAGTGGACTTCTAATCCAAATATAACTAAAATTCTGGTGACTTTTAATAGGGAAAATCCACCCAACAAGCAAAGCAAGGCCATCTAGAAAGTGTAGAGTATGTACTGCAAAAGGAAAAAGGTCTGAAACAATTTACCAGTGCAAAAATGTAGTGTTCCTTTGCATTTGGAAAATTGTTTTGAAATTTATCATAGTCGGACAAATTTTTGAAAAGGAAACAAAATGTACATAGTGTAAATATATAAACATAAAAAATGTTAATATAGTGTTAAAAGTGTTGGCTAAATATGTGTTAACAATTACAACATTATGTAGGATAAAATTGGTAGGTTACTTGCTTTTATTATTGCACATAATCTTAGTGTAAACTACTGAAGAAATTCAGTACTGAAGGCCAATAGCATGTTAGTAAAATCCAGTTTCCAATGGGTTAATATCTAAATAATTAGGAAGTGTAGTAGATAACTGAATTTAGTTAACAATTAATAATTATTAAGTGGGGTAAAACTAAATACTTTTGAATGGATGTAATTTTTTTCCTTCATACAGTCCATGCCAGTGAACTGATGAGATTGTGGGATCGGCATTAATGGAAAGTTATTGCATTATAGCAATCGGCATTAATGGAAAGTTATTGCATTATAGCAATCGGCATTAATGGAAAGTTATTGCATTATAGCAATCGGCATTAATGGAAAGTTATTGCATTATAGCAATCGGCATTAATGGAAAGTTATTGCATTATAGCAATAACTGTGTCTCGATTCTACGATTTTGAGGTGTATACTTTCGAGACGTATCACACTGACATCTTAGTCATATCAACCACTAACAGCACAATACAGCAAATACAAGGGTTGTTAGGAAAATAAAGAATGTTATTTTCTCTTGACACTTTTTATTAAGGTAATGAAACAAAACTTATTTTACAACATATTGATATCTTGGCTACTTTTCTAAATAGTTGCCATTCAATTTTAAACATTTGTCATAGTGTTTCTCCAGTTTGTCTATGCCTTCTGTATACTCAGTTGTCGCCAGTTACTGAACCACTGACTAAATACTCTCTTTCAGTTTGTTGTCACTTCCATAGTGACTTTCATCTACAAATACTTCAATTTAGGAAAAAGATGGTAAATAACTTGGGACCAGGGCTGTAAGGCGGATATTCAAAAACTTCCTACTTAAACTGTTGAAAAAATTTTGTTATCAATGCACAATTGTTAACGTGAAGAAGCACAATACCGCTTGATAACAATCCTCACTGTTTTGATTTGAATGGTGATGTGTAGTCAGTGAAAGGTCTCACAGTAGCCTACTGCATTTACGGTCTCCTCTTTAGGCATGTAGTTTATAAGTAATACATCTTTTCGATCTCAAAACATTGTGCACCAAACTTCTTTGTGCTTAGAATTACTTTGGCTTTTTTTAGTTTTCATGGGGATGGGGAAAGATTCTATTTCACTGACTAACATTTATGTTACCATAAACAATAGTTATTTATCTGTAAATTTCGATAGGAAGGACTTTTTCACATTAGAAAACCTTATTACACTATGAACTTGGCATGAATTGAAAACTTGGTAATGAAAATCTTATTACACTTTGCAAGATCATTAATTTTTTCACACATTTTAAATTTGCTCAAATAAATAGTAAACAAATGTTAGCTTGTTTACAACAATTGTTAGGCTTGTTGTTAGCGTCAGCCTGGCGCAAAGGTCAATGACACGATGACAACAGCAGTAGAGAAACTGAACAGCTTGTCAAATTAAAATATTCTTTATTATCTAAACAACCCTCGTAAGTTTTCACTTTTTAAATTAGCAATAAATACCATTCATTTATATTATGTTAAAGACAATAATGTACTTGGGCTCAATGATAGCATGAGAGAAGATGCGAGGATACAGCGGGACTAAAAATGAACAGGCTTACTCTTTATGGACCCTGTAAATATATTGCACCTAAATTACTTTTGCTTAGTAGATGTAATATAAGGAAAGTGGTAGCTATTATTACAGAACATGGCTATTTTAGAAAATATATGCAAAGGATAGATATATTCAACTTACCACCTCTGTGTAGAAGAATGTTGAAGAAATGATTCTGAAATATAAGATTTTTTAGCAAGGACAAAACAATATCTTCAAAAATATGACTAAAGGTCATTCCATAGGAGAACATATATACAAGACTTGGATCTTGAGAGTTACTTGTAATGCTAGTACGTCATCATCCGGAGTGCAATAAATTTATGTGGATGATAAGCAAAGGGATACTGAACTGTCCAATCCATCCCTTGGTTGTTCTAGGGTGTGAGGGTGATGTTTCAACATTTTCCTTTTTTTTACAATATTCATGTTCAATATTCATTGCAATTTCATCTATATACTAAAAATGCAGTAGATGTTTTAGTGAATTGGTCTTCATTCACTTACGCACTACACAGTTGTTTACATTTTTCTCTCGACTAGATAATTCACTTTTTTTATTGTACTTACAGTACTGTACTGTTTTGATAAAACAACAGCATGATTCTTCCTCTTGTCGTACAATTGTTCTCTTCCTCTTGTCAATCAACTGTTGTTTCCTCTTGTTGATCAATTGTTCTCTTCCTCTTGTCGATCAACTGTTCCCTACCGATTGTTCTCTCATGTGAGATTTTCTATAAATGTTACTAGGCCTAAAGTTTTGTGTTATTGGATATTCTGTACTACAGTAATTGAATAAATAATATGTAATGAGGTACATATTTTTTATAAATAATATGTAATGAGTGCACTAAAACAAAAATATAACTTATTGACTATGGAATATAAAACAAGAGCTGTAGAATCAATGGAACCAGTGAGTGCACTAAAACAAAAATGTAACTTATTGACTATTGAACATAAAACAAAAGCTGGAGAATCCGTGGAACCCATGAGTGCACTAAAACAAAAATGTAACTTATTGACTATGGAACATAAAACAAAAGCTGGAGAATCAATGGAACCCGTTGAGTGCACTAAAACAAAAATGTAACTTATTGACTATTGAACATAAAACAAAAGCTGGAGAATCAATGGAACCCGTGAGTGCACTAAAACAAAAATGTAACTTATTGACTATTGAACATAAAACAAAAGCTGGAGAATCAATGGAACCTGTGAGTGCAATAAAACAAAAATATAACTTATTGACTATGGAATATAAAACAAGAGCTGTATAATCAATGGAACCTGTGAGTGCACTAAAACAAAAATGTAACTTATTGACTATAGAACATAAAACAAAATCTGGAGAATCAGTGGAACCCATGAGTGCACTAAAACAAAAATATAACTTATTGACTATGGAATATAAAACAAGAGCTGTAGAATCAATGGAACCTGTGAGTGCACTAAAACAAAAATGTAACTTATTGACTATAGAACATAAAACAAAATCTGGAGAATCAGTGGAACCCATGAGTGCACTAAAACAAAAATGTAACGTATTGACTATGGAACATAAAACAAAATCTGGAGAATCAGTGAAACCCTAAGTGCTGAGCTCTGTGTCGGTATAACAGATGTGTCGGCTATCTATATGTTACCTTTTTTTAACTGATAAATATTAATACCACATTATTTATAGAGCTTTTACTATAGTATTTAGGCTACTTTCAGTTAAATTTTTTCCATTATACAACTACGCATCCTGCCCTGTATGGGTCAGTTAAAGAGGTATCGACCCCACTTTACATGCAGTACAAAATTCAATAATATACTTACCAGAAAGACGTTTTGCAATATGTACAAATAGCTCGCTTAGCTTTGGGCTCTTTACATCTCATCACAACTTGGCAATTTAATCCAGGGCAGAATCGAAGTTCTGGATGAGATTTAACATAATCTCGAAAAGCAAACTGCTGATATTTTTCTCTAAGTTGTGGTTTTGTTAAAAGTGTTAGAACAAAATCTTCAGTCGCCAATACTTCACATTCTTGGGCCATACAAGCAATGCCTGTGAGATCAGATTAGATCTAACTTAAAATGTATTACTTTTAATCAACTTAAATATTACTAAATCTATTAGGCCTATTAAAAAATAAATTGGATTTTAAAACAGTTGATTATAATGTAAATAGATATAACAAATACTTGTTCAATGTTATAATATTATACTAAAAAACTGTATTCAAAACCTAGATCGCTTTTGAAGATAAAACATAGGTTTTGTCAGTTGATTGCAACTTTACCTGGTGTAGTATTGCATACAAGAAACTACATTTACTATATTTGGAACTTACTTGTTTTTAAAAAACAAAGTACAGCCTATTGGGTAAATAAATGTTATTTGTTTCATTGTTTTTGCATGTAAAAACTTCTTTTTTTTTACACCGTAGATAATTGGAACATTGACTGTACTATAAATCTTTCATTTTTGTGAATTAAAAATTTTGTTATGATCAACATAATTTTTTTATAAATTTCAAGTTGTGAGTTATTAATTAAATCTCTAAGAAAACGTTCACTGTGAGACATAATTTATTGAAAAAAAAAAAATTTTTCTAAATATTTTTAAATTTAAATTTTGTGATATAAAAAGTTTTCTTTCATATAAATTACGTTTCTCATCAAACTTGCTTTTGTGTGCTCTCCTATTTTTTTACCACATCTTGAACTTCGTTAGTCCTGATGAATTGACCGACTTGACAAAATATGAAAAAACCTATAAGCAAGTACCTTAAAAAAAGAATTATATTAAAATACACTAAAAACACTATAAAAAATGTTTAAAAACTAGAAATAGATAAACATTTTGAATTTGTTTCTACAAATAAAGAGTAGATATAATTGCTTAATTATTGATTAAATATAAATTGCTTAAATGTAGCAATTACTGTCACATAATCATTTAAATTTAACGTGCATAGGTATATTAGCTTGGATTATGAATGTTATTTAGTTACCTGTTGAAATACCTTGAGAGATCTGTACTTCAAAATGCATTGTCCAGCAATTATTACAGAAAGAATGGCCACAAGAAAGACTACAGAATTTGTCTGGAAATGAAGGTACTACACACACAGGACATGCCACTCTAGATGAGTAATTGCTGAAGATAAAAGAATGGTCTGGTGGGTTTGGTGATTTTATTTTTGATGATACCAACAAATTTTTTGCATCTCGCCTGTATTCCAGAACTATTGGAGCAACAGCCCATTCATGATTGTGAAGAAGTACTTTTGCCAGAGATGGTGTAATCTGGAAATGAAATTTTAATATCACAATTTTATCACAATTAATTATCAGATGGCGTTAGTTGTACATGATTCCCTCCACAAAAGGTCGTTCGGCTATTTTACCTTTTATTATTGTGTAGTTGAAATTTTCTTAAATTTGGTATAGTCCTATGACACTTTTATTACACAACGTTATTTGAAATAAATTATTTTTTCTACTTTATTTATGTTTGCAGTTATTTTGCTATATCAACATACGAAACATTTGAGTGTGCTAAACTGCATATCAAAGCCGGTATGCCCATTAATAGGGACAAAACAACTGACTTGTTAAAATTAGTATTTCAGTTGTGCTTTTTCTTGTTTAGTAATATGTTTGAATACTTAACCTTTTCGCTGCATAATGATTTCCATGAACTATACCGAATATTTCTCCCTTCAACCAAAATTTTTAAAAATATTTTTTAACTCTTTTTTTACTAACATCTTCATTACTGTATTTGCCATCAAAATATACTGCACTTAAAAAATAAATAAATATTTATAAAGTGTATTTTGAGGGTTTTTTTTGACAAATGTATTTCATGTAGGTTTTCTATCCATGAACATCTTATTAAAATTGTTCTGAAATCTACAATTTAACTGCCACTACATAAATAAATGTAATACAGTAGTCTCAATTAACCGTCATTCTCGGGACTGTTGGGGCGATGGATGACAGAAGTCAATGATGATGGATTAATAAGTCAATGTACTTTCGGTGATCGATAAAAATAACAAACTATCCTCTGTTTATAGCACAGAATGTTTTATTTCTCTTATTCTATAAATGTAGTAAAAGTTAAATTTTTTTTATTTAACTCTATATATTATGCAAATGTTATATACATAGGTCTTTAATACAGTAAGTTATCCGTACTTAACCTTTTAACAAGTACAGTAGTCTTGATAGTCCGACATTCTTTGGTCCGACACGTTCTATAATCCGATAATGCCTTGGCGGCAATATCTCTCGTGAGTGCAAGAGAGAGTGCAATCATATTCACAGTTGGGGGGGGGGGGGAATGACTCATCTTTCCTGTCAAAACTTGAACCCAAATCACTTGTTTGTTTACAGTTATTGAAAGCAGTTTTATACGGTTCATTCTGTCTTGTACGTTTAATTTAATTTCGTTTATGCAGTAATTTTATGTAGTGTACTGATTGTGTGAATTTTGGCCCTGTGCTAGCTACGACGACCTTACTATGATGGGCCATGGAAAGAAATTTGGAAATGGATTGTATTCTTGTGTTAAAAAACATTCAAGATAACTTGATTTTGGAAAGTTTGAGGGTGAAAAAACAATCGTTTAATACTTTAACCAAATTTAAGGACTTCATTCATATCAAAGAGATTTTCATTAATTTATGTAACTGTCTTTTGTTACAATACATACTGTCATTTCCTATTACAGTATTTTTCTATTCTATCATGACTAAAAAATTACATTTTCAAGATTTAAATTGTGTTTCTATGTTAATTTAACAAATAAACATGTGTATTATAGTGGTTTGTTGTTTGTAACCCTTTTAAACAGTTTTTACTTTGTTTTACCCTTTCCTGAGAGGTTATTTAGCATTTTTATGATACCTCCAGTAATCCATAATCTTCTGTAATCCGACAGGGTCCTGGCCCCATATGTGCCGGATTATCGAGCTTCTACTGTATTCACATAACACATGCGAGAGGACCATATATGCCTGTACTAACATGACTTATGTGACTGATTTACGAGTATTTGCTGAATGGTATCTAAATAGTGTGAAAGTGTTTATCTTTCAATAGAAATATTTATAACACTCTTTCCTAATTTGAAGTGTTTCAATTAGACACTCTTTGTTAAGTGAAGTGGACACTATTTGAAGTGTTTCTCAGTCCACTAGATCATAAAAGTGGTTTACTTTTCGATTATCACTGCTTAAAGTAGCAATTAGTCTACCATCTGCCTATGATATAAATAAGTCGTGTCCAGTTAGTGTTTAGTTTTGCTAGAAAGTTACTTTCATTATTTATTACAAAACAAGTAAGCAATATTATTTATTTACCATAGAAGACTGTTTAAAGATGTCAGATAACAGAATTAACCTGACAGTTATAGAAACTGACTGTTAATCAAGAATCTACTGTATACAAATAATAAAGATACATGCTTACATTGTTTGTTTTAATTTATCAGTTATTGAAGTAAGACATTTATGTACTGTATTAATATTCTGATGTCATACATACATTTACACTTACGTTTACATTAACACTTTATTCTTTACTATTAAAAAAAAATTCACTGTCACTAAAAACAATAATCTTATCCCATAATGTTTTAATCCTAACTAATTGATTTGTTCAATAAAAATTAATTATTAAAATATAAAATGATAGATTTAATAATAAAAATAACTAATAATTTCTAATATTTACTGAAGTGTACTTAGGCACAGTTACATACTTTCTTATAATCATTTTTAGAATAACAAATTTCAAAACATAGCACTAAACATATGAAGGCTTATCAGGACAAGACCTGCAATAACATGTAGTTTGTTTTCTTTTGCATGTGCTCTTTCCTTTCTTTACACAGACTGAAAGTGAAATGCTAGAAACTGCAAAGTTTCTATTAATAAATAGTAATGTTTCTAAAATAAAGTTTTTGTTTTTGTTGTAATTATATCAAAACTTTAAGTATCTGTGAATAAAAAGAGATTAATATTATCACCGGTACAGTATTTACATTATAATATATTGGCGTAGCCTATAAATCACTTTCAAAATAAAATTATGAGTAAGTAAATATTATCATTGTTAACAAACTATATCACACAAACGCAATCAAAATAAAGTTATCAGAATCACTAAATACATTAAAAGCACATTAACTTAAATACCTTAATACCAAATTAAAATGAATACTTTTTGGAATGATGGATTATCAACAAACAAAATGTAACAAACCATAGTTCTAATGGTTTCCAACAGATTAACACATACTTAAGCAAAAATAAAACATCGTTTATAAGCACTTGGGACTATAAATGCATAAAATGACAAACACAGTCACAGGAGAAATTATGGACTAAAGTCAATTTACACAATGAACGGTAAAAATGTAAAATGGACTATAATTAATTTATGCAGCGAAAAGGTTAACACACAAATTTTAGTTACAGTTAATAAAAATTTTTCCTCAAAACTAAATTTTTCTAGTTTTATTTATAAATATTTTAATTTTGATAACTAATAAGATATTCAAAAATATTTAAGAACATTTCTCAAAAATTTAGTATACATTAAAAAATGAGATTTTTGTATGAATTGCTGATGACTTATGTAGTGTTTACATGTTGCCAGTTCTGGCAAGAAGTAAATATCTTGTTGCCAGTGACTGTTGCACAAGGATTGCAGCAGCTATGTAGGACTGGTGCCTCAATGCTTTCAGTGTAAATATGTCGATGTCTGTTGATAATCATCAATCCATACAAGTTTCTTGACAAATCGTGGTGTTTATCATTGTGCAATTATGGCGGAAAAAGTTGAGAACACTGTAAAAGCGAAAGCCTATAAAATGGTTGTTCATGTAACCAAGAACCGTGTAAGTTCCTTTACATAAGGAGCATGAAAATTGGTAGAATATTTTACGACCACTGTATTGTAATCACGATGTTCGTAGTGTAGCTTTGCAGCAAATAGTGGATGAAATGAATATAGACAATTTTACAACTGATCAAGTTCTGAAGAAAGTTAAAAGTTTGTGTTGTCCAGTCATTTGAAGATTTCGAAAATTGAAAAAATGAATGCCAGTCATCGGTAAAAACAGCAGCTGGCCTGTCCATTTCAATGACCATAGGACCTCAAATGGCATGCCAGTAAATGAAAGTGTCAATTCCGCATTAGTTCTCTAATTATAATTAGGTGAGACATAATTTGCAGATTTTCTTATCCTTTCACAGCCATTCATAACAAACATTGAAATTCAAAAATTTATATATATATATATATATATATATATATATATATATATATATATATATATGTAATATGTAATATATAATATGTAATATGTAACATGTAATATATATATATATATATATATATATATATATATATATATATATATATATAATATTGAACATTGATTTTTAGATCATGCTAAAATATTTTTAGAGGAAACAAAATAAAAAGTACTAAGAACACTTTTACTTTATGACAGATTAATGAAGAATATTGCTACAATCATGGCCGAAAGTTTATACAATAATAAACAAAGTTAAAGTTAACATAGCAAAGAAACAGATTTTTAGTGATGAAGAAAAAGATTGTTTATAACTGCTTATTTTACATTCAGGCTTTTTAACTTCTGATCACTACCGGCATCAAGAAAATAAATTATTTTTTCAGTATTTTTGCTCATAACTTTTAAATACTATTAGAAATGAAAGGAAATGTTCTGCTCATTTCTTCTTCTTTTCGTTTCACCCTCTTTGTGGTACGCTGAATCAATCATTTCTTGCGCGCTGTACTTTTCTTTGTTCCCAGTAGCTCTTCATTCTTTCCGATCTTCTCTTCCTCTCCTCTTCCGAAATGACAGGTTCAGGTCTTATTTTGGTTTTATCTTGGAATCTTATTCTTTCGTCCTTGGTACTTATCTTAGCAGTTTGGTCAAGCAGTGAATTTTCTGTAATTTTTAAGTCTATTAGGTCTTTTTCAATTTCTTTAAACCAGTTCGGTTTTGTTTTACGATTATGGAAAAAATCAAACACCTGTTTCGTCAATCTATTGGAGTTCATTCTAAGAAGATGGCCATAAAAATTTATTCTCCTTTTTCTCATAGTATCGGACAGTTTTTCAATTTTCTTATAGAGAGCTTCATTTCTTATATATACAACCTTATTATCCTGAAATTTTGTTCCTATAATTTTTCTTAAGATTTTCCTTTCCGTTATTTCAAGTTTTTCTATCTGGCCTATGCGATTCATGGTTAATGTTTCTGCTGCGTACAGTGCTTCCGGCTTGATCACTGTTTTATAATGTTTAATTTTGGACCCCCATGAAAGGGATTTCTTATTGTATGTTTCTTTCGTCAATTGGAAGGCCAATTCAAGTTTGTTTCTCCTGGATTCCATTGCCTTGCCCTCATCTGCATTCCAACTAATCCATTCACCAAGATATTTGAACTCTTTTACAATTTCTATTTTCTGTTCTTGGATTTTAAGGTATTTATTTGGGTATTTGTTGTTTGTCATGATTTTGGTCTTTTCAAACGATATGTTTAGACCTATTTTAGCTGCTTGTTTCTTCAATTCAAGAATCTGCTCCCTTGCTTCCTCCATTGTTTCAGCAAACAAGGCCATATCATCTGCAAATGCAATACAGCTAATTCTGAGATTCTTCTTTTGTAACCCAATCCTATTCCACTTTTATATTTTTCTTCCATTCCTGACTACTTTCTCAAGTGCACAATTAAACAATAAAGGGAGAGCCCATCCCCTGCCTGACTCCGTTTTTACTTCAAATGAATTCGATAGTTCACCCATAAATTTAACTTTCAAAACTGTATTTGTTATAGTTGCTTTTATGATATTAGTTGTTTTCTTATCCAAATTTAGTTCTTCTAAAATACGGATATAAGAGATTCTCTATCAATGGAATCGTGAGGCCTTTTAAAATCAATAAAAGTAATTACATATGTTTTAGCTCTTACTTTTTGGTATGCCATAATGTTTTTAAGATTGAATATTTGTTCCACGCATGATCTACCTTTTCTAAAACCTCCCTGGTATTCTCCCAATTGTGAGTCCAATTGTGGCTCTGCTCTCATTAAAAGGACTGCTCATTTATTATACTGAACATTTACATTTAATGTTTTGTAAAATTATGAACATGGAAATTAATGCAACTAATGAATTCTGGTTTGTACTAATGTTGAGACCACTTAATGTTAAGTTTATACTTTTTGTTATACCACTTTTTCAGAAATACTGTCAGGTCTATAAAAGCTGGTTACTAGCTAAGAATGCGATATTGTATTATAAAATCTTCCTACCTAACTTAAAACACATCAAGCCAGCATTACTTTAGGATAATGCTATGTCGAGTATTTACTTTTGCTAAAGTATCAACAAATAAATAAATAAATGCAAGGAGAGTAAGCTAAATGGTATATTAAGTAAGATGATATATTCATTTTTCATTTAAAAAAAAAATGAATAGCATTTCCCTTCAAACTGCTTTTCCTTAAAAATACAGCTTTTTTGGCGTTGATAAAAAAATAAATGTATACATCAATCAAATGTTCATATTTCTTAAGATATAGTATTCTTGGTGATGATAACCTTATTGGTTTCTTGCTGTAAAAAAAAAAAAAAAATAGTCCATAGTTAGCACTTATACAGCTGATTTAGTATATTTAAAAAAAAATGTAAACTTAACGTCAAGTGCTATCATGTCACTGCAAACCAGAATTCATTGATGCCATGTCCACGAAAGTATAAAATGCACATAAAATATAAATATATGGAAAGAAGAGTTCCTTACATTTCCAAAAATTTATAAAATTTTTAAATTTGCTTTATAAAAGCAAAAAATATTTGATAAAATAATTTATTTTCTGAAAGCCATCACAATCTTATCACAATCTTCACCATTGTAGTAATTCATATTATAGTAGTCATCATAATTACATCAGCTCATGGCACTATTCAGACAGAACAATGGAGCTACTGTGACAGTATTCAGATGACTTTTGAAAGCCAATATAATTAATTGGTACATGGCATTACTCAAATAAGCCTTTAAAAGCTGATTAAATCAGCCAATGAAGGTTAACAGATAAATATGTAAGGGGTAAAAAAATATTGAATATGACATGTAGAATTGTTTTTTGTTTGTTCAAATACATGAACAATTCTTATTTCTTTCTTTTTATGTTCATTAATTGTATTTTGACAATTGTTTATTTTTGGTTATGTTATGTTTTAGCTTTAGTCCATATTAGTTTTATGGCTTACATTTTTCATTTTGTTTAAAAAATACTTCTTATCATCTCAAAAACAGCACTAAAGTTTTACAAAAAAAAAAATGTTTAACAAACTGCATGACAATGTAACGATTTAGAGACATATCATTACAATCACTGTGGTTATAGTGTACTCTCTCTCTCTCTCTCACACACACACACACACACACACACACACACACACACACACGCACGCACGCACACACACACGCGCGCGCGCGCACACACACACACACACACACACACACACACACACACACACACGTAATCTGTATAAGACAGAGGCTTAGAATACAATAAAAGTAATAGCAGTAAATACAAACATAAAACAAAGTTTTCATTTAAAATTGCCAATAAACAACAGCTAAGTCACGTAGATCTTTTATGACAATTTGTCCATCCAGAATAAATTTTAAAGCTCTATACTTGCCTTTATGCACTAAAAATTAATTCTTGCAGGACAAATTTATTTATTCAACCTGATTAAGTGATTGGTAAACAACTTAAATTGTTCATAAAACAAATTTCTCTGTTCATTACTTTAATTTAAAATCAAAGCTTAGAAATTAACATGTCACATATTTTTTATCTATTTTTGTCATAAGTTCAATACAAGTTATTCATACTTGGAGACTGTTGCTGAGAGATTCCACAGTTTCATTAAGTAAACGTTCAACATCTTCAACACTAAGACATTCAAAGAGAAAAAATTCAGGATCTGTTTTCTGCATATCCACTTGTTCTATATCACAATCTTCACCATTGTAGTAATTCATATTATAGTAGTCATCATAATTACAATCTTCCCCATCATCGGAATAATTCATATCCGAATCACTTTCACAAGGGTGAAGCTGGACAGAAAATAAAAAAACATTACAAATAAAATTACAGATATTTTTATTATCAAATATTCTAAAGCAGATATTTTACTGAGGACGCCATATTTTGCAATCTGTGTCACTGTTTCACATTATATTTTATGTGAAACATTACCTTTGTTGCGAATTCATAAACTGTTGCTACATTTTTTTTCGTTTTGCTTAACATTTACACTTTATTCCAATTAACTAATCAGGACAAGGTATCAGCATTAATGGTAATGGAACGAAAATATCTCCAGCTAGAAGTAACAACCTTGAAGTATTCAGTTCAAAGATGCAGCAGACTGATTGGTGTCTTACCCACATCAACCACCCAGCCCTAATCTACACTTTGTTCAAAAACTAATGAAGTACGAAAAGTAGATTAAAAATTTTAATAAGGCTATGGTAATAATGATGAACATTGCACAAACTTTCACACATTCAAATAAATTACTTAAAAGTGGTTAAATAAATCCCTTAAGCATTCAAATAAAATATATCGGCCATTATTTCCATTAAAAAAATACAAACAGTTCGACAACTATAAAAAAAATAAAATAAACCTCAACAGATATTAGAGTTCATTTTAGTTTTTTTTTATTCCGACTATTGAATCATATTGTTTTAAACTTAGTACACTTAGTTGACTTATAAAATTCTGCCGATTTCTTTTACTTTTTGTCAGTACCTTCAAATGAAACTTTTATAGAAATACAATTTCATATATCTATATCTGAAGGCTGGAAACAAACCTTCAAAGTCTAAAAAACCCTGAGAAACTGGCAAAAGTGGACCTGGGGAGTGAAAATTGCGTGAAGGGGAGAAAACAAACTGTATCTAACCCCATGGAACCCACAAACAGTGAATTGTGGCACACTGTACGGACACTAGGAGGACCTACCCAATCTGCAGGAGTGAGAGATGAAGTTAAATATTCCATGTCAGACAGATGTATGTAGGTATAAAAATATCTATAGCAAGCACAAAAGCACAAACTGAGAAGAGATGAGCCAGTAGCAAGAAGGCTTCTAATTCAAGCATAAGACCTCCTAAGGATCAAACCTTCTTGAATGTGAGAAACACAACCTCATATAGCTGTGTAACAGGGTTGCCTGAAACCGTACTTCAAAAATGTTGTTAGTCAGAAACATTAAGATCCTAGGCAAAGGACAATTCAGGGAAACCATGTGGTTTTTAAAGGCACTGTGGTCAGAAAGTAAACATGAAGAAGATAGGAATGTACTATGGAGAAACCCTCTGTAAGTTGTCCAGGAAGGGAGAGGAAACTATAAGCCACACAACCTATAATTATTATGAGGTTCTTGCCAGCAAGATGCAAAGGGCATACCTTCCACGACCCTGAGGACCTTCAGTCTAATGAACTAGAATCCAAGATACTTAGTTGCTAATAGGACCTTTGATTGTGGAACCAGGGGCCACAAAACCCCATAATCTTCAAAAAAATTATCTAATAATGATAACAAATAATGTAGCTGGGCCTACCTATTGTGCTAACTGCATATATTTACAATAGCGGAGACCTTATACCTCACATTTTTAAAGCAGTAAAATAAAATTTATATTCAAAATGAGTTTAGATCTTCATGCTCAATATAGTAGAATAAGCAATTAGACTACAGTTAAAAATTGTATTGCTTCATAACACTAGGTCTAATAAACAGTTTGCTATGCACATTATAATCAACAGAAGTATACATTTAAAATTACTTCCAAAGAATTTTACTATATAATATAATCCATAAGGACTTACAATTTTGTTAAGTTGTCACAATAGAACTTAGTATTAGTCCATCTGATCAGAGTTAGGTGTAATAGTATCATTTCGTTTTTGTTTTTTTTTCTATCCATGTTTTTTAAAGCTAAATATTAGTTATGCACATTATAATCAACAGAAGTATACATTTAAAATTACTTCCAAAGAATTTTACTATATAATATAATCCATAAGGACTTACAATTTTGTTAAGTTGTCACAATAGAACTTAGTATTAGTCCATCTGATCAGAGTTAGGTGTAATAGTATCATTTCGTTTTTGTTTTTTTTTTCTATCTATGTTTTGTAAAGCTAAATATTTATTCTTAAAGTTTGTAGGGGGTAAGAAAAAGTTCAAAGTTGTATTGATTTTATTTTCTCATTCTACCTTTAATAAGAAAATAACATATAAGCCTCACACGAAACAGGTGAAACAAATAAGTTTAAAGTGATAATTTATTTGGCATTCTTGTTTTTTACAGTTCAATATATATATATATATATATATATATATATATATATATATATATATATATATATATATATATATAAATCTACAGTAGCTTAATTTCAATAAAACATTTTTTGCAAATCTCTGTAATTGTATGACACACAAGTATTTTTCTGAGAATTTTGTTTCTTAAATAAAATGAAAAAAATTTGGCACTCAAAAACTGATACCATAGCAATATTTGGAAAATTGTGATCCCTGTGATAATAGGTTTGACTTAAACTGCTTTGTTCTACTTCAGACCAGAAGATGCAAGAAAGGTTTTTGGGGAAATGCCAGATCATTGTTTTCTAGAAACATAACATGGCTCTGCATAGATATAGATTTTCAAATTAAGAGTCAACATATAAATGAGCAACATGCAGGCTCTGTGATTAAATTATTATTTTTATTTTTAACTATCCGCAAAACTAACCAATTTTGGCTTTGAGTAGGGTAAATTTTCAGCAAATCAAAATCAGAATAGCATTTCAATAACATGTCTAACATCAGTGGTTCAAATCAAGAGTGCACTATGAATAGCAACATAGACAGGTGACCTTCCTTGCTGAGTGAAGGTCAACTGAAAAGACAAAGTAAGGCATGGCATGTTCCGAAGGCTGAAGATGTACTTGTCCATATAATTCAAATGTAAATTTTGCTTTATATTTTTGCACAAGCCTGTTTTTGCAAGACTGGTCCAAGCCTGTTTTTGCATGACTGGTCTTGTATCGATCATCTAAAACCCTTATATATCAACATTTTGGGGAGATTCTAACACATTTTTAAGAAAAGCTTTAGCAGATACATATACTTATTGTTTGTTTACTATGTCAGGAAATACGTCAGCAGGCCTATTGCAAAAATTTAGTACAATGCACATTTGCTTAACCAGCCTCGCTTTAACCAGCCACCACCAGGGTAAGTCATCATTACTGACATACTTAAAAATAAACGTACTGCTTAGCAGAATCATTGTGTTTCTTTGCAAAATCTGATCAGAGTGCAAAAGTAAACACAGATAAGAAAGGCATAAAGAAATGTAATTTTCCTTGTTACTTTTAATCTTTTGTTCAAACTCTTTTCAAGTGCAATCTGGTTTGTTATTGTCCGTGAAACAAGAAATGTCCCTGGATTTGGATAAAACATGTTGCTCAAGGGATGTATTAAATGTACAAAATGTTTATTCCCGGTACTAAGTTTCAGAGTTGGTTAACTCTGAAATACAGAGTAGGTTACTGTATACAGCAAAGAAATGTTTATTTTTGTCCTCTATTTGTTTCTGTTAGAAAATATTATATTTATGCTATTTATTTTGATTTGTTAAAAATTATATAAGTGAAAAAACTATTTTATTTGAAATAGGCTATTATAAATTCTACTTTTACTTGTAATAAATTAACCTTTTTATATATAAGGGCTAAAACAGAATTTCAGCTAAATACATAAGGGCTAAATTTAATTTATGCTTTCATTTATATCAACAGAGATTGCCACTTTAACCTAGGGTTTGGTCCCAAGGTGGCTGAATAATATAGTGTCCATTATAACAATATATTTTAATCATATAAAAATTGCAGCTTTTATGGTTTTAAGGATTTGTTCAATGGATAAACATTTAAATTTTACCAAAGATGAAATTACAGTATTACAAAACTGTGGTTAAATATGATCAAACAGAAATAAAACTTGTATATTATAGTTAGACACATTGTTCATCCATTTCACTAGCAGAAAATAAATTTTTCTAATAGTCTCACATCCTGTAAATTGTGCTATAATACTGGCATATACTATCTTATTTTCTACTTTACGTTGACTGCTCTGTGACTTGTATTATAGCTCCTGCTTCCAGATTAATTTGAACAAGTTAATTCATAGTCCTATATTCAAATTTAAACACTTTTCACTACAGGTTAGGTTTGTTTGTTTATTTATTAAAGAATATTTGTTCCAAATGGTGAAAATTAATATTAAACAAGTTTTAAATTTATATATGTGCCAAACATATGCTTTGTTTGTGTGTGTGTGTTTTTTTTTTTTTTGCTAATGTCCATATTTCATAATTACACTATGAGGACAAGGAATTAGTTCATATACAAATTAAATGTTACACAAAATAAAATTAAAGTTAAAATAAAGTTTTCAAAAATTAAAAGTTACAGAAATCTTAAATACAGAACTGTAAATAAGTACATCATATACAGCAACAACACAGAGATGAATAATTATATTCAATAGACATCCAGTGCAGTGAATAGCATCATCTTGTGAAGGTCATCCATATGACTTAATATTCAACCTAAATTCCTAGAACTGAAGACTAAAAGACTGCCCTAATGTCCTACTTTATAACAGCTAACTTTTAATTTCTGACACTTTTTAAAATTTTGTCTAAAATTAGGTCTACTTACATTTCCACGTTAAATAGGAAAAATTGTTAGTATAAAGTTTGACAGCTTCAATGGGGTGAGACAAATGATATTTGTATAAATGATATGCATAATCTATTATAAAGTTATATAATTATATAATATTTTTGTTGTGTTACCTACTGTATGATGAAATTAAGTAATATTAATTGCTCATAAAGTTAAAATTTGATGCAATTTTTAAAGAAATTGTTTTGTATATCATTATTACTATTCACATTGCATGCAGTATGTACGATTTCCTATTCAAAGTATCACTATACAAAGTAGTCTGTAGTTAGCTCGTTTCAAGAACTTCAAAGCACTGGTTGCCTTGTACCAGCCCTTGGAAAACAATCATTATTTGGATATTCTGTCGACCTTCTAATAACTTGTGCAAAATGATTCTTTGGCTTCATGCTTATATACATTTAATTAAGCATTAAAAAAATAAATTAGCTATGGCATAATAATAATAATAACGTTTACAATGGTTTTAAAAAATAAAGCTGAATTTATATAGTTCATGACAAAAAGATCAATAATAATAATAATATTCAGTTTATGAATGAACAATTAGTTATTGCTAACAATATGACCAACTATTGTTAAGTATAACAGTAAACTAGTTTTGTCAATTTTTGTAACTTTTTTGCCAAAATGCTTTACTACAGGCTCAAAAGTAATAATACAAAATAAAAAAGTGCAAAAACTACAGGAAGTTCAAAAAAAAGAAAGTAAGTCAGCCAACCCACATAACCTTGAAATAACTACCACACAAAATTATGTAATACAGTTTTCATCGCAAAAACAATGTTAATAATAACAAAAACTACACAGTTTTTTAAAAAAGGATAGATATGACACTAAGCCAGTTTCGTCAATTTTTGTAATTTATTCACCAAATCGCTTTATTACATTTTTCTTAATAAAAATACAATATATAAAATGCAGAAACTACGGAAGTTCGAAAAAAAATTGAAAATAAAAATGACCCACATAAACTCAAAACCATACAAAACTAAGTAATGTACTTTTCATTATGACAACGATTAATTAAATGTATTATTAATTATTAATAATGAAAACAAAAGAATTTTTTTTAGATTCAAGAACCTAACTAATGCAGTTTTGTAAGAAAATAGAATTGTGTGATTGACCTAACACGGCTTTACAAGAAAGACGAACACTAACGGGTGACAAACAGCAAATAATAATTAAAAAAACATTACTTTAGTAAAACTAGTTTAATGACACAAATACAAAGAAAAGACTTAAGAACTAAAACAGTTGTGCATAAAAAAAACCTAATACAGATTTGTATAAAAACTTTGCACCAAATACAAGTACAAATTTTTTTAAATGCCGTGATTTTTTAAAAAATCACCATGACCGTAATCCCAACCTAAACTGACAAAGAAGGACAAATGAAAAACAACCTGCATTGCATATTTACTCAAGAACTAATGATTATGAGACTGAGATAAGACATGAATACACCAGGACTATGTCACAATATGGTTCCATTAAAAATAGCATAAAATCATAAGTTATCAAAAGAAATTTAATCTTCCACATGTGAATATCCATAAAGTTAATAATACAGTACACATTAAAATTATAAAAATTCAAAAATCATTACTTTAGTAAAACAGATCTAGCTTAGTCTAAACTAAAGTTTGTCAAAATATTCTAAGCAGATTTTTTTTCGTGATTTAGGCTATAAACAAAATATTACCTAAATATTTATAAAGTTTAAAATACACACACACACACACACACACACATATATATATATATATATATATATATATATATATATATATATATATATATATATATATATTATTTCTGAAAGTGCTTATTTTTTCTATTAGGAAAAATAAGCACTTTCAGAAATAAAATATGTTTCCATTGTCATGCTTTAGTAAAAGGTTACCAATCTTTCAAAAAAATTATTCAATCCCTATAAACATGCAAAAGGTCATATTATAGCCAATATTGATTAGTCCTCAACAATATAGGTCTACTTTTATAGTCACACTTAAAAAAAAGAATAACTTTCCAAAATTTCCTAAACTCCTGCAATAAATCAACCTTTGTAATAATACTAAAACTAGCCAAAATTTTAAACTGAAGAGGCTGATCTATACATTGATCATCAAATGAAAAATAAAACAAACAGGCTTAGTCTTTTTGAAAACCAGTAAAAGATTTTAGATTCATACAAACTTATCACACAGTATCGTTAAAAATCATTAATTTACCTCACTTGTCGAATTCATAGTTTCATCGTTTAATTTTAGTGAAAAAGAACGAAGTCAATTATTAAAACATTGGAATAGGCTGCACCATGACAATCTTATCACACAAAGGTCTTAGGCTAATTGTAGGAAAACCCATTAATTGCCTTTTTTAAATTCATTGATCGATTTAATAATAATTTGATTTTAGTGTATTTTGAACTTATTGAGTAATTTAAAATACTGACATTTTCTTTTTTTAAAATAGAATATCACACTAACTTAAAACCCAGGACTAACCACAAACTATAATATTGCTCCACAATTAAAACTGTAATGTTTTAATTGCTCACAAAAACTAATTAAAAAGCAAGTAATAAAAAAACTATTTTATTACTATTCCAGATTCCTACACTTTATCGGTTTTGTTCTAATCGAACTAGTTTACTTCATCTGTTATCAATCTGTATTCTGTAATGGTCTGTGTACTACTGAACAGCCATTACCACAAAACGAAAACAAACCAAACCGAAACCCCAAATTCCATAATTAGCTTACTTTGTGCCTTGTGCGCAAGACAGTTCTTTAATAGAACAAATTGAAATCGAATACATTATATTGGGGCGCTATTTAACAAAAAAAAAAAAAAAAAAACACAAGAAATGTGAGACAGTTTTACGTTTTTTTCAATATCTTATTAAAAATAGATCACGATATATATATATATATATATATATATATATATATATATATATATATATATATATGTGTGTGTGTGTGTGTGTGTGTGTGTGTGTGTGTGTGTGTGTGTGTGTGTGTGTGTGTGTGTGTGTGTGTGTGTGTGTGTGTGTAGTAGGAGTGTTATAATATTGAAACTTATTACGTGCATGCGTTGTATAATTACGGAGGTTCTTAATATAATAAATAATATACATTACAATTTTTATTTTGGAATTTTTTCTCCCACAGATTTACAACTTTTATATTATGAGCTGCAATATTATATTATAGAAATTTGACCATTATAGGACCTTCAAAAGTATTTACTATTTATCCTGCTGCAAGTGGTACACTATCGCACGTTTAATATGATTTACAAACATACATTATTTTCGCAATGTTGAAGACTACCACATATTTTTCTTTATTAAGTTTTATTATTTTACTGAAATAAGTATTAATAAGTGTTCAACACTCATTTGTAATTGCAGCTCATAAATTTAGAACTTGGAAAGATGTAAAGACAAGCTTGAAATACAGGATTTTTGAAAAAGAACTCCCTAGTTTTAATATGACTCTGCACAGAATGACATACACTATTCTAGTTTGTAGTATTTAAGTCATCAACTGTCGATGTTTTTCTCAGGTAAATATGGGAATTGAGTTCATACAGTTGGCAGACCTACGTGACCTTGAGAATAACGACGAATAATAGCCGCTCAGTTCAGGCGTACAGTGCGGTGTAATGGCTACTCCGCAACAAAAAGGAGCAATGTGTTATTTAGCTTGTAAAAACTGAGTCTGTTATAACAGTACATCGTAATTTTAAACGTGAGTATGGAGGTAAACCACCTACAGCAAAAACTACCCGTTATTGGCTGAAGTCTTTCAAGGAAACCTGCACTGTTTTTTTTAAAAACGAAGTCACCAGGTAGACTGAGAACGTCTGAAGGTACTGTTGAACAGATCCGTGTTTCATGTGTTCGGAGTTCGAAGAAGTCATTGGCCAGAGGTACTTTACAATTAGGAGTGCATAAAGGTACTTTGTACGATGTTATACATAAAAAACTTCATTTACGCGGCAACAAATTACAACTGTTACATGAAATTAAACTTGCTGATAAAATCAAAAGATTGCAGTTTGCTGTTAACTTTCAACATAGAATTGATGAAAATAACATTGTTTAAAAAAATGTTCTGTTTTCTGATGAGGCAACATATGGTTCCATATGTTTAGAACCATGACATGTAATTACTTTTCATGTGAGTAGAAAAGTTATTCGTCATAACTGCAGCATTTTGGGAGCAGGGTAATCACATGTCGTTATTCAGCATCAACGTGACTCTCATAAACTAAATGTTTGGTGCAGTTTGATGGAGATCGAGTGATTGGTCCTTTCATTTTTGTAGCGAGAACAACAAACGGGGACGTATACTGTGACATGTTGTCAGAGTATGTCTTTCCCCAAGTGGAAGATATTAAGTTGGAAAAAGGGCTTGTGTTTTTGCAACAAGATTGCGCCCCACCTAATTACAGTAACTGTGCATGCGCGGCTCTTGACACTCGCTTTCCGGGAAGGTGGATAAGTAGAGCTGGCCCAATCTCTTGGTCACCAAGAAGCCCGGACTTGAGCCCATTTGACTTTTTCTCTTTGGAACACATAAAAAAGGTTGTGTACGCTGAAAAGATCTGTGACAACAACCATTTACGGGAATGAATCATCGCGGTGTTTGAGACAATTACACCTGCCATGTGGATGAATACCTCGAGAGAGTGAAATATCGTCTCAATGTGAGTAGGGCAACAAATGGATCCCACGTTGAAGTTTATTAACATTACAAAAAAAATTTACGGTATTATCTTTCATTGTATGTACTCGTTGATGTAGTATTTCATTATTTTCACCATTAAATTTACACATAAAACTGGGGAGTTTTTTTACTAATACCCTGTAATGTCAAATAGATCATTTATTTAGACTATAAGTAGGTTTACCTTAATTTCTAGACACCAATCTTGGATATTTTTTTCTTTATTAAAAATGGTTGTTTTATAATAAATAACATAAAACATATTTTTTTGTTTATTAACCGGTTTTTTTCACTTCAACACATTAGCTTACAAATAACGTAATTGTTTTCTAAATTATTATTTTTAGAATAAAAATTTTAACTAAAAGTAGAAATAAAAACAAAACATTTATGTAGAACTGTGTCCTGCAATTACAACATCTGTACCATCGGATTCTTGCTCTTAACTTGGAGTTGGAAGGGTGTGCTATTTCTAAATAATAGTACTTTTCCAAGGAATACCTTATCAGTTTCAATTTGTTCGTAATAGTTCATACAAGACATCTTTGAATTAAGTTTTATGTCGAGTTAATTTTCTTTTTTATGTCGGTCCCTTCCAACCGAAAAGAACATTCATCTTCTCTTCGCCCTTCAAGCCTTTCTCATTATGGAAAACACTCTTTCTCGGTTGACAGTCTTTTGCTTTGTTTTGACCATAGCTGCACTCAATGTTACCAATCGCTAAATCAAAACTGAGCGAAATTTCCCGTCCGACCGGTTTTCAAACATATTCGAAAATTTAAAACAATGAAATTAGTAGTAGTCCATGTCATATCATATTTTCTTACAACTATAGACAAGTAAAACAGAAGGAGGATTTTTTTTAACTTCACTTTTAACATAACTAATCAAGAGAGTTATTTTAATGATTAAAATTTAAATTAAACTATATTTTAAAGGTTTTTGATCTTGTGTTATTTTATGCTCCAGTTTTGGCGTGCCTCGTATTTTTAATCTTTCAATTTGAACTTTGATTCAAAATCGTCCATTTGGATTAACATTATTTTAGAAGGAATTAATTTGTATCGTAAATAGAAAAACTACTGTATAATTATTTAGAATGACACTAAATAATTATAATATGATAAAATATAAATAATTATATAATATAACAATATAGGTCAGCCGATTAGAAAACAGCTAGGTAAGATCACCAGTGGTACAGAAAGTGTGCGAGTGAGAGCTCGTTTCCACTCTCTCACTATAGTTCTCTTATTTTTCTTTCAATATCGCTGAGTAGTTTGTACACTCAGATGGCAGATTCTGTGTCACTGGACTGTTGGAGAGAGCTGGAGGGAAATTCTCCTACATACGCAAAAGATTCTCATGCAGGCTATTTACTATGTGGCTGGACTATAACAACTACAGACCTATAAAACTATACATTACTTGGGAAGACTGTTGCAATAATGCTGTTAAATAACTGATATTGAACCAATTGTATTTAAAAAGTAACACACTTCTCGAATGACTCACACGCCTAATTGGCGTGTACCTTATAAATGTCTGTTACAAAGGCTCTGTAACAGACTTTATGATAATGTGATAGTTTATTCCAAAACTATCATTTTCTATCAATAATTACATACATATCGTCCAACATTTGAGTTTATAAGCTTTCCTTATTAACAGTTATGGAATCAAGTATGTTTTGTACTATATTATGTGTTTATATTATTGATAAGTGGCACCGCCTTTGCATCTTTAATTTCGAACCGAGGCTGCTCCTTAGTCAGAATAATTTGTTTTTATAAAAATGCAAATGAAATTTCAGCTATATTACTTTATTTTATTACATATCCTAGGAATGAAACTTCTTGGATGTTAATAATTTATAGAAATTTATATTCTTTATAGAGTTGAAAATAATATATGAACTAGAGCTAACTTACTCAAAAACCAATTAACTGAGATATATACAAGCACAACAAATCAGTGATGATAAGTGATCACTGAACAGTCGCTTTTCCACCCTTCCTCATCAAAGCGAAGAGGTTCATTCCTAAATATTTCAAAATGAAGAAACAAAATTTGTTCGTTATTATTAAAATTATTTTGAAAAAGAAATGTAAACACTATTTTCATGTTTGAATGATGGTAAATAACACATATTCCCAATTAACATTAAAAAAGAAGTATGGTAATATAATGTCGTTTTTGAAAATTGGTACAATGTTTTACTTTTTAATTAAAAAATAAAGTAAGAAAAGCAACAAATACTTGAAGTAAGAAAGAAGACGATAGCCAAATTAAGTGTTAGCCTGTAAACCACAAAAGTATATCACTGAAATTTAATTAACCTGTCATAGGTTTAATCCACTTATGCAAACGCACAGTAAATTATCATATGTTTATTGTGTCCCCTGATAACCACAACCACAATACCACAACCTCAGCTGCAGCGCAGACGCATACGCTCACACTGGTCCGGCCGTCCGGGTTACTGTTTGTTTAGTTTACACGTCAGTTCTGAAGTGACATTTGCTTTTGTTGTTGACAAAATTATAATTTTGAAATTTAGAATGGAATAATTGATGTAAGTACAAATGTGTATTATAAACGTTTAATTGTATTATATATGTATGTTTGTAATGTATGTATGTATGTATATAAATAAATAAATATATATATATATATATATATATATATATATATATATATATATATATATATATATATATATATAATCTGTATAACCACAGGCTGAAACCGCAACACAAATTTGAGATAGTATGTGTAATAAATTGTCAAAATCTGTTCATATTTATTATGAATTAATTTATCATTTTTAGGGTAGGCCTACAGTTAGTGATTGTTTGTCATTTTGTCTGTATTCAAATATTTCCTTCCAATGTTTTTCATAGTGCTGATTTGTAACTTATAATGAAAAAAATTGAATTTTGTTTATTAAATAACAATAGATTTGATTTTATCTAATCAGTATTATTTATGAAAAGGTATTTATTTGTAGGCAAAAATGCAAAATATGTTTCATGACTGCTATATAGGAAATATCTAAATTGGTGATTGCTTTCTGTTATGTGTCTTGAATATAATATTTCAAAAAATGGTAGTCTAGTACAATACAGGTAGGCCTACAACTAGTCATAATACTAATGGAAACTGTTGCTGTCAGTTGTGATACAAATGATCACTATTAAGATTTGATCTGATAATTATTCACTATTCCCCCCACCTCCAAGTTATGTCATTTAAATGTGTCCTTCCTTATGTGTTAAAAATTGTTTTGCAATTAATTTGAAAGGTCAAGAAAGCCTCGAAAAGTAAAATAATAATAATAATAATAATAACCTCCATAACCTAACTTTTAATACTCTGTGGTACATAAAGTAATATCAAAGCTACTAACATTTTCCCTTTACCTAAACGCTTTGGTAAATATGCAGTGAAAGTTGTTTTTGATTTTTTGGTAATTTTTTCACTAAAACACTATTACATACCCAAAAGCAATAATCCAAAATATAAAAGCACGGGAAGTATGATAAAAATAAAAAAATAAAAGTGATCCAAAGAACCTCAAAATTTCTACCACATGAAAGTAGGTAGTGTGTTTTGGATCGTTAAAACAATAAAGAAAAACTTATTTAAAAAAAAAATATAACTCAAACGTATTTGACATGGTTGTTGGGTAGTGAAACTAATTAACAGCTTTGTTGGGTGATAAAAACACCTTTATTATTTTTATTAAATAGAATGCTCAGTAACCTAATTGACAAGGTGTTGAGGGAAAGAGGTATTTAATTAATTTAGTTATCCTGTAGGTTATGTGTTTTTGATAGCTAAAACGATAAAAAACTATTTGAAAAAAGTACTTAATGACCTGACATGGTATTTTGGTGGTGAACCTAACACAAAAAGAGGCAAATCGTGAAGTTCACAAATAATGAATACTATTTTAACAATGTTTCATTACAAGAATGAACCAACAAAAAAAAGGAATACATTTTAACATTTAGTAGTGGCTATCAGAATGTGTAATGGCCATGAGCAGTAAGTACATGTATTTAATAATAACGTGCATGACCAATAAATCCATGTATCAAATTTAATATGTTTAATGTAATGTAAACAGCAATGACATCACAATATAGTACTGTAAAAAAACAGTCTAAATCGTAAGTAATTGTTGAAGAAATGATTTCCAGCAGATGAATATATGTTAATTAGATAATAAGGTATAAAATAAAACAAAAATATTCAAAAATCACTGTTTGAAAAAAACAACCTATACTGCATAAATACTAATGCTTTTTTTCATGCCCATTAGTAATAATACAAAATATAAAAGTGAGGACAATACTGGCAGATGAAAAAAAAATCTGTACAACCTAACAATTACTTGTTAAATATGACATTGGTATTTCTGACTTTCCAGAACTTTTTAACAAAAGTAATGATTTTAACGATATTTTTGGTTTTATTATGTTCTATATCATGCTGTAATTATTCACAAATTGATTATGGCAGTATTGTATATTCCTCTGCATGATCATCCATTTTATAAGGGCTAGATCCTATCCATCACTCTGCAGTCCATCTTATATCTGGTGCTTTTCATTCTTGCTGAGGCTAGCAAACCATTTTTCACTTGACGGAGGCAGCAGCTGCAAATAAATTACTTAAGCAGTACATTAAGTAAGCCATGGTACCCTGCTTATAATACTATTTTTAGTAATCAATTGCTTGAACAATATGAAGCATGAAGCATGACCGTGTGCCACTGCTCCTCTAAGCATTAGAACATTTCATATTCTTGTAATCATCCTATGTATGACAGATCACATTGTTTCATTCCTCCGTGGATTTTAAACTTTCTAACCTCAGAATTCTCATTGTGTACATAGTTGAAACGTAATACTCCTGACGTGTATCGACATGAGTTTTGCCGTCTGATTAATTCGTTTCCATCAACTGAAATTATTTTCATAGATGGTTTGAAAATCAATAATAATTTTGGTTGTGCATATTACTTAACCAGCCAAACGTGTAAGTATGGATTACCCTCAACTTGTAGTGTCTTTACTGCCAAACTGTTTGTTATCTTAAAGGCTCTGAACACCGTTGTATCCGATTCTTTCCATTACCTAGTGAGTTCTGATTCAAAAAGTGCACTCCAGGCTATCCTGGTATTCAGTAAACCCTCTGGTTTAGGATAATCTATGCTCTTCCACAGACTTAAATTACATGGTATTAGAGTATCATTTTCCTGGATACCTGGTCAATGCGGGATATTTGGGAACACTGGAGTGGATATTGCAGTGAAGGATGCAACTTTGTTGCTGTCAAGCTCGCAATGTGTGATTTTGTCAGATTTGTAGTTGTTGTTAGATGTTGTTTGTTTTATTTATCTTTATTTTTTCCATAATACCTTTTTATTTTTTGTTTTTTAAAAATATTTAAATTTTGAATCATGGCGATGACAACCTTTATGGTTTTTCACTGGAAAAAAATTGTGGCTACAAGACTACAGTTACTGCTATAAACTTTACTTTTTGCATTAACCATTCACTCTCTTCCAAATCAGTCTAATAGACAATAAAAACAAAACAATTTACTCTAGTGGGCTATTATATTTTGTGACAGACTAATTTCTTTAAATGCATTCACATTAGTAGGTGAAATATATTTATTATGCTGCTTTAGTTTTATTATCAATCCGACTTACTGATTGGGATGGATACAGAACAGAGTTGGAACATAGAATCAAACTGAAGGTACCATTAAAAACTGGAAAGCAGCTTGATGAAGAAACAGAACACTTTGTAATAGATATACAACAAGCAGCATGGAATAACATGCCAATGCTGAAACCGAGAGCACCAGGCATTAACTTTGTTAAAGAAGTTAGTGAAATGATTATAGAAAAGAGGAAAGCAAGGAAAAGGTGGCAAGTTACTAGATCATCATATGATAAACAACTCTTGAATAAACTCTGCAGAAAGCAAGAGTTATCTGAAGCAAGTTATTCAAGATATAAAAAATGAAAGTTTGACAAGTTACCTGTCCAATCTGACTGACGATAAGGATACCAATTACTCCTTATGGAAGGCAAATAAATATTTAAAGAGATCAAAATATCATGTACCTCCAATCCATAAAGAAGATGGGAAACGGGCAAGGAGTAATGCAGATAAAGCAGAGTTGTTTGCAGAATATTTGGCTGACACTTTTAAGCCGCACACCAGACAAACAGCAAACGAGTACTTACCAAGAAGTACTCGTTACCAAGAAGTATTGTACCAAGAAGTACAGAGATATGCAAAGTTGAAGCCTGTTACTCCTAAAGTGGTAGCAAAAGAGATTTCCAATTTAAGCTTGAAAAAAGCTCCAAGCTATGACCTGATAAATGGACAATCAGTAAAGGAGATGCCACAGAAAGGAATAGTTAAACTTACTCATCTTATCAATGCTGCATTTCAATTGTGCTGTGTACCAATGCAATGGAAAATTGCTGAAGTTATAATGATACCCAAGCCTGGTAAGGCACCCAATGATAAAACATCATATCGGCCAATATCATTGTTACCCATAATTTCTAAGATCTTTGAAAAGTTATTATTAAAGCAACTTAAGCAAGTTACTGAAAGGAAGAATCTGATTCCAAACCATCAATTTGGATTCAGAGACAAGCATTCAACAATTGACCAGGTTCATAGAATTGCCAGCGTTTTTGAAAATGCACTTGAAGAAAAATGAATCTCTGCTGTTTTAGGATGTTTCTCAAGATTTCGATAAGGTGTGGTATCGAGGATTGGAATACAAAATGGAAAAATACTTGCCAAAACAACATAAAATTAGTCAATTGCTGAAGTCATATATTTCAGGAAGGCACTTTCAAATCATAGTTACTCTGATTTGAAGTGGATATCTGCCGGAGTTCCACAAGGAAATGTGTTGGGGCCCTTCTTATACTTGCTTTATAAAAGTGATATTCCAGTCATGATGAGGCCATTGTTGCTACATTCGTGGATGATACTGCTGTTATCTCAGAAGAAAATAGCATTGAGGAGTCTGCTCGAAGGCTGCAGATAGCTGTCAATGGAATTTGTGACTGGACAAAAAAATGGCGAATAAAACTGAATGAGACAACATCTGTTCATATTACTTTTACTAACAGAAAATTCAATTATCTTCCCGTGGTTAACAATCAACAAGTGATTCCACAAGATAATAATGCAAAATATGTAAGCATGACACTGGACACAAGACTGCGCTGGAAGGTACATGTCAAAAAAAAAAAAAAAAAACGTAATGAACTGAATCTGAAACTAAGGAAAATGCATTGGCTTCTTGAGCGACATTCTTATTTGTCAGTGCACAATAAACTATTACTTTATAAACTAGTCATAAAACCCATCTGGACATATGGTGTGCAGCTTTGGGGCTGCATGAAAAGAAGCAATATTAAAATTATTTAAACATTTCAAAATAAAGTACTGAGAGGCATTGTTAATGCCCTATGGTATATATGCAATAATGATCTTCATAAAGATTTACAAATTGCTACAGTTCATGAAGAGGTTCGGCGATTTGCTAGGAAGCATGAAGAAAGACTGCATAAGCACCATAATATCGAGATGCTACAAGTTCTTGATAATTCGGTTCAAGTTCAGCGGTTGGACTGGATAAAACTGTTAGATTTGGACTAAGACAAGATTGATATAACTGTCACAAGATCAAGTGATTTTTGGAATTTGGAGTGCGTCATAGGATGTGCAACCAACTAACGCTTTCATTT
The DNA here is from genome assembly GCA_022606455.1 of Callitettix versicolor. Classification (NCBI taxonomy): domain Eukaryota; kingdom Metazoa; phylum Arthropoda; class Insecta; order Hemiptera; family Cercopidae; genus Callitettix; species Callitettix versicolor. The sequence goes on from CM040182.1 coordinate 4,704,602, forward strand.
CATAGATATATTGATAGATGGACTAAGTTCAGTTTCAATTGTAATAAAAAAAAATGCTGCTTTAGTTTATAAACAAATCACCAGAGAAAGTCTTAGAATAATAATTTGTGATAGTATGTAGCTTACCTCTATTTATGTTATGAGATTTTATTCTAAACAATGTCTGAAACACTTTTGTTGAGAACTTAATTCAGATTTGACTTTTTAAGCTTATCTTGGGAAAGATGTCTGTATAGTGATTAATATTTCTCCTCATGTGTAGTTTGAAAATGGTAACTTAAATTATACTATTTTGTAGTGATGCTCGTTTGCAACAGTCAAGACAATCAACCATTGTTTAACATAATCGATTCAACCATCAAATCCCAATCTGGTTGAACAGTTATGTGTGATCAACCACGCAACTGAGTTGTTGAGTTGTGTTTGAGTTGTTTTGTGTGATGGTTAATGGCTCGATGGTTCCTGATTGCTGACTTGGCTTTTAGTGTAATGCTTTTCTTTTCTTTGACATCATTATTTAGTTTTTTTTTTTAGTTGAGTCAATTGTAAAATGCTAATTAATAGTAATAATATAAACATGTTTTATTATTGCTACAAATATACAAAACAAAAATCATATTGAAAATTGCACAACGTTATCACAAAAAGAACAACTTCCTTTACAAAGTAGGGCTGGACATTTTCATACGCTATAAATCATCCCATCGTCTGCATTAGCCCAAGTGTTCACAATAGTCGGACGTTAAATACCAAAAAATAATATAATGAAATCTTATTGCATGCATCCATAATCCTTACTGTGCATATAATCCAAGGAACCATCTGCTGAGCTAACAGGAAAATTCTTAAGATTTTGCCTATACGTATAAGCAAAATAAGTAATAATTATTTATAAATGAATGTACTAATAATATTAAAACCCCCCTCATCCAGAATTAAATTAAGAAATAATTTATTTACTTTATAATTTAATTACAGTATTTTAAAAACAACTATATATTCATATATGTACAAAAACAGTCATGACTCATAATAATTCAAAATCGCATACATTTTTAAAGTAAATAGAATGTTCACATTAACTGAAGGTTTTGATACCTATTCTGATTCTGATGGCAAGTTGACAATGCACTCAATTGTTTTGTCGATGATTTAGGTCTGCTTCAATGTTAGTCTAGACAATATGAGAAAACAAGTTTATTTAGTGAGTTGGCAGACTATTGTCAAGTGACAACTGATGCATACAATACAATCAAGAAGCATCGAGATTTTTTTTACAATCAGATAAGATATTTCGTAATTGTGCATTGCTAGACTTTTGTTAATACTAGCACTTACAAGTATTTTTTTTTCCGCGAAAAACCGTTAAGGTTATCATCGCCGCCACTTACAAGTAAGGAACAGTACAAACAGTAATATGTGTGAACAAAATTGCAGTTATTCCCAATTGAAGGAAATTCTGTTCATCTTCAGTGGGCCGTTTTTTTACTGCAATTTGGCTTTAATAACATTTTTATATACAAAAAGAATAAAAATACACAAATACTGGTTGCATTATCAACTGAATGCAATAAATGAATACCACTTCTACTAATAAAACAGAGCAAACTATTTATTGTAAACAGTGGATGGCAGGTATTTTCAAGGCCAGTCAGGATTGCAAAATTGAAATTCTCCTTAAACCAAACTTACCTTTGTACAATACATTTATAACAATAGTGGTCCTATTGACCACTGCAATGCTAAGTGCAAATTATTTTGTGTAACATACCATATTTATGGAAGTAGGCCTATATCTTGCGCCACTGTTGTAGGGGATTTTATTTTTTGGAAGAGGAGGAGAAAGGCATGAAAGGAATCAGTCTTCACTTGGTCCTGAGTTGCAACAATATTTTGAACACATAATTGTTCATAAATTTGCTTTTATTTAACAGTTTGAATTTACGTATTACATATTTACAGCAGCATTAACTTCAGGGAAATAGTACCAAGCTCTAAAAGTTTCAAAAAAAAGTTTTATATGATATTGTCATTTGTAGCGTACATATAACACACATAGGCTACATATAAACAAGAAACTTTCCAAGACTGGTTTCAGTCTTTCCAATATACAGAATGTAAGAAAATAATAAAAAAAATACAATTTCTAATAACATGTATTTAAAAACAAAATTTTAATAACAATGTTTTTAGTGTTCTAAACATGAAGGAATTTGCAAATTGAGTATCTTAAAGTAGTTAATTATTTCCAGTAAAAGTGAATGAAATGGCAACTGCCAATTCTGTGAATATGGATTTTGATTTTGTATGGCCAGAAAGCCCTGAATGTTTGACGCTTGACTTTGGACCTTTTGAAACAGTACATAAATGGACACGAATGCCAGAATGTGACGAGTTTGTTGGTGCAAGGTAAGTCATTAGTTACAATAATAGCAAATTAATGTAAATTGTAAATTGATCAGTCCCACAATATTGTGTCAGTAATTGAGAGGAGGGGTAAACCTTTAACCTTTTGTCTTTTAGTGCCCCAGATTGTCTTAAAAATTTGTGACAGTGAATTTTTATAGACTTTTTGTGTATAAAAATTCACTGTCATAAATTTTTAAGATGATCTGTGTGCGATTATGAATCTGTATAGGTTTATAAATCTTGATAGATTGATGGATATATGAGAATTTATTTTATATGTTTTGGTCCATTTTAAAAACATGATTTAAAAAAAATTTTTTGTATATATAATTATTGGCTTTAGATTATCCAGGTATAAACCATATTTGCAAATGAAACATTCGGATTTCTACATGCAGTCAGACATTTGGAAATTTTTGACATAATTACATTTGTACGAATTTAGTACAAATAAAATGTAACTTCTAAAATATTTAGAAAATGATTTTCCGTAGTGCAGTTTTCCATTTTTGTTAAAGTAACTCATTGATTGATATTGCTGAACATATCTGTTTAATTAAATAACTTTATTACAGTAGAGTCTCACTTATCGGTCATTTACTCATTATACACAGTGATACCCCGGCTTACGATTGACCTGGACAACAATTCACAGAATAAAAAATGACCTGCATAACAGTTCAGGTTTCAAATAGAAGTGAACATATTATAAGTGTATTCATTTTGTTAAATTATTTGTAAGCAAATGTGTAAATATAGAGATAAGATGCTGTTCTGAAGAAATAAACATTGTGCTGAGTTAACACAAACAAGTCTTTGATGGGTGCTTTTTTTTGTAGGGCAATAACTTACAGGGCATTTTTTAGTTACATGTTCTCAGAATGCCCACTCCTATTCACTTTTCTGTCGTACATAATTTTATTTAGTGTGTCATCAGCTCTTTTACTGTGTGTTTAATTTCTTAGCCTGTTAAAAAAATTAAACTTATAATATTATCTTGTTACATACTTTTGATTTTTAAATTTTATGAAGTTTTAAATGTCTTTGTGTGTGAGTTTCAAATTGTTGTTTAAATCCTGTTTTCAATTTTTTGTGTGAATATTAATTGACTGGGTCCTAAAAGACTTGCTTTTGATAATGGAAATAAAAGACAAACTTCGACTAAAAAAAGCTACAATATGAACTAAAAAAATATACAATATTGATTTGTACTGTGTGTGTGTGTGTGTGTGTGTGTGTGTGTGTGTGTGTGTGTGTGTGTGTGTGTGTGTGTGTGTGTGTGTGTGTGTGTGTGTGTGTGTGTGTGTGTGTGTGTGTGTGTGTGTGTGTGTGTGTGTGTGTGTGTGTGTGTGTGTGTGTGTGTGTGTGTGTGTGTGTGTGTGTGTGTGTGTGTGTGTGTGTGTGTGTGTGTGTGTGTGTGTGTGTGTGTGTGTGTGTGTGTGTGTGTGTGTGTGTGTGTGTGTGTGTGTGTGTGTGTGTGTGTGTGTGTGTGTGTGTGTGTGTGTGTGTGTGTGTGTGTGTGTGTGTGTGTGTGTGTGTGTGTGTGTGTGTGTGTGTGTGTGTGTGTGTGTGTGTGTGTGTGTGTGTGTGTGTGTGTGTGTGTGTGTGTGTGTGTGTGTGTGTGTGTGTGTGTGTGTGTGTGTGTGTGTGTGTGTGTGTGTGTGTGTGTGTGTGTGTGTGTGTGTGTGTGTGTGTGTGTGTGTGTGTGTGTGTGTGTGTGTGTGTGTGTGTGTGTGTGTGTGTGTGTGTGTGTGTGTGTGTGTGTGTGTGTGTGTGTGTGTGTGTGTGTGTGTGTGTGTGTGTGTGTGTGTGTGTGTGTGTGTGTGTGTGTGTGTGTGTGTGTGTGTGTGTGTGTGTGTGTGTGTGTGTGTGTGTGTGTGTGTGTGTGTGTGTGTGTGTGTGTGTGTGTGTGTGTGTGTGTGTGTGTGTGTGTGTGTGTGTGTGTGTGTGTGTGTGTGTGTGTGTGTGTGTGTGTGTGTGTGTGTGTGTGTGTGTGTGTGTGTGTGTGTGTGTGTGTGTGTGTGTGTGTGTGTGTGTGTGTGTGTGTGTGTGTGTGTGTGTGTGTGTGTGTGTGTGTGTGTGTGTGTGTGTGTGTGTGTGTGTGTGTGTGTGTGTGTGTGTGTGTGTGTGTGTGTGTGTGTGTGTGTGTGTGTGTGTGTGTGTGTGTGTGTGTGTGTGTGTGTGTGTGTGTGTGTGTGTGTGTGTGTGTGTGTGTGTGTGTGTGTGTGTGTGTGTGTGTGTGTGTGTGTGTGTGTGTGTGTGTGTGTGTGTGTGTGTGTGTGTGTGTGTGTGTGTGTGTGTGTGTGTGTGTGTGTGTGTGTGTGTGTGTGTGTGTGTGTGTGTGTGTGTGTGTGTGTGTGTGTGTGTGTGTGTGTGTGTGTGTGTGTGTGTGTGTGTGTGTGTGTGTGTGTGTGTGTGTGTGTGTGTGTGTGTGTGTGTGTGTGTGTGTGTGTGTGTGTGTGTGTGTGTGTGTGTGTGTGTGTGTGTGTGTGTGTGTGTGTGTGTGTGTGTGTGTGTGTGTGTGTGTGTGTGTGTGTGTGTGTGTGTGTGTGTGTGTGTGTGTGTGTGTGTGTGTGTGTGTGTGTGTGTGTGTGTGTGTGTGTGTGTGTGTGTGTGTGTGTGTTACATTATATTATTACATTTGTATTAATTTAATAAAAATAAAATTTAACTTCTGTGAATTTTCTTCTTTCTTCATCTTTGGCATATTAACAGTGAGTACTCAATTATTTTTTTCTGTGTAACAAATTAAAATGTTTTCTGTAAGCCTCTATTGTAAACGCTGACTCACACAGAGCTTAGAAATTATAGAGCTTTTATGTATCTTCCTTATTATACAACATTTTTGCTTAACTGACATTTGCTTCAAATAAATGAGACTCTACTAATTATAACTTAAAAAAAAAATAGTTTTGTAAAGTACATATCTCTGCCTTTCCTAGTTTCACACTGTTTATGTAAGTGTTTGGATCTAGGAAAGCCAGAGATATGTACTCTAAAAAACTACAACATTCTTAGTGGAAAAAAAGATGAGTTAAGTATTTCTAAAAAATAGTAACTATGAACCCTTGTTTTGTGACTTTATCACATTTTAAGGGTATTTAGTAAAATATTTTGACTTATTATATGTATAGTTCTACTTGTATATCCAGACGCAGTAAACATACAGTAGTATCATACAAAGATGCAATATATGTGTTTGGGGGTGATAATGGGAAGACGATGTTGAACGATCTGCTGCGCTTTGATGTAAAAGAAAAATCTTGGGGACGTGCTTTCTCTACAGGTACTCCTCCAGCTCCAAGATATCACCATTCTGCTGTTGTAAGTTATTTTTACATTTAAATATTTTTTTAAATTAAAAAATATAAGAAATGAAATAACTACTGAAATAAGGTTTATAAAAAAATATTGCAATAGTTTTAGTCAACAGTAAAGCTTTCACTCACTTCCCATTTCATCTATACAGGAATTTAAATTAAAAAAAATTCCCACATGATAAAGCAATCGATTTTTTAGAACTACAGATGTAATTTAACAATCCAGGATAGAGAAATGGATAAAGAACCACTTCAACTATGGCGTGTAGAAAGTAAGTGGCGAAAGAAAGGATGCTAGCTTAAACAATAGGCAAAATGTTATTTATCTAATTGAATAAATTTTTGAATCTCATTTACTTGAAAGTTTTGTTCCTTTCAACTTGTTCTTGGTCACCAAATTGAGCATTGGAAAATGATGTAATTTACGATTGGTGCATTCGAGTTAAACACTATAAAACGTACCTTATTTTTTAGAAGTAAGTTTTAAACGTAATGTTTTAATGCAAATATGAAAAGTATGTTCTCTTTGGTGCTCTTATTGTTAGGTATTAATAAACTTACAAGGTACTGTTTGAAACTAAATACATTTTGCTCATTTTGGTAATTAAAATACTACTTTTGAAGTAAAAGAGTAATGCAAATTAATAAATCAAAATCTAATTTTGCCATGAAAGTTTAAAGTTAATTTTAAAAATTTAGAAGAATATAAATTTATAATTTCAATTTTTTTAAAAAAAGCCTTGTTAACTATAAATATAATACAGATAGTAATATAACAAAAACAAGAAATAACCATAACAATCCTATAAACAACAAACAACTTAATTGATTGAATCACTCAGAGAGATTTATTATATAGTAGAAACTTGATTAACTGAGGTAAATCTAAGATTTATGAAACAACGAAAACAATCACTTTCTATCTTTCAATATTATGGTTAAAAAATGTAATTCATTTAATTTATATGCTACCTGATATAAAATTATATATAGTAATACAGTTTTAAGTTGCTATTAGGCTAAACACAAATTGAGAAGCATATGGTGCATGCTAAGCGACATAATACAGTATGTGTTTTTATAACAAACTGGAATTTAAAAAAAACTGCAAATTGGTGATGTTACACTATACAGTGTTATTTGTGTCTTGATGCAGACATGAGAAACAGTTGTTGAGACACAGTTTTCATGTCACATGTATGAAGCATCTTCCAGTTGGATACATTCTTATGTTTTTTATTTATTTGTACGTTTTATAGCTGAAGAAAAGTTGATGGAGATGGTAAGAGAGCATATCAAGCTTTATGATGCTAGAATTTATAAATAATAAAGCTAATTTAAAGAATTTGTATTAACTCATCTGTATTTTTATTAGGTAAAACTTTTAAAAATTTTATTAGGAACTGATGTCATTTTAAATTTTCTCTTGCTTTTCCTTTTATAAATAATAGTTATTTAGTTAACTGGTAATTTAAATTTGTTGTTTATCTAAGAATAGGCCTATTGGAAACATTTCCTCATCATCACTATAAGATTTTGAACTTAACAAATATAAATATTTACGTTTTCTTATTGAATTATGTCTACAAATTCGAAATAAGCTTCGGCTGGTTACAACGATAACAAACTGTATGGTAATATTCAGATCACTAAGTTACACATGAGATGTTTTTGTGTTGCGGCACTTGTGTCAACCATGCCATACACATCTCAATTTGTGCGTAGTCTAAAGAGGCTGATGTGGAAAAATGCTGCAGTTGTGAAAGTCATTTCATTGGGTTGTGTGCAGTGTAGTATTGTACAAAAAAGTGTACCTACAGAAAAAAGTGTGAGGCACCTTTTCTGTAATCTGCTAAATTCGTTTCAGAAAACATCTGACTGGCGCTGGATTAAAGTACATATGCATAAAAACAATGCCAGTAGACTTGCAATTGTAGACATATTGATGTACTGACTTTATAGCAACACAGCAAAAATTTGTGGTGTAGGAATCTTCCTTTATATACACTGTAAATATCACATTACATTTTTGTTTTATTGCAATATGTATTCAATTTCTTTCATTTGAGTACATTATGAAACCTTCAATATAATTTAAAACTTTAAAAAATTATTTAAAGCCACACAAAGTATATTTTCATGTAAGCATGACACCAAATTAGCTTGTAATGACGTAAATGTTGAAGCGAAATTTCACATTGGTGTTTTTCTCTTGGCTTGTTCTAAAGTTTTACATTGTCGAAGGTGTGACCGGTTCTAATTATGTTGGATAATTGAGGTTTTACTGTTTAATCTAGATATGACTTCAAAGTAAGTCTAGTCAACCACACGACTATGATACTGAATCATCGACTGACAAAACCACGCTAATTCGATATTCACTGAATTTTATGAATCCTCATTTTTAATTCATTATTTGGACAAGAGAAGGAATGGTGAGTTTGGTAGTTAAAAGTGAAGTTATCAGATGATAACAACTGATTCATCTGTTCATTACAATTATTCATTCTTTTAGATACAGCATTCATTCACAAGCAACATCTCTACAACTCATCAAAAGTAATGAAAGAACATATGGAACTAAATTTATATGTGTATGTAAATAAGACATTAGTAATGAAATAAATATACATTCAGTTGCACAAAATCAAAGGACTCAAATGTAATCTAAAAATAAGGAAATTGTAAGAAAAATAGTTCATTAGTAATATGTTAGGGACACAAATATCCAGAAAAAACTTCAGATTTTTATTTGAAGTTCTGTGAAATTAAAAATTTGAAAATAATCTCTTTAATTGAAATAAAAAATATGTTTTTTTGTTATTTCTTTCAAGACAAAAGTAGGCCTACTGTGTGTAATTTACCATGGTTATAATGTAAACATATTTAAAAATAGTAAAGAAATCCTTTTTAATGGCACAGTTGATTGCTGCTGTTTATAATACATCAAGTAACCATATGTGTATACCAAGCAAAACAAAATAGCAGTGTTAGTGGTAGAAAGGTTGCCGGGTGTCTTTGGCAGACATGTTTGACATGCAACCAGACTTTTTTTATATGTAATCAGTCTTGTTTTAAATCAACAATGTAAAAACAGTACATTGGATGTGTATTATTTTAAAGTACACTGTACTGTAAAGCTTTTATTTATTATAATTTTGTTAGTCTTCTTAATTAAATACTATCTTTAATACCTTTATACTTACGTCTTGTAGCTTTTATTAACCTAATTAAAAATTACTGATATGTTCTTTACTATTATAAAAACAAGCAAGAACTGTCTTGGCTTGTGCTGACCCATGACATCTCATAATAATGTTATTTGATGTGTCAGGCTGTCCCAAAATGTGGTTTGTGTTGCAATCCTGCTTATCTGTAAGGGCTTTGGTCCTATTAAGAATGGATTATTGAATCGTACAAAAATTATATTTATTTATTTTAGGATTCTTTGGTATTATTATTATTAATTATTTCAGGCTCATAAGTCTTCGATGTTTGTTTTTGGAGGGTACACTGGTGATATTCATTCCAATTCTAATCTTTCTAACAAAAACGATCTCTTTGAGTATAAGTTCCAAACTGGCCAGTGGATCGAGTGGAAATTTGTTGGAAGGTAACTTTTTTTATTGACGTATTCTTAAAGAGGTAAACATTAAAAATTAAACATTAAGTTAACATTTAAAGTGGATTTATGGATAACAAAGTATAATTTTATAAATGATAAACACACACACACACACACACACACCTAAAACTAAAAACAAAGATTGTTTAAAAAATATGTGTTTTGTGCAAGTTGTTGCTTTAATAGGAGCATTTAATAATGTTTTACTTTAAATGGACACAACAGAAGCTTTTGAGTTAGTTCTGCAAGGATCACTTGTTTGTTTTGTGGAATAATGTATTTATAATTTGGAATTATGTTTAAAATATGTTTTGTTAAACATATGTAACAGTTGTTCATTACATTGGAATTTTGTTATGCTGAATGAAGTTCTACTGTATAGATAATAAAGGATAAGTTTTTATGTTCTAGAACTATTTTAGGAGAGGTAGAAGGTAGGGGAGAGAATGCAGTTTATACATTGTGTGACTTCAGTTCTAATGATTTAATGTTAAATTTATACTAGTAAAGACTTAACTCCTTCTACCACAGACAGGTGAACTCTTAGGTGATTTGCATTAAAAAATCAAGTCGTGTCTAACACACTCTATTGGCCCAGGTATAGCGCTTTATAAATGGTCGGTCATGCCAAATGACTGCTCAGTCAACTGTCAGACCAGTCTGAAATTGCTTCATTTAACCAGTGTCATAAGTATTTGGCTATTGTATTGTAATTGTTTGGTTATGTTAAACAACATGTTGTTTTGTCAAAGGTAATACTGGGATTAGATTTATACATAACAGATGCCCAGTAAAATCGGATATTGGCACTACAAGGGTTAAAGCTGAGTATTTTACTATTGAAGTACTTGATTGGTTTTGATGTTATAATCACTAACCATGACCATATATTTTTTAGGACTCCAGTGCCAAGATCAGCTCATGGTTCTGCTGTCTTTGATAACAAGATGTGGATATTTGCTGGCTATGATGGCAATGCTCGGCTTAATGATATGTGGACAATTTCTCTCACATCGGTATGTGTGTATTTTCACATAATTATTATTATAATTATTAGGAATTGCTCCGGTAGTGTTTTTGCTGTTGAATTCGGGTGTTTTTGTATTGTTTGTGTAGAATAGTGTTTTTTTATGTAGAAACTTCATAACAAATCTGATCAGCCTTTTTGATGAATTACAGCGTGGTCATGAATAAATGATTCTTAAATGACAACATTAAATAATCGCAGCAAGCAGCTGTCTCGCTTTTGTGGTGGAACGTTATTTTTTTGTTACCATAATTTGAAAATCTGGTTTTACTGTCATAATCGGCATTTAAATCTGCATAAGTTAGCGCATAAGCATAAGTTAGCGCATAAGCATAAGTTAGCGCATAAGCATAAGTTAGCGCATAAGCATAAGTTAGCGCATAAGCATAAGTTAGCGCATAAGCATAAGTTAGCGCATAAGCATAAGTTAGCGCATAAGCATAAGTTAGCGCATAAGCATAAGTTAGCGCATAAGCATAAGTTAGCGCATAAGCATAAGTTAGCGCATAAGCATAAGTTAGCGCATAAGCATAAGTTAGCGCATAAGCATAAGTTAGCGCATAAGCATAAGTTAGCGCATAAGCATAAGTTAGCGCATAAGCATAAGTTAGCGCATAAGCATAAGTTAGCGCATAAGCATAAGTTAGCGCATTAAACTTTAAAATTATATTGAAATTATGAAAGTGAACTCTGACCATTGTCAGATTTATTTTTTTAATTTCAATAGATTTATTTAGATTATAATAATGGTGGAATCAGATTATCAAATTATTGTACGATGAAAAGTTATAATTTTTTTAAAATACGAGGGCTATTCAGAAAGTAGATTACGTTTTTGGATAAAAAAAAACTAAGTATAGGAAAAAAATTTTATTATATACATTTGAAAGAGGAACTAAAATACTATTTTTCGACATAATCGCCAAACAAATTTAGACATTTGTAATATCGGTGAACTAGCTTTGAAATTCCCGTGTCTTAGAATTCCGCCGCCTGTGGACGCCAGCCAGTCAGTCACGCCCGCTGGAGATCTTACGACAAAGATGGTGAAATCATTTCTTGATCGCATCGTAGCGGGAGATGAGACTTGGGTTAAGCACGTTACCTGTGAGACAAAACTACAGTCTATGGAGTGGGGCACACAAATTCCCCCAAAAAACGAGGAAATATTTGCAAACCCTGTCAGCAAGGAAGATCATGGCGACCGCGTTTTTGGGACAGGAAAGGTGTTCTTCTGGTTGACTTCCTAGAACATGGAGCAACCATAAACTCAGAAAGGTATTGCCAAACATTACGAAACTTAAGGCAGAGCTATCCAGAACAAGCGGAGAGGAAAACTGAGTGCAAAAGTGTTGTTTTTGCACGACAATGCCCGCCCTCACACGGCAAATCGAACAAAAGAGCGTCTTGACGGCCTTCAAGTGGGAGATTTTCCTCATCCACCCTACAGTCCGGACCTGGCACCTAGTGATTTCCACTTATTCCCGAAGATGAAGACTTGGCTTGCAACACAGCGCCGATGACGACGCAGATCTCCACGCTGGCGTGACTGACTGGCTGGCGCCACAGGCGGCGGAATTCTACGACACGGGAATTTCAAAGCTAGTTCACCGATATGACAAATGTCTAAATTTGTTTGGCGATTATGTCGAAAAATAGTATTTTAGTTCCTCTTTCAAATGTATATAATACATTTTTTTTCCTGTACTTAGTTTTTTTTTTATCCAAAAACGTAATCTACTTTCTGAATAGCCCTCGTATTTGGAATAGCTGCTATATTGAAATTTTTGATGGATTTTATTGGATAACGACCTTGTTCAGGCTAATACCAAAATTGATTTTTTCAGTTTTTTTAAGTTGTTATTTAATGATAGAATATTTATGTTATTGTTATTATTTATTTGGAAATTTGCCATCATTTGTGCGTATAGAAACAATACATGACGATTCGAGAGTATAGATCAACTCTTGTTCTCAAATGCCTAACTTGAAACAACTAGAACATAAGCCTAGATGCATAGGCTTTTGTTAAAATACTGAACACTATGAACAAACACTCAAAGCTGATACCTGAGTGGACAAAAATAAAACTCATTTTTCTTGAAAGATGTTTCTCCACCTATCTTACCGTGCAACCAAAGTTTTCTTGCTATGGCATGTGTGTGTTGTTGGGTTTTTAGCAAAACATATCCTCTTTTAACATTGTTCAAAGACGAACAAGCATCAGGGGAGGGAGTATCTCCTCCATAGTATGGCAAGTATTTCCACCTTTCAGAACGACTGTGATAGAACTCTGAAGTATTCTGCATAACAAAAGTTTAGCAAGTGGTTAGGAAAAGCATGATAATTTGTTTTTCTTAATTATGCACTTGGTTCATGCTAACACGGTTTTTTCTCATTCTGTATGAAATTATGTCAGTGATACTATAAGTGAAATAGCCATATGTTTAAACATTCATTGTGAAATAATCTCTTTGCAGTCATATCTGAACTTTGAAAAACCAAGAAACAAGTTGTCTGCTCATTAAACTATTTAAAGAAACATTGCAGTCATCATAGAAGTAAATATTCTACACAGAGTTACATCGTATAATATTTCATTATGAAAATTGAGGTTCATTAAACAAATCTTGCATTCTTATCTGCTCCTTTTAATGGCAGAGGACTTAAAGTTTTGTGTAAATGACTTAGTAAGGATCTTTTTACCACAGATTTGTTTTTTTATGTTAGTTATGTTTAGCTTATCATAACCTACAGAATAACTTGTGTCGTAAGTCCCTCCCTACTTATCTCCAAGCTTATTGCTACCAGATAGTGATCGGTTTTCCTGATATCTATCTATTATTACCTCTACTTTTTTCCTAGAGGTAACAAAAACATAATCAGTGCAAAATTTAGATTAGAAAGGTTTTTTACAAAGACTTTTTTTACTATTCGTGTTGAATTATTTATAAACGATTCAAACCCAAAACTGACATAACTGCTTTAGAATTATATACCTTAAGATTTTCACTTACTAAAGTAATAATAAAGTCTCGGTCATCAGTTGTATTTTCGATTATTCCAAAATATTTGTTTTAATTTATCTAATGAAATTATTAATACAGTAGAACCTAGATTAGCCAAGGTAATTAAGGGAATTAAGGAACAGATAAGTGAAATCACAGTTAAAAGTGCTAGCAATAAGATGGGCATAAAGTATTATAACCACAATAATGGAGCATGCATTATATATATATATATATATATATATATATATATATATATATATATATATATATATATACGAGGGTTGATCAAATATAAACGAGACTGACTTTTTAAAAACTTTTCCGTTGGACATTGAACTCTAAAGGGTGGGGTTTCAGGTAGCCTGGGAGGTTTGGGACGGGCGTAGACGGGCAACATTTCCATTCGGACCCTTCAGTATAAAACTATACAATGAGTGAGAGTGAAGTGCACGTTTCCGTGGAGCAGAGTATTATTATTAAGTTTTTGGCCAAGAAGGGGGTCAATCCGACTGAAATCTTTAGTAGATTGACGGCTCAATACGGGGACAGGACCCTGTCAAGAGCTCGCGTTTTTGCGTGGCACAAGGAATTTGCCGAAGGACGGGAAGCAGTAGAAACCTCAGCCATGATCGTCGCCCGACCACTTCCGTCACGGACGAAAACACTGATGCTGTTCGGAAGCTCCTGGACGAAGACAGACGTATATCGCTGCGATTTATTGCAGATGAACTCCAGTTGAGCTATGGTAGCGTTCAAAAAATCGTTACATCAAACCTGGAACTCAGCAAAGTATCTGCAAGGTGGGTTCCACGAATTTTGACCGACGTTCACAAACGGAATCGTTTGGAGATTTGCCAGCGACTATTGACCCAATTTGAACGAGATGGTGAGGCATTATTAAACCAGATTGTCACCTGTGACGAAACATGGGTTCACCATTACACTCCCAAGTCGAAACAGGCAAGTATGGAGTGGCGGAAGAGGGGAGAGAGGGCGCCTCTGAAGGCCAAATCACGATCGTCGGCCGGGAAGGTAATGGCCACTGTATTTTTCAACAATCAAGGCGCAAAATTTCACGTCGATTTCCTCCATCAACGACGCACAATAAATGCACAATATTATTGCGATGTTTTAGAGGCTGCAAAACAGTCTTTTCGTAGGAAACGGAAATCTAAATTGGCGAGAAACGTCATTCTTCTTCACGATAATGCCCGACCACATTCGGCGAATGCTACGAGGCTTAAACTCGATCAAATTGGCTGGGAACCAATGGAACATCCCCCATACAGTCCAGACTTATCACCCTGCGACTATCACCTATTTGGGCCACTCAAAGAGGCGCTTGGAGGCCAGCGTTTCGAAGACGATTCTGCGGTGGAGACCTTCGCGCTCCAATGGCTCAATGAACGCCCGAGAACTTTTTACGAAGATAGAATTAAAAAACTTCCAATCCGGTGGGAAAAATGTGTTACTCGTGCGGGAGACTATGTAGAAAAATAAGTTGTATCAAGAATAATTTGTAAGTAAGCAATAATTTTTTTAAAAAATCAGTCTCGTTTATATTTGATCAACCCTTGTATATATATATTACATTTATAAACTATGCATTATATTCAATTCAATATTCTTTCTCAAGAAATAAATTATTAAAGAAAAAATTAACAAAGAAAAGTTACAGTATTTACATGTAAATGAAACACTACACACTTGGAATTTACTAAAAGCCCAGTTTTACATACAACTGAAATAGTTTGACATTGTTTTCTGATTTTTTCCTTACTTTTCCACTTACATTCATATGCACATTCCTAGTTATGGCTAGGATTGCCAATACATCAGTAGAATAGATTATATTATCAGTAGCTCTTAACAGCTACTTATCATTAGGATAATCTGCTTTCTCATCACCTCTTTTCTGAGCATAGTATATTTTTGATTGCTTCCTAACCTAATGTAACTTTCATGTCAAAAAAAAAAAAAAAAAAAATGCATCAGTAGAATAGTGCTTAAGTTCTTTTCCTTATCTCCTTGTGTTGTTAGATTGTAGTTACTGAATAGAAGCCACTTTTCTGTTTTTTTTTTTTTTTTAGTTTATAAAGGATTTTTTAAAAGTGTTAAAATTAACTGGAAAAGTAGAGAGAGTTGAACTGTGATTTTACCTTCTTTCTTAATACTTTTACTTTACTTATACCTTTGTATACTGTATATTGTAATAATATTTTCACCTTTACTGTACTTGTACTGTCATTTGTACAGAAAAGTTTCATTAACGTAACTTCTTTAAGTCAACAAGAAGTAACAACTGATTTTCATTGATTAAACAACATGTTTCTTTTTGTTAACAATAAATGGCGCTTAACGAAATCTATATGGAGTTATGGAAAATCTAACCCTGGTTAATTGAGGTTCTACTGTACTAAATTGTATTATGTATATAAAAACTTAAACAATATTATAAAAACAACTCTCAAACCCAGTATTTTTTAATATATTCAGTAGCAAACCGTTTTTCAATTACTAAGATTAGATTAGATTTTTTTTTTGTTAAGTTATTGTGTTTGGTGGTCCCTGGCAATGTGATCAAAGGACCTCTTGTGCAACTAAGGCTCTTAGATTCTAATTCAGTAGACTAGTGCTTTCAGTAAGTTTCAGCAGTTCATTGACTAGGACTAGTCCTATCATAAAAAACCAAGTGATACTATTACTCTGTTAAGTTGTATCATGCCAGTCAAATAAAATTGTAAGCCTTTACTAATTGACTATTTGTATTCTATACTAAAATTATTTGTGGCTATAAATGTTTACTTTTTAGTTGATTATAATGTCCATAACAAATTATTTGTTAGACCTAGTGTTATGAGACAATAAACAAATTTTGAATCATATAATCTAATGACTTATTCTCCCTTGGGAGCATAAAGATACAAACTCATTTTTAATATAAATTGTATTTATTATTTTTTTTAATGTGAGGTATTCTGGGTATCTGCTATGTAAATCTATATATTAGCACTATAGGTAGGCCCAAACATTTTATTTGTTACCATTATTCTTAGATTAGATTAGATTAATTTTTTTAGCTTATGGGGTTTGGTGGTTCCTGGCACAGCCATCAGAGGGCTAAAGTGCAACTAACTCTCATGGATTCTAATGCCATCACTACGTTTTAGCTGTCCACTGACTAGTTCATTTTGCTGGAGGTCCTTAGGGTCTTTGAAGCCATATGCCCTTTGCCTCTTACTAGCGAGAGCCTTACAATTATAGATTATATGTTATGCAGTTTTGCTTTTCTTCTTGCATAACCTACACATGGTTTCTCCATGGTCCTTAGGGTCTTTGAAGCCATATGCCCTTTGCCTCTTATTAGCGAGAGCCTTACAATTATATACCTCATAATTTGTATTGCGCTTGATGAATTACAGCGATCTTCAGTTGTGAATTAATATGTTGTGCAGTTTTGCTTTTCTTCCTGCATAACCTACACATGGTTTCTCCATGGTCCTTAGGGTCTTTGAAGCCATATGCCCTTTGCCTCTTACTAGCGAGAGCCTTACAATTATATACCTCATAATTTGTATTGCGCTTGATGAATTACAGCGATCTTCAGTTGTGAATTAATATGTTGTGCAGTTTTGCTTTTTTTCCCGCATAACCTACACATGGTTTCTCCATGGTACATTCCTATTCTTCTGATTACAGTGCCCTGTAATGAGTCCCATGGTTTTCCTGAGTTGCCATTTGCCAAAATCTTAATGTTTGACGCTGACAGTCCTCCAGTCTTGAAGTATAATTCCCATCAATCCTGTCACACAGCCCTATAATGGTTGTGTTTCTCATATCCAAGGTTTGATCCCTGGGAGGTTGTCTGCTTCTAGGTTTAATTGGAAGTCTCTTTGTTACTACCTCCACTCTTCTTAGTTTGTGCTTTTGTACTCCCAATAGACTTCTACAAACAACTGTCTGATTTAAGATGTTTAACCCCATCTCCTACTTTGTCCTCTACAATTAAGGTGTTTAACCCCATCTCCCACTTCATCCACTACAATTAAGGTGTTTAACCCCATCTCCCACTTTGTCCACTACAGTTAAGGTGTTTAACCCCATCTCCCACTTCATCCATTACAATTAAGGTGTTTAACCCCATCTCCCACTTCGTTCACTACAATTAAGGTGTTTAACCCCATCTCCTACTTTGTCCACTACAATTAAGGTGTTTAACCCCATCTCCCACTTCATCCATTACAATTAAGGTGTTTAACCCCATCTCCCACTTTGTCCATTACAATTAAGGTGTTTAACCCCATCTCCCACTTCGTTCACTACAATTAAGGTGTTTAACCCCATATCCTACTTTGTCCTCTACAATTAAGGTGTTTAACCCCATCTCCCACTTCACCCATTACAATTAAGGTGTTTAACCCCATCTCCCACTTCGTCCACTACAATATGTGTAGGTCCTCCAATGTTCCTATAGTCTGCTGCAAATCACTGCTTGTGGAATCCATGGGATTCCAGCCATATGTTATTCATTCTCCAGGACCACTTATCAGTTCCCAGAGTTTTCTGAGCTTTAAAGGTTTCTTTTCAGCCATTCAAATCCCACAAGTAGCCAAGGAAGTAAAATGTCCACCAATACAGAGCTCTGCATGCATAGGTAAGGCTAGATTAATTCTGGAGGTCGCCTATTATCAGAGTCCGCATACTTAAGCTAAACTCCAACTTAGCTATGCTGAGTATGCTTAGCTGTGCTCGGTATATGCTGTTCCACCTTGGCTTGTGACAAAGGGATCTAACCCAAGAGCAGATAGATAAAGGTTGTATCCAACTAGGGCACTTTGGCATTGTCAAACCTGTACTCACAATGTGTGAGTTTCTAAAGGGTAAAGGATCACCAAGGATCACTTTTGACAAGAAATAATGATTCATGTTTATCAAATCTGTAAAAAACATGCTTAGATCTTATTTGAAGCTAAGGAAGCACTGAACTATATCT
The DNA here is from genome assembly GCA_022606455.1 of Callitettix versicolor. Taxonomy (NCBI): domain Eukaryota; kingdom Metazoa; phylum Arthropoda; class Insecta; order Hemiptera; family Cercopidae; genus Callitettix; species Callitettix versicolor. The sequence continues at coordinate 4,722,987 of CM040182.1, forward strand.
CTTTGTTTCAGGAATGCCATTCTTGGGAAGAAGTTATACAGTCTGGAGAGTGCCCACCAACATGTTGCAACTTTCCTATAGCCGTTTCACGGGATTCTATGTTTGTCTTCAGTGGCCAGAGTGGAGCCAAGATAACAAATAGTCTTTTCCAGTTTCATTTCAGAATGAAATGGTAAGTCTTGAAATACATGCATAATTTGAGCTTCATGATCACTATTTTTATGCATGTTTTTTTGTATACAATGGAAACTTAATATTTTGTCACTTAATAATCCATCATGTAATAATTTAAACTATCATGTCATAATATAATCTATCATGTCATAATATAACCTGATTGTAACCTGTCACGTTTTAATCAGGATTGTACAACTTGTGATAATAATTCAGCAAAAACTTTACATTAGGTCATTCATTAAAATTTATAAACAAAGCTGGTTAAATATATTTGATACATGTAATTTACTATACCATTATCATGTAAACCTTTCTGTATGAACGACTGTTCATGTGACTGCATGTGCTCTTTGAAGAATTTAGTCGATGTGTTGTAGATATCATTATTAGCAAATTTTTATTGAAAAATGAATGGAGCGGTCATTATGGTAAGACTCAACTGTACAAAATTTATATACAGGGTGTCTTTGAAATAGGGTGTGAAACGTCTGGAGTGCATTTCTTATGTAAAAAAATAAAGTTCCTGTAAAAATTTGTCCTATATATTATTTTCAAATTCGGCATACCGTTTTTTATCTAATGTTTTAAAAGTGTGCAAAGACTATTATTTTTAAAATGGAGTCCGTTTAAAGTTGAATATCTCGGAAACTGTTATTTTAATAGAAAGGGAAAAAAAATCAAAAAACAAATCTATTCCTCTTTTACTGTGTTGGGAATTAAAAATTGTAATTTTAATTATTAGTTTTAAATACTGTAAAGAGGTCACAGCCAAAGAATGAACACTATCGACAAAGAAACAGAAAAATTAGGAAATTACTCACAAACTGCCTGCTGCAATAAACAACAAGATATGTAGAACAGCATTTTATATAAAAGCTTGGGGAAGAAGTAGGTCGGGGTCAGTCGATTCTGAAGGGACTGGAAGGACAGTTGATTCCGTGGGGAAACGAAGGGCCGTAGGACAACTGTACATCAGGAAGTGCTCCAAGAACACTCCAGTCAGGTGGTGATGGAGATCAACGAATCAGCAGTATATGTAAGTAGGAAGTTTTTGCATACACTTCTTCCCATTTTCTTTTTCTGGTTTAAATAAATTGGGACACGGGTTTCCAGAGAGGATCTTGGAACATATTTCAGGGGAACATTTTGATAGAAAAATACAATAGTGTTCTTTGGGTTGTTATCTTGGAACATATTTCAGGGGAACATTTTGATAGAAAAATACAATAGTGTTCTTTCTTTGGGTTGTTATCTTGGAACATATTTCAGGGGAACATTTTGATAGAAAAATACAATAGTGTTCTTTCTTTGGGTTGTTATCTTGGAACATATTTCAGGGGACCATTTTGATAGAAAAATACAATAGTGTTCTTTCTTTGGGTTGTTATCTTGGAACATATTTCAGGGGAACATTTTGATAGAAAAATACAATAGTGTTCTTTCTTTGGGTTGTTATCTTGGAACATATTTCAGGGAAACATTTTGATAGAAAAATACAATAGTGTTCTTTCTTTGGGTTGTTATCTTGGAACATATTTCAGGGAAACATTTTGATAGAAAAATACAATAGTGTTCTTTCTTTGGGTTGTTATCTTGGAACATATTTCAGGGAACATTTTGATAGAAAAATACAATAGTGTTCTTTCTTTGGGTTGTTATCTTGGAACATATTTCAGGGAAACATTTTGATAGAAAAATACAATAGTGTTCTTTCTTTGGGTTGTTATCTTGGAACATATTTCAGGGGAACATTTTGATAGAAAAATACAATAGTGTTCTTTCTTTGGGTTGTTATCTTGGAACATATTTCAGGGATTATAAGCAATTACTCAAACCTGTTTGGACTTATGGAATACAGCTGTGGGGGTGTACGAAGAAAACAAATGCTAAAGCCGTTCAAGTATTCCAGAACAAGGTTCTGCGTAGTATTGTTAATGCACCATGGTTCAGTGCGTAATGATGACCTGCATCGTGACCTCAGGATGAATAACGGTTTCAGAAGAAATAATGAAATACTTAATCATGCATAAAACAGACTACAAAAACATGTCAATCCTGAAGTGTTGTGCTTGTTGAATAACACAGATGATGTTCGCCGTCTTAAAAGAACAAAGCCCTTGGATATTAGTGGACGATAATAAATAAAACAAGAGTAACACATGAACATTGTGTTTAAAATTTATGGGACTCCATTACTGAATGGTGATCCAAACAAAGTGACATCGTAATATCAAATGTAAATTACTTGTTAAGTGTAAATTCTTAGTTGTAATTGTTATATAATAAAAAAAAAAAATAAAAAAATAAAATAAAAAAAAAAAAAAAAAAATATTTCAGGGAAACATTTTGATAGAAAAATACAATAGTGTTCTTTCTTTGGGTTATCTTGAAACACATTTCAGGGGAACATTTTGATAGAAAAATACAATAGTGTTCTTTCTTTGGGTTGTTATCTTGGAACATATTTCAGGGGAACATTTTGATAGAAAAATACAATAGTGTTCTTTCTTTGGGTTGTTATCTTGGAACATATTTCAGGGGAACATTTTGATAGAAAAATACAATAGTGTTCTTTCTTTGGGTTGTTATCAACTGTACTTGTAGCTGTTATAACATAATAGTACTGTAATATAATTAAATATATTAAAGGGCTTTATTGAACTACCGATAGTTAATTCTTTAGAGGACCCGAGTTAGGAGAGATCCCTTAACAACTTGTAAATATAAAATATGTTTTTAGTGTTTCTGTAAGTCAAAGGATATTTGAGTTATTGATAAAAAAAAAAAAAACTGTTGCTTCTAACCTCATCTTTGGTGTTGTAGACAACTACGTAGAATTTATGTTTTTGGTTTTTTGTCAAAAACTTGCTTATCCTGTCTGATGCAGAGCTGTATACTTGGGTAGGAGCAAATGTACAACTGAAACTGACAAGTCTATAACTTTTACAACTTCCCTTTTAGCTCCTGAAAGTTCATATCAGACAGGTGGCTAAATAGGTACTCACACAATAACATATTGGTGTTTTGTTGTATCTACAATCCGTAACAATGGAAATTTAATTTATTTAACCGGGTACCGACAGATTTAATCTTTCTTCTTTTCGTTTCACCCTCTTTGGGGTACGCTGAATCAATCATTTCTTGCGCGCTGTACTTTTCTTTGTTCCCAGTAGCTCTTCATTCTTTCCGATCTTCTCTTCCTCTCCTCTTCCGAAATGACAGGTTTATTTTGGTTTTATCTTGGAATCTTATTCTTTCGTCCTTGGTACTCATCTTAGCAGTTTGGTCAAGCAATGAATTTTCTGTAATTTTTAAGTCTATTAGATCTTTTTCAATTTCTTTAAACCAGTTCGGTTTTGTTTTACGATTATGGAAAAAATCAAACACCTGTTTCGTCAATCTATTGGAGTTCATTCTAAGAAGATGGCCGTAAAAATTTATTCTCCTTTTTCTCATAATATCGGACAGTTTTTCAATTTTCTTATAGAGAGCTTCATTTCTTATATATACAACCATATTATCCTGAAATTTTGTTCCTATAATTTTTCTTAAGATTTTCCTTTCCGTTATTTCAAGTTTTTCTATCTGGCCTATGCGATTCATGGTTAATGTTTCTGCTGCGTACAGTGCTTCCGGCTTGATCACTGTTTTATAATGTTTAATTTTAGACCCCCATGAAAGGGATTTAATCTATTTTACCATCTGTGACTTGATTTACTTATAATGCGATTTTGGGACTAACTTCCTATCTTCAGAACTCACTCCTAGGAGGTTATCAACATATTAAAATGAATGTAAAAAAAACTAGACATCACACATAAAAAACTACGATAAATATGTCAACATTGGATATTCACAGCGGGGTGTCGGAACCGACTGATTCACTGGAACCACAATGTGTGTAGATAAGATCTTTATTGCTGTGTCATAAAGTGCATTCAATCTGAAAGCAATTGTTTATCCGATAAGTGATTGGGTTCGTCTATATAAGCTCTGTATATACCAAACTCCTCGATAGCATTTATAAATCTGCCCTAGTTGCGTAAGTTTAGTTTCAGAATCAGTGTAATCATGATTGTTCTCCATGAGATGGCTTGCATAATTTGAAGTTGTATTAGCTACACTGTTTTTCGGCAGATGCTCCTTGAACTTCATTCCAGAGCCTCTATCTGTCTTACCTACACAAAAGCTATCACAGTTGTTACATGTCATTTTATATATTTCAATGTTTGTTATAGCATTTCCCTCAGATTTAGATTATAGTAACCTGCAGATGTTGTTAGTTGTGTGGAAGGCAACTGTATTTATATGTTTAAATGTGTTGGTGAGGATTTCAGGAATTAAGCTGAATCTGTTAATCTGAATACTGTTGAATTTGTTGTAGTGTTAGTGAATTTATGAGTGACTTGGATACGTTATTAAACTTGAATTTAAAACCCTAGACAAAAGTTAAGTGTACTGATAACTTTTAGTTTGACCAAAATTAGAGCTTATACCAATGTAAAATGTTTTTGGGATAAACTGCAGATAATCGTAGGTCTGCTGTAATTAAATTTCTTCTACTTTTATAGTTGGAATCGAATCTCAACTGAATATATCATACGAAGTGCGTTACCACCACCTACTCGTCGTTATGGCCACACCATGGTAGCATTTGACAGTCATCTTTATGTTTTTGGAGGGGCTTCTGATTCAACTCTTCCAAATGATCTACATTGTTTCGACCTTGATAATGAATCATGGACAATAGTTGCAATAGATCAGGATTCTAAGGTACCAATAGGGCGTCTTTTTCATTCTGCTTCTGTTGTTGGAGATGCGATGTATGTTTTTGGTGGTACTGTGGATAACAATATTCGAAGTGGAGAAATGTTCAGATTCCAGGTTAGTTAGATACTTGTATGGTATATGATTAAAGTTCAAAAGTATAACCATGATTTAGCCTTGAGCATCTATGTGCCGGTAATGTTAAAAAATTAACTTGTTTAGCCGCATTGTCGGAAAATTACAAAAAGTGGGGTAAAAGTCTAGATCAGCATGACCAACAATTATATTTTTTTCTTGAAAATATACATTTTTCTTAATAAAAAGGTTAACACAATTTCTTGGCATTTTCAAAAATTAGCGCTGTAATATTTTTTTTAAACTGATTTTTCTATACTGACATTGTTATGAAGAAATGATTGTTTATTTCTAAATATTAACTTTATTTCATCAGAAATATAAAGTTTAATAACCATATTTTATTAAAAGTATACAATTCACATTAAAATAGATTAATTAAATGCATTGCCTTTTCTAAAATATAATTTTTATAAATTAAACTTCTTAAAAATAAATGTTTAATTAATCTTTTTATAACTGAGAGGCCATCATGAAAACATGGTGGACGTCTTTGTTGTTGTGCATTAACAACATCAGTACTTGAGCATCAGTATTAATGTTTTGTTAAAAAAAACTTTTACTAATCAAACCTGACATGGCTTAGCTGCCATACAATGCTGTGCCAGCTTCTTGCCTATTTCACCTATTTGTAAGTAAATGTTCCGATAACAAATTTTAACTCTTTAAGGAGTACCAACTCTCCGTCAAGTCCTTGGATAAATGTGCTGTGCATCAGACACATCGTGCTAATAAAGACAATCTTACTATCAACTGGATAAAACAGAAACACCAACTAGCAGAGTTTTTGTGTAAATATTATGATTTAGAAAATACATTAGCACCCAAGCCAAGTAATATCCCATGACCACTTCAGACAGACTTTGCTTCCCAGAACTAACTACAGACTACACTTTGCTAATCTAATTATTTCCTGCCACAAATGCTTAGACATTTCCTAGACAGCATCATCATTTTAGCATGATGCCGTAGCATTATCATTTTAGCAGTTTTCCTAATTTTCATCATTATATTTAACAGCTCACACAAGTCTGAGAAAACCTTTTTTAATGCATATGTGACACATCCAGGAACAGTATTCCTTTATGCACTTTACAGTAAGAACGTTCTTAAATTTAATAATGTTCTCTATTACAAAAAAAAAAAAAAAAACAATTGAAAACATTATTTTAGAAATACAGTAGTACCCCGGTTAACAGTCTTAATTCGTTCCAGAACTAAGAGTGCTATATGAGGAGACTGTTGTGCCAGTCAGCGTTCACAATAGACACTTATGGAAAACATTATTTTAGAAATACAGTAGTACCCCGGTTAACAGTCTTAATTCGTTCCAGAACTAAGAGTGCTATATGAGGAGACTGTTGTGCCAGTCAGCGTTCACAATAGACACTTATGGAAAACATTATTTTAGAAATACAGTAGTACCCCGGTTAACAGTCTTAATTCGTTCCAGAACTAAGAGTGCTATATGAGGAGACTGTTGTGCCAGTCAGCGTACACAATAGACACTTATGGAAAACATTATTTTAGAAATACAGTAGTACGAGGTTTGTCCAATAAATACGCGAACTAAGGTCATAAAAACTTTATTTTACAAAATTTCATCTACATTGATTTTGTCCTCTTCAAAATACTCTCCATTCACTGCTATGCACTTATCCCATCTTCTTTTCCACTCTTCAAAGCACCCTTGGAAGTCCTCGGAAGTCAGGCTTTTCAGTCTCCTTTTCTTGTTTTATTGTGTCCACATCTTCCCAATGCTGTCCCCTCATCACATTTTTGCATTTAGGGAATAGAAAAAAGTCGCAGGGGGCGAGGTCCGGTGAATAAGAGGGATGATCAAGGGTAGTGATTGAATTTTTAGCCAGAAACTGGCGAACAATCAAAGCCGAATGTGCGGGTGCATTGTCTTGATGAAGAATCCATCTATCGTTTTGAGTCAAATGTGGTCGCACACGACGCACACTCGATATCTCAAGCGCTTGAGAACGTTAAGGTAGAACTCAGAATTTACCGTTTTTCCTCAGGAAGGAATTCATGATGAACAACACCTTTGATATCAAAGAAAACCAGGAGCATGACTTTGATTTTTGATCGGCTTTTCCTTGATTTTTTTGTTCGAGCTTCACCTGTTGCTTTCCACTCCATGCTTTGCGATTTCAATTCGGGGTCATACTCAAAAAACCACGATTTATCACCAGTGATAACCCTATTTAAGAATCCAACATCATTTTCCATGGAATTTTTCCAGTCAGTAACACATTCGACTCTTCTCAACTTTTGATGCGGAGTCAGCAGTTTTGGCACGATTTTCGCACAAACCTTTCTTAAGCCCAAATGCTCGGTTAAGATTGTGTGCACTGTTGATTTTCCTAAATTTAGTTCTTCAGCTATCATTCGGACAGTTTTTCGGCTATCAGTAAAGGACAAGACGCCGCACACGATCAATGTTTTCATGCACACAAGTGGTTGAAGGTCGTCCAATTCTTGCATCATCCGTGGCGTCTTCTCGACCTTCTTTAAAGCGCTTAATCCACTTGAAAATGGCTGTTTTCTTCATAGCATTATCACCATAAACAACTCCAACATTTCAGCAATTTCTTGGTAATTTTTACCAAGCTTTACCAAAAACTTGATGTTAATTCGTTGTTCAGTGAATTGGTCAATTTCCATATCGACGAACAAAAAAATAATGCAAAACTAAAAATAACTCTACTCACAAGATCCGCACAGCGTAACGTTTTGTCAAGCACTGACGGCTCATTGGGTCCCAGACAACACGTGAGGCCAGTGGACGTGGCTTAACTCTCCATAATGGCCACCATATTCGACCAGTTCGCGTATTTATTGGACAAACCTCGTACCCCGGTTAACAGTCTTAATTCGTTACAGAACTAACAGTGCTATATGAGGAGACTGTTGTGTCAGTCAGCGTTCACAATAGACACTTACGGAAAACATTTTAATTTGTTACATAGGAAAAAATAATTGAGGTTTCACCATCAGTGTGTCAAAAATGAAGATTGAAAAAAAATGACAGATTATTTATTTACACAGTCACACTTGACTAACTAATTTCATACAAATGTTATTATGTCACATATATACACGCAGGACAAATCAGTACTTTCTGTTTTTTTAGTTTATACTGTAGGTTTTGTTAATTCAATAGTCAAAGTTTGTCTTTTATTTCCACTACCACAAGCACTTCTTTTAGGACCCATTTAATTAATATTCAAAAACAAAAATTCAAAACAGGATTTAAACAATTTGAAATTTGCCACAAAGACACTTTAATGTTTTGTTAAATTTAAAAATCAAAAGTATGTAACACGATAACATTACGCGTATTTACTGTTCATGCGCCTTACACATTCTGATAGCCATTACTAACTGTGAAGGTTTATTCCTTTTCCCTTGGTTCCTTCTCGTAATGAAAACATTGTTAAAATGACATCCATTATTTATGAACTTCGCGATTTGCCTTTTTGTGTTAGGTTCACCACCTAACAGCAGTGTTACTTAGGTCACTGAATATATATTTTTTTTAAGTAAAGGTTTTTCTATCGTTTTAATGATCAAAAAAACATTATCTACTTTCACACGGTAGCAATTTTGAGGTTATGCCGGTCACTTTTATTTTTGATTTTTATCATATTTCCTGGGCTTTCCTTGCTTTTATATTTGTGATTATTACTTTTAGGTATGTAATAAAGCTTTTTAGTGAAAAAATTACAGAAAAATTGAAAACAACCTATACTGCATATTTACTGTTCAATCCTTTATCTGAAACTGAATTGATAATAATTGGATTAATATTGGAAAAATGACAACGTTCATTTTTCATTCAGTGAATTAGATCGTTGTCCAGATTGACCATTAACCGGGGTATCACTGTATTATAGATACAATTTTTTACTGTATATTATTTCAACTTCACGATTGCTATTTCATCCATCAACTACTCCTTTAGTGGTATTTAGCCTTAATCATTATAGAGTTAAAAAATGTAATAAAAATGCTTTTAAAGTATAATGATAGTGTTTGTACAAGTACTAAGTGTTATGTCAAGTTGAGTTATTAAAATTGTTTTATTTGAAATTAAACTAGTTTCTTAACCCATTGGAAACTGGATTTTACTAACATGCTATTGGCCTTCAGTACTGAATTTTTTCAGTAGTTTAAACTAAGATTATGTGCAATAATAAAAGCAACTAACCTACCAGTTTTATCCTACATAATGTTGTTGTTATTGTTAACACATATTTAGCCAACACTTTTAACACTATATTAACATTTTTTTATGTTTATATATTTACACTATGTACATTTTGTTTCCTTTTTTAAAAATTTGTTCGACTATGATAAATTTCAAAACAATTTTCCAAATGCAAAGGAACACTACATTTTTTTGCACTGGTAAATTGTTTCAGACCTTTTTCCTTTTGCAATACATACTCTACACTTTCTGGATGGCCTTGCTTTGCTTGTTGGGGGGATTTTCTCTATAAAATGTCACCAGAATTTTAGTTATATTTGGATTATAAGTCCACTGACAATCATTTACTTGTAGGCTATGTGTAGTATTGTCTGCAATTAGGCCTATTTTCAAAGATCTCATCATCACTGTTATCACTATCACTACTGTCATTTTCAACAATAACTTCTTGCTCTTCATTATCACTAATCTCACAACTACTTTCATTAAAAATATCCTCAACAAACTCACTAAATGCACTCGAAGAAATAAACAATTCCTCACGAGAAGCCATGTTTCTACAACTGTCAAATTCATACACAACTTCACAAAGAAACTGGCGGAAATTAACGAGTAACAACGGAAATAAACGAAGGAAAAATATCTCATAGATTGAAAATAGATTTATATTTCTATATTCGACTTTTAGGCTAGAAACATTAGGCAAAGAGATCAGGGAAGTAGAGGACGGACATTGCCCGTCTTTAGTACTTAAGCCATTTACAGAGAAGGACGGGCAATATACGTCTTTCGTTACCAATGGGTTAAGCAAACCAAACACTTTTGTTGCGCAAAACAGCATACAGCATACATACTGATTGATTCCCTTCCAAAAATCGCTACTTTGTCATTTTTTAAGAGCTTCTAAATTTTTCACTATATTATTAAAAAAAGTAGTACTTTAAAGAACATAGTGGCAAGCAATAGATTAGCATAGTGGTCATGCTAAGCTAGATTAAAACACCAGAAATGGTATTTTTTATTTTTGAAATGTGAGTGTTAAAATTGGATAGAATTTTTTTTATAAATAAAACTTTTGGGTTAAAAACTATGTATATGTTTTATTCGTACAAGTGTTTCTCCTCTGCTTTGGTTATTTTCTTTAATCAAATATATATTAACCTTTTTGCTGCATAAATCAACTGCAGTTGATTCAGCAGTTTTATACTTCACTGCGTAAATTGACTTTGGTTTGCAAAACTAGAAAAATTTCTTCATTGGATACGTTAAGTTGTCTATAGGTCCAAATGATAAAAAATTATGTTATTTCTGCATAAGTATATGTTGATATCTTTTGAAAGCCACTGGAACTTCGATTTGTTATATGTTGCTTGTTGACAATTAAGCATATGTTTAGTCAAGGTTATATGGTTTAATGTTTACATTGATTCTAATGCTTTATTTTTATTGTGTTTATGTTAATATTTATTAAAAATAATACTTCTTAACTTAAATTCAATTTTAAAGTGATTTACTGTAGACTTAGTATCCTAGCCGTTTCGGTGGCCTAGTTAATAGCGTACTGGGCTTTCACCCCGAGTGGGCATTAGCCCAAGTGTGCACAATAGTCGGACGTTAAACACAAAAAAAAAAAAAAAAAAAAAAAAAAAAAAATAAGAGTATACTGTGTGAATTATAACGCAAGTATTTTACTGTTAATAATTCTGACCTCTGACAAAACAAATTTTACAATGTTTTGATATTAAAAAAAACAATTTAAAAACATTAATTTAGAAATATTATTAATAATTCACAACAGCATTCTAGTTACAGTATACTATTGTAGATACAATTTTTTACTGCATATAATTTCTGCACTAGTAATTTATTATCTTCTATGGGAAATTTGCAACCAGTAAATGAATAAATAAATAAGTATTACTTGAACTTCACCATTGCTATTTCATCCACCAGTAACAAAAATGTTACTATTTAAAATGGGTGGTTTATAATACGATAATTAATTATAGCATGCTTACAATTAATTTTAATATTGTTGTAACAATTTCTTTACGTCTGATGGAAAAAAATTAATTCCAATACTTGAAAATGTATTTCTTTAAATTTCCATATATGTAGCACTTAAAATTATGCTTCACCTATAAAAAAAGAAAATATTTAAGAATAATTTTTTCTATTGCAAGTTGTAGTAATAAAAGTAAATATAAGTAAAATAAACCAAATATAAAAAACAAAAATTACACCAAAGTAATTGCAAAACTTGAAACTATTTGTAAAATAGTACACAGGGAACAGGTTAAATGTTTATAATTTCTGTTGATTCCCTATTTTTCCAATTAATAACATTTCTTTTATATCTAATTTTAGATTTACATTATGGAATATTGTGACTAATAAAATCACAATAGCTGAAAATTTAATTTGATTATGTTTACCATCAATAATACATTTTTTAGTTCATTTTCAGCAAGTATTAGTGTTTCAATAATATATTTAGTTTTAAATTTTAAAATTTATTTTTTAACAGTTGGTAAAATTTGGCCTAGTCATGTGTGGATTGAAAATTTCCTTATACGAGGGTTGATCAAATATAAACGAGACTGATTTTTTAAAAAATTTATTGCTTACTTACAAATTATTCTTGATACAACTTATTTTTCTACATAGTCTCCCGCACGAGTAACACATTTTTCCCACGGATTGGAAGTTTTTAATTCCATCTTCGTAAAAAGTTCTCGGGCGTTCATTGAGCCATTGGAGCACGAAGGTCTCCACCGCAGAATCGTCTTCAAACGCTGGCCTCCAAGCGCCTCTTTGAGTGGCCCAAACAGGTGATAGTCGCAGGGTGATAAGTCTGGACTGTATGGGGATGTTCCATTGGTTCCCAGCCAATTTGATCGAGTTTAAGCCTCGTAGCGTTCGCCGAATGTGATCGGGCATTATCGTGAAGAAGAATGACGTTTCTCGCCGGTTTAGATTTCCTTTTCCTACGAAAAGACTGTTTTGCAGCCTCTAAAACATCGCAATAATATTGTGCATTTATTGTGCGTCGTTGATGGAGGAAATCGACGTGAAAGGCGCCTTGATTGTCGAAAAATACAGTGGCCATTACCTTCCCGGCCGACGATCGTGATTTGGCCTGGAGGTTTTCTACTGCTTCCGTCCTTGGCGAATTCCTTGTGCCAAGCAAAACGCGAGCTCTTGACAGGGTCCTGTCCCCGTATTGAGCCGTCAATCTACTAAATATTTCAGTCGGATTGACCCCCTCCTTGGCCAAAAACTTAATAATAATTCTCTGCTCCACGGAAACGTGCACTTGACTCTCACTCATTGTATAGTTTTATACTGAAGGGTCCGAACGGAAATGTTGCCTGTCTACGCCCGTCCCAAACCTCCCAGGCTACCTGAAACCCCACCCTTTAGAGTTCAATGTCCAACGGAAAAGTTTTTAGAAAGTCAGTCTCGTTTATATTTGATCAACCCTCGTATTTTTAAAGAATTTTTCCAATATTATCAGTTGTACCTTGTAAAAACTTCCTGAAGTTTATTTATGTCAAATAAACTGATTTTGCAATTTCATGTCTTTGTAATTTTCTTAGTACTTCTCAAAAAAGTACTTCTCAAATATGGTAAGTATTTATTTTTCTAATTTTTCATTATGAGCCTACATAAGTACTTTTACTTGATTTTTCAGACACTTCTGTTTTTTTGACCAGGATAATGAAAGTCAAATTTCAAAAGGTTGCTTAAAAATGTGTTAGTTTTCTGTACATTTTATGCTGTGTTTCCTGATGTTTCTTTTGAAATAAAAATGTGTATAAATGGTAACACATTGTTTTCTTCAAATATTACTGCAACATTTATAGTTTTATGTATACAATTTAAGTTATTCAAAAAATTGTTTACAGTAGTTATGCTATGTGTGAAGGCAAATCAAAAAACTATTATCTACAAATCTTAACCATAAATTGCTTTCAAATTACTGGTTACTTTAGGTCTTTCTTCAAACCAATCCATAAATATATTAGAAACAAATTTATGTTATTGGACTAAAAATAAAAATCTTGTATCATGTTTTCTCTTCCTTCCTTTTTTATTTTAATTATGATAATTTGTTAAAAAATACAGCAAAATAATGTAGCTAGTTTTTAACAACTTAACCTGAATATTATTACAGTCTATCAGCTGTGCAATGAAATCATTTGATCTTTACAAATTAATCTAAAACAAAGGTTCTTAAATATAACTACCAAAGTTAAATTAAGGATTCATTTCATATACTTAAATTGGTCGAACTTCTTTGTAATTTCTGTAGTGTAGTGATTATCATGTGTGCCTTAGACGTGCAAGGTACCCAGTTTGATCCTGGCAAAAGCCGCCTCGGTGGACCCGGGTTTGATTCCCGGCCACGGCTTGGCATTTTCATACGCTATAAATCATCCCATCGTCTGCATTAGCCCAAGTGTACACAACAGTAGGACGTTAAACACCAAAAAAAAGTGACTTGTGACATGCAAAATATACTGTTATATATCAGTATAAACGTGTTCCTTGCATCACAAATCCCTCAAAATCAGTCCTAAAACTTGGTATATGTTAATATTGGTAAACAACAGTGAGACTGCTTGTTGATACACCTTCAAATTGTTCTTGAAATATATTTTTTCTGGCAAAAAACCATTAAGGTTATTATCGCCAAAGTGTTCTTAAAATATATCACACAGTGCGAAATCACACATGACGTTTATATATTTCTAATAATTTTAGACCTATTTGTAATTTTGATTTTATTTTATTTAATATTTTTTTTATTGAGGTTTTTCTAAATAATTATTCAACATCAGAAGTAATTATTAACATACCTTTTTTATTAAAATAAATTTTCATTAATTTTTTTATGGCATATTTTTATTTTGAATAATTGAAATTCAATAAGTTCTATCGCAAAATTAAATAGTTTTTAATAAAAACATGTCTTTTGGAGGAACTAATTAAAAGTTGTAGGAAGCATAACACTCAATGTGGCTAATAAACAGTATGTTTTAGCCATATTTTCAAAATTAACAATATTTTATCTAATGTTGTTCAATAACTTTACAGTTTTCTTGCTATCCGAAATGTACATTGCACAGAGACTTTGGGCGTTTGTTGGCGTCACATCAGTTTTGTGATGTAGAGTTTATTGTTGGACATAATCAAGTGAAAATTCCTGCTCATTTATCTATAGTTGCTGCAAGATCAAAATGGCTAAGACAACGAATTCAACAAGCCATGGAAGTTCGAGACAGATATTTGGAACAGGTTTGTTTTATATATTGGTTAGCAATTACACAGTTTTTATGTACTTTCCTTATTATCCGACCTTTGGCCTGCCTGTTTGTGTTGAAATAATGAGGCTATACTTTACTCTGAAGATCAAATGAATACTCAGTAGTAATGTCTGTTTTTTCTTAAATCGTATATAAATCTTATCTAAGCAGATTAGATATATTCTTTAACTTTTAAATTTTGCTTTTTCAAATATTTAGATTAGATTAGGTTAGACATTAGAGGAAGGGATGCAATTGACTGACCTATTGTGCAACTAACCATCTTGGTGCCCTCAGTAAGTTCTAACAACCCACCGATGACTAGCGCACTGTACTGGGTGAAGATCACTAGGGTCTTGGAGACCGTTCCCTCTTCCTTCCTGCACAACCTACACACGGCTTCTCCATGGTATGTACCTATCCTGTTGAAAAAAGTCCACAACTATCTCCACCAATCTACCAGCTGTGTACTCTAATTTATGTGAATTACCGATCGGTCTCCCAAGATCCTGAAGGTCAGCTTTAACTTTTTCTTCAAAGACCCCTCATCCGGTATTCCTGGGATTTCAATATGTATTTACTGATCTGTCCACTACTCTGATATCCATGACTATGTGCCTATGAGCTGACAAATATGGCTCTTTAGACACAAACCACCTTTCCAGCATGTTTGAAAATGACATTGATCCCCAGAGTAAGGTCTAAAACCTCATTTCTTGCCTTTGTTGCAAAAGTCGGTGTACTACCTGTATTAAGAATATAAAGTTTAGATGTTACAGTAAAGGAAAGAAATTGCTCCCATCTCTTGTTTGTGTCACTGCTCCCCCACACTGAGTGATGTGCAGTGACGTCAGCTCACCACCACTACAGTGCTCCATCACCTTTCTGCACTGGTTGCTGGTGGGTGGGAAGTAGTTCATATTCTCGTGTGGAAAGTATATATAAATACAACCCTTTTGCTACTAGATCCAGCACATAAATTAACACTGATTACCGTGCAATTCCTGTAGAATGAAGAAAACAACATTAATATCTCAGTATTATTCCTTACAACTATGCATGTCCTAGGCCTATACCACCACTTACACCCAGTCCTGTTATTCTTCCTCTTGTCACCCAAGATTCTTGCACTAGAGTAACATTAGCTTCTCCCTGTTTAAGCATCCTCTGTAAAACAGCAGTTGCCGCCTTACTGTGATGTAGATTAACTTGAACCAGTCTTATCCTTCCGTAGAGTGAAACATCTACAACAGGTAGAATGAATCTGTACAGCAGTCATCCCACATTCTCCTGCAATTCACAACTGGTGGGATTTAATACAACTCCAGTTTCCTCCTTATCCTGATTCTTATCACACAGGTCCACTTCTACAAATACTGGAGTATTTGAGTTTGGGTTTTGAGTTTTATGAATTAAAGTTTGTTTAGTTTCCATTAGAGGTCTTATGAATAGCTTTGGAAAGATAAGTGTTCACCCATACAGAGCCCAGCATGTATAGGTAAGACTGAATTGAAACTGGAAGTCGCCTGGTATCCAGAGTTAGCATACTAAAAGCTAAGCTCTTCCTTAGCCGTGCAGCCCTCAGCGTATGCTGTTCCACCTTAGCTTGCTTCAGCCGTATTGATACTATGCCTTTTAACAGGTTAGATTAGATTAATCCAACCCTAACATATTAGCCTCATTCTGTTAACACACTGTACTGTGTGGAGGCGCATAGGTCTGCTCTTGAGTCTTGACATGCCTCCCATCTCAAAAACCAGAAGGAATGTATGGTATGAGAATGTATGGTACTGAGACTCGTTGACAGAGCTTTCGAATTTTTACATTAGCCTTTAAATTTACTAAATTTTGCAAAATTTTTGTTAGTTAATATCTTGCAATTGTTTCAGCAATATGGAACAACAAAGGTTTCAAACAAAGACATGCCCTTGCTTGAAGTACGGTTACATGATGCTGTACCGGAAGCTTTTGACATGGTGCTCAGCTTTATCTACACAGATCGAATCAAGCCTACAAGGAAAAGTAAATTAAACAAATATTTTCAGGTTATATTATCATATCTCATATTTAACTAATTTTCTACTGCATTTTAATTTTGTCTTATGACTAAATGTATTATTTTCTCTTTTTTATATTTATATCAATAAAAAGTTATTTCTTGAGATACCATAAATATAATACAGATTTTATTTTCATCTACAGTGATAACTGTTAACGGTCTTAATGCGTTCCAGAACAAATTAATCTGAGCAGACTGCTGTGTGAGTCAGCGTTTACATTTTGTGAGTGATGCTCATGGAAAACATTTTAATTTGTTCAAAAATTTAAAACAGGATTTAAACAACAATTTTTGAAACTCAAACAAAGATGTTTTGTTAAATTTAAAAATCAAAAATATTTCACACAATAATACTATAACTGTTTACATTTTTGAACACCATAAAAAATTAAATACACAGTAAACGAGTTGATACACAATGTAAAATTAGAAAAGGAATAGGAGAGGGCATTCTAAAAGAGATAACTAAGAAATATCATGGAAGTTATTGTCCTACAAAAATATCATGGATGTTATTGTCCTACAAAAATATCATGGATGTTATTGTCCTACAAAAATATCATGGATGTTATTGTCCTACAAAAATATCATGGATGTTATTGTCCTACAAAAATATCATGGATGTTATTGTCCTACAAAAATATCATGGATGTTATTGTCCTACAAAAATATCATGGAAGTTATTGTCCTACAAAAATATCATGGATGTTATTGTCCTACAAAAATATCATGGATGTTATTGTCCTACAAAAATATCATGGATGTTATTGTCCTACAAAAATATCATGGATGTTATTGTCCTACAAAAATATCATGGATGTTATTGTCCTACAAAAATATCATGGATGTTATTGTCCTACAAAAATATCATGGATGTTATTGTCCTACAAAAATATCATGGATGTTATTGTCCTACCAAAAAAATATCATGGATGTTATTGTCCTACAAAAATATCATGGATGTTATTGTCCTACAAAAATATCATGGATGTTATTGTCCTACAAAAATATCATGGATGTTATTGTCCTACAAAAATATCATGGATGTTATTGTCCTACAAAAATATCATGGAAGTTATTGTCCTACAAAAATATCATGGATGTTATTGTCCTACAAAAATGTCATGGATGTTATTGTCCTACAAAAATATCATGGATGTTATTGTCCTACAAAAATATCATGGATGTTATTGTCCTACAAAAATATCATGGATGTTATTGTCCTACAAAAATATCATGGATGTTATTGTCCTACAAAAACCAAATATCCACCAATAAAAGGTTTATGTAACTCAGTACATTGTTTATTTCTGTGGCATAGCAAAATACGTATTTATGCAGTGTAAGTTGTTTTTTCAAATAGTGATTTTTGAATATTTTTTAAAATTTTATACCTAATTACATAAGTAACACATTCATTTGCAGAAAATAATTTTTTTAAGTTATTAATGATTTTTACGCTGTTTTTGCAGAACTATATTGTGGCGTCATTGCTGTTTACTTTGCATTAAACATATTAAAATTTCATACACGGATTTACTGTTCCGTGTAATAATAGTACGCATTATTATTAACTATATGTACTTACTGCTCATGTGGGTTATATATTCTGACAGCCATTTCTAAATGTTAAGGTTCATCTATTTTCCTTAGTTCATTCTAGTAATGGAAACATTGTTAAAATAGATTCCATTATTTTGAAATTTGCGATTTGCCTTTTTTGGGTTAGGTTCAACATCTAACAACAGTGTCAGTTAGTTCATTGATTATATTAAAAAACTTGTTACATAATTTCGCGTGGTAACAATTTTGAGGTTATATAAGTAACTTTTATGTTCGTTTTTTATCATACTTCCTGCACTTTCCTTGCTTTTGTATTTTGGATTAATGCTTTTGAGCATGTAATAAAGTGTTTTAGTAAAAAAATTACCGAAATATCGAAAACAACCTATACTGTGTATTTACCGTTTAGCCCTTTATAAACTAAACTGTAATGCGGGTCATTTTTCTTTTCGTGAATTAGACCGTGGTCCAGGTCAACTGTTATGTGGGGTACCACTGTGTATTATTTTGTCACAGTTTGATATGTAATCCACTCTAGAATAGAGATAACCGTTATTAAATAAAATAAAAGTAGACATAAATCAATATATTGTAGAATTTAAATACACATTTACTTTTTGACATCTTTGTAGTTAATATTAGATATAAATTATTTTCTTTTAATTTATGAATTTTAATTATTTTGATGTATTATTGACTATTAAATTTATTATCGTGTGTTGTGCATGCACGTGTGTGTGTGTGTGTGTGTGTGTGTGTGTGTGTGTGTGTGTATGTGTGTGTATGTGTATGTGTGTGTAAAAGAGAAAGAGAGAGAGAGAGAGAGAGAGCGTTCTAATTTTCACAATTTTAGTCCGATTAGATTTAAATTTGGCATAGTTTCATTTCATTTAAATGCCAAAATTTGGGATAAATATTGCTTAAAAATCTATTTATATTTTGTAACCAACAATTTTTTAATCTAAGTGGTAATAGTTTCAGTTATGACAAGGATAATTTGTGTTTTTTTTGTTGTTATTTTTAGACGAAGATCCAGCCTCGAATCGAGTTGTTGTGCTGATCATGAATGTTTGCCGACTTGCTGCTCAGGTAATAATAATTATAATGAAAGGAAAGTAATAATTCTGATCTAATCATATTGTTTTGAATATTGTAACGAGAAACAACTGGTAAGAAAAGAAGAACTAAGTAGGGTCCTCAGAATTATACACCATTTTGCAGAGTGGTCACTCTGCAGTAAAGGAAATTCATTTTTTTGTGGTTGGTACCACTGTTATAGATAAAGAACTGCTCAGTAGATGCATTAGTCATTAGACCCGAATTTCTAATATAATAAACAAATGTCCCTATCAGTCAGTGTTGTATTTGTTTTTATACTTTAAGAGCTAAAAGTAAACAAAATAAAAATGGTCATACCTAATTCATAGTTGCTAGTTTAGGATGGAATGTTATTTAGGAAACAATCTCCAGTGTTCCATATTTTAATACAATTTGGACTTAACAATAAAAATAGCAGTGAGAAAAAAGTTGAAACATTAAAAGTTGTAACACTTGTAGACATTTTTCTCAGCAAATTATTTATACTATTATTTTTTCATTTATTTATACTTAATGTTTGATTTGTTAACACTTTATGCCCTCATACATTATTGCATTACAAGAAGTTTAAGCAGACTTAAAGTCAAACAACCATTTACTGTTGTTGGTAAAGATACTCAGAACTGAAATAGTCAGAATCGAATGATATGGAATCGAAATCAGTTGCATGGAATTGTTTTGCTTATTTAGATATCACCAAATCTAGATATGTGGATCTGAATCTGATTCTGTTTATGAACTATCTGCGCATACACATAATCATTTCAACCACTTAAATCCAAACCTAATGAAGTAGTTTATTGCTTATTATTTACTGCCTATGTCTAAACTAAATTATAGTATACTTATAATTTTTCAAGTTTAGTAACCAAATTTAAAATTCCCAGCTATCTGACCTTTCTTTTAGTGGGGTGGTGCCTGCTTCATCCTTTCACACTTTCTGTGGTGTTTGGTTGCTCAACAAATGCAGTAAATCACTGACATGTTTTCCAAACTCTTCAACATTTCCCTGCATTCAGTTTACTGTTGTTTGTCATTCATGCATTGTCAGTAATTCATCTAGAAATATGAAGTTTGTATATTGTAAGAAGTGACATCTCATATCAGTTTGGTTCCAAAAGAACTAGATAATAATTTAAAAAAAAAGAATGATTTTTATAAAATATTTAATACAATTAAAGTTGCTTGTAGTGGTTTTGGTAGCGCCATTTTTTTCATAAGTCCAACCAAACACACATCCATATTTAACATAGAAAAAACCTTAGTTCAAGTGATACTAAATACTACTACATTATAGTGTCAACATTTTAGTATATTTTACTATAAATTTTACAGTGCAACAGGACTTCTGTTAAGAGTTAATGTGGATTAAAGGCAAAGCTTTCTGTTCATCGTACTGTGGTATTTTTGTGATACACTCATAATTTTCTTTATTGTTGAAGCAGTATTCTTTTGAATTACCTTATTAACTAGCTATAACTTATGCTATGTAACTTAATGTAAATAAACAGACAGTAGATAAGTATCATCAGGATTACAACTGCTGATAAAAGCAAGACAACTATCAGCATTCGTAATCTTGCTAAAAATAACTCTTCAAGATTGAGCTGTATGTTTTGTCTATTTCACAACACTTAGAACCAAATTGTGATTGCACAATATTGTCCCTTTTTTGAAATTTTAAATATGTACTGTATTCTGCTTCATGGTTTTTTATGCACAAATACTTCTTCACTAATTTTTAAATATTTAACCCTTAGACGGCCATGAGCCGATATAACAGCGTATGAAAATAGCTCTGAAAACGGCCAAGAGCCGATATATCGGCTTGTTATTTTTTAAATACCAAGCTTATTCTTTATTTTATTTAATTAAAATTAAGTTGCAATAAAGATAAATCATCACAGATTATGTTTTAGTAATTAAAACACACAAAAAATTTGTATATTTAAGAAAAATTCTTGTAACTTCGACGAAGTCGAGTAATGATCGGTTTGACAGCTGTGAGTTGAATCATTTTATAGTCAGTTGCGTATTGTTTACGTCTGTGAATAAGCGTGTGTGGTAATGTTATATTATTTATAGTGTGTTAATTTTTGTTTGTATAGTTTTTATTAGTTGCAGTATTCGTTTTTAGCTCAGTTTGACAGCTGTTAGTTGTAGAATAATTTGTAAACTTGTACAACTTAGGGACAAATTACGGCTAAATACACTTTTGCTTAAGTGATCTGGATAATATATTTATCAGCCAATGTTCTTGAAATTTTCAGAGTTTGTGCAAAAATACATTATTATATTAGAAAATAACTAAATTAACTTCAAAATATTTTTTTCATACATTTATACGTATTATAGTTCAAAATCAAAAAATTCAAATTTAATTAAGTATATGTATGCATATTATGACCAAAAAAAGTATAGTACACATTCTTAAGAAAAAAATAATGTCAACAGTGTTTTTCTACTAGGAGTTTTAGTTAAGTTACATGTTTGTAATCAACATCAAGGCAAAACTGGCATTTATAGCCTGGCCATTTTGGCATACAAGTGCTGCAAGGTCACTGGCCATTTTAGAATAAAATATTATTTTCTTGCCTATCCTTAAAAGGGTTAAACACAAGTATAAAAATGATATATCAATGCAAAAATAATCTTATTTTACTTCTTATTCCTTCTGATCTTTAGAATTGTTTCTGAAGTCATTCAGACATAACATAATTTTTTTCTCACTCTTCAATAAAGTTATAACCAAATTTCACTATATACGTGTGTATGTGTGTGTGCGTGCATGCGTGTGTGTGTCAAACACGTTAAAATTAGTTATGTTATATATAAACTATATATATATACTTTATTTATGTATATTTTCAGTTTCACATGCGAAAACTGGAGCAATTATGTATACAATACATAGAAGCCACTATCACCAATTGCAATGTCCTGAACGCATTGTACAATGCTTCAACTCTGAAAATCAGTTCCATCAAAGATTTCTGTCTGAGGTTCATTGTGAAGGAGTCAAATTACAACCAGATAATTATGAGCCAAGAGTTTGAGAATCTTGAGCGTCCACTGATGGTGGAAGTGATCCGTCGACAGCGCATGCCTCAGCCCTCTGTCCGCAACCACAATTCCCAGGCGGATCATCATCTTGACAGCAGTGGTAAAAGATTTATTTATTTAGTGATTTTGTTTTAAAATTCTTCATTAATAACACAAAATAGTTAATTGATGGCGCATAAACATTTTTCAAAATTTTCTGACCTGTCAAAATTAGAGGGAAAAATGAAAACTTGAACTTTTGGAGAAGTGTGATGGCTTCATGTAAACTTTATGTGTAAAAACTATATATTCAAAAATCAGCATTACTTTCAGTATTAAATAATACCCGACACTAGATAAATAAAAAACAAAATTTCCTTTAAGATTGTACCTCCTAATTATTTCTAAATATTTTTTCCATCAACCCCCTACCTATATCTTGCCTAGATTTGGACAGCTTCTATGGTCATTTTTACCAAATTTTATAATAATCGGTCTCATTGTTTATGTGTAAGAGGTGAATTAGTAACACAGACAGAATGTAAAAGAAGGTTCAGCTGATACCTTACACCAAAAACATACAATATCTAATACCAACAGGTACTGAAATAATGCACAATGTAAAATAATAAAGGTTTAAATTACTAATTACTAGTACACTATGGTAACAATATAGACATAGCAGTGAAAAACATGTACCGACATCTAGAACCACAATCACAGTGTGTAGTTGACTCTTCCCAGTACATGTACACTTGGCACTTAGTGGTAGTTTGTAATCAACTGATCTTTATACACCATTTTTCTTTCTGATTAATGATATGTTCCTGTTGTGAAAAACATTCTGTTATGTGGAAAAATTAATACTTTAACTTCTACACTTTGTAGGTGGAAGTTTTTGCTTTGTTTGCAAAGTAGCAGAAAATTATTGTAAGTGCAAAAATTGTGTAATAAATTTTGAAAATGCAACTATTTAAGAACTAAACATTTTAATTGTTTCAGCTGTTACCTGTTCATCCACAATCAGCGTACATTACTAATGACATGTTTGTATCCGTTAAGATTGTTCATCCAAATGTTTGAGAATTCTCTCTTAAGTATACTTGTTACATGATGTCAGGTTGTTTCGGTACACTTCGCTAGCAATGTAATAAATCGACATTATATATTTATACATTTGGTCATTTACAGATTTAACTCTGGAACAAGACATGGAATGCTTTCTGAGGTATAGTGGTAGGGATTTTTGTGACATTACACTGTTGTTGGATGGAGTTGCCATTCCAGCACACAAATCAGTATTAGCAGCTCGTTGCACTTATTTTGAAGCTATGTTCCGCTCCTTCATGCCACCAGACAACATTGTGCATGTAAGTAGCATTGGTGGCAAGAGAAAAGTAAACAATTATCTGATTTTTTAATTTCATGACTGCTTAATAAAATTCCACCCAGAATTAAATGTTTACGAACTTTAAATATTTTCTGAAAGGAAATTAAACTATGACTGTTCCTATTTCTTGACTTAAGGCTCTGTGGACCCTGTCAGCCATATTGAATCTATACCCTATGCTATTGATGTTAATTAACAATACAGGTTACATCGTTATTTGTTAAGATAAAAATTATATTTTATATCTCATTTTGAAGGTCTTGTACTTGTGAATGTGGATTGCTTTTCATATTATATATATTTATTTCTTACTTCTAATTACACAGATGTAAAAAGTACAAAGCAAAAATTTAAAAAAAAATATAAAAAATGGACAACATTCCCATACTAGACCTTTAAAATGAGATGAATGAATGAACTTAAGGTTACTGTTGCATTGTGACCTTTGTAGATACATTGTGCCCCTTTTTTATATTTTTGAGATGCTCAGTTACGGTGCCTTCTCCAATATTAGTCTCTTTGTAAAATCTAGGATTTGGAGATGATTCAAGGTGGGCAGCTCTCCCACTTCTTATTGGTGACCTATTAATTACCTACTAATTCCCATTCAATTTTTATTTCTCTTGAGATATTCAGTGTGGGTTGTTTTTTTCAAATAGTAATTTTTTAATTTTTTGTTTGTTTTATTTTATACCTTATTATCTAATTAATGTTAGGGTTTATTTCTTTTTTCCTTGGTTTGTTCTTGTATAATGAAAACATTGTTAAAATGGTGTTCGTTATTTAAGAAGTTCGTGATTTGCCTTTTTTGTGTTAGGTTCACCACCCAACAACAGTGGCAGTTAGGTCACTGAATATATATTTTTTTTAATAAAATTTTTCTATCGTTTTAACGATCAAAAACACGTTACCTACATTCACGTGGTAGCAGTTTTGAGGTTGAGGTTTTAAGGTCATTTTTATTTTTGATATTTATATTTCTCGTGCTTTTATGTTTTGGATTATTGTTTTTGGACATGTAAAAAGCGTTTTAGTGAAAAAACTACAGAAAAATCGAAAACAACCTATTCTGCATATTTATTGTTCAGCCTTTTATACGAAACTAAACTGTTATGTGGGTCATTTTTCGTTCAGTGAATTAGACCGTTATCCGATATACCCGTTAGCCAGGGTACCACTGTATAGGGAAATAAGTTGACCTTAGGAAATATTATGTTTATTAAGTAGATGTTCTGTGGAAAATAAGAAATACTTTTTTGTTTAACTTTTCAGATTCGAATTGGGGACATGGTTCCATCTAGGCAGTCCTTTGAGTCTCTCCTGAAATACATCTACTATGCAGATGTGAACATGCCTCCAGAAGATTCGCTATACCTATTTACCGCACCATTTTTCTACGGCTTCACCAACAACAGGCTTCAGGTATTTTTTACAAAATTTAAGCTACACACTTTTTAACTTCAGTTTTTTATATTCCATATGTTTTTAAATAAAAAAATCAAGGTACAAAAGCTCCAGCAGAGGCAGCTGAAGTGAGCAGCTGATGGGTTTAGTGATGCTACTGTACCTGTAGCTTATACTGCCACTCATCTACTTAAGACACATACATAACCTAGCTAACTCTTAAAGTTTAAAGTGACCCATACTGGTGGAGTGTATGACAGTGGCCTAATTGTGTACTAAACGGACTCTTGGGATACCAGGCAACTTCCCAGTGTACCATAGCCTTCTGTGTCGGCAGACATCATTTTCCTAGCTGCTCATGGGAACGACATGAGTAAAAATGTAAGCAGAATGAGTGCAAACTCACGGCACAACAGAAAGCTGGCCAAATGGAGCACAACCTCTGGAATAAAGGTCAATAATAAGGAGGGGGGAATTGTAAAAGCAATTAGCAGAGCAAGTATCTGCAAAAACCTCAGTAACAAATTGGGCATCCACTAATTAGAAGTGAGGGAGTTACCCTCCTTAAATCCTCTCCCAAGATATAGACTTCATGAAGAACTAGGATTGGAGAAGACGCTGTAATTGAGCAACTCGGAGCAATATGGAAAGGGAGAACAATAGATCTACAAAGATAGCAGTGCAATAGTAACCCTAAAAAGTCATTAATTCAGGGCACAAATGCACAAATGTTTCACATTTAATCAAATTATAAATACTAAATAAATATAAATTATTTATTTATTTATAAATATAAATTAAAAATAAAGGGGATTGAATACTCATAAATACATAAACAAAACATACAGGCCATCATCTCTCAGTAATTTATTGTTTAATGGCTATTGAAAAAAAGAACTATTAACAATTCTGGTGATGCCCAGAATTGTTTTTATTTTTTAAAAATTACCCATAACTAAATTATTTTCTCCAAATTTGGTACACTGATTTTAGATATGAATCTTCTTTCTTATTTTCGTAGCATAGGAGCTGGAGTGTATACACTATGAAATCCTTCATCGTCTAACTCCCTATGGCTTTTAAATCTCCTTCCAAATTATACATGCAGAAATCTTGGCCTTTCTTGAGTTGGCCTTCAGGTGAGCGTGAATTATAAGCCAAAGACAGTTCCTGCTGGTGTTTTTTTCACAGTGAAGAGTTATCAGTAACAGGTTTTTTCATGCTTAGTAAAACTTAAAACACAAATGCAGAAGTAACGTTTATTTAACAAAACTGAAAAAAAACATGTGATAGTCTAATGTCTTGTTTTTATGCTGTTCATGTTGAAGAAATAAATACAAAAGTCTTACTTTATAAACAATTCTGATGATGTAAACAAAAAGTGTAGTTGAATTGGTGCCTGGCCATCAGGGTCACACAGCATTTTTTTCATTAACACATATGTTATCCTCACTGAAATGACAAAAAAATACTTATTTTCTAATTTAATTTAAAAAATAACTTTTCTCTGATAAGCCAGAACATTCCAAATAATCATGTCTAGTGTTTACATTGCATATGAGTTTACTTTGGTTTCAGGTGTTTTGCAAACAGAACTTGGAGATAAATGTATCTTATGAAAATATAATCCAGATTTTGGAAGCAGCAGATCACATGCAAACATCTGACATGAAAAAGTACGCTTTGAACCTTATTGTTCATCATTTCCCAAAGGTAATTTCTGTAAAAAAATTTAGCAAAAATGTAAACATGTTCATTAATTAAATATAATTTTTTTGATATTTT
Organism: Callitettix versicolor; assembly: GCA_022606455.1. Lineage (NCBI taxonomy): Eukaryota > Metazoa > Arthropoda > Insecta > Hemiptera > Cercopidae > Callitettix > Callitettix versicolor. The sequence goes on from CM040182.1 coordinate 4,749,935, forward strand.
AAAACAATGATGTTGCTGAGATTTCATTAATGAAATATGAATATTGTCCTTTTTGTTACGTGTTCAAACCACTCAGGACCATTTTGAAACTATAAAGGTACATGCATACTAGCCTGTTTCACACAGATAGGTAATACTTTCAGTATTTTCAGTTTTAAAGTGGCACTTTAGAATAAGTTAAAAGCAGTTATAATTATACAATGGAACTTGGTTATGTTAGTGAAGGGACCAAGAAAAAATTATGTTACATTCCATGTGATATAAGAAAAACAATTTTAAATAGTAAAGAATAAGAAGTAAAAACAATTTTTGTTTCATTTATACATTATTTTTATTACTATATTTGTATGTTTAAACATGAAATATTTAATGAGGTTTTAAATGCATAAAAAACATAAAGAAGAATTCAGTACATAATACAATATCAAATACATAGTTGAGTAATTATCATCTTTCTGCTTGCTGTCGCATATCAGTACAGATTTCACAAGTAACATTCTAGTTATCTTTCTCCAAAAGAGAGGGAATAATATTGCACAATCACATTTGCTGTCATCTGTGGTCTCAAGTATAATTAGAAGTGCTAAACATACAAAATATTATACAGCGCAGTTTTGCAACAAGTATATGTATCAACAGAATAACATGTAGACAGCTGTTGTGCCTTTGTCAGCAGTAATAATTTTGACAGCAGTTATCTGCCAAAATTAATTTACTCAGACTTTCCCTCTAATGTGCTTTCTGGATTAGGAGCTGTAATGCCTCAACTCTTACCAATTATTACAAAAACTGTTCAAGCCGCCTCGGTGGTCTAGTGGATAGTGTATTAGGCTTTCACCCCGAGGATCCGGGTTCGATTCCCGGCGAGGGCTTGGCATTTTCATACGCTATAAATCATCCCACCGTCTGCATTAGCCCAAGTGTGCACAATAGACAGACGTAAACACCAATAAAAAAAAAAAAAAAAAAAAAACGGTTCACAATATTACAAAATTTAACAAGTATTGTCTAGAGTTTGTCTATTGATTCTCTTGCCAAATGCAAATTTCAAAGTGCCATTCGTTTTTTTGAGGCAGAAGGGAATAACACAGCAGAAATTCATCGCATAATGAGCCAAGTATATGAAAAACAGTGGGAGCAAGACCCAGACTGTACAGTGAGTGACTGCATAGTTCCCATCAGCATTGTGCAAGAAACTGTTGGGTTAGGACAGTGGCTTGTGGTCATGCAATATCATGAATACAACTCCAGAATAAAGCAGGCCTCTTCTTTTGTTTGAATAGCTCTCTATAGTCGACACATAGTTGGCAATACAAAACATTTATCGTAGTCCCTTGCTTCATAAAATCCACCAGCAATTTGCCTTTAGAGTGGCATGACCTTTCTGTTAGTGAATGTCATCTTGATTTGTTTAGGTTTATTTGGGAAGTTTGTGTCACCATTCATGCCTAACACCATCACTCATAAAGTTATCACCATATACTCGGCTCATTCTGCGATGTATTTGTGCTGCGTTATTCCTTTCTCCCTTAATAAATCAAATCACATCTAATAATTGGCACTTTGTGGGCGAATCAGTAGACTTGGCCTTGTTTATGAGTCTTCAACTTAGCTCAAAATGGCACTATAAAGTTGGAAGTGGCAGTGGTTATAGCGGGAGAAATGTGCTGTCATCCATTGCTCATAGCTCTGATTCCTACTACTCAATAAGCGACTTCAGTAGATTTAGAAGTCGAAAAAAATAGCCCTAATAATTTGGAGTTTTACAAAGTTCAGACTGCAGTTACTTTAAGTTTAATTTAAATTAAACTAAAATATTTACTATTGCCTAGGTTGCACGTTTGCCTAACATTCGAGCCTTAAGCCGAGAACTGCTTCTGGACATTCTTACAGCTTTAGCAGACGACATGAGCGACAGTAAATTGTGTCAAGATTTGTCCAATATCAATTTTGGCTGTGAAAACTATTGAGGTTTACTGAATCCTGCTGGGAACAGTAGAAAGAAAAAGCGCCCAAATGTAGTGACAAGACTTGTACTAGCCATAGTAGATTTTACCTCTAGGTTTAGAATGATAGATAAGGATGAATTTAAGAAGTATCTGTGATAAGTAGAACAGAACAAGAAAAGAAACGTATATATTTAATTATTTATTATAAATTATGCTCATGATTAAAATGTAGTCAATTAGTAATTTTAATTTTAAAATTAAGATCGGTCCTGTGCTTTATATTTGTCAAATATTGACAAATGCTCTTTAAGAATTAAAAATTTGTGTTTTTTTTCATAAAAGTACAAGTTAAAGTTAATTATGCATGGTTTTAATGAAATATGTAGGCTAAGCTTACTGGTGCATGAATAATTTATAAAGTTGTAAATTTTTTGCATGTCAACAAATTAACAACGAAAACAACTGTGTGTGTGTGTGTGTGTGTGTGTGTGTGTGTGCGTGCGTGTGTGTATGTGTGTGTGTGTGAGAGAGGCACACTCACTACTGTATTCGTTAAATTATTTCAGTAATTACATTAGACTTTCAAAATAACTGATATGGTGGGACTTCCAAAGAAGCTTGGACCATATAAAATGTCCGTTGTTCAGAAGTGTCCACCATTCGGAAGAATACAGTCAAAGCCTTTTGTATATAGGCTAGTTCTTTACTACAGCAGACTGTTAAATGGACATTTTTTGATAATATTGCAAAATTTTTTTGAAAACAACCCTACAAAAATGGACCGTTTTTTCTTAACACTAATTTTTGATAAACACAGTTTTTTAATATAAATGTTTTTTTATTTGCAGTTAGTACAATGCCTCATAACAAACTGGGTATCCAACTGTTCAGCACCTGTCAGTGACTACATATTAACAGTTTCTGGAATGTAGGCATTACTGTTTATATTGTGAGGCAGTTTAAACACAATATGTACACAAGAGTAGTCTAAATGAAAAAAAATATCTAGAACGGTCCCATACATAAATAACGGTTAACAATCGGGCTTACACGATCAGCCCTAAGTTGACTTGTCCCATCTATAACGGGTCTACAAAGTGTACTATTCTGTTCCTTCTTGCTGAACTTGTGCGGGAAACAAGTCTCATGTCTTTTTGTAACACCTAACCTTGGAGTGAAGCGAGACAATGGTAGTTTCTTTTTTTAATACTGTCTATAGAAAATAAAGTGTACAAACATCATTTCTTTGCCACTTCTGTATGCAACATAGAATCATTTCCGCTGCCCCACTGCGACGTGTTTTTCCAAACTCGTTTCCAGGAAGTGGTTACGAGGAAAGCACTGATCAGCACATTTATTTTATTTGCTTCCATACATCAATTTCCAAGAAAAAACTGATCTTTTTTGCTCCACTATCTAGTATTAAGAAGTTTGAACTAGCCTATGGACCTGATTTAATGTCCGTATTCATTTTTGAGAATGTCCGCTATTTAAAATTTCATTTAAACCTGTAATAATTTCATCTCAGTCAGGGAATACGAAAGTGTCCGTTATGAAGAAGTGTCTGTTAAGGGAAGTTTCACTGCGAAACGATTGAACCTTTCAAGTCCAAAATAAATTAATTGAGGAAGTTAGTTTTATTTGTAGTACCTTAAAATATCTGAAGTAATTTTGGCTGGTTCAAATTTGAAAAGTTTTGGAAATAGGAAGTTTTACTTTCCTTTTAAAGTGTACTTTTGTAATAATTTTACACAAAACATCTGCAACTATAAATATAAGTATATGTTATAAATTCCTGTAAAACTTGTAACTTGTACTTTTAGGCAGCATGCACTGATGTTATTTTATTATTTTCTGTGTTTGATGATAAACTTATGTAGTTATTTCATCTTTCTGCATATCTTTCTACTTACTAAGATGAACAGTTGCCTCTTGAACGTACCTGTTGCTGCTGTAGTACAACCAACCCAAATTCAAGTCACGTTTACTTAACCTGATCCACATTTACGTCTTTTCTTAACTACTCACTAGTATTCTTGCTTGCCTGCAATCAGTCCTACTTAGGCGCTTCTAAAATACACTTTTCTTTTATTTAATGTTTATACTCTATGCCAGACTAATGAGGACAAGGGATCAGCATTAACAGACAGTGTAAATCTCATGGCAGTAACTGTAGTCTTGAATCTAAAACCTTCAGGTGAACAAGTTCGGAGACAGCAGAGAGATCGGTGCCTTACACACTAGCCCTTATTGAGATGTTAGAGTAACGTACATGAGTGGGCATTTATTTAGCCACCATTACTTGTAAACAAAGGCTTAAACAGTAAGCTACTCTTTCCGAAATTGCAATTACAATTTTATTTATTGGGTTCCATAACATTTTCATAAAATAGCTTGTAATTTTCATATTAGTGATCAATATATTTGGACAGAAATAATTTATAATAGAAAAAGTTTTTGGAAGGAATACTTTAAATGAGGAAGGATTTAATCAGCTTGAATGTGGAAGATGGCAAGAGTACATTAGTTTCAGTGAGGCATTGTAGCTGTTGCCTTAGATTTAACCGTATAATTAACTGTTACTTCGCACTGTATTCCTCTAGTTGTAAATTATATAAATTCATATATAAGCTAATTCCCGGTACAGTAAAATGATTCCATTTTTGAATATACTATGGTCAAGCCAGATTTGACAATCTGAGCAGAGTAGACAGACGAGGGTATTGAAGATGGGTGAAAAAAATTTAAAGGAGTTTAAAAAAAATATGAACCCACAATTAGAGTAGGCAAATATGCAAAAAGGGAATCAAATGTTCAAGGTCATTTTTGACTAATAACATTTGATTGTTTTGTGACATTTTAAAATGATCGATGCCTTACAATTGTTGAAATTGCTAATGAAGTGCAAATACTTTGTTAGGTACACTAGTTACTTATTCTACAATCAGCACATCTAGAACTAGCATTATCACAATTAAAATGAATAGGAAGAGCTTTTAGTTTCAGTTTTTATGGATGATTTGTCTATATTTGAAAAGAGCATGGGACTGGAATAATGATAAGATCTTTGTAATTATATATATAGGATTAATTTTAATGGGCGAAAATTTTATTCATATCAGAAGGGAAATTACCAATTGTTACTGGATTTTATTCATTCTTCACAATTACGGAGGGGTTTGACAATTATAAGTATACGTAATTATTTCAAGAGATATTTGATTTGTAATGTGGTTGTCAACATGTTTGAATTGTTGAACTCATAGTTTTGTTTGTACCGTTATGCATTTCAATATTTTTAAGTTACCAGGGATGTACTCTACCGAAATTTGATAACACAAGTTTAATATATAGAATATAAGGACATTGCATTTGAGATTCGAGTAATTATGATAATATGTGTTCATACATTGTATATTCTAAAAATATACTATAGATTTAAACATATTCTAAAAAAACTGCAATCTCAACACCAATTATGATCTTTGTTAAACTAAGTATTTATTTTATTAGATGAGGGTCTATTATTATTATTATTATTGTCATTGTAAATAGTTATGTGTAGGCTAATATTTCTCAAACTTCTTCCATTTAATTGTATCATGTTTTCAATTAATTAAGTTTTTGATTTTCTTGTGTACAATTAATAAAATATTGAATATTCAAACTACTAAGGGTTTATTTAGAATGTTGAAGTAAGAGTAATTTAATTAAAAGCTATAGTCTAGTAGAAATTGGTGTTAGTCATTATTGCTTTGTAAATTTGGATGTTTTTTTCAATCATTTGCATGTGGGTGTATCTTTTCTTGTCATAAAAACTACATCACTCTTTGTAACTTGATTATGTTTTTGAAATTTTTGAAAAAAGAAACTCTTGGATATAGTATTAATAAAGTTTTGTTAAATCATTGGTAAAAATAAGTAAAAATAATATATAACTGACTTACCACCTTATAACACTTAGATAATTTGAATAGTCAGTGTTATTGAATAATATATCTTCCAAGAAACATAATCGAATTTTGAGTTGGTGATATAATTATATTTTAATACCTTAAAAATGAGGATTTATGTAATTTTTTTACAAATATTGAGACTACGGTCCAATAATATGAAAATATTTATTTACGAAATGCATGTTAGAATAATAATTGGTAACTTTGATGTTTACGTAAATTAATCGTTATAAATGTAGAAACTGTAGTCGAAAAGCAAAAACTGGTAGTGTTAGTACAGTGTTGTAGTAAATATAATGAGTGTTGCTTCTTAAAATATTTAGGTTCCCCTTTAGAGTTTATTAAACCTGTTACTAAAACTGTTAAGGAATGTATGTTGTTTTAATATTGGGGAAGATGAAGCCTGAATATATCTGAAGACTCTTTAAGTAATAACATAGACATGAAGAATTTATGCGCATATATTCTAAATATTTTAAAGTAATTATTATGCAAACTATACGCTTAGACCGGATGGTCGTTAATTTAAGTAAAAATACGTATATTGCTGATTATAATGAATAAATTCTAACATACACTGTTACTGTTATATTAGACATAATTTCAGGTGTTAAAAATTGTGTAGAGTTAAAACAAAACTAAGTAACGAAATTTGCTATAATATTACTCTAAGTAGATACATGCGTTTTCTTTCAACTTCCTTTTTTTATATATTTATGAAATATTAAGGTAAACTAATGCACTAACATTTTAAAAATTGTAACAATTTAATAGTAATGACAAAAACTACTTTTTACTTACTTTATATATGTAAGAAGATAAGTAAACACAATTTTATTACATTAATATATGTCTGACCTAACCTGATTTGCTAGTTGTCTAATGTACCACCAATAACCACGATGATGGTAATACAGGCTGTGATGAAAGTGGCTAAATAATTTTTTACATCTTTTTTTTATTTTCAGGAAATTATTTTTCTTATTTAATTCACATTTTATATAATTCAATTTTAAAATATTTCAAGTTGGTTCATTTGATTGGCTCTATAATTGTCATAATCAGTAGTTTTATTTGAATTCTCCAAAGACAGATTTTTTTCAAACCTTAATTTTTCACGAAAATGAAGTAAATTTTAAATAGTAATAAGTTTTGTGAAAGTTTTCACTAGACCATAGCAACTTTCACTTTCCTCCAAGTGAGTGGTTTAAAATATGAATTAGAAAAAAATTGTTCTCAAAATTAAGGAAAGGCGAAGATACTGAACTATTCTAAAAGAATAATTAAAAGCAATTTGAAGCCATTATTCAGGATATGTAAAAGTATTCTTAGGTGATCCACTGGATGATGTTCACACAAAATCAGGTGCAACACTCTTCAACAATGAAACAGGAGAAATATTATGTATTTACAAATGTGGTATCAGGAATTGTTGAATTCTCATTCATAACTGTATCTCTTATGCAGTGCCTGTCATATGGGGCAAAAGGTCCTGACTTCAAATCCGCATTGCAAAAAATAAAGTACCCCTCACTTTTGATTACATGTTCAGAATAATAAAGGTCGTACTGCAAAAGTAATGGAAAAACATTCAAATTTTATTCCAGCTCACACTAGTGTGGATGGAAAAGAAATTGCAAAGCTGCAGCTATAATATTTTTATCTGAGCAAAAAAGCTGCCACCGATGATATTAAAGAAATAGACAGTTTAAGTAATCTTAACATTTTTATTGAGCAACATGCTTTGTTGTTGATGTCTAATGATATATATATATATATATATATATATATATATATATATATATATATATATATATATATGTGTGTGTGTGTTCCATTTAATATATATTCATAATATGTATTATTATTATTATTATTATTTAATAGGTACTGTACTTTTTTATGTTAATATAGATTTTGACCATACACGCTCTTGTTACTTTATGTTTCTCTTAGAAATAGTTAATTTTATAACCTCTGCATTCATACTGTGTGGATAAAAACAAAGAACAACTATGAAGAGTTTATAGAACCTGTAAGTAATTAATTCAGACCTCACTAGTTTTGTAATTTTTGTTTCAAACAATCTAACAGAGGAGTTTGCACCACTGTAAATAGTACTGTAGTTGTAGTGAGTAACTAATTATTGTTTCAGGATGTATTATTTTTTTGTAACTTTGGGCTACAGCCGTTAAATAACACAGAACAATAGTCTGCTTGCTATTTATTTTTTTACATTATTCATTTTTATGTAATATAGGTTAGGTTGATTATACAAGGTGTATTATTAAATTAGGCTTTAAGGACTTGTGATTCTTCATAGAACTAAGCTGGATGAACTAAGGTTTAGGAAGGGAACAAAACATTTTTAGCAGTGGCGGTTCATGTGTGGTCACTGTAGAACTGCAGCACTTCCAATTTCCACTTGATATTATCAAAACCATATAATATAATGAGTCTGTTTTTCTTTCTTTCTTTATACTTGTACAGTATATAATCATTAGGCTTAATGCCATCTACCAGTTTATGAGAAAGATACAAATACCTTTGTATAAAACTGTGCACTTCACAGTTCCAGTGGTGAGCTGTTTGACTAGCTGCATGCAAGAGAGAGCATTGTCGATCCCACAGTGCTGACCTTAGCATGCTGGTGAAAGACAACACACGTGCTGTGCTTAAAACTGTGTACCATATTTGTGAATGTGATAAAGTGTAGAATTAGATTATCGTGTTTTGAGCTATTACTAATTAATTCATTTTTTTCTTAAAGAAAAACTTTTCTAAGAAGCACTATGAATTTGGAAAGGCTAAATGCCCTTACAGTGCTTTCAGTAAACAAAACATTTCCTCATTTGTCATCCATAGTTCAAGGAGAATATTGCTGATTTTTTTTTGTTCAAATTGAAACAAGAGAATTCATTAAATTTTTTAAATGAATAAAAGTAAGATTGAACTGTAACAATTTAGGTTAAAGTAAGTAAAAGTGTTTGTGTTCTTTTAGGGTAGCATCAAGTTTCTGAATAAAATTTTTTATGCATATTTTTTCCTTTTATGCAATTTTAAAAGAAAAGCTAAAAATTTTCTGGAGCATCACCCCCACTAGTTTTAGCTAGGAGCCGCCACTGGTTTTTAGGTTATTGAAGTTTCAAAAATGTATTACCACATTTTGTAAAATACAAGTTAAAACACATAAAATGTGCTTCAAATTTGCAAGTAAACCACTGTTTTTCTGGATTTTCATAAGAATTTATAGAAAAAACTCATACTGTTGATTATTTCTATGAAATAAATAGTAAATGAATATAACTAGTAACAATATACTTTTTTAATTTTATTAATTTGCTAATTACTAGAAAATATATTTTTGGTAATACGACTTTATATATTTTATGAATCAAAATTATTTCTTATGTATATGTTAAGTATTAACATTATATTAACCAGGGAAAAAATACATAATGATATAAAAACTAATCCACTCCACTGCAGTTATGCAAGTTCAACACAAGGTGTCATATGGAATAGAGAAAAAACAATGTTATTCTTACTACTACTTTTGTATATTATTATAATAGGTTTAAAGTTATTTGATAATTTTTTGCAGATAATTCTAAAATTGTGTTGTAATCCTATTTCTGAACTATATTGAAGGTAGATTATTTTAATTTATTGTAAAATAAACATTATGGTATTGAACTTAAAAATATTTACTGGTATTGTCATGTATATTTATAGAAATATGTGACTATATAGCATATACAAAAAATATCTTTAAATGAGAAGTAAAAGTGGAAAGGGTTAAACAGATGATTACTAAATATGACGTGTATAGTATGTACACTGATCATTTGCTTGGCTGTCGTAATTGTTTCCCGAACATACAGGTGCTAAATGAAACTGTGATAAGCAAACTGTATAAAATATAGTAAATTATATTAGACATATATGCTTTTTTGTGAATAAAATACTAAAAGGTTTAAGAAATAGTAGTAGACTACTATATATACAGTAGAGTTTCGATTAACTCACTCTTTTAAGTGTCAGTTTCTATTAACTGTCAGGATAATTCTGTTATGTGACATTTTTAAACAATAGACATGTTGTCTTCCATTGTAAATTATTTGTACAAAACAAAACACTGTAACTAGACAGGACTTACTTGTAGCATAGGCGATGGCAGTTGAAACTAATTGCTACACTAAGCAAACATTGATAATCGAAAAGTAAAATATATATTGTTGGATTGAACAGTAAATTAATTATGTTTGATATGCTATGAATGCCCAATGAACCGGGTTTATCTACGTTTTAAATTATTTCCAATCACAGTATCTCCATTCCATAATATTTTATCTCTGAGTTATTCTAGCCTTGTTATATTATTTCTGGAGTACATATTGATAGTCATTGGACTACATAGTTAGGGGGGCTCTGGCAAGAGAAAAATCATTTCAAATTCATTTTTCTATCTATATCACATTATCAATTACTGTATTGCATCGATTTTAAGCTTTTTCCTATTTTGTTAATCAAAAAAATAAGTACATCTTAGAGTTGATGGCGCCTTATATTTGATGTTAAAAGTGTACTAGGTAATCTATAGTAATCTTGTCTCATATTCGTATTCCCGAAAAATGAACCATTTTTAATTGAAAAATGGAATAAAGTGTACAGGTGTGTCACTAAAAACAAAATCATTGACTATCTATCCTCCTCCCCCTTCTACTTTTCTGTCATTTTGTTTGCCATTGCCAGAGAGTAACAAGTGTTTTTATTTGAATCTTGTGTTGTTTAGTGAGAACTATAGGGATGCAGCAAGAAATGAAAAGTTCTTTAATTCCGTGAACAAAATGGAAACAAAGCTGCAGAACAGAAATTTACAATAATTGAAGCAAATACTTGCATGTGTTGAAGGACATAAATCCAATTTTTGCATGTAAGGCTACATTACAATACCGTTACAATTACCGGACCTAAAAAAGGATGCCATCTTGCAGTTCATGAAGTCCTACAATTCGTATTGATGCTAGAAATAAGTGTCTACCAGTATCGCATCAAATGATGCAATGGAAACAGCAACAAATCTGGGGATGAATTTATTTAAGGCTACAAGAGGTATCATCAAGGTCTACCCCTATGGTGTACTTCTGTATGTAAAACAGCTCTTGCTGATTTTGAAATAAAATTTTTATGATTCTAACATCATATTATTGAACTTCGTAAGATGTGCTACGAAATTATACAGTAAATTTTAGGAGTGCTAGAGAAATTAAAAACTACAGGATGTGAAAAACATTGTATCACAGCCTTACTATGTGATGACATGAATAAACAGGTGATGACCATAAATTGCCACCTTATATAATCCTGAATGGGAAAACTATTCCAAAAAATGTAATATACTCTAAAAATTTAATCATTTGTGCACAAAAAATGGATGATAACAGAAATGAAGAATGACTGGGTCATTGTCTTTTGGAATAGGCGGCCAGAAGCTCTTTTGGTAAAAATATAAGATACTACTTATTGAAGAATTTAAAGGCTGTTGGTTAAAGCAGTTTCATCATTTTCTGAAAGCATATTCAGCATCTCCGTTGCTTTTTTTTCACAACTTCAACTTTCTCAAATTTTGTTCCTTTCAATGATTATTTCACTTTCAGGAATAAAAAAAAAAAAAATCACGCAGCGCAGTGTCTACTGAGTAGGGTGAGTTTTCCTACATAGGGTTCCCATGTTTATGTCTTGACAACCAATACAGTATGGACCAATGTGTTGTCTTGATGAATCCATGAGTTGTTTTTCAAAACTCAGGTCGTTTTCTTCTTACTCATTCATGGAGAATAGAAAGGACGTCAAGATAATAATTTCTATTCATGAATTGACCTTCAGGAACTCATTTACAAACACAATCCCTTGGATGTTGAAAAAACAATCATCATTGCTTTGTATTTTGACTTGGATGTTCAAGATTTTTTCAGGGTCAGTGATTAGGGGCTTTTCCAGTGCATTAATTGGTGCTTAGTTTCTCAATGTTAAGTAAAAAAATCATGATTCTTCACATGTTATTTACTCTTTCCAAGAGTTTAGGGTCCTTTTTGGTGGATTTTAAAGTGTCAGCACAAATGTTCATTCGAGAATCCTGTTTAGGTGTAAGATTTTTGGACGCCATTTTCGAACAAACTTTCTTCATATTAAGATGCTCATGCGAAATGTGTCAAACTGATTCTTTGTTGATTCTCTCTGCCTGAGTAACAGCATAAATGCTAAACCGACAATCTTTTCAGATTAAATTGTTGATTTTTTCAATATTCTTGTATGTCGTTGGCATCGAAGGTAGATATGGGTCATCATCAATCTCTTCTCACCCTTCTGTGAACTATTTAAATCACTAAAAAAATCTGTGTGCATGATAAGCATTCATCACTGTACACTTATTTTAACAAATACTTTTCTATGGCAGACTTTTCAAGTTACACTAAAAACTTCACATTAATGCATTGCTCTTTTAAAACACTAAGCATTTTTCTGACAGGCAGCAGATACACAGTCTAGTACAAAGGTCTGATAGCAAACAAATGCCTGATAGAGCATTCAATTTATTTTACATTCACTGAGCAATACATCTCTAGAACTTGATACATTTTTTTGTTTAGTATTAGTGTTTTTGATAAAACTAATTTTATCCTGCCAGTCATATTTCAGCAGGCAATAAAATAATAGTTTTACTGTTGCAATTTAATCTCAGACAAGGATCATAATAGTGATGTCTGCTTTTCGTCTTTTGTTGCATAAACATACAAATTGTGTTATTTAAAATACTAAATGTCGTATACCAATGTTATCCCATTTAGACTAAAGATATAAAATATTTTGCCCTTTTTACAAATAAATAAGTTATCTCTAATACAAGATGTAATTAAGAGCCTTAAAAGGCTGAGTTTGTAATTTCAAAAAGCAGTTACAGTTACTTACAGGTTATTTTGAGGGATCTCGTAGTTTAGGAAAGAGTTTGAAGTCAACAATTCTGTGATTGAGAATGCACATTGAACTTTGTCATGGTGATAGAGAACGCACATTGAACTTTGTCATGGTAGATGAACCAATTTTTGTCTTGCCAGAGCGCCTTTCTTCTGCCCGTTTTTGTTGAAATGGTGAGTAACACTTATAGTATTTCTAAATAACTATCTGTCCTCAAAGAAATAAGTTTGTGATGCAAGAAATCAGAAGAATCAAGAAAAAAACACCATATTGTATTGCAGTTTTTAAAGTGGTGGAGAACTTGCACACTTCCACTGTGATGATTGTACCTTTGTTTTTGGATCATACCCCATTAACTCTTGATTCATCGTCTATAATCGTTTGACAAATCTGGGTCAGTTTCAGCCTAATTAATTAGTTCTTAGGACACTCAGTCTGTTATTTATGCTATTATGACAATGATTTTTAAAATTAATTTTGTGGACATGACACATGTTTAAAATCTTCAGTTAAAATTGACTAAACCGCATAGAAACTTAAAATTCAATT